>CM040758.1:0-600000 GCA_022829145.1 Albula goreensis
TTTCTTAGTCAAACAAGCTTGGAAACTTGGATCTTGCATCCGAATACACTTTGGCAGTTGTTGGAGGTACTGACAGTGAAAACGTTTTCCTTCACTCACTTTAAGTTTTTTGCCTTTCTTAACTCATGTACAGCACAGGAAAGAATGAACGTGTTTCATGCGCACCTTAGAAACTCGCAATGCTACATCGCGTTTAGAAAACATTTCGTTTCATCGGTGAAAACAGTTTGTCATCGCACAGACTGGGAAGTGTACGAAGAAGCAGAAACTGAAAATGTTGACTTTTGTCGAATGCTTTACACACGCATGTACTTTCTTAAGTCTTTGCGAGGTGCGATCCAACGCATACTGTTAGAGTGAAGAATCAGTCACTGTGAGAGTTCTTTTCATTGCAGCGAGCGAGCTGTACTGCTCTCACAATGAAGGGAAATATGAACCTTACACTGGCACTGGCCAAGAAGGAAATCTGAAGTGTTGCAAGTCCAGGAATGAGAAATCATTAATACCTGACTGTGTTTGAGCCAAACACAAAACTAAATTTCCTTAGTCAAACAAGCTTCGAAACTTGGATCTTGTATCCGAATACACTTTGGCAGTTGTTGGAGTGTACTGACAGTGAAAACGTTTTCCTTCACTCACTTTAAGTTTTTTGCCTTTCTTAACTCATGTACAGCACAGGAGCGAATGAACTTGTTTCATGCGCACCTTAGAAACTCGCAAGTGCCACATCGCGTTTAGAAAACATTTCGTTTCATCGGTGAAACAGTTTGTCATCGCACAGACTGGGAAGTGTACGAAGAAGCAGAAACTGAAAATGTTGACTTTTGTCGACTGCTTTACACACGCATGTACTTTCTTAAGTCTTTGCGAGGTGCGATCCAACGCATACTGTTAGAGTGAAGAATCAGTCACTGTGAGAGTTCTTTTCATTGCAGCGAGCTGTACTGCTCTCACAATGAAGGGAAATATGAACCTTACACTGGCACTGGCCAAGAAGGAAATCTGAAGTGTTGCAAGTCCAGGAATGAGAAATCATTAATACCTGACTTTGTTTAGGAGCCAAACACAAACTAAGTTTTCTTAGTCAAACAAGCTTGGAAACTTGGATCTTGCATCCGTAAACACTTTGGCAGTTGTTGGAGTGTACTGACAGTGAAAACGTTTTCCTTTCACTCACTTTAATTTTTTTGCCTTTCTTAACTCATGTACAGCACAGGAGCGAATGAACGTGTTTCATGCGCACCTTAGAAACTCGCAATTGCCACATCGCGTTCAGAAGAACATTTCGTTTCATCGGTGAAACAGTTTGTCATCGCACAGACTGGGAAGTGTACGAAGAAGCAGAAACTGAAAATGTTGACTTTGTCGAATGCTTTACACACGCATGTACTTTCTTAAGTCTTTGCGAGGTGCGATCCAACGCATACTGTTAGAGTGAAGAATCAGTCACTGTGAGTTCTTTTCATTGCAGCGAGCTGTACTGCTCTCACAATGAAGGGAAATATGAACCTTACACTGGCACTGGCCAAGAAGGAAATCTGAAGTGTTGCAAGTCCAGGAATGAGAAATCATTAATACCTGACTTTGTTTGTGAGCCAAACACAAAACTAAGTTTTCTTAGTCAAACAAGCTTGGAAACTTGGATCTTGCATCCGTATACACTGTTTGCAGTTGTTGGAGTGTACTGACAGTGAAAACGTTTTCCTTCACTCACTTTAAGTTTTTTGCCTTCTTAACTCATGTACAGCACAGGAGCGAATGAATGTGTTTCATGCGCACCTTAGAAACTCGCAAGTGCCACATCGCGTTTAGAACAACATTTCGTTTCATCGGTGAAACAGTTTGTCATCGCACAGACTGGGAAGTGTACGAAGAAGCAGAAACTGAAAATGTTGACTTTTGTCGAATGCTTTACACACGCATGTACTTTCTTAAGTCTTTGCGAGGTGCGACCCAACGCATACTGTTAGAGTGAAGAATCAGTCACTGTGAGAGTTCTTTTCATTGCAGCGAGCTGTACTGCTCTCACAATGAAGGGAAATATGAACCTTTACACTGGCACTGGCCAAGAAGGAAATCTGAAGTGTTGCAAGTCCAGGAATGAGAAATCATTAATACCTGACTTTGTTTGTGAGCCAAACACAAAACTAAGTTTTCTTAGTCAAACAAGCTTGGAAACTTGGATCTTGCATCCGTATACACTGTTGCAGTTGTTGGAGTGTACTGACAGTGAAAACGTTTTCCTTCACTCACTTTAAGTTTTTGCCTTTCTTAACTCATGTACAGCACAGGAGCGAATGAACGTGTTTCATGCGCACCTTAGAAACTCGCACTGCCACATCGCGTTTAGAAAAACATTTCGTTTCATCGGTGAAACAGTTTGTCATCGCACAGACTGGGAAGTGTACGAAGAAGCAGAAACTGAAAATGTTGACTTTTGTCGACTGCTTTACACACGCATGTACTTTCTTAAGTCTTTGCGAGGTGCGATCCAACGATACTGTTAGAGTGAAGAATCAGTCACTGTGAGAGTTCTTTTCATTGCAGCGAGCTGTACTGCTCTCACAATGAAGGAAATATGAACCTTACACTGGCACTGGCCAAGAAGGAAATCTGAAGTGTTGCAAGTCCAGGAATGAGAAATCATTAATACTTGACTTTGTTTGTGAGCCAAAACAAAACTTAGTTTTCTTAGTCAAACAAGCTTGGAAACTTGGATCTTGCATCCGTATACACTGTTGCAGTTGTTGGAGTGTACTGACAGTGAAAACGTTTTCCTTCACTCACTTTAAGTTTTTTGCCTTTCTTAACTCATGTACAGCACAGGAGCGAATGAAAGTGTTTCATGCGCACCTTAGAAACTCGCAAGTGCCACATCGCGTTTAGAAAACATTTCGTTTCATCGGTGAAACAGTTTGTCATCGCACAGACTGGGAAGTGTGCGAAGAAGCAGAAACTGAAAATGTTGACTTTTGTCGAATGCTTTACACACGCATGTACTTTCTTAAGTCTTTGCGAGGTGCGATCCAACGCATACTGTTAGAGTGAAGAATCAGTCACTGTGAGAGTTCTTTTCATTGCAGCGAGCTGTACTGCTCTCACAATGAAGGGAAATATGAACCTTACACTGGCACTGGCCAAGAAGGAAATCTGAAGTGTTGCAAGTCCAGGAATGAGAAATCATTAATACCTGACTTTGTTTGTGAGCCAAACACAAAACTTAGTTTTCTTAGTCAAACAAGCTTGGAAACTTGGATCTTGCATCCGTATACACTGTTGCAGTTGTTGGAGTGTACTGACAGTGAAAACGTTTTCCTTCACTCACTTTAAGTTTTTTGCCTTTCTTAACTCATGTACAGCACAGGAGCGAATGAACGTGTTTCATGCGCACCTTAGAAACTCGCAATTGCCACATCGCGTTTAGAAAACATTTCGTTTCATCGGTGAAACAGTTTGTCATCGCACAGACTGGGAAGTGTACGAAGAAGCAGAAACTGAAAATGTTGACTTTTGTCGAATGCTTTACACACGCATGTACTTTCTTAAGTCTTTGCGAGGTGCGATCCAACGCATACTGTTAGAGTGAAGAATCAGTCACTGTGAGAGTTCTTTTCATTGCAGCGAGCTGTACTGCTCTCACAATGAAGGGAAATATGAACCTTACACTGGCACTGGCCAAGAAGGAAATCTGAAGTGTTGCAAGTCCAGGAATGAGAAATCATTAATACCTGACTTTGTTTGTGAGCCAAACACAAAACTAAGTTTTCTTAGTCAAACAAGCTTGGAAACTTGAATCTTGCATCCGAATACACTTTTGCAGTTGTTGGAGTGTACTGACAGTGAAAACGTTTTCCTTCACTCACTTTAAGTTTTTTGCCTTTCTTAACTCATGTACAGCACAGGAGCGAATGAACGTGTTTCATGCGCACCTTAGAAACTCGCAATTGCCACATCGCGTTTAGAAAACATTTCGTTTCATCGGTGAAACAGTTTGTCATCGCACAGACTGGGAAGTGTACGAAGAAGCAGAAACTGAAAATGTTGACTTTTGTCGAATGCTTTACACACGCATGTACTTTCTTAAGTCTTTGCGAGGTGCGATCCAACGCATACTGTTAGAGTGAAGAATCAGTCACTGTGAGAGTTCTTTTCATTGCAGCGAGCTGTACTGCTCTCACAATGAAGGGAAATATGAACCTTACACTGGCACTGGCCAAGAAGGAAATCTGAAGTGTTGCAAGTCCAGGAATGAGAAATCATTAATACCTGACTTTGTTTGTGAGCCAAACACAAAACTAAGTTTCTTAGTCAAACAAGCTTGAAACTTGGATCTTGCATCCGTATACACTTTTGCAGTTGTTGGAGTGTACTGACAGTGAAAACGTTTTCCTTCACTCACTTTAAGTTTTTTGCCTTTCTTAACTCATGTACAGCACAGGAGCGAATGAACGTGTTTCATGCGCACCTTAGAAACTCGCAATTGCCACATCGCGTTTAGAAAAACATTTCGTTTCATCGGTGAAACAGTTTGTCATCGCACAGACTGGGAAGTGTACGAAGAAGCAGAAACTGAAAATGTTGACTTTTGTCGAATGCTTTACACACGCATGTACTTTCTTAAGTCTTTGCGAGGTGCGATCCAACGCATACTGTTAGAGTGAAGAATCAGTCACTGTGAGAGTTCTTTTCATTGCAGCAAGCGAGCTGTACTGCTCTCACAATGAAGGGAAATATGAACCTTACACTGGCACTGGCCAAGAAGGAAATCTGAAGTGTTGCAAGTCCAGGAATGAGAAATCATTAATACCTGACTTTGTTTGTGAGCCAAACACAAAACTTAGTTTTCTTAGTCAAACAAGCTTGAAACTTGGATCTTGCATCCGTATACACTTTGGCAGTTGTTGGAGTGTACTGACAGTGAAAACGTTTTCCTTCACTCACTTTAAGTTTTTTGCCTTTCTTAACTCATGTACAGCACAGGAGAGCGAATGAACGTGTTTCATGCTCACCTTAGAAACTCGCAATCGCCACATCGCGTTTAGAAAAACATTTCGTTTCATCGGTGAAACAGTTTGTCATCGCACAGACTGGGAAGTGTACGAAGAAGCAGAAACTGAAAATGTTGACTTTTGTCGAATGCTTTACACAC
Organism: Albula goreensis; assembly: GCA_022829145.1. Taxonomy (NCBI): domain Eukaryota; kingdom Metazoa; phylum Chordata; class Actinopteri; order Albuliformes; family Albulidae; genus Albula; species Albula goreensis. Next base: position 5,150 of record CM040758.1, read on the forward strand.
GCATGTACTTTCTTAAGTCTTTGCGAGGTGCGATCCAACGCATACTGTTAGAGTGAAGAATCAGTCACTGTGAGAGTTCTTTTCATTGCAGCGAGCTGTACTGCTCTCACAATGAAGGGAAATATGAACCTTACACTGGCACTGGCCAAGAAGGAAATCTGAAGTGTTGCAAGTCCAGGAATGAGAAATCATTAATACTTGACTTTGTTTGTGAGCCAAAAACAAAACTTAGTTTTCTTAGTCAAACAAGCTTGGAAACTTGGATCTTGCATCCGTATACACTGTTGCAGTTGTTGGAGTGTACTGACAGTGAAAACGTTTTCCTTCACTCACTTTAAGTTTTTGCCTTTCTTAACTCATGTACAGCACAGGAGCGAATGAACGTGTTTCATGCGCACCTTAGAAACTCGCAAGTGCCATATCAGGTTTAGTACAACATTTCGTTTCATCGGTGAAACAGTTTGTCATCGCACAGACTGGGAAGTGTACGAAGAAGCAGAAACTGAAAATGTTGACTTTTGTCGAATGCTTTACACACGCATGTACTTTCTTAAGTCTTTGCGAGGTGCGATCCAACGCATACTGTTAGAGTGAAGAATCAGTCACTGTGTGAATTCTTTTCATTGCAGCGAGCATTACTGCTCTCACAATGAAGGGAAATATGAACCTTACACTGGCACTGGCCAAGAAGGAAATCTGAAGGGTTGCAAGTCCAGGAATGAGAAATCATTAATACCTGACTTTGTTTGTGAGCCAAACACAAAACTAAATTTTCTTAGTCAAACAAGCTTGGAAACTTGGATCTTGCATCCGTATACACTGTTGCAGTTGTTGGAGTGTACTGACAGTGAAAACGTTTTCCTTCACTCACTTTAAGTTTTTTGCCTTTCTTAACTCATGTACAGCACAGGAGCGAATGAACGTGTTTCATGCGCACCTTAGAAACTAGCAAGTGCCACATCGCGTTTAGAACACTATTTCGTTTCATCGGTGAAATAGTTCGTCATCGCACAGACTGGGAAGTGTACGAAGAAGCAGAAACTGAAAATGTTGACTTTTGTCGAATGCTTTACACAACGCATGTACTTTCTTAAGTCTTTGCGAGGTGCGATCCAACGCATACTGTTAGAGTGAAGAATCAGTCACTGTGAGAGTTCTTTTCATTGCAGCGAGCTGTACTGCTCTCACAATGAAAGGGAAATATGAACCTTACACTGGCACTGGCCAAGAAGGAAATCTGAAGTGTTGCAAGTCCAGGAATGAGAAATCATTAATACTTGACTTTGTTTGTGAGCCAAACACAAAACTTAATTTTCTTAGTCAAACAAGCTTGGAAACTTGGATCTTGCATCCGTATACACTGTTGCAGTTGTTGGAGTGTACTGACAGTGAAAACGTTTTCCTTCACTCACTTTAAGTTTTTTGCCTTTCTTAACTCATGTACAGCACAGGAAAGAATGAACGTGTTTCATGCGCACCTTAGAAACTCGCAATGCCACATCGCGTTTAGAAAACATTTCGTTTCATCGGTGAAACAGTTTGTCATCGCACAGACTGGGAAGTGTACGAAGAAGCAGAAACTGAAAATGTTGACTTTTGTCGAATGCTTTACACACGCATGTACTTTCTTAAGTCTTTGCGAGGTGCGATCCAACGCATACTGTTAGAGTGAAGAATCAGTCACTGTGAGAGTTCTTTTCATTGCAGCGAGCTGTACTGCTCTCACAATGAAGGGAAATATGAACCTTACACTGGCACTGGCCAAGAAGGAAATCTGAAGTGTTGCAAGTCCAGGAATGAGAAATCATTAATACCTGACTTTGTTTGTGAGCCAAACACAAAACTAAGTTTTCTTAGTCAAACATGCTTGGAAACTTGGATCTTGCATCCGTATACACTTTGGCAGTTGTTGGAGTGTACTGACAGTGAAAACGTTTTCCTTCATTCACTTTAATTTTTTTGCCTTTCTTAACTCATGTACAGCACAGGAGCGAATGAACGTGTTTCATGCGCACCTTAGAAACTCGCAATTGCCACATCGCGTTTAGAAAAACATTTCGTTTCATCGGTGAAACAGTTTGTCATCGCACAGACTGGGAAGTGTACGAAGAAGCAGAAACTGAAAATGTTGACTTTTGTCGAATGCTTTACACACGCATGTACTTTCTTAAGTCTTTGCGAGGTGCGATCCAACGCATACTGTTAGAGTGAAGAATCAGTCACTGTGAGAGTTCTTTTCATTGCAGCGAGCTGTACTGCTCTCACAATGAAGGGAAATATGAACCTTACACTGGCACTGGCCAAGAAGGAAATCTGAAGTGTTGCAAGTCCAGGAATGAGAAATCATTAATACCTGACTTTGTTTGTGAGCCAAACACAAAAATAATGTTTCTTAGTCAAACAAGCTTGGAAACTTGGATCTTGCATCCGTATACACTGTTGCAGTTGTTGGAGTGTACTGACAGTGAAAACGTTTTCCTTCACTCACTTTAAGTTTTTTGCCTTTCTTAACTCATGTACAGCACAGGAGCGAATGAACGTGTTTCATGCGCACCTTAGAAACTCGCAAGTGCCACATCGCGTTTAGAAAAACATTTCGTTTCATCGGTGAAACAGTTTGTCATCGCACAGACTGGGAAGTGTACGAAGAAGCAGAAACTGAAAATGTTGACTTTTGTCGAATGCTTTACACACGCATGTACTTTCTTAAGTCTTTGCGAGGTGCGACCCAACGCATACTGTTAGAGTGAAGAATCAGTCACTGTGAGAGTTCTTTTCATTCCAGCGATCTGTACTGCTCTCACAATGAAGGGAAATATGAACCTTACACTGGCACTGGCCAAGAAGGAAATCTGAAGTGTTGCTAGTCCAGGAATGAGAAATCATTAATATCTGACTTTGTTTGTGAGCCAAACACAAAACTTAATTTTCTAAGTCAAACAAGCTTGGAAACTTGGATCTTGCATCCGTATACACTGTTGCAGTTGTTGGAGTGTACTGACAGTGAAAACGTTTTCCTTCACTCACTTTAAGTTTTTTGCCTTTCTTAAATCATGTACAGCACAGGAGCGAATGAATGTGTTTCATGCGCACCTTAGAAACTCGCAAGTGCCACATCGCGTTTTGAACAACATTTTCTTTCATCGGTGTAATGTTTGTCATCGCACAGGCAGGGAAGTGTACGAAGAAGGAGAAACTGAAAATGTTGTCTTTTGTTGAATGTTTTACACACGCATGTAGTTGGTAAAGTCTTTGCGAGGTGCGATCCAGCCTTACTGTTAGAGTGAAGAATCAGTCACTGTGAGAGTTCTTTTCATTGCAGAGAGCTGTACTGCTCTCACAATGAAGGGAAACATGAACCTCACACTGGCACTGGCCAAAAGGAAATCTGAAGTGTTGGAAGTCCAGAATGAAAATCATTAATACATGACAGTGTTTGTGACCCAAACACAAAACTAAGTTTTCTTAGTCAAACAAGTTTGGAAACTTGGATCTTGCATCCGTATACACTTTTGCAGTTGTTGGAGTGTACTGACAGTGAAAACATTTTCTTTCACTCACTTTAAGTTTTTTGCCTTTCTTAAATCATGTACAGCACAGGAAAGAATGAACGTGTTTCATGCGCACCTTAGAAACTCGCAATTGCCACATCGCGTTTAGAAAAACATTTCGTTTCATCGGTGAAACAGTTTGTCATCGCACAGACTTGGAAGTGTACGAAGAAGCAGAAACTGAAAATGTTGACTTTTTGTCGAATGCTTTACACAACGCATGTACTTTCTTAAGTCTTTGCGAGGTGCGATCCAACGCATACTGTTAGAGTGAAGAATCAGTCACTGTGAGAGTTCTTTTCATTGCAGCGAGCTGTACTGCTCTCACAATGAAGGGAAACATGAACCTTACACTGGCACTGGCCAAGAAGGAAATCTGAAGTGTTGCAAGTCCAGGAATGAGAAATCATTAATACCTGACTTTGTTTGTGAGCCAAACACAAAACTAAGTTTTCTTAGTCAAACATGCTTGGAAACTTGGATCTTGCATCCGTATACACTGTTGCAGTTGTTGGAGTGTACTGAGAGTGAAAACGTTTTCCTTCACTCACTTTAAGTTTTTTGCCTTTCTTAACTCATGTACAGCACAGGAGCGAATGAACGTGTTTCATGCGCACCTTAGAAACTCGCAATTGCCACATCGCGTTTAGAACAACATTTCGTTTCATCGGTGAAACAGTTTGTCATCGCACAGACTGGGAAGTGTACGAAGAAGCAGAAACTGAAAATGTTGACTTTTGTCGAATGCTTTACACACGCATGTACTTTCTTAAGTCTTTGCGAGGTGCGATCCAACGCATACTGTTAGAGTGAAGAATCAGTCACTGTGAGAGTTCTTTTCATTGCAGCGAGCTGTACTGCTCTCACAATGAAGGGAAATATGAACCTTACACTTGCTCTGGCCAAGAAGGAAATCTGAAGTGTTGCAAGTCCAGGAATGAGAAATCATTAATACCTGACTTTGTTTGTGAGCCAAACACAAAACTAAGTTTTCTTAGTCAAACAAGCTTGGAAACTTGGATCTTGCATCCGTATACACTGTTGCAGTTGTTGGAGTGTACTGACAGTGAAAACGTTTTCCTTCACTCACTTTAAGTTTTTTGCCTTTCTTAACTCATGTACAGCACAGGAGCGAATGAACGTGTTTCATGCGCACCTTAGAAACTCGCAATTGCCACATCGCGTTTAGAACAACATTTCGTTTCATCGGTGAAACAGTTTGTCATCGCACAGACTGGGAAGTGTACGAAGAAGCAGAAACTGAAAATGTTGACTTTTGTCGAATGCTTTACACACGCATGTACTTTCTTAAGTCTTTGCGAGGTGCGATCCAACGCATACTGTTAGAGTGAAGAATCAGTCACTGTGAGAGTTCTTTTCATTGCAGCGAGCTGTACTGCTCTCACAATGAAGGGAAATATGAACCTTACACTGCACTGGCCAAGAAGGAAATCTGAAGTGTTGCAAGTCCAGGAATGAGAAATCATTAATACCTGACTTTGTTTGTGAGCCAAACACAAAACTAAGTTTTCTTAGTCAAACATGCTTGGAAACTTGGATCTTGCATCCGTATACACTGTTGCAGTTGTTGGAGTGTACTGACAGTGAAAACGTTTTCCTTCACTCACTTTAAGTTTTTGCCTTTCTTAACTCATGTACAGCACAGGAGCGAATGAACGTGTTTCATGCGCACCTTAGAAACTCGCAAGTGCCACATCGCGTTTAGAACAACATTTCGTTTCATCGGTGAAACAGTTTGTCATCGCACAGACTGGGAAGTGTACGAAGAAGCAGAAACTGAAAATGTTGACTTTTGTCGAATGCTTTACACACGCATGTACTTTCTTAAGTCTTTGCGAGGTGCGATCCAACGCATACTGTTAGAGTGAAGAATCAGTCACTGTGAGAGTTCTTTTCATTGCAGCGAGCTGTACTGCTCTCACAATGAAGGGAAATATGAACCTTACACTGGCACTGGCCAAGAAGGAAATCTGAAGTGTTGCAAGTCCAGGAATGAGAAATCATTAATACCTGACTTTGTTTGTGAGCCAAACACAAAACTTAGTTTTCTTAGTCAAACATGCTTGGAAACTTGGATCTTGCATCCGTATACACTGTTGCAGTTGTTGGAGTGTACTGACAGTGAAAACGTTTTCCTTCACTCACTTTAAGTTTTTTTGCCTTTCTTAACTCATGTACAGCACAGGAGCGAATGAACGTGTTTCATGCGCACCTTAGAAACTCGCAAGTGCCACATCGCGTTTAGAACAACATTTCGTTTCATCGGTGAAACAGTTTGTCATCGCACAGACTGGGAAGTGTACGAAGAAGCAGAAACTGAAAATGTTGACTTTTGTCGAATGCTTTACACACGCATGTACTTTCTTAAGTCTTTGCGAGGTGCGATCCAACGCATACTGTTAGAGTGAAGAATCAGTCACTGTGAGAGTTCTTTTCATTGCAGCGAGCTGTACTGCTCTCACAATGAAGGGAAATATGAACCTTACACTGGCACTGGCCAAGAAGGAAATCTGAAGTGTTGCAAGTCCAGGAATGAGAAATCATTAATACCTGACTTTGTTTGTGAGCCAAACACAAAACGAAGTTTTCTTAGTCAAACAAGCTTGGAAACTTGGATCTTGCATCCGTATACACTGTTGCAGTTGTTGGAGTGTACTGACAGTGAAAACGTTTTCCTTCACTCACTTTAAGTTTTTGCCTTTCTTAACTCATGTACAGCACAGGAGCGAATGAACGTGTTTCATGCGCACCTTAGAAACTCGCAATGCCACATCGCGTTTAGAAAACATTTCGTTTCATCTGTGTGAAATAGTTTGTCATCGCACAGACTGGGAAGTGTACGAAGAAGCAGAAACTGAAAATGTTGACTTTTGTCGAATGCTTTACACACGCATGTACTTTCTTAAGTCTTTGCGAGGTGCGATCCAACGCATACTGTTAGAGTGAAGAATCAGTCACTGTGAGAGTTCTTTTCATTGCAGCGAGCTGTACTGCTCTCACAATGAAGGGAAATATGAACCTTACACTGGCACTGGCCAAGAAGGAAATCTGAAGTGTTGCAAGTCCAGGAATGAGAAATCATTAATACCTGACTTTGTTTGTGAGCCAAACACAAAACTAAGTTTTCTTAGTCAAGCAAGCTTGGAAACTTGGATCTTGCATCCGTATACACTTTTGCAGTTGTTGGAGTGTACTGACAGTGAAAACGTTTTCCTTCACTTACTTTAAGTTTTTTGCCTTTCTTAACTCATGTACAGCACAGGAGCGAATGAATGTGTTTCATGCGCACCTTAGAAACTCGCAAGTGCCACATCGCGTTTAGAACAACATTTCGTTTCATCGGTGAAACAGTTTGTCATCGCACAGACTGGGAAGTGTACGAAGAAGCAGAAACTGAAAATGTTGACTTTTGTCGAATGCTTTACACACGCATGTACTTTCTTAAGTCTTTGCGAGGTGCGATCCAACGCATACTGTTAGAGTGAAGAATCAGTCACTGTGAGAGTTCTTTTCATTGCAGCGAGCTGTACTGCTCTCACAATGAAGGAAACATGAACCTTACACTGGCACTGGCCAAAGAAGGAAAACTGAAGTGTTGCAAGTCCAGGAATGAGAAATCATTAATACCTGACTTTGTGAGCCAAACACAAAACTTAGTTTTCTAAGTCAAACAAGCTTGGAAACGTGGATCTTGCATCCGTATACTCTTTTGTAGTTGTTGGAGTGTACTGACAGTGAAAACGTTTTCTTTTACTCACTTTAAGTTTTTTGCCTTTCTGAACTCATGTACAGCACAGGAGCGAATGGACGTGTTTCATGCGCACCTTAGAAACTCGCAAGTGACACATCGCGTTTAGAACAACATTTCGTTTCATCGGTGAAACAGTTTGTCATCGCACAGACTGGGAAGTGTACGAAGAAGCAGAAACTGAAAATTTTGACTTTTGTCGAATGCTTTACACACGCATGTACTTTCTTAAGTCTTTGCGAGGTGCGATCCAACGCATACTGTTAGAGTGAAGAATCAGTCACTGTGAGAGTTCTTTTCATTGCAGCGAGCTGTACTGCTCTCACAATGAAGGGAAATATGAACCTTACACTGGCACTGGCCAAGAAGGAAATCTGAAGTGTTGCAAGTCCAGGAATGAGAAATCATTAATACCTGACTTTGTTTGTGAGCCAAACACAAAACTAAGTTTTCTTAGTCAAACAAGCTTGGAAACTTGGATCTTGCATCCGTATACACTGTTGCAGTTGTTGGAGTGTACTGACAGTGAAAACGTTTTCCTTCACTCACTTTAAGTTTTTTGCCTTTCTTAACTCATGTACAGCACAGGAGCGAATGAACGTGTTTCATGCGCACCTTAGAAACTCGCAATTGACACATCGCGTTTAGAAAACATTTCGTTTCATCGGTGAAACAGTTTGTCATCGCACAGACTGGGAAGTGTACGAAGAAGCAGAAACTGAAAATTTTGACTTTTCTCGAATGCTTTACACACGCATGTACTTTCTTAAGTCTTTGCGAGGTGCGATCCAACGCATACTGTTAGAGTGAAGAATCAGTCAATGTGAGAGTTCTTTTCATTGCAGCGAGCTGTACTGCTCTCACAATGAAGGGAAATATGAACCTTACACTGGCACTGGCCAAGAAGGAAATCTGCAGTGTTGCAAGTCCAGGAATGAGAAATCATTTATACCTGACTTTGTTTGTGAGCCAAACACAAAACTAAGGTTTCTTAGTCAAACAAGCTTGGAAACTTGGATCTTGCATCCGTATACACTGTCAGTTGTTGGAGTGTACTGACAGTGAAAACGTTTTCCTTCACTCACTTTAAGTTTTTTGCCTTTCTTAACTCATGTACAGCACAGGAGCGAATGAACGTGTTTCATGCGCACCTTAGAAACTCGCAAATGCCACATCGCGTTTAGAACAACATTTCGTTTCATCGGTGAAACAGTTTGTAATCGCACAGACTGGGAAGTGTACGAAGAAGCAGAAACTGAAAATGTTGACTTTTGTTGAATGCTTTACAGAAGCATGTACTTTCTTAAGTCTTTGCGAGGTGCGATCCAACGCATACTGTTAGAGTGAAGAATCAGTCACTGTGAGAGTTCTTTTCATTGCAGCGAGCTGTACTGCTCTCACAATGAAGGAAACATGAACCTTACACTGGCACTGGCCAAGAAGGAAATCTGAAGTGTTGCAAGTCCAGGAATGAGAAATCATTAATACCTGACTTTGTTTGTGAGCCAAACACAAAACTAAGTTTTCTTAGTCAAACAAGCTTGGAAACTTGGATCTTGCATCCGTATACACTGTTGCAGTTGTTGGAGTGTACTGACAGTGAAAACGTTTTCTTTCACTCACTTTAAGTTTTTTGCCTTTCTTAACTCATGTACAGCACAGGAAAGAATGAACGTGTTTCATGCGCACCTTAGAAACTCGCAAATGCCACATCGCGTTTAGAATAACATTTCGTTTCATCGGTGAAACAGTTTGTAATCGCACAGACTGGGAAGTGTACGAAGAAGCAGAAACTGAAAATGTTGACTTTTGTTGAATGCTTTACAGAAGCATGTACTTTCTTAAGTCTTTGCGAGGTGCGATCCAACGCATACTGTTAGAGTGAAGATTCAGTTACTGTGAGAGTTCTTTTCATTGCAGCGAGCTGTACTGCTCTCACAATGAAGGGAAACAGGAACCTTACAATGGCACTGGCCAAGAAGGAAATCTGAAGTGTTGCAAGTCCAGGAATGAGAAATCATTAATACCTGACTTTGTTTCTGAGCCAAACACAAAACTAAGTTTTCTTAGTCAAACATGCTTGGAAACTGGATCTTGCATCCGTATACACTTTTGCAGTTGTTGGAGTGTACTGACAGTGAAAACGTTTTCCTTCACTCACTTTAAGTTTTTTGCCTTTCTTAACTCATGTACAGCACAGGAGCGAATGAATGTGTTTCATGCGCACCTTAGAAACTCGCAATTGCCACATCGCGTTTAGAACAACATTTCGTTTCATCGGTGAAACAGTTTGTCATCACACAGACTGGGAAGTGTACGAAGAAGCAGAAACTGAAAATGTTGACTTTTGTCGAATGCTTTACACACGCATGTACTTTCTTAAGTCTTTGCGAGGTGTGATCCAGCGCATACTGTTAGAGTGAAGATTCAGTCACTGTGAGAGTTCTTTTCATTGCAGCGAGCTGTACTGCTCTCACAATGAAGGGAAATATGAACCTTACACTGGCACTGGCCAAGAAGGAAATCTGAAGTGTTGCAAGTCCAGGAATGAGAAATCATCAATACCTGACTTTGTTTGTGAGCCAAACACAAAACTAAGTTTTCTTAGTCAAACAAACTTGGAAACTTGGATCTTGCATCCGTATACACTGTCAGTTGTTGGAGTGTACTGACAGTGAAAACGTTTTCCTTCACTCACTTTAAGTTTTTTGCCTTTCTTAACTCATGTACAGCACAGGCGAATGAACGTGTTTCATGAGCACCTTAGAAACTCGCAAGTGCCACATCGCATTTAGAACAACATTTCGTTTCATCGGTGAAACAGTTTGTCATCGCACAGACTGGGAAGTGTACGAAGAAGCAGAAACTGAAAATGTTGACTTTTGTCGAATGCTTTACACACGCATGTACTTTCTTAAGTCTTTGCGAGGTGCGATCCAACGCATACTGTTAGAGTGAAGAATCAGTCACTGTGAGAGTTCTTTTCATTGCAGCGAGCTGTACTGCTCTCACAATGAAGGGAAATATGAACCTTACACTGGCACTGGCCAAGAAGGAAATCTGAAGTGTTGCAAGTCCAGGAATGAGAAATCATTAATACCTGACTTTGTTTGTGAGCCAAACACAAAACTAAGTTTTCTTAGTCAAACAAGCTTGGAAACTTGGATCTTGCATCCGTATACACTGTTGCAGTTGTTGGAGTGTACTGACAGTGAAAACGATTTTCCTTCACTCACTTTAAGTTTTTGCCTTTCTTAACTCATGTACAGCACAGGAGCGAATGAATGTGTTTCATGCGCACCTTAGAAACTCGCAAGTGCCACATCGCGTTTTAGAACAACATTTCGTTTCATCGGTGAAACAGTTTGTCATCGCACAGACTGGGAAGTGTACGAAGAAGCAGAAACTGAAAATGTTGACTTTTGTCGAATGCTTTACACACGCATGTACTTTCTTAAGTCTTTGCGAGGTGCAGTCCAACGCATACTGTTAGAGTGAAGAATCAGTCAGTGTGAGAGTTCTTTTCATTGCAGCGAGCTGTACTGCTCTCACAATGAAGGGAAATATGAACCTTACACTGGCACTGGCCAAGAAGGAAATCTGAAGTGTTGCAAGTCCAGGAATGAGAAATCATTAATACCTGACTTTGTTTGGAGCCAAACACAAAACTTAGTTTTCTAAGTCAAATAAGCTTGGAAACTTGGATCTTGCATCCGTATACACTTTTGTAGTTGTTGGAGTGTAGTGACAGTGAAAACGTTTTCTTTTACTCACTTTGTTTTTTGCCTTTCTGAACTCATGTACAGCACAGGAGCGAATGGACGTGTTTCATGCGCACCTTAGAAACTCGCAAGTGACACATCGCGTTTAGAACAACATTTCGTTTCATCGGTGAAACAGTTTGTCATCGCACAGACTGGGAAGTGTACGAAGAAGCAGAAACTGAAAATGTTGACTTTTGTCGAATGCTTTTCACACGCATGTACTTTCTTAAGTCTTTGCGAGGTGCGATCCAACGCATACTGTTAGAGTGAAGAATCAGTCACTGTGAGAGTTCTTTTCATTGCAGCGAACTCTACTGCTCTCACAATGAAGGGAAACATGAACCTTACACTGGCACTGGCCAAGAAGGAAATCTGAAGTGTTGCAAGTCCAGGAATGAGAAATCATTAATACCTGACTTTGTTTGTGAGCCAAACACAAAACTAAGTTTTCTTAGTCAAACAAGCTTGGAAACTTGGATCTTGCATCCGTATACACTGTTGCAGTTGTTGGAGTGTACTGACAGTGAAAACGTTTTCCTTCACTCACTTTAAGTTTTTTGCCTTTCTTAACTCATGTACAGCACAGGAGCGAATGAACGTGTTTCATGCGCACCTTAGAAACTCGCAATTGCCACATCGCGTTCAGAGAAACATTTCGTTTCATCTGTGTGATGTTTGTCATCGCACAGACTGGAAAGTCTACGATGAAGCAGAAACTGAAAATGTTGACTTTTGTTGAATGCTTTACACACGCATGTACTTTCTTAAGTCTTTGCGAGGTGCGATCCAGCGTATACTGTCAGAGTGAAGATTCAGTCACTGTGAGAGTTCTTTTCATTGCAGCGAGCTGTACTGCTCTCACAATGAAGAGAAACATGAACCTTACACTGGCACTGGCCAAGAAGGAAATCTGAAGTGTTGCAAGTCCAGGAATGAGAAATCATCAATACCTGACTTTGTTTGTGAGCCAAACACAAAACTAAGTTTTCTTAGTCAAACAAGTTTGGAAACGTGGATCTTGCATCCATATGCACTTTTGCAGTTGTTGGAGTGTACTGATAGTGAAAATATTTTCTTTCACTCACTTTAAGTTTTTTGGCTTTCTTAACTCATGTACAGCACAGGAGTGAGTGAACGTGTTTCATGCGCACCATAGAAACTCACAAGTGCCATATCGCGTTTTGAACAACATTTTCTTTCATCGGTGTAATGTTTGTCATCGCACAGGCAGGGAAGTGTACGAAGAAGGAGAAACTGAAAATGTTGTCTTTTGTTGAATGTTTTACACACGCATGTAGTTGGTAAAGTCTTTGCGAGGTGCGATCCAGCCTTTACTGTGAGAGTGAAGATTCAGTCACTGTGAGAGTTCTTTTCATTGCAGAGAGCTGTACTGCTCTCACAATGAAGAGAAACATGAACCTCACGCTGACACTGGCCGAAAAGGAAAACTGAAGTGTTGGAAGTCCCAGAATGAAAAATCATTAATACATGACAGTGTTACTGACCCAAACACAAAACTAAGTTTTCTTAGTCCCAACAAGTTTGGAAACTTGGATCTTGCATCCGTACACACTTTTGCAGTTGTTGGAGTGTACTGACAGTGAAAACATTTTCTTTCACTCACTTTAAGTTTTTTGGCTTTCCTAACTCACGTACAGCACAGGAGCGAATGAACGTGTTTCATAGTGCCATATCGCGTTTTGAACAAAATTTCCTTTCATCTGTGTAATGTTTGTCATCGCACAGGCTGAAACTGAAAATGTTAACTTTTGTTGAATGCTTTACACACGCATGTAGTTGGTAAAGTCTTTGTGAGGTGCGATCCAGCCTGTACTGTTAGAATGAAGATTCAGTCACTGTGAGAGTTCTTTTCATTCAGTAGTATAAAATTCTCAGACAACCATATAGAATTTAAGAGGAGTTTATTGATAAGAGATAGAAAGGAATGAACTTGGGCTTGGAATCAAAAGGGGAGGAGTCGTCGCGTCATTGTGAGAGGGAACCCCCCCCTGCCTTTTGGCTGAAAGAAATAGGGAGAATAGTTAGGATTATGAAGGTGGGGATGGGGAGGAGGTGGGATGCCGGAGATGCTAAGTACGATGGGTAACAGGTACGTGGTGTTTATATACTTGTAGCAACCGGAAAGGGGAGTGATAGGTGAAGGGGTTGTCTGAGAGTTTCTCACCCGAATCTCTGTTTTACCAAACAACAATTCAGTCGTATAAACTCTCAGACAACGATATAGAATTTAAGAGGAGTTTATTGATAAGAGATAGAAAGGAATGAACTTGGGCTTGGAGTCAAAAGGGGGAGGAGTCGTCGCGTCCTCGTGAGAGGGAACCCCCAAAAGACTGCCAGCCCTGGAACGGAGTGAGGTTTGGGTTAGCTATGGATACGTGGTGATCACTGTATTAATGAGGTGTGGGCGGAACGAATGTCTGAACAGTTTAACCTGATGTAAATTTGGAAAGCGTCTGATGACCAGCGACCCAGGCGTTTGATTAAATAGTCCGGAAGTCCGTTTTTGTGCTGCTGTGGTTGCTGCTCCGATTCTGAATAAATGAGAAGAAAAATTGTTAGCGGGAAAACCAGACATATGCAGAATGATTTTTAAATGCTTTTGAAACCAGTGGCGGGTGACTACTCTGTTGAATTCGTCTACGAACAGCGGATCAGTGGGAGAGAGTGATGTACGTAACCTGTAACTCAGAAAGGTAGACAGAATCTCGTAAGGGCTGACCGGGGATGGTAATTTACAAAAATACACTGGGCAGCCTTTGCCAATCTGATCGGTTTAACTGTGTCTGAGTAGATATCTGATGGTTTTGTGATTAATGATGGATAAATCGGATAGACGAGGGTGGATTGTACAGTGTTGATGACGCGGTGAATTCTGAGCATCTGAGGAAAACGAAGAATGCAAGAGTGAAGAGGGCGGTCAGAGTGAGGTCTACGTGAGGGTTGATGTAACCGGAACGGAGGAGATTAATGCAGTGGGTGAGTATGGGAAACGTGATGGGTTGTCTAGGTTTGGAAACGCCTGGGTCTGACTTCTGGTATCCTTTGAGTAACAGCTGAATTTGAGGATTGTGGAAGAATGGGCAATCTGAACCAGTTATTAATTTATAAAAGGAATGAATGCCGCTCAGGTAGGCTTTGATTGTTGATGTTTTGATCTGTAAGTGAGAATAAGCGTATGAGATGAAACAGGAATACGTGATTAGGTCGAATGAAGGGAATTGGATGTTATAAAGGCCGTGGAACGCTTTAAAGCAGTTCCAGGAGGTGTAGTAAGATTGTAGGGTGCGGGGTGATAAGGCATGCAGGATGGTGTCGACGGACTGGAGGTGCAGGTGGAGGAGTGGATGATTTACGGGAAGAAGAGCTGAGAGTATGGAGGAACGTGAATGCTCGAAGCTTGCGTGGACGATGGAAGTGTGATGGATAGGGAATCGTCGAGCAGGTGCAATACGAATGGGACCTTACGGTTGTTTAAGAGCACCGTGCACAGGGCTTCCAAAAGGGTGTCAAATATCTTGGGGCTACTCTTGCAACCGAAAGCCAAACGAACCGCGAAATAGAACTGGTCACGCCACCTGATACCGAAAAGGTGCCAGTAAGCCGGATCTAGGGGCATCACTTTAAAAGCCGATGTGACGTCCAGCCAGCCAAGAGCCTACCCCGGCGAGTTTTATCAGCCGAACAACATCGTCAACGGTACAGTATTGCAAAGAGTAATCCTCGGAGGGAATCAAACTGTTCACGCTAGGGACAATGCTGTCGTGTGGGGCCGAGAGATCAATAATTACTTGTTTCTTCCCGGAGTAGTTTTTGGTGGCAATTCCGATCGGATTCACTCAGAAAACCAGAAATGGAGGGGACGTGGATGGGCCGATTATGAACCCCGACTCGACTTCCTTAGCCAGCAACAGGTCGACAACACCGGGCTTGGCCTCGGCCTCGGCCGACTGAAGGTTCCCGCAAATAACTGACTGGACGGGTAGGGAGACTAAACCAGGGGAAAAACCGTGAGTGAGACCGTTAAGGAGGTAGGAAACGAAAAGTGGGTCGGGATGGTCGCGGAGTTCATAACTGAGCCTTGAAACATTGACGGGGTGGACAGATGAGAAAATAGTCACGCAGTGCCCGAAGGGGCGGTGCGACGGTAAACAGGACAGACTGGGCGCACGTGACCGCCGGCGCAAAAGCTACACACATGAAAAAATTAACACCCTGTTTTGAAGCATCCGGCGTTGGTAAAATTATTACATATAGATTTTCCTCCAACGAGAAGGATGGGGCGCCCTCTGACGTCAAGTTCGGGGGAGGTGGCGACAGCGGAACTCGCCGGGACATAACTAGCCGAACCAGTGGCGACGGAAGTAGCTACCATGGTGCATAAATGGGTAGCATGCTCAGTAGACTGGCACACGCTGCAAACAGAAGCTCTCAACCCCAGAAAAACCTGACAATACAAATCTGAGTCCAGAACCCCCCAATAAGGACATATGTTAAACTGCGCTACCTTCGCGGCACATTTGGCAGAAAACATTTCATGGTATGCCTACGCATAAATGAGAACCCCCGAAACAGACGGCTAGGCAGAATTCAGGGAATGTTAAAACCTTAGAGGAGGAGGAGGAAGGAGCCCTGAGCGTGACCGTGATGCCGTCGCACTCCAAAACCCTGTGTTCGCAGGAGGGGGAAGGCGAGAGCAGGGATGCCAAACACACGTCCGCACCTTGCAAAATCTGCGAGCGCAGATGGGCAGTCAAGGGGGTAGGCTCGAAAACAGGGCCGTTTGGGGGAGGAGGCATCACAGCGGCCGTGGACAGGCTGTAGGGCTGGACACTGGTGGCTGAGGGAGCCGGGCAGGAAAAGTGGGGACCTGGGAGAGAGTGAGAGAGAGAGACAGCAGCAGAAACGGCAGTGGTAGCGGGATACTGTAATGCATGATGAGCAGGATACAGGGAAGGATACGCAGCGCGAGCTGGGGGCAGCTGAACCGGTCCGCGGGGAGCCAGCGACAGCGGGTCAGAAGGTGCGTGGTGCGTCTGAGGGAACCCGTCCGCTCCGGCCAGGACGGTAGTAGCTGGGGAATTAGTCCGCAGCGCCTGGATCCCAGAAGCGTGCAGGGGCTGTCTGGCGGGTGCGAGGTGTGCCGACTGGAACTCGCCGACTCCGGGAGGGACCAGGGCAGCCGGGGGAAAAGAAAACCGCAATGCCGACTCCTTGGGAGAGTGTGACTCCGGCAAGGGTGGCGACCGGGGGGAGAGGGGGCCGCAATAACGGGGCGGGGCCTCGGGGCGTGCAATAACGGGCATGCTGACGGCGAAGGCATCAGGAGGGGCCACGTCGACCCTGCAAAGGCGGTGGCGTCCAGGGGGGGCTGCGTAGCCGACATCACGGGAGCGTGCAGAAACGAGACGACCGGCGCCGAGGGCACCAGGTACGGCTCGTCTACCCCGGTGAGAGCGGCTGCAGCAGAGGGGAGGAGGGGGCCGCTGTGCCGAGACCCCGCAAGCGGGCAGAGGCTGGACGCCAAGCGCCGAGGGCGCCTGGCGGGACTCGCCGGCTTCAGCTAGGGCAACGGCAGCAGGGGGGGAGAGGACCTCATTGCCTGGCGCTCGGGAGCGTGTAATGGCAGGATAGCTGACGCCGAGTAGCCGACTCCAGCCCGGCCGGCACGTAAGGGGGTCAGGGTCCGACGAAGGTCCCCTGACGACAGAGCTGTGCCGGATGCTGGCTGGGAAGAGTGGGCGGGGACTGCCAGGTTGTCAGTGCGGAGGGCTTCCACGAACAGCCGGAGCAATTCTCTTTTCCGTTCAGACTAAGGAAACGCAATCCTGCGGAGCCTCAGAGCCTCACGGAGGCGGATCATGGTCCAATCTGAACTCCGAAATCCCGGCTGCCGCAGTTCTGCGGTCCTTGAAGGAACCGCCGACTGGCGACGAGTGACAGCAGCGGGAGCCGCAGGGCTGCGGGCACGGCATCTCGGTCGACGAGAGCCGACAGGAGAGGAGGGCGACCGCCAAAGGATGGCCCTGGATCTCAGCCTGCATGAGAGGTGACGGGTCGGTCGGCGACCGCGAACCCGTGGGGCAGTCGTCTCCGGAGCACAGGATAGGTCATCATCCGAATCATGGAGCTGAAAATCCATCGTGTAGGAGCGGTGCGAGCTAGGCGAAACAGGAAAACGCTGGATGCCGGAGATGCTAAGCATGATGGGTAACAGGTACGTGGTGTTTATATACCTGTAGCAACCGGAAAGGGGAGTGATAGGTGAAGGGGTTGTCTGAGAGTTTCTCTCCCGAATCTCTGTTTTACCAAACAACAATTGCAGAGAGCTGTACTGCTCGCACAATGAACAGAAACATGAACCTTACACTGCCACAGGCCGAAATGGAAAACTGAAGTTGCAAGTCCCAGAATGAAAAATCATTAATACATGACACATTGAAAAAAATGGAAATATTGGGTCTTTGAGTTTACAAAAGTGAAGTCAGTAAAAGCAACACAATTCATTTATATTCTGTTCGTGAACATGGTTTAATCAAGTACACTTAAGTTGTTTATAAAGACTGTTGAACTAACTAGTTTCTTGCAAGTTGATTGAAATTAATCAAATTAAAAAACAAACTCATTGTAATCGAGTTTAGTGTCTGGCTATTCAAATGTCTCCAGCCCGCAGTGACGTTGACCAGGTGGTGCCTGCGCACCAATAGGATGCCAAAAACAAACCAAGAAGAAGACCGCTCAGAAGGAAAGACCGCCAACCATAATAGATCCATGTCGTTAACGGAACGTTGTGGGAAAGTTTCCATGCTTTGCAGCAAGAGGTGGTGACCCAATATCTGAAAAAGTAAGTTCTTCAAATTTATATATGTTCCTGTAAGTTGGGCAACAGTCGACTTGAGCCATGTTTTGAAAACAGTAACGTAATATAACGAGCCTGGTAATTCTGTGTACTTACAGCCTATTTGCATAACATGGGGAACTTTAGCTAACACCCGCTAGTTAATTTAATGTAGACAATAAGCGTCAGTGTGTGTTTCTCTGCTGAGACCGCGCTCCTGGGCTCGCTGCTGCCCATAGTGCTGCAGCCGTTGGAGAGCAGCCGTTAGCCGGCTGTGTTGAGTGAATTTATTCTGTACTGTACTATACAGTGACCATGGCGGGTGGAGGATGAGGCAAAATAAGAACTTGTATTAGCTAAGTTGTGACATGTTTAGGATTGTGTGTGTGTGTGTGTTTTTTTTTACTGACATCTGCCTGATGCTAAATATTTTCTTTCACAGGTTCACTGTGCCATTTGCATACCATACATTCAAAAGGCTCTGTAATGGGTAGGCACGCTCACATTTATTTAAGCCCTAAATCTGCATCTTCATTTACCTTGAGATACATTTTTAAAAAGAATGTGAGATATTGATAAAATGTTAATTGTATTTTTTCACATTTGATTATAATCAAAATATTGACTTGCTTTATTCTGCCAAATATCACTGGTCTAAACAAGCAAGTGTTAGTCCTTGTGTTTAAAGTCCTATGAATTTATTTGGAAATGATAGCATATTTCCATCTTGTATAGAATTTTGGTAGTGCAGTGAGGATGAATGACATGACTAATGATGATCTTGATGTATGTTGCAGGATTAGGTCCAGGGAATGTGGAGCTGTAAGGGGTGCACAGAAACTGTATCAAGTAGGCCAAAGCTGTTACATCACTACAAGTTCAAGCATCCACATTTTGGACGTAGTTCTGGCTATCCATGTACAGTACATACCAGCACTGTCCATGCACATTTAAGACGTGGAATGCCCTTATTGTCCACCAAAGTAAAATCCACACCACAGGTGTCCCTCACAAAAAAAGAAGCTATATTCAGTTGTCACATTTGTAGTTGTACTGATTTAGCATCAGAGAAGGATTATTTTTCTCATATAAATGCACATCTCAAACGAAACGAGACAGTCATTTGTATGTTTTTAGGATGTGATTGTACTTTTAAATCACACAAAAACCGAAAACACCACCATCACACTTTGATTGATTTTAAACCAGAAGTAGTTATAACTACAAGGATATCATCTGTGAATGAATTGGAAGCAAACGGTGAAGAGTGTGTTGAGCAGTCAGATACTGCCATTCTCATACTGAAGACTTGCGGAAGGTCTTTGAGCATACATTTGCCGCTGCTTTGCTGAAGTTAGAACATTTGGTCCATGTTCCCACTTCGGCACAAATTCTGGTGTGACACATCAGTACAGATCCTCAAGGGACGGCTCTTTGTTTAAGGAAAATTGTTTCTTTGCTGGAGAAAAGCCAAGGATCATCCTAAGTTTTTATATTGACTTTGAAACTTGTAACCCACTTGGCACCTCACGAAAGAAGCATAAGCTTTGTGCTGTTATATTGGGTTTTGGCTAACTTGCCCCCGGGGTCTCATTCTGCTTTGTCATCTATCTACTTGTCAGTATTGTGCAAAACCGATGATGTTAACACCTATGGTTATGATAAAATCTTTCAGCCTCTTCTACAGGATCTAAAAACTCTTGAGGAGCTTGGTGTTTATGTACCACTGTTAAGTGAGTCACTTCAAGGTACAGTATTCAGTGTAGTGGCTGACAACCTGGGAGCTCACAGTGTTGCAGGATTTTTGCAGAGTTTTTCAGTGGAACACGATTGCAGATTTTGCACAGGAAACAGCAGTGATATTCAACTATGTTCAGTTGCATCTGGTGCTTTTAGTCTCAGAACCAAGGAGCTACATGAGACCCATGTCAGACAAGTCAAAGATACAGGTACAAGTTGTTTTGGAGTGAAAAGGGAGTGTGTCTTCACAAAAAATCTGTCTCATTTTCATGTCATCTTTGGTTATCCTCTTGATCTTGCCCATGATGTATTTTAGGGTATAATCCCACTAGAGCTTGCTCGTTGCTTGACAGTGCTCATTTCAAACAAATACTTCACATTAGCTGATCTGAACAGTGCTATTTTAAAGTTTCCCTACAAATGGGCCGACAGGACAAACAAACCTAATGTTGTGTCACAGAGTTTCTCTAGCAGAAAAACAGTGGGTGGAAACACCCATGAAAATTGGAGTTTGCTCAGGTTTTTTCCTTTTCTGGTGGGATCACATGTACCTGAGGATGGGCTTGCATGACGCATCCTCATGGATCTGAAGGACATCACTGAGCTTGTTGTTGCTCCCGTACATAGTGATGACTCACTAGCTTTTTTGGAAGGTAAAATCCTGCAGCACAGGCAGCGATACCAAACACTGTTCCCAGACATCAAGCTCATCCCAAAACAACATTATTTGGAGCACTACCCCCAAATAATTAGGCTGTTTGGTCCAGTTGTCGGACAGTGGACGATGCGCTTTGAGGCTAAGCACAGCTTTTTTAAGCAAATCATAAGGCATACAAGCTGTTTCAAAAATGTGCCTCTTTCCTTAGCCTCAAAGCATCAAATGATGATCGCCTACCATTTGAGCTCTCCATGTCTGAATAAGTCAAACCTAGAGGTTTCAGCCGTATCCACTCTACCAGTAGACTTGCTCAGAGAGGAGAGTGCACAAGTCATCAGACAGAAGTTCCCAGACACATCTGAGGTTCAACTTGCACAGTGTGTGACAACCAAGGGCATAACCTATAGGAAGGGAATGATACTGGCCCACAGAGCAATGGGTGGATTGCCTGAATTTAGTGAAATTGACCAAATTTGCATTTTGCATGACAGTGTGTTCTACATTGTCAGTGAGCTCTGTGGTTGGTATAAAGAACATTATAGAGCCTTTGAACTCAGTCCATCACCCACAAGAACATTCACACTCGTGGCACCCAGTGAACTCCTTGATACTTATCCACTAGCTGCCTACAAGATTGGATCAGCTCGCATGGTGACTTTGAAAAGACATATTGAAATAAAAGGTGATGTGCAATAATTGAGGGGAGGGTTTATGAGAATTTGTAACTTGTTGTGTGTTTAAAAAGCTCTAAATTAGAATTCATGGGGTTGTTATTTCAGTTAAATGTTAGCGATTAAAAGGTCTTACAGTTAAATTCATGGAGTCTTAATTTGTTCTAACTTAGCATCAAAATTCTGTGCAGGGTATCCTCAAGTCCTTGAAGCGCTAAAATGTCTGAAATTCAATTAAATAAATATTAGTTGACTATTCTAATTTTTTCCCATGATACTACTATATTTTTTACTGGATGTGACATTTTAAATTATATTGATGTCTGATTAATACTCTTTGTGTTTCTGCAGAATAAAGGGCTTTGATGATGGCCATGCCTGTGATTGTGAAGATCATACTGACTGATGGAAGCTGTCAGAGGCTGAGTTTTGCACATGGACCCCCTGAATCTCTTGAAGACCTTATGACTGAAGTCAAAAACAGTGTAACCTTCAGGGAAATAACAGACTTCAGTTTATGGACTCATTGTTTGGGAATGAGTTTATGAACCTAACTTCAGTTTCAGAGGTGGAGGACAGAGGGACCCTAAGAGTAATTGATTTGTCAACGCCCACAATGCAATATGAGAGCTCTACAGTCCTACCCCTCCAAGCATCAAATCCTTGCTCAACAAATGACTCGTCATCACTGTCAGTTGAACTTGTGGATACAGATGTACTGTCATCAAATGAGTCTACCAACTCACGAACCTCCTGGCCAGCTGTGTTTCATGTACCTAAGTTCTCCTATGATGCAGAATTAAAACTTCAGCAGGCAGGTTTAGTCTACATTCAAAATGGCACTGTACTCATTCCAGATCCCAAGTTGAAGTCAATCATCCTTGATGGATTACTGCAGGAAATTGTGCAGTATAAAGTCTATGTCAGTGATCAGGAGATAGAACAAGTAGCCCAGAGTCTCATCAAGAAACATCCATGTCTAGCTGAGAAGGGGTCCAGTACTGGATATGGTGGATGGAAGATGAGTTTAAAATATAAACTATCTAACTACGGCACACAACTGAGAAAACTGGGATGCCCAGAAGTGACAGTGAACTCTTTAAAAAACAAACCTGTTGGAAAGCGCAGCGCAGCCTTTGGTATCAAAAAGGCAAAGTTAATTTTTGCCCCACATACCCATCAGCTGAAACTCAGGAGAGTCTAGAAGAAATGCAGAAAGCTTTACTCTTGGATGTAAAGAAGAGGAACAACCGAGAGGCTGTGAAGCTCAAGATGGAAAAGACTTTTCGCTTATAGAAGACATGAGGTTGTTCGTGATGCACCGATGGTGGATGATTTCATGGCAAGATGGCCTGCTTTGTTTGAAGTCAGTGAGGTAAGGCTAATCTCATGCTGTTTTTTTTTTAAGTCTTAGATTGGCTGTTGAAAGGACTGTCTTGTGTGAATGGGAAAATTGCTATTATGCCTAATAGCACATCATGTGTCTGTGCTTCATCTCCCTCCTTCACTGTCCTGCTCTGCTTTTATGTGTGATGGTGTGAATGTAAGTGATGCAGGGGGGAAACTATATTTTCCTATATTCCACCTCTTCTTTCTTTTGTAAGTCCCTTCAATCTTCCTCCACCATGGAGTACACGGCAAGGCTCGCAAAATTATAGGAAACTTGAGACAAATACTGTGCATCCTTAGGACAGTTGATACCAAGCGATGTTGTTAAATTAAGGCACAGGAGCTGAATTAAGACACTAATCTAGAAAATGTCCTTTCAGTGTGATGATATAGATGCTGAACGAGAGTGGATCATTAAAGGAGTTTGTGTCTACATGGGAGAAGATCCAGAGAACCTTCTACAGGAATATGTGGTACGTATATGAATCAGTGCTTACACTCTTCATCCACTCTTATATTATTCTCATTATTGATCACTTGTGCTGAAATTATTCATCAATTAAAATAATATTCATTATAATTTTCATCATCAGTGGCTTACTGTTTCATAGAAAAAATCTATACAGTTTTTCTGGTTGATGCTAAATGAACTTACAGGTAGAATGAACAGTTCTCAAGACTTTTTGTCAAATTCAGCAAATATTTCATGTCCCACCAGCTCTCATCTGTGTATGTGCTGAAAGAGAATCCTGTGTTCATACACAGCCATGGATCTGTAAATGTGCAACAAAGTGGCTCAGACTGCATTAAATGTGGTTTCTCATGGAACAGATGATGCTTCCATTTTATTGAATGTTTATATTTGCCTTGATTCTAACTATCACCTTACCTCGATCTATAGTGTCAGTTTTATTTTTATCATTTTCTTGATGGAGATTGGTGAATAGTTTTGATTTGGCTAACTTTGGTTTACTTACCTTTTGTCTGTTTTGTACAGAGTCTGGATAACAACGCCATCAATGAGGCCATTGAAGACACCACTGTTGGGATCTATGTTGTCAAAGAACATGCTTCAAGTGATGAAGTAGTGGACATTGGCATTGTTCTTGAAGGCATCAAGGTGTTTCAAGATCTTGATAATGTAGTATTAGCTGTTGCTATGCTGTTTGGACTGATGTAATTTCTCCATGACGAGTCGATGCAGGGTTTTTTACTTTTTGTTTGCAAATCTACTTTGATTTGTCATCTATGTAAAACAGTGTTCACAGGGTTAACTGTCACGGTTACATTTTTTTTATGAACACTAGCTCTTACTTGCCCAATTCAGATTGCAGCATATTTTGTTTACTGGTTTACAGTAGAAAATAATAATAATTACTGTTTATGTAAATTTTGTATTTGCTGTTGAGGATGCACTTGTGCAGTACCTACGGTTCACAGTTTCTGAATGTACTGCAATAAGTGATTTGTGGTTTGTATTTTCGTGGTTTGTGTTTTGAATCTACTGGTATTATGCTGGTCACAGCTATGTATTTCTATGCTGAAGTTACTGTATGTTTGTGATTTGTATGTGTGAACACTAGCTCTCACTTGCCCAATTCAGATTGAGGCATATTTTGTTTACTGGTTTACAGAAAAAAAAATCTTCTATTACTGCTGTTATTTTGTATTTGCTGTTGATGATGCACTTGTGCAGTACTAACTGTTCACAGTTTTTGAATGTACTGTGTAAAGTAAAGTGATTTGGGGTTTGTATTTTGAATCTACTGGTATTATACTGGTCACAGCTTTGTATTTCTAAGCTAAAGTTACTGCATGTGTGTGATTTGCAAAGTTTCATGGAAGAATACAGTACATTTTTTCAATGAAATCAGTTTTTATTTTTGTATTTGCACACAACACAACACTGATGTCTACAATGCATTTGGCTGGCTTTAACAAATCAAGCTACATTTAGAGACCTAAACTGGGTTGTAAGGGAATAATAATTTTTTTTTTAATTTACATAATACATTTAAATAATATTAGCATTAACAAATCAAGTTTCTTATATTTGAAAATCAGGTATCTTGAACATGATAAAATCTCTGTCATACTAAATTAATTGGTGATGCAGTAGCTTAAAAAATAAGTTGACTCAACTTGATTATTTTAAATACCTGAACATGACTGAATTATTTTGGTTTAACAAGTAATATTTCATTGATAAAAAGAAGTAAATTTTGTCAGTCATCCACATTCTGATCATGTGGGACCGATGTACGCATTAAAATCAAGTAAATCCAATGGATTATTTTTTTCAGTGTAGTTGGCATGTACTGACTGAGAAAACGTTTTCCTTCTCTCACTTTAATTTTTTTTTGGCTTACTTAATGCATGTACAGCACAGGAGCGAAGGAACGTGTTTCATGAGCACCTTACAAACACGCAAGTGCCATATCGCGTTTAGAATTACATTTCCTTTCATCGGTGTAATGTTTGTAATTGTACAGGCTGGGAAATGTATGAAGAAGCAGAAAGTGAAAATGTTCACTTTTGTTGAATGCCTTACACACGCATGTAGTTTCTTAAGTCTCTGCGAGGTACGATCCAGCATACACCGTTAGAGTGAACATTCAGTCACTGTGAGAGTTATTTTCATTGCAGAGAAATGTACTGCTCTCAGAATGAACAGAAACAAGTACCTTACACTAACACCAACCTAAACTGAGATCTGAAGTGTTGCAAGTCCCAAAATGAAAAATCATCAACACATGACAGTCTGAGTGAGCCAAACTCAAAACTAAGTTTTCATAGACGCAACAAGCTTGAAAACTCTAATTTTGTATCCGTATACATATTTGCAGAAGTTGGCATGTACTGACTGAGAAAACGTTTTCCTTCTCTCACTTGAACTTTTTTGGCTTACTTAACGCATGTACAGCACAGGAGCGAAGGAACGTGTTTCATGAGCACCTTACAAACACGCAAGTGCCATATCACGTTTAGAATTACATTTCCTTTCATCGGTGTAATGTTTGTCATTGTACAGGCTGGGAAATGTATGAGGAAGTAGAAAGTGAAAATGTTCACTTTTGTTGAATGCCTTACACACGCATGTAGTTTCTTAAGTCTCTTCGAGGTACGATCCAGCATACACTGTTAGAGTGAACATTCAGTCACTGTGAGAGTTCTTTTCATTGCAGAGAGCTGTACTGCTCTCAGAATTAACAGAAACAAGTACCTTACACTTCCACCGGCCTAAACTGAGATCTGAAGTGTTGCAAGTCCAAAAATGAAAAATCATCAACACATGACTGTGTTAGTGAGCCAAACACAAAACTAAGTTTTCTTAGGCGCAACAAGGTTGATAACTCTAATTTAGAATCCGTTATACACATTTGCAGTAGTTGGTGTGTACTTACTGAGAAAACGTTTTCCTTCTCTCAGTTTTGTAGTTTCTTTAGTCTTTGCGAGGTACGATCCAGCAGTGTTTGAGTGAAGATTCAGTCACTGTGAGTTATTTTCATTGCAGAGAGCTGTATTGCTCTCTGAATGAGCATACTTGTGCACCTTACATTGTCTGAGACCTATACGGAGACGTGAAGTGTTGCAAGTCCCAAAATGAAAAATCTTCAATATATGAAAGTGTGAGAGAGCAAAACACAAAACTAAGTTTCCTGTAGTTCAATAATCTTGCATCAGTATACATTTGCAGTAGTTGGCGTGTGCACGTTCACTCACTCTTGTGCTGTACATGCGTTAAGGAAGCCAAATTATTTTTTAAAAACTTTTTAAACATTTTTATTGTCAGTAGTCGGCACCTTCTGTAGATCTGTATTCGGATGCAAGATTTTTGACTCCAGGTAACTTTGCTTTGTGTTTGGCTCACTAACACTGTCATGTATTCATTATTTTTCATTCTCGGACTTGCAACACTTCAGGTCTCCATTTAGGTCTGTGGTAGTGTAAGGTGCGCGCGTATGTTCATTCAATGAAAAGAACTCTCACAGTGACTGAATCTTCATTCTAATAGTATATGCTGGGTTTGTACCTCGCAAAGACCTAAGAAACTGCAGGCGTGTATAAAGCATTCAACAAAAGTTAACATTTTTACTTTCTGCTTCTTCATACACTTCCCAAAATGTATCATGACAACCATTACACCGATGAAAGGAAATGTTGTTCTAAACGCGATGTGGCACTTGCGTGTTTTTAAGGTGTTCATGAAACACATTCCTTCGCTCCTGTGCTGTACATGAGTTTAGGAAGCCAAAAAACTTAACGTGGGAGAAGGAAAACGTTTTCACTGTCAGTACACGCCAACTACTGCAAATGTGTATACGGATGCAAAATTAGAGTTTTCAAGCTTGTTGCGCCTAAGAAAACTTAGTTTTGTGTTTGGCTCACTTACACTATCATATGTTGATGATTTTTCATTCTGGGATTTGCAACACTTCAAGTCTCCGTTCACGCCGGTGGAAGTGTAAGGTTCGCGACTGAAACCGGCGTTTTCTTTTTCTATGGTGCGTAGTTCCGCTTGCTTTTCCTCTTCTGGTGTTGTTGTCAACGTAGTCCTGAACGTTCATTGGTTCACACCAACGTGCAGTGTTCCAACAGTTTATAGTCTACGTGTTTGTTTACATTTTTGGAAAAGTTTATTTGCGTGTTGTTATTATCATGGAATACGATAAGAGTGGCGCAGCTCTCAAACATATTCATTAACCGAATCTCTCCGGTGCAAGAGACGTTACTCATTGGGAAGAAATGGTGAGAGGTTACTTTCTTTAGGTGGAGGAGGATAACATGCACCTTGTGCTGTCAGACTTGGAAGATGAGGACAGCAGTGATGAAGAAACCATCCCCGACCTGGATAAAAAATATTTTGTTTCATATTTTATATAAATTTGTGAATTCAAAACTGCATATTCAAAATGACCTTACTAATTGATTAAATACTACCCTAATCTAATACTACCCTAATTATAAGCATCAATTCCTTTACTAAAAGTGATTTTTGTGCTGAGAATGTATGCAAAAATGAAAAAGGCTGTTTTCTCAGAACTGCAGCTTGCAAAAGTATAATGTTCTATTGAACATTATGACCAACGTATTTCTTCAATCTTGGCAAGTGATACCCCATTTTGTAGCTCTGAATCTGTACTTTAGTATCATGCGATAAAATAAAAATGTGAATTTTGCGAATGTGCCCGTCAAATATACGTTCGGTCACATTTTGTATTGTAAGATGTTTATATTATTATTATTATCATTTGTGCATGAATGTTTTTGTATTTTATATAAATGATAAAACATAAAATTGTATTATTTTATTTTATTCAACCTTATTTTGGTAAATCAGGTCGCTCTTGAAAATGAGATCTCTATTCAGGGATGTACCTGAATAAATGTGTTATATATTATACTCAATCATCACAATTGTTTTGTCAAATGTATGGCGCATTACTCGAGTCGTAGTCAGTGTACAAAATATAGCCATGCTTCTGGAGCGTCTCATTATTGCTAGTGTTTTCATTCTAGCGCCATGACAACCCACCTGACGCTGTTGCTCCACAGCACAATATATCACTGAATCACAGTGACCATAACATACTACTCAGCTTCATTCCTGTTTCTTTTCACTGAATACAATGGCATGGGCCGATGACCACTACATGCAGACACAACAGCTGAATGAAGGATCACAACATGCACAGATCATTCAGCAACCCGTAAGTATGTGCTCCTTCAAATGCGAAGTTTGGAAGTGGCACTGGTTTTTCATTTTTTTTATTTTATTTTATGTTTAAATTTACAAAAATTCAGTGGAAGGTCAGAGTTGACCGAACACTCCCAACTAGGTAGTAGGGGAGCGTCCCAGTACTTTTGCTCGGACAAAAGTGGGGGACAGGAAGGGAGGAAACGGATGGAGGAAATGTGGAAATTAGGAGATGCAACAAAAATTGGAATATCTAATCCTATTTGCCCAAAGTCGACGTCGGCTATTGATGAACCAGTAACTTCGGCTGATTCCGAGGATATCTAAGACAATCACGCTTCTCACACATCGCAAGCCCTTTTTACGCATTAAAATATGAATGTCTGTTATTCGGATTCTGCTCGTGATTTAACATAAACATATGTACAATGAAATAAATAAACCTGCCGCTACAATAACTGACTCAATTTCACACTGGTAAAATTACCGTTTACAGCAAATAAAACGTAAATATATCTCGTCAATGTGGATATGTTTACAAAAGCAAACAGTCATGTTTCCGTATTAATGTAAATTAACCTCTTACGATTTACTGTTTCGGTGCATAAATATTTAGTGTTGGTACATCCCTTGTCATATTTTAGAACTTTTCGATGGTGAAATATTTTGTGAGATTTTTACTTTCTTTTAATCTGACTCGTCGTGAGCACAGTGATCTCACCCAGATATGTTAAAAGACCTTTGTAGTAGGATACATCGATGTATCCGTTTGGCCGACCGAGTTGGCCTTTATTTTGACATACCACAGTGAAATATTTTGGAACTTTTCTTGCAGTTTCTGGACATGCTCCAAAATGTGCTGGAGGTAGAATTAGTGTATAATGTATAATGTATAGTTCTATAATGTATATAGCACATATGTAGTGCAACATATTTGAAGGGCCTTTGTTTTAGTGCAGCTTCCAGACATGCTCCACAATGTAAGTAAAGTGGAATTTGGAGGTGGAAATTGTGAATGGACGCAAACAGTTTCTTTTTTTGATTTCAGTTGATTCTGAGTTGAACATCTTGTGGTAGTTCATATGAAATTTAATGAGCCTATATTTTGAAATTCCATGGTGAAATGTTCTGGAACTTTTTGTACAGTTTCCTAGGCTCCTGTAGAATCTGGCTGACCTTGAATTAGCAATCGAAACACACCTTTCTGTATTATTTTGAGTAGGACACTTTGTGTTTGTGTACAAAAGATTTAAAGGGCTTTCTTTTGAATTTCCACCGTGAATTCTCCTGAAAGATTTTGTGCGGCTACCTGGGGTCCTCTACAATGTGTCTGATGTATTA
This sequence comes from Albula goreensis, assembly GCA_022829145.1. Taxonomy (NCBI): domain Eukaryota; kingdom Metazoa; phylum Chordata; class Actinopteri; order Albuliformes; family Albulidae; genus Albula; species Albula goreensis. The sequence goes on from CM040758.1 coordinate 34,587, forward strand.
CTAGTGATTGAAAACACAGTTTCCTTTTCAAAATATTTTTGTGTAGAACATCTTGTGTTGTTCAATAATGTATTTGAAGTGCCTTTGTTTTGAATTTCCACAGTGAAAGGCTGTCTCTAGAATGTGTCAGAAGCTGAATTAGAGATTGAATTAGAGACAATTTTACTAATTTTATGAGTAGAACTTCTTGTTTTAAGTGTATACTATATTTGAAGGGCTTGTATTCTGAAATGTTACTGTTAATTGTTCTGGAAATTTTTGTGCAGCTGCCTGGGGTCCTCTAGAATGTGTCTGAAGTGGAATTTGTGATTGGAAACAGACACATTTCTTTTAATTTCTGAGAAAGGTGTCTTGTTTTGGTGTACAACATATTTGGAGGGCCTTCATTTTGAAATTCCACAGTGAATCGTTCTGGAACTTTTTTGCATCCACTTGGGGTGCTCTAGTTTTCTTGTAGTAATATTTTGAATAGAACATATTGTGGAATTAATAATTGGGAATAGACAAGTTTTCTTTCAATACATTTCTGAGCAGTTTGTTTTGGTCTATAACCTATTTGGAGGGCTTTTATTTTTTTCCTTCCCCCTGGGGTGCTCTTGAACAAGGGTTTTCAGACTGTGAGGTGTGCCTCTCTTGTTAGGCGTAAGAGAGAGATAGGGGAGGCGCGAAGACTGAGGAAAATAAATAAATAACTAAATAAATATTTTTAAATGATTTTTTTCTTACTTCGGCTGGCGTATTTTTCGCATTGTTTTCAATGGGAACTGTGCACCTATAAAAATACACCGGGTGCGCATCAGTGCTAAGTTTATTTTCAGCTCAGTTTTTTTTTTTTTTTTTTTTTTGGTCGCCAAGAGTTAAGAAATGTTCAGCTTTGCAAATATGGTAAGGTCATCACTGTCCCTCAGCTGTCCAATCACATTGAAGAAGGGGTGGTCCTTCTGTTTTTGCCTGTATCGCTAGCAATAGTGATACATTGCAATACATTTTGTAGTGAAAGGTGATACAGTAAATGCATCTGTTGACTTTTTTTTGCTAGTAAATTGCTTCTGGCTAGGTACTGATTAACTGAGTGATATTAGATAGCAACAAAGGCCAGCTATTGCTGCATCTAACGTTGAGATCATATCGATGGGTATATCCGATCATTGTCATATGTGGCTTCCTTGTTAACTTAACTATACTCAACTGTTTTAAAATATCTGGCAAACAAGATAATTTCCTGTTTGATTAATTAGCTGGTCAGATCGCTTGTACGCTAGCTGGCTATGTATAATTATCAACAGTATGATATAAAATGTGACCCCTGGTATCATAGCGACACTTACCATGTATAGTTGACGTTAGCTGGAAATGCAGAGGTGTTTGAAACCACCACCCCTCGAGACAAACTAAGGACCCAAAGAAGTACCTAGAAAACGAAAATATGATAATCAATACAAACATGGCACAAATGTTTAGAACTATTGGTTTTATGTTCATAAGATCCTACTTCAAAGTTATATTTTTCAATGTCTTTCAGAAAGTTGTCCTCCATTCAATGAGCTTTTATTTAGCAATATGCATGTGTAATTGTAATCCAATTTCACAGGCCTTTTGCTTAGGGATGACAGTGTGTGTGTATGTGTGCGTGTGTTTTTTTGTGTGTGTGTGCATGTGTTTGTACATATGTGCACTTGTGTTTGTGTGTGTGTGTGTGTGTGTGTGAGAGAGAGAGTGTTGTTTTGTTGTGTAACACATTTGGAGGACCTTTATTTTGAAATTCCACAGTAAATCGTTCTGGAACTTTTAGTGCAGCTACCTGGGGTCCTCTAGAATGTATCTGAAGTGAAAACAGACACTTTCTTTTTAATGTTGTAAAGTAAATGAAAGCGACAGCAATTCATTTGACATTTGACATTTTGGATTATTCAGTTCTTCCAAGCGGAAAAATCTCATTACCTGCTGGCTTGGCTGGCTGGCTTGACTGAGGTTTTTGAAATGGCGGGTGGCTTGACCGCAGTCATACAAATGATAGAGCCCAAGAAAGACCACATTTTTTAAATAAACAGGCATTCTCCAATTAACCCACCACCTCCCAGCAGTCATGTATAAAACAAAGACAAACTCATTTATATTTCGTTTTAAGGCTTGTTCATTTCTTGCAAATAAAGATGTGTCAGTATTAACCAACAATTTAGTAAATCACTAATCCATTATCTTTGTTAAAGGATTTGCCATCGGTTTATGTGAATTGAATAAGTAGACTACGCATGATATAATGTTTTAGTGTTAAAACACATTTTAAACGTATTTTAAACTTGTTTACTCTGTAATTTTTCCAACACTAACTCAACTGCCACAGCCTTGCAATTTGGTCAGCTAATTAAACTAATTGGCAGTTCTGGAACAGAAACTTTGGGGTATGTAACCTCAGGTTTCTTCAACCCAGAGTTCAGGTTTAAATTCAGGGTTTGTTGAACCACCTTTCTGAAATACCCCCCGACTGCGCTAATTTTTCGAAACAATCTGAGCAGTTCCAATGAATCAGCTTTGTCACTTTTTCAATACATATCCCCCCAAGACATCGTAAGAAAAGCACTTCAGCAGCTTATGCCACTAATAAGTTCTCCCACCTGTGCTAATTAGAATCAGCTGGGTTAGTGCATGGTGGTGGGTATAAGTACTTCTACTCTTTGAAAAAGCATTTCCCACCTCTGAATGGAAGTAAAAGAATCATTTGTCACTAAGCAGTCTTGTGAGAAACATCTCATGATGGGTAGAGGCAAAGAGCTCTCCCAAGACCTTCGCAATAAGATTGTTGAGCAGCACAGTAATGGCACTGGTTACCTTCTACCTGCTACTGGTTAAACTCCTAAATGTTCCTATAAGTACCATTGGGGCCATTATACGTAAGTGGAAGGAACATCACTCGACCATCAACCAACCATGCACAGGAGCTCCTCACAAGATTTCTGACCGGGCAGTAAGAAAGTTAGTTAGAAGAGTAGCCCAAGAGCCAAGGACCACTCGAACAGAGCTCCAGAAAGACCTGGAAGCAGCGGGTACAGTTGTCACAAAGAAAACAATTGGCAATGCACTCCACTGCCACAGTCTCCATTCACGATCACCCCAGAAGACTCCATTACTGAAGAAAAGGCATGTTGAAGCTTGTTTGAAGTTTGCTACAGAACTTTGGAGAAGCCTGTAGATTACTGGGAGAATGTAGTTTGGTCAGATGAGACAAAAATCAACCTTTTTGGCAACAATACAACACGCCATGTTTGGAGGAGAAATGGCTCCGCATATGATCCTAAAAATACCTTACCTACAGTGAAGTTCGGAGGAGGAAGCATCATGGTATGGGGCTGTTTCTCTTCACATGGTGCTGATGGAATCCAAATTATTGAAGGGAAGATCAATGGAGCCATGTACTGGGAAATTCTTGAGAAGAATCTGTTGCCATCCACCAGAATGATGAGGATGAGATGTGGGTGGATCTTCCAACTGGACAATGATCCAAAACATACTGCAAAGGAGACTCTCAATTGGCTCAAGAGGAAGAAAATAAAGGTGTTGAACTGGCCTAGTCAATCTCTAGACTGAAATCCAATAGAAAATTTGTGGAAAGAACTGAAGATCAAGATTCACCAGTGGGCCCCTCAGAATCTTCAAGATTTAAAGACCATCTGTGTGGAAGAATGGGCCAAAATCCCACCTGATCACTGTGAGAGATTAGTTTTTTTTCATACAGGAAGCATCTTGAAGCTGTCATTGGGCTTCTCCACTAAGTATTAAAGAAATTTCAGTTAGCGTGTTCAATACTTTTTTCCTGTGTCATTCCACTTTTTTGCTGGAAGACCAGTAAGGAGGGAGTTGCAGTAAACCAGGCGGGAGAGTACTGTCACTTTGACTAGCAGCTGGTGGTGAGAAAGGGGCGGATTCTCCTGACGTTATACAGGAAAATCTGCGCGTCCAGCTCACCACTCCGATGTTCTCGGAGCGAGTCAGTTTGTTGTTGAACACCACTCCAAGGTTCTTGGCGCAGGATGACGGTGACAGGATGGTATCACCCAGGGAGATAGAGAGATCTAGCAAAGGAGAGGATGGGGCCAGAAAGAAGAGGAGCTCTGACTTGTCTGGGTTGAGCTTAAGATGGTGGGTGTCCATCCAGCTCTGAATATCCTGCAGACAAGCAGAGATCCGAGCGGAGACCTGTGAGTCAGAGGGAGAGAATGAGAAAAAGTTTTGGGTGTCATCAGCATAACAATGGTAGGACAAGCCATGGGCAAAGATGACAGGTCTAAGAGAATGGGTGTAAAGAGAGAAGTTAAGTGGGCTAAGAACAGAGCCTTGGGAGACTCCTGTATCAAGCAGACGGGGTGCCAATACTGGACCGTTCCAGGCAACCTGAAAGGAGCAACTGGAGAGGTAGGACTCAATCCAGCCAAGGGCGGTGCCATGGATCCCCATAGCACCCACACAAGTGTTTCGGGGCACTTTTTATTAGCCTCTGTAGTGACTGAAAACAATTAATGCAATGGAACAAATGATTATTTGTAACTGGCATTTCGAGGAGTTAGTCTGTGATTGGACTATTATGCCAATGCCTACGCACTCTCATTGGGATGCCACATAACAGTCCCTTTTTAAATGTTTTCTGTAGACAAGATGACCGAGGGGAGCACAGGAGAGAGGGACTCAAAACCAAAGTTGGTTTAGCAGCGTCCAGCGCAGCCTTTATTTTCCTTTTTTTTCAGTTTTTTCTTTGCAAAACAAAATGGTGCTCATATGTACAGTGTTGTCCCCCAAAACCAAAAATAATAGTAAAAAACAAAAACTAATTCAATCAAAGAAAATCAAAGAGAATTGTCAATATCCACTCAAACAAAACAAAAAAAACTATAAATGCAAAGAAAACCCCCTTCATAAGGGCAAGGCTCCTTTTCAAGCCCCCTGGCATGCTACAGCCAGTACCATTACTTCCCAATCTTTTTCTCCTTTTTTTCCTATGGCAGACTGCATGGCCTCTATATAGGCTACTGCCCTCCCCCTGGAGCAAACCAACACAATAAAATCAATTATCCCTCCCCAGGACATACAAAATTCCCAAAAACAACATACACGAACATAATAATTTTACATAAAACACAAATACATTACAGACACTTGAAAACCATTAACAACAAAATAAATGACAAAACCAGTCTATACCACAACACCTCCCCCCATTTACTATCTTAGGAGGAACCTCCCTCCCCTTAAAACGGCAGAGGTATTGCTGCCCTGGTTTGGTTGCATTACAATGTACGGTAAGATATGCGGTAAGATGTCAATGAATGAAAATATATGTAGCGGAATTTTATGTGTAACCGTTTTAGAATACTTGGAAGTAGATTATTTTAACAGATGATTGAGATTGAATGTATAGTTTAACCTGCAGAAAAATATTTGAAAATCATTAAACATTAAACACGAACACATATACGGACACTACCAAACAACACAAAGACGCGACACAGGAACACCCGCCCTCAACCCGCAGTCAGGAATAAACACGAAATCTTTCATGTTCTTGTATTTGCCGGCATTTCAAGATTTGCGCGTTTTCCCCCCTCCCGCAGAACATGACGGCACGGTAGTCCGTGACATTTTCTTTCTTGTGTGTCGGGTGATTTGAGGGCAGGACACTGGTTTAATTACAGAAAGTAAGAGACGTGATGGTGAGACACAGAAGTAATCTACTGGAGAGTAGCACGGACGGCCACTCCGCTGCAAGTTTTGAATAAAGACTCTTACTATTTCTGCAACCTCTTTGTCCTCTTCAACGTGAACATTGTGCTGTCTTGGATCGCTTCCGCATTGAAGTTTTCTTCAAAGCCCGAGTCAGTCACCTCTGATTGAAAGGGGGGTATGACTTGATTCAGATATTGACTTGGTGAGAAAGCCTACTTCTCCTCCATTTCATTGTGTTAAGCGTCAGTCTGTGTCATTGTGTATAGGTTTTAATGATGTAATGGAGCCTTGACATGCCTACAATTTCTGAATCGTTTTTATTATGTTCTGTTAAAGAGTATTGATTTTATATTAATCTATTGAACTATTTATTGCAGGCCTTAGGACAGGAGAATAAATTATACATATATATGTGCAAATGCTAGTGTATTGGTGGTCAAGCTGATTACTGATCGCCGGTTAGTGTTGCCCCCTCTGCTTTTGTTTGGAATGCATGTTGTGCTGTGTGGGTGTCATTTCAAAAGAAAATTGGATGCATGAGCCCTTGCTGAGTTTTTGTGTTTCCCTGTAAACCTGTAATAAACTAAGTGATTGTCATCTATTGTGGGATTTTCCTTACTACCAGACCTCCTTGGTTATTACAGCTGGTGGCAGCAGTTAATGCTATCTGTAATCTTTCCTACACCTGTAGGATAAGGTACATTATACCTCTATTGGTTGAAGATGATCCATGTTGTATAAGTTGTGAAAGTAATTGCCATAGCTATTATTATACAAGTACGATATCACTTGACCAATGTCTTGTATGTATGAGTCATGTTTCCCTTTTCATTTACACATAAGAAATATCCTTAACTTAACTAGACTTAAACTCAAATAGTATGTTTCAAATGACATTAGAAACATTTATGTTAATTGGGCTATAAACTCCTGACAGTGTGTGCTTGTATGTTTTGAATAGTGTCTAACATGTAACACCAGTTCCACATATGGTTTTCGTGTTTTATTAACCTTTTTTCTGTATTGACTGGGGAATATACCAAACAAGAGAAAAAACATGACAGGCAAGAAATAAACCTAGTCAGCACTGAGTCATTAACACAGAACATAATCTTGTGCTGACAACTGTCAAAAATCAGTGGAGGTAGTGTCAAACAATTACCTGTGGTTCCACATTTCATCTTGCCCGCTACATTAAGTAAGAAATGTGATGATGCACAGCATGTGCTTTGGTCAGGGCTCTTGAGCAGTGTGCCGAAACACAGTTGCTCCAAATGATTGGACACAGCGTGGGAGTGTTGTTTCATTCCGCCCACCTGTATCATAACCTCAGACAGAACCAAAAGGCTGTACTACAGCAAGGTAACTGGTTTATCCAGGTAACTTTGTGACAATGGGTGTAACTTCCTGGTTAACCCATACTACAGTGGATACTATGGATAAGTTTTACCCAAGGTATGCTGTCATGGCAATTTACACTGCATCTTTTTGGTTAACTTGATGTTATCCTATATCAGTGCCGCCATAGACCCACAATCTTGTCGAAAAATGCCGGCACATTTGGAAGATCCAATCGACACATCCAATCGACACGGATTGTGAGAGGCTCACTCTGCAGGGTGAGGGTGTTTAGAAACCATCAAAATCCTCTATGAAGATATCAATTCTCATCTGAGGGAATTCAGTATCTTTCCTGGCTTCTGGGGCTAGACATCTCCAATGCCACTTGCTAGTGTCATGCCCTCACTGATGAACAAACAGTGTGCCTTGTTTTGCCATATTTTGACAGTGGACACTTCATGTATTCCATTGGTGATGCTGAACATCTGAGCAAGAATATTGTAAGCCGTGCAGTTTGCAAGGTGGTGCTCGCTCTCAATAAACTGCATTTGTTGTGTTCCTTGGCAATTTAAGGTAATTCGCAAAATAAACATACTTGGTCTATTTTTAATATGCATAGGCTAGTCGTATATAAGAACACATTTTCTTCCGTAGGAATCCTGAGGGTGATTGGTGTGATTGACTGTAAGCGTATCCTCATTACAGCGCCCCTGGGAGAACATGAGGGGATTATGTGAATAGGAAGTCATTTCACAGCATTGATGATCAGGTTATGGATCATATTGTATTTGATCTGACATGTTGGCTAGCCTACATTATTTTGTCCTAAACACTTCTTATATTCAAGACAATTAAAGGCAAATATGTAATAGTACAAGTGATGAAATGGGTTAACCTGGATGTGTGTGTCAGACATGGCTGATATGGTCTACTCACCCTAGTCCTCTGAAAAAAAAATTAGAACAGAACAGCATATCAGCATTGATAAATCAGAACTGACTTGTTGCCAGGTCAGATGAGGGGCATCTTTGGAGCCACTGGGGCATTGAACTAATTATTTTAAACTGTTTAATATGATATTTATTCATTGAACACAAACTGTCTGCATTACATTCCTCTATTGTTTCCCTTTGCCACTCTGCTAGGAAAATGTAAACCTAGTTTTCACCATCTCTGCCTTTTTTTTCTAGGTGCACATGGATAGGGATATTATAAGAACTTAGTTCATTAGTAGTGAAATACTAATAAACACAACTTGAAAGAATATTTTTATATTTCATCCTGACTTGTTGCCAGGTGCTCTTTCATTTATCAAACGTGGTAAACCTATAGCCTAGGTGCTTTAGGGAGTATTAGAACTTAGTTCATTAGTAGTGAGTAACAGTGGGCCTCATTTATCAAACGTGAGCCGAATGAATTTGATCGTAAAACGTTCGTAAATGCATTTACGCAAAAAAAATGTGGCATTTATCAAAGTTTTCGTATATCAGTTTGTTCGTAGGATCCAAAGAAATTTCAGGAGTGCTCTAAAATGTTCGTATTGCGTGTGTAAATGGAATAATACAGCTGTAAAGTTTGTTTTTCGTGTTGTTGCTTTTATTTTTCCATTCACTCATTTTTTATTTGATTACAAATGAGTAGCAAATTATTTGGCAGTAATATCGTAACATTATAATGGTTCAAAGTGTTATATAAAATCACTATTGGATTCAACATTAAAACAGGTCATTCGGCTTCATTTGTGTAATCCTGATTAATCAAATTAATTAGTTTGCTTGCCGAAGGAGCAAACTTCTGTTCTTCTATAGAATCTTTACTTCTTCTTCTTAATATTATTATTATTGGTTCTTCCGGAGGTATCTCCCCCAACAGTTTTTAAGGTAGACATACCGAACTTGGCGTGAATATACTGGTCAGGTTGCTTGTATTTTTCTGAGCTATAGATTCATACTTTTGAAACTACAAATCTTTAAAAAAAAGCCTCCATTGACTTCACATTGGTGGAATTTTGAGCGTGTTAATGTGGCTAACGTTACTAAGCAACAATTAGAACTGCCGCTGCAATTTTAAAGTATTTGAAAAAATTATCCAAAGAATACAGCATGCTTGCCGGTTAGTTACCTTACCGGACTTGACATTTTGAAATAACTTTCTGGATATAATGACACTGCAATGCTGGTCAGGTATAATGATCTTCAATGACAATTTCAGGTTTCTGACTTCAGAGTAGGACAAAGCACCATCACAGCTTTTGCTTTGGCCCTGAGCAATACTGTGTCTGCTGCAGACAGGAGAAAATACTGTGCTGTAAGGCTACACAATATGGAAAAAAATGCCATATGCAATGCATTAATGGATTATTGGAAAGGTGATATGCAATGCGATATACTCGTGTCCTCTACTGTAAATCACAACTAATTGTACAATTGTGTGTGCATGAACGCGCACAACAACCACACCCTGAAATCCCACATTAAAGTCAAGTAAAAGTCCGGAAGTCAAAATCAATTAAGCAAGATCTATAAATAATGTGCAATGAGCAATACATTTTAAATGCAACAATGGCAGTGGAGAAAGAAACTTCTTGGAATGCGAAATGGCGTGACTTCAAGATTGAGGCAAACAGGCATATTCTTGCTCAGCTGCAAGTGTAAGAGAAATGGGCAGCAGTATGAGTGTGCCACCACTGAGTTACCTCAATGAGCGGCTTGCTGTGATTATCAGAGTTCATTTTAAAAAAATACTGTTTATCAGTATGAATGAATCATATCATGACCCTGGCAACTGGGCAACCAAATTTGTGACATTTAATTGTCACAAATCAGTTGCACTTTTATTGAATGGAAATTCTTCCAATTTACTTACACATTTTCATCCACTGATGGCACCCTTACTGCAACATGAGTGCAGTCAATTGCATTGGTTACATATGGAAAACCGGTCATTGCTGCAAATTGCTTTTTGCTGTTTCCTTGTATGTATAAGGGAATCTGATGTGCCTCAAACTCAGAGGAATGATGACATCCAACTCTCTTGGTATGACATGACTGAGCGAGGGCTTTGATATACCCGACTGGTTTGCTCTTTCCTGCTGGAAATTCCTCATGGCCAAGAGTTGACAGCATCTGCAGATGGGCAGGTATTGGCTAGTTTCAATGTGTAGGGCACTCCAGCACCAGCCCCAATCCAGCACAGTGTTCCAAGACCACAGCTCATGTTATGCGAAACTGACTCGAGAGCCTGTCATCATCATGGACAGAAAAGTTGAAACCTCCCAAAAGACACCTTCCCTTCGTACCATACCATTCGCAATGTCCTTTAGCTGTGCCAAGGCAAACGTTTTCATGCTGTCTTGCTGTCATCACATGCATTTAAACATCATATAGACATAATCCTGTGAGTTAATTATGACAAAAGATAGGCATCCCGTGCAGAAACAGAGCCAACTTCACTCTGTTTTGAATAAAAGTGATATTGGAGAAGTACTGCTGTCGGTATTAGATTAAAGGAGTGATATTTATAGGCACATAGCTTTCTCCACCTAAAACCATTGGATTCAGTGTACCATTCTGCCCTCCTATTCATTACAAGAGAGGTTTATGGTACCCATCTTCATGCCTTGTATGCGAAGGTAGACTGGTCCGCTCTATCAGAAAGACGTGATAAGAACCTGTATTTATTTATTTACAAACCCCTTAATGGTAAATGATCATCTTCCAGTACTATACTCTTGGATAAGTCATCGGTTACCTACCAAACATGATGTAATGATTGGCTCAAACTTCATGTATCAAGAATTATTTCTCAACCTGGTAAGGCAGCTTTCAGATTTTGTGCCCTTCTATATGGACAGTCTTATTAATTTTTGGCAATTCAGCAGTAAGATTTTAAAATTCCCCTCAACAATTTACACTTATTTTATGTGATCTAATCAGGGCTCAAGAGGAGGGGGGATGTGGGGTGATTCCATCCTCCTTGGAAAAAATCTTGACCACACCCATCCCCCTTGTAAAATTGTCCTCTCACTTCCATCCCCTTTGCTTTAGTGGAATCAGCTAAGCTATTTATCTCCTAATTGCAAAAAGATGAAACCTATCAGTGATATTTTGTAAGGGGTGGGAGTTTAACCTGGACTGTAGAAGTGAAAGTTCTGAGTTCTAGCCACTGGACCCCCAAGGAACTCAGGTGCAGAAAACCTCCAAGAAGACTCAAAAAACCCAACAAGTAAATCAAAGAACGTTAACTCAGGAAACAGTCTAGCCAAAAACACAAGCAAGCTGAACTCAAGACTGAGCGATTAACCAGAGCAGGGCTTAAATAAAGTGAAAAACAGGTGCAAACAATCAGCACTAAACTAAAACAATCAGCACGAAACTAAAGATTTGGTAAGGTCATAAATGTCGCCTCTTGGTGGTGTGGAGGAGAACAAAAGGCAGAGTCGTTACATATTTAAATGTCAGTCTTACATTATTTGTGCTCCACTTTTTGTTGTTTTGTATCCCATAAGTGCAATCTATGGGGGGACGGGGGGACGTCTCCCCTAATGTTCATGTTTCCTGATTCATTCACGAAAATCAAACTTTTACTGTATTTCTGAAAGCTCAACAATGATGCCACAGTGATGTGTGGAAATGCAGGAAGTTGCAGGAAATGTGTTTAAAATTAGCAAAAAATTCTGGTGGAAGGCTTCCAGATCATCTGCCTTAGACTGGTCCCCCCCTAATATTTTACACACAATTACGCCACTGTTGTATCTTCTGTGCCTTTGATTGCTTATTGCTTATTTGCTTGGTGCCAGCAAATGAATGCTTTTCATTGGCTAATGCATAACTCAAGATTTTCCTAGTCGACTAGTGGTCATTAGTTCAAGTCATTAGTCGACTAGTCGTCGCACTAGTACATATATTTTTTGGGGGAATCAGAAAATGGTTTGAGTTCCAGGGCTGAGAGAGAATGTTATACGTAACATTGTTAACACTGTGCTACAATGGAATACAAAGCCGTAATAATGAGCCTTTAAAATATAAATTTTACAAGCGCACGCAGGAAGCCTGTCGACTGTTAATGACAATGTTAATGGTAAAATCGGTATTGATTCTCAAAGTGTCAAAACAACTAGCAAGGAGACATTTTGCTAATTTATTTCAACACAGTTTAACATCACACAAAGTATGAGCTTGAAATAATAACACAATAACCCTATAAAAAAGGTTTTTTAACTTTTGTTAAAAAACTAAATTGAAAAGAAAATTGCTGCTCTGGCAAGCTTAGGATAGCATTCCACATTTTTCCCACCATGTCAGTGGCCCTGAATTAGCCTTTGTTCTGTCTCCAAGTATGTCTTAATTGCATTGTTCTCTCCCTCTGTGTGCTGCTTTTCATCAGAGGGCTTCAGCATGGGTATCTCTTGCACATGTCCATGGTATTTTAAAATAAAAAACAGCCTGATCTTATTCACCTGCAGCCCACTCATGCACTACAAATTCCTGACCGCACCCGTAAATTACCATATTTATATTTTTTCACCCATTTTGGATGATGTCCTGCCCGACGTAGTCTAATAACTTTTTAACCACAATGTGCAGCTCCTGAATGGAGTTTGAGGGTTTTTTCTTTTCTGCAACTAACCAACCAATGAAAACTTGGTCAACTAAGACTCTTCTTATCGAGTAACAGTTGGTCGACTAATAGGGTGCAGCCCTATTAATGAAACTTCACCATGAGTTTTGCTTTGGACGAGGATTGCTGATGCTACAGGTTAAAATGGCTGAGTAACCAGTTCAGCAGGACCATAGAAGTTTTTTAGTAAAGAAGAAGAAAACAAAAGGTTTTAAGAACATAAGAACATAAGAACATAATATGACGAGGACAGGCCATTCGGCCCAACAAAGCTTGCCATTACATTATTTAAAGAGTATCCAAAACTGCATCAAGTCTGGACTTGAACACAGCAAGGGTCACTACATGACCTAGCAACCCATTCCATGTATTGATAACTCTTTGCGTGAAATAATACTTCCTTACATCAGTGCGGAACTTACTCTTAACTATTTTCCATTTATGTCCCCTTGTCCTACAGACTGAACTCAACTTAAAAAATGTATCGTAGCTAACCTTGTTGAGTCCCTTTATAAATTTAAAAACCTCTATTAAATCACCCCTTAGTCTCCTCTTGCTGAGTCTAAATAGGTTAAGTAACTTTAGTCTTGCATCGTAGCTTTTATGTTTCATGCCAGGAACTAATTTAGTTGCCCTCCTTTGTACTTTTTCAAGAGCCTCGATTTCTTTCTTATAGTGCGGTGCCCAGAACTGCACACAGTATTCCAAGTGTCGAATGCCTTTTGGAAGTCTAAATAGATAATGTCATAAGCTTGGTTTGCATCTAAACATGCTGTAGCTTCCTCAAAAAAGTCCAGGAGGTTTGTTAAACATGACCTCCCTCTGCGAAAACCATGCTGGGTATCGTTTAAGATACCATTTTGTTCTAAGAATAATTCCAAATTGTCCCTAATGATGGCTTCCAGTAATTTACAAGAGATACAAGTTAATTCCATCAGGACCTGCTGCCTTATTTGTTTTAAGTTTTCGAAGTTTATCTAGCACTTCTGTGTCATATAAATCAATTTCCTCCATAAGACTCTGAGGACTGAATTCTCCTGATGGCATATGAGTGAACCCTTCACTCGTGAAACTCTCCCCAAAGTAGTTGTTTAGAGTATCAGCAATAGCCTTGTTGTCATAAACCATAAGTCCATCCTTGTTTTTTAAACCTCTTATCTCAGCCTTAAGTGTCCTTTTTCGATTGTAGTATTGGAAGAAGCGTTTGGGGTTGTTCTTTGCATCTAGCGCAATTCATCTTTCCAAACACCTTTTAGCTTCCCTTATTCCTTTCTTAACTTGAGCACGCATTTTGCTGTATTCAATCTTGTTTGTCTCTGAGCTGTCTAACTTGAATTTTCTAAATAGTTCCCTTTTATGTTTCAAACTATCTTGTAACGCCTTATTCATCCACTGCAGGCGCCTATTTTTCAGCTTCCCTTTTCGCACTTGCGGAATGAATTTACACTGTACATCCAGAATAATCGTTTTAAATATGTTCCACATTTCTCTTACAGTTCTACCATCTAGAAGATGTACCCAGTTTATATTTCTTGTATAATCACTCATTTTAATAAAGTCGGCTCCTCTAAAGTTGAAAATTCAAGCATTGGAGGATGTAGTCTTAACTCGCCAAAAAACTTCAAATGTAACTGCACTATGGTCACTTGTTCCAAGTGGCTCCCCTACCTCGGTACTGCAGATTCGATCAGGATTATTACACAGAACCAGGTCTAGAATTGTGTTCTCTCTTGTAGGTTGAGTAATAGCCTGTATCAGAAAACAATCATTTACAACATTTACCCTGACCAGACACAGTTTCCCAATTAATTGAGGGGTAATTGAAGTCACCCGTTACTATTGTCTCACCCTCCTGACATGCCAGTGTAATGATATCAAAGATCATCCTGTTGACACTGCTGTCAGAGGCTGTTGGCCTATAACATACTCCGACATTCAGACCCTTTTCATTTTCCCCCAGTGTTTTAATCCATATGTCCTCACTAACACCAAGGGGCTCCATACCTGGAATTTTCTAGATATTAAGATAATCCTTTACATACAGAGCTACGCCCCCTCCTCTTCTATTGGTTCTATCTTTTCTAAGCACCTTGTATCCCTTTATGTTATACTCATCCCCATCCCCTGCACCAAGCCACGTCTCTGTGATCCCAACAACATCATAGTTACTATTACTCATAACCGCTTCTAGATCCAAAATTTTATTTTTTATGCTTCTGGCATTTAAACAGAGAAATTTCAGGGTACTGTGTGCACATTTCCCATCCCTCCTCTCCACCTCCAGCTGCCCAAAACCACCTCTATGACAGTGCTGCTCTAACTGATTTGCAATTATGGTTCCCTCACTACCAATAAAATAATTAGCCTTAGTCTGTTCTATTCCGGCAGTCTGTCTATCCCTACCCATCTCACTGTATAATCTCCCTGCCCCCCCAGTCCCTAGTTTAAATACCCCTCTGCTACCCTAAGAATATGCTGGCCCAATGCAGCTGTACCCCTCCGGTTCAGGTGTAACCAGTCCCGCTTGTACAGGTCACCCCTGTTCCACAAGGAGTCCCAGTGCCCCATAAACCTGTACCCCTCTTTCCTGCACCAGGTTTGTAGCCACGTGTTAAACCTCCATGCAAAGGCTTGCTTCCGTTTGCTTGCACGTGGTACCGGTAGAATTCCAGAGAAGACTACTGTGGAGGTTCTGCTCCTAATCTTCCCCGCTAGCTCGATAAATTTATCCTGCAGAACCTCAAATCTACCCTTTCCTATGTCATTGGCCCCAACATGGACCATGACCACTGGATCCTCCCCCGCTCTGGCCAGGAGCTTGTCCATACGCTCCAGGATGCCTCCAACCTGGGCACCAGGTAGGCAACAGACCATACGAGACTCCTTTTCGCGCGAACACACTATGCTATCTATCCCTCTAATGATTGAGTCCCCCACTATCACTAACTCCCTTTTCTTGGAGGATGAGGCCGCCTGGGTGCCCTGGGGCTCTTCAGTCCTCCCACTCACAGGATCGCGGGCCAACTCGTCATGTAGTGCCATGAAGCGGTTGGTCATCACAATCTCCGGAGATGCCACCCTACTTGGGATTTTGCGCCCCTTACTACGCTTACACCCTACTGTAACCCAGCTCTCTCGCCCTGTCTGGTCTGTATCTTCTTCGCTACCCGGCTTTGGTGAGCGCACTATCTCCCTATAGGGTGTAGTAAACAGTTCTTGGAACTCTAACAATTCAGGATTACTGTGGAGTCCAGCTAGTTGGACTTCGATATCAAGAATCTTACTCTCTAAGTGCTCAACTAGTCATTAACGGTCGCAGATGAACTCATTCTCGAGGTCTCCCTCCAGAAATCCGATCATCCGGCAACTCTCGCACAGTTTTGGCCACATTTTCTCCCCTAACTAAACACACGTTCCCTAAACAAAGATTAACTGCCGAGACAGAATTACTGGCTAAAAAAGTGCTCCGAGATGGCTCAGAGAAGCCAAAGGCAGAAACCAAACACAGGAAAAGCCACTGCGTCTAGATACAAGATTCAACAAAAATACGCTAGCAGCAAGCAAAAGCAGACTCTGTAACACAACCAGAATCGGGATATCCTTAAAGGAAACACGCGAACTTGCTGGCTAACTAACTACCCGACTAGCGACCTAGAGTATGTCCCTTAAAGATTTGCTATTTAAAGATTTAAAGATTTGCTCCTGGGAGGGCGAAAAACCACAGGAAAAACCTCTCGTCAGCTCGAATATGCGCTGAATTAGCAGCGTTTGCTGAAGAGCTACGGAGGAAAAAAAGTGGAAAATTCCCTCCCTGTCCCCTAATGGTAACAAAAGATTACACTTTAGGAGCAGATCAAGCCTACCTTATTTAACAGCTAGGTGAGTAGCCCCAATTTTTATTTTAATTAGTATGAGAATTAATGAATGCGAATTAATGAAAGAGCACAGAGCGCAGAGACCACTCCACTCCACAAACACAGAGGGAACTCGTGTTTTGGTCGTGATAAACAACAATGAAAAATAATAAAACTAGTAATATCATTATATTATATAAATAATAATAATGGGACTTTTTCATAGTTTTGTGTTAATGAATACAAGGTACAAGTACAAGAATATGAAAAAATGTTTGCATATACCACATCCTTCCAATCCGAGGTTGACCATCTCCCTTGAATTATTATTATTATTATTTTTTTTTTTTTTTTTTTTACAAATTGACCACTGGATCTAATGCTATGTTATTTTGATTTGCAGATGTGGCCAGTGATTTTTATGTGGCAGTTTATGTTTCTACATTTCTTTCCTGTTTTTCAATACCACATGACTGTATTTTTATCTACAGTGCATTCGCATTTTACGCGAAGATGTGGTCCTGAAAAGGCTTGCATAAAGCAAATTCCTGTAATTCAAGTTTAATATCCCTATTTAATTAATGGAAATACTCGAGATGCGTCCCGCGGTCCCGTAACATCGACTAACTTACTCAGAAAATTTGTAAAAAAAAAAAAATAGCCAGAACCAGTGGGGATCTATGAGAGAGAGAGAGAGAGAGAGAGAGAGAGAGAGAGAGAGAGAGAGAGAGAGAGAGAGTGGATATCGTATTGGTAAAGGGGATATCGGATAAAGCTAATGGTACAGTATATAATTACATTTCTGCTAAATAAATGCTGTAAACTACTTTAAATACCACTCGTAATTTCCTTTGCCAATTCAAATTTTATTAAATATCAATATTAAATAATATTATTAAAAAAAAAAAACACCACTCGCGTTAAAGTGCATAATGTCGCGTAAAGCGATAATTTTTTGAATCGTGTTTCAAGGGGCGTTAAAGCGAATTCACGTATTTTAAGTTCGCATAAAAAACAAATGCAGTGTATTGTCATTTGGTCATTATGAAGATTTTATATTGGTATTTTCATTTTCAGATTATCATTTGTTCATGAATGTATTTGTTTTTTATTTTCATTGTCATGTTTATCATTGTGTCTTTATTGAAATTTAGATCCCAGTCAAAATGGGATTTAGCTAAATAAAGGTTATTATGAACTCTTTAAAAATTTTAGCAACCCGAAAGTATGATTCAGTGTAAAACTGAACATTACAATTTGTTTTGTAAAATCACTATGTTCATATTTTTAGTTTCGTACAAAATGATTGAATCTTTGGAAAAAAAAAGTAGGAACACATTTGGTTTATTTGAAACCTCATACGATAATAGTATTCCTCTACAAATACAAAATATTACAGCATACATTTTGTAATAATGAAGGACAAAAGATCAAATAAATACCATGGGCTTTGTTATTTTTTAATAGATCTCTCCCTCAAATTGTATGCCGTACAAAAAATACTTTCATCATTAAATGTTTCAGAGTGTTTTTAATAATATTCATACATTTCAATAATTCAGCAAATGTTCTTATACAGAGTGACTTATACTGTGGGAAAGTGAGTGCATTCTCCTGATTAACCTGAGCAGTGGTGCTAGGCCTGGCTAATGACATTCCCACACCAGTGAATATGCAGCATCATGAAAGCACTAATGCTACACATAATATATCATACAAGCGTGAGACAGGGCCAGTGGGAAAGGAAAATCTCTTTTTATTTAACAGTGATTTCAGAAAACTTTAAGGAGCTCACCCTTTTTCATTATTTCATTATCTCTAAGGCTTTGCCCCTGCCCACCATGATTCTTCAACAGCTTCCTTTGGCAGTGTCACCTGTAGCACCTGCGATTCGCCCAGGACATGTGAAGGAAGGTATGAGCTGTTTTCCATTGATTCATCATTTATCATTTTGTTACTCAAAGCTATATCCCAGCTTTGATTCTCGCGGATCGGCAACAAATAATGAAGTTATGGGACTCCCTTTTAAAATGTAATTGTCCTTTGAAACTGACTAACCATTTGAGCACTAGACAGCGCAGAACTCCAGTCTGGTTTAAAATGCTCACAGCATCCCAATGAACCCCCCAGCTGGAGGTCCTCACTTTGCTTCACTACACTCACATGCTCGCTTTGCTTACCTGGGGGGGCCAGAAATGTTATAGTTTTTCCACATTGTGGGGGGCTGAGCCCCTAACCCCCGTGATTTGGGAGGGTCACCCGTAGTTATAAAACTCTCCATGATTCTTTCTGTATATTGTGCTATGTCTGCTTTTTAATTTAATGAATGTGGTTTGTAAATGTATGTTACATTGGGGGAAATGTCAAACAGATTCTAATTAAATAGCTAAAACCAAAAACCAGAGTCAGGCTGCTGTTTCCTTCAGTAAAAATATTCCTAAGAGTACTTAAAACAATTGCATAGATTTAGTCAAAGAAACAGATTGCTCAGTCGCTTAAGAGTGGAGGTGTGTAGAGTGAGGGTGTGTGTAGAGTGTGGGGGTGTGTACAGTGAGGGTGTGTAGAGTGGGTTTGTGTATTGTGGGAGGTTGTCTCGTTTGGTGTTGTGCGCAGAGTGTGCGTTGTGTAGAGTGGGTGTGTGTGAAATGTGGGGATGTTTACTGTTAGTGTGTGTTAAGTGCGGGTGTAGTTTGATGTTGTGTATAGAGTTGGGGGTGTGTACAGTGGGGTGTCTGTAGTGTGGCGTGTGTAGTTTGGAGGTGTGTAGAGTTGAGGTTGCTTTTCCTTACAACAGGGGGCATCACTTATGTGCAGGAAATTCTATAACAGGCTCTACTAATAATGGTGCACTTATAATAACAATTCAATTAAATTACAATATTTATAGCTAATCATTGATAGCTAAAAACTGCATATTCAGTTACAACTGAATTAATAAATTTAATGACTCGACAAAACATGAAGGCATTCTTGGAAGCTGCAGAGGTCAAAAAGTGTAATATTAAGAAACACACAACCTTAGAAAATACGATAAAGTTGAACAGCAAAGCACTTGGTTACATTATAAACAGGGATGGGCAAAAATACGACAAAATGTATTTTGATACAAAATACCCTATATTCAAACATATCAAAATACATTACAAAATACTGCACCTAAAAATGTATCACAATAAAATACAGTATTTTGTACTTTGAAAATATAAAAATACATTCATAGTGGAGCATCCCCCCACATCAGTGGAGGGTGTTGGATCACACAGAGAGCAATAACTTTAGGAGTAATCATGATCAAGCCCTCATTAGTTGAGTAAGGTCTGATGGCAGTCACATAGATCAAATATGTGGAGAAGGTGGAGTCCAAAGGACAGGTATGATAAGAATAGCTTTTTACAATATATATGATAGGCATAAATCTAATACTATAGGTTATATAAATGTAAACTACACTAAACATCCTGAAATACATCACAGGTACCCAAAATATAACCCAGATAAAATTTGGTTTATTCAATTAAAAAAAAATTATATTGTAATGATAGAAATGAAGTTTTTTTCATTGAACTGTTAATTTTTTTTAAATGTAGAAAATGCAGTTTCTTCCATCAACATCTTTTTGGGAGTTTGGACAAGTACACTATCACGGTAGACATTATTGAACTGCAACTGCCAAATAAAGCAACTCCCCTCACAGCACTAATTCACACATTCTTTTTGGTATGACAATTAATTACCAATTGACCATTAAGACCATTAAGTGACATTCTGAAAAAGTATACAACACCAAATTTTTCAATGCAAAGCAACATTTCAGTGCTTGATTCAGTAACACCTCTACTTTAAAACTATAAACATATTTTGACCTGTGTGTGTGTGTGTTTGTGTGTGTGTGTGTGTGCGCGCAGGTTTTTCAGCCTAAGGCTTGTTACAGCCAGTTTTCTGCTTTAAAACACGCTGGTTTCCACATTGATGACATGATGTTATGGCGCAGAACATTTGAGGTGGAAGTATTTTCTGTATTTGGAAAATAAAACTGAACACGAATGAATTTTGATACAAATTACATTGTGTGTGCGTGTATGGTTTTGTCTGGGTTTATGTGCGTTTGCATTTGTCAGGGGCGTGCAGCCTTGGGTGTGTGCGCGTTGCACATTTGTTCATGGAAAACGAAAAGACAATGAATGGTGGGAGATTTAAACTAAGCGTAGTTAGGAGATGGCGCATGCAGTGTGCTAAAATGGGTATAATAACGGTGATCGGAATGGCCGGGTTGTAACATGTTAGTTGTTAAAATAGATCACATGCGAGACCTAGTCTATTTTTGATATATTTAACACTCTGTCATTAACATATGCTACCTGTCTGTTCTCAGAGGTACAGCCTTACTTTGTTTTATTATCTCTGTTGTTTACATGGCTCCAGTGCATTACTTTTGTTCCAGTCAGTCTGGAATACCAGGTCGGAGCAGTGAAGAGAGGAAACATTGGCTGCGTTCCAATACTCAATTTCGTCTCCTCCTTGGCTGCGTTCCAATCCGAAAAAATGCTTGCTTCTTCGTGCTCACTTCCCTTCAATCAAGGGGGGAATCCCCAAAAAGTCCCGTATGCAAGATGGCTGCCACCGTGAGGGCGATTCCAATCCAGATTTGTTGAGGGAAGGGCGAATTTTCATTTGCTCAAGCCCTCGGTTTCACTCCTCCAACGGAGCCAACAAAAATCATCCCTCAAGCGTTGATATTGCCCAGAATGCACGGCGATGCTTGCTCGCTTGCCCACGTGTTAAACTTTATTTGAATATTATGCTCTTGCTACCAAAGAACAAGCAAATTTAAAAACGTTTACCAAGTTCAAAGACCTCTGTTGCCGATCGATTATACAATCCATTCGCTAAAATGCTATGTTGTTGGTGGTGGTCGTTATTTAAATCTTACAGATTCAAAGGAAATGCCCAACACTCAATAGCCGCTTATCAAGTTCATTGGTAGTCCATAAAAATATATGTTTTGACCATGAAGTTTTAATCATAAGCTCTCATAACCTAGTGGAGGCATAGCTGCCGTAGCCATGCATTTTGTTAAGAATAACCTAAATTTTCTGAATCTTTAAATGTAACAGTTATGCTACCTTTAGCTTCAATCATTCGCACAGCATGAAATAGAATCTTCTGTTGAGCACGAATTGTTTTCAAATCGCCATTTAAACATACCGGTATAATTGCCTATGTATATCGTAGCATAATTCCGGGTTTATTCGTCTGATATTGATATTGATTTTTATTTTTGTTCATCATTTTACCTGTCTCTACACATATGTACTTTTAAACCCTGTTACACCTTACACTTATTTATCATTACTTGGTTACTGTTGCAATTAGTTATTGATCTGTTTTACCATATTTTATCGTTACTGATTTTATTAATTATCTGTACTTGTCTATGGGAATCACTTCGGGATTCACCCTGCTCAAAAGGTGTTACACAAATAATTATAGTAACTATTGTTATGATTGTGATAATTATTCAATATGATTATTAAATTGTGCATACAAATAAGTGGTTTCACATTGGAAAAGCTTGGCAACTTTATTGAAAATAACATCACATGTATTAATAGTAAATAAAAACATCGATTTAAAATGATTTTATGCTCATGGAAAAATAAGGATTTTGGCATGGGGAATATGCTAGATATGTAGGCATATCTATCTAACATGCATCTTCACTGTCTAACTATATTAATGGTTAAGTTGCATAACGTAGCCTAGAGAGAACTCTCTCCGTCTTTAGATTGGTTTTGCGGTGGAGAATTTAACTGGAACAGGTACTGCAGCCTGCAAGGGACACATCGCGGAAATCCAGTCCTTGCAAAAGAACACAAAGTGAGGAAGAACCGCAAGGGTCATTCCAATTCGAAAAGCCACGAACCCTCCCCTCCATTGCTCCCCCTCGCTCAGGAAGGGCTCCCTCGCCTGATACGTCACTGGAGGGCTCACTCGATTTGAGGGAAGAAGTGAAGGGAGGATTTTATTTCGGATTGGAACGCAGCCCTTTCCTCCTTTCCTCCCCTCCTTTCCTCCACATATTTCCGGCGTATTTCCGGGGTAGGAAAGGATGGGAGGAAAGGAGGGAAGGAAAGGAGGAGACGAGAAAAAGTATTGGAACGCAGCCATTCACTCTCCTTCTGGAGGCCGAGATCGGTTTTCTTCACGCACGTAGTGGAATCGTCCTTGCAGGCTGGTGGCCTCCGGGGACTTATAGGTGTTCGCTCTGCTGGATTCGCTGTTTTGCGTGCGTGGCTCTTCGTGGTACTTTACACACGTTTTCTAACCTCGTGAATGTGTGTCTCCGCTTCTCCATAGTTAAACACCAAGGTTTTAAGCGACTTTTTAGGTTGCGTTTAGCAGGCCTTTGGAAATGAGAGAGCCAGCAAGTGGATCAGCTTCTCGACATGCAGTGATGGTGGAAGACTAGTATGCGTATGCAACCCATCTAAAATGAACTGGGTTGGAATCATTTAATTCTCCATCCCCTAGATGACTTCCGCGCGCGTTGTTACTAGGCAGACGAGCGTCTGTCAGAGCTATCTGAACAAAGAAGGAGATTAAGAGAAGGGAAGCGGAGGTGATTTTTAATAAGTTTAATAATCAAACTTTCAAGTTTCCTAAATCAGAAAGTGTTCAGTTTAATTTAATTTTAGAATTAGCTATTTTAGTACATCAGGAGAGGCCGTTTTTTCTAGTTTTTGTTTTCCCTTATTTTGAGACAAAGTTGAGAATCTCCGGTGAGTGTATCGGTAGATAGCTAACAATGTTAGCAACTGTAACGATGAAGAAATCGGAGATAGCTATATGGGTTTTAAAAGTAGTTTTGTTATGTTAGTTATGTCCCTTGTAACTGTAAAACAGAATTTTTCCTTCATTCTACCCCCCGCCTACTCTTGACATGCAGATAAGATTGAGATCTCCTAAAAAAAACTGAGCTCAGTTATATTTCAATTTTAAACGGACTATTTACAGTTTTAGTAATTAATCATTGATGTTCATTTTTTGTGTGTTGTATTTAATAAACAATTGTTATTGTTCTAAATCAAACGTAGTTGTGATCAATTCACCCTTTGAGCCGGACCTATTTAGATTTTTTTTGTCCCAGATGTAATTAGAAACACTAACAGTAATCATTATTAGTAATATTATCATCAGTAGTATATATTTGTTAAACATAGCAAGCCAGCCAGGAGTGATTTGAGCATGGCTCAAGTCAATGAGAATTATATTTTGGAGTAATAGATGTTTTTATCCTGAGTAACTGAGTTATTCTGCAATTTATTTAAAGTCCTGTTGTTGTTGCAAGTAGAGAAACTGATTTCAGTTTAAAACCTGGATATTGAACAGAAGTATAGTGCAAATGTTAAAGTCAATTTCCTTGTCAAGTATTAACCAAGCTGATACAGATGATATCATTGCAACTTTTAAAAGGTATGGTGCAGTTGCTAGAGTAGTGAAGGTGAAAAACACCGGTGATACCAACATTATAGAGTTTGAGTCAGATGCTACTACTGCTATGATCAAGCCTGACATACCTTTTAACATACAGAATGTCAATAACCCCACTATGACATGACACGTGGACACAATTAAAGTACTCACATGCTCTGCTTCTGATTTAAGTGACTCAAGTAACAGTAATGGCAGTAATGACGGTGTTCACCTTGACCACAATATGACATGTCTGTCAACACGTAAATCTAGAAAGACATCTGACAGAAGGAAGCCCTTCCCATCTCCAAAGGCTCTTCTTGTCAGGATACAATACGGATTCAGGCGCAGACAGGAGTAAAATAAACCAATGTTTATTTCAGCCAAATGTAAAGTCCAAAAAACGTGGTCAAGGCAAGCACAGGTCAAACCGGGAAGTCACAAGAAACAGCACCAAATCACAATCCTAAAACACGGTAGGAAAAACAGGCAAAAGTCGTAATCAGGCAGACACAGCAATCAGGTAGAGATCAGGATCCAAAATCAGTAAAATGGGTAAACAGGCAAAAGTCAGGACAGGCAGGTCAGGAGGATTCCAACACAAGTTGGAGGATTCCAACACAAGTGCCTCATTGACACAAGCTCACAAGTGACCACAGTTTCCAACTCTTCACGACACCTTAGCTTCTCATCCGATTTGCCCTTTAGGCAACCTCCTTGAAACTGAGTGAGCAGCAGGCCAGTGTGTGCCTTATTTAGGCTATATTGAAGTTGACCTACTCTTTCCTGAGGATTTCTTGGGTAAGTCGGAATCAGTCAGCACACTAGCTCTCATTGTCCCTGATTCCAGAGCCACTGTTCAAATCCCTGTTCTCATTGGCACCAACACCCTGGACAAAATGTATGAGGGTTTTGCCGAGGAGACAGCTGGGCCTATCCTTGACACCTGTGCTTATGCTGCACTTATATCCATATATATTGTATAGGTATGCATCTTCGCAACCTATACAAGAGTGAAACACAACACAGTGACTGAGCGGTGAACATCAGACTGCAAAGAAAAGCATGGTCATTCCAGCAGGCCAGAAAATAGCATTAGAAAATATTAACAGTTTTCCTGAGGCTCCTCTGTTGATAGACCCCCCTACTTGTTCAAACTTACCAAGTGGGTTAACGTTCTACAGCTACATCATGTCCTGCCCCAGACTGCCCCAAAACAGCTTTTGTTACCCCTATGGGATTCTGGGAGTTTAATGGGATGCCCCAGTGAGTAACTAATGCTCCAAGCACATTCCAGAGAGTAATGTAGAGGTGCATGGGCTCCTTCAATCTCAAAGAAGTCCTCGTCTTCCTTGACGACCTCATTGTGTTCTCCTAGACCCTTGAGGAGCATGAAAAGAAGCTCATGCATGTCCTGAACTGGCTAAAAGAGTTTGTCACCTGAAAAGTGCCATTTCTTAAGGAAGTCAGTGAAATGTCTTCCTAATTGTCTCTGAAAATGGAATTTAAACTGACCCTGATAAGATTTCTGCACTCACCACTTGGCCTAGACCAAACAACATCAGGGAACTTAAGTACGTCCTAGGTTTTGCAGGGTATTGCAGGAGGTTCATCAGGGATTTCTCAAAAATTTTGAAACATCTCAATGACCTGACTGCTGGTTATGTTCCAACAAGGAAGAAATGCAATGAAGCCCTTCTCCAATGCTGAACTCAGGCTGCCATTTGCTGAAAAGATAAATATGAGCAAGCATTCAAAACTATGACAACTGCTCCAGTTCTTGGTTTTGCAAATCCCAAGGTCCCATATGTTCTACATACTGATACCAGTCTTCATGGACTTGGTGCGGCTCTGTATCAAGAACCAGGTGGGTGGATGAAAGTTATTGCTTATGGCAGCAGAGGGTTGTTAGCCTGTGAGAAGAGGTACCCCACACACTATCTAGAGTTTCTCGCTCTCAAGTGGGCAGGTATAAACAAATTTTCAGATTACCTTTACATTTCAGAGTTTACCATTATAACTGACAACTTTGACTTATGTATTGACATCTGCCAAGCTTGGATGCTGCAGGCCACCGGTGGCTAGCAGCCCTGTCCAGTTTCAACTTTAATATCCAGTACTGAGCTGACAAAAGAAATCAAGATGCAGATGGTTTGTCCAGGCATCCACATGACTTGGATGTGACAGACGTTAGTGCAAAAGCTGAAGATGATAGAATGCTGCAGTTCCTGTCAAAGTTCTTATAGGAGGAGAGTGAGAATAATTTTCCAAAAGAAGCAGTCAAAGCTGTTTGCCAAAGACACAAGCTTGTCAAAGCTCTCAGTAGGGAGAGAGCCAGCAACCACTTGCCTGTTACTGTTGAATCTCTTGTCATGAACATAAATGCTATCCTGGCCGAGATCACCAGTGCTGATTTAATCCCAGGACCCAGCACCCTTCCCAGAATGTCTGCAGAACAGAGAGCTGACCCAACCATCAGCAGAGTAAACAATATTATCAGTACAGGGAAACACCTATCCTGTTGTGCCAGACAGAAAGTGGACAGAAAAGTTCAACTCATGCTAGTACTGCTGTACCATATATGATTACAGTAGCAGAAGCTACAGCTGTGGTTGGTGTCTTACGTCACCTTAAATGACCTTAAAGTTTTGCTGTGGATTGAATGGAAAGCTAGTTCTGTATTCCCTACAATGGTTGTGTGTAGTATGGAGTGTGTCAAGTTTGGGTGTGTAATGGGGTGTGCAGGGTGGAGGTGTGTCGTCGGATGGTGTGTGTTGAATCGGGGTGTGTAGTGTAGGAGTATGTTGTGGGATGGTGTGTGTAGTGTGGGGGTGTGTAGTGTGAGGTGTTTGTAGTGTGGTGTATTGAGTGGGGGTGTATTGTGATTGTGTGTGTAGAGTGAGGGTGTATAGAGTGAGGCTGTGTAGTAGGACTGTGTGTAGAATGTTGGGGGTGTAGAGTGGGGGTGAGAACAGTGGGGGTGTGTAGCGTGATGGTGTGTACAGTGGAGGTGTCTGTAGAGTGGAAGTGTGTAGAGCGTGAGGGTGTGTGTAGAGTGGGGTGTGCTAAATGGAAGCCTAATGTGATACATAAATGCAGATGAAACAGTAATGTTATCCTGTCTGTGTGGTTTCTGTGGTCTCTGTGGCATATGTGTGTTTGCTGAGGACAGACCTGACTGAGCTAATGATGATCCAGAATGCTCAGATGCACCAGGTCATCATGAACAACATGACAATGACTGCGCTCTGTGCTTTTGGGTACTCCCAGATGCCGGAAGCTCCAGAGGTACATCACGCAATAGCCACACAGTCTCTCTGCAGACTACCATGCTGACTTCCTCAGTGAGGTTGTGCTGAAGGATTGCTCCATAGAAACCTAACTTAGGGGTTTTCCACAGTCAGTCAAGGTGCATATATGCTGCTGTCAGTACCACCACTACAGCCATGTCTGAACAGTAATAATGTGGAAATTCTCCATGACTAGAGCAATGGAGGATGACTTACATTAATTAGACTACATTATATCAGAAATAGCTATGTATGCCTTGAAGAGTGTCAGGTTTTGTCAGAGATAAGTAATTCTTGCATTTTCTGTTCTGTGAAAAATGGCAAGCAAACACCCTTTGAAAGAGGATACATTTTAATTGAGACTGATATTGTAAATTGTAGATATTGTACATTGACATGTGAAAAAAACAGGACTTCAATGCTGAAGGTAAGATTCTAAAGACAAAAAAGGTCTTTAGTGTAAACTTCAGTTTAAACACATGTACACATTGTTCTAATTTGAATACATCATTATTCATGACAGTTTAGATTAAGTTTTCAATAACATTGCTTGGTGGTTGCAGTGTAGGTCAATGAGACATTGTTGCTTTAAAAAAAGGTTCTATTGTTATTCTGTCACCCATAGGAGGGGTAGATTGTTAGGTACATTTCCACAGAGATGGATGAGGGGTGATATGGAGCAGGGGACAACTGTAAAGTTTGAAATAAACACAACACTTGCCACTTTCTCTTTTTCCCTTTTCTCTCCTACTTATGAGTAATGACAGCCAGTGAACTACATAGCAAAAATAAAGTCTACAGTTATTTCCAAAGAGTTCATTCATTTCTTATTTTATGACAATATTACTATAACTTTGATTAAGTTATATATAACATAGCTTGCTTGGGAGTTACCAGTAAGGGTGCTATCCATCTTCAGTGAGCCTCCATCACTCTCATACATCAGCTAAAAGATGTTGGAGGATATTTTATTGGAAACCTGCAACTTTCATAGCCACTCAACCTAATTTTATTGACACCTAAAAATGTGAACAACAGATTCAAAGCTACAATCCCAAATACTGCTGAAGGAACAGGTTTATACAACTTAAGACTGGTAATATTAGTAATATTATTGACCTGAGGTAACACAAACATTGCCAGACAAGTGGTATCTGAATAGCATTGCATCAGAGGGGAACCTTCAGGGCCTTCAGAGAAGGCCCAAAAAAATCTAAAAATATTCTGGACCAAATAAAGATGAGTATTAAATAATAAAAAAAAATTATTAATTACATTTAATAAAATGTATTTTCTCTCATCTGTGTTCTTAAGTTAGGTTTACTGTCAAGTTCACATCAGCAATGAAAGGGTTACTGTCCAGAAACATGAAATCCAATCAGAATCGTTCATCTCTATCAAGGCCCAGTTAGCTAGCTAATTGGTTAGGATTTCATGAACCCCAGGGAAGGCCAATGTCCACCCCATTCCGGCGTAAAACTCTAGCATAGCCACTCGTTTATGTGGCCTGTTGAGCCCATTGGAATTGAAACTAAGAATTCTCAAATCAGTCATATTGGCCAATTTCTCCTATTCTCATTTCTCATATTATTGTTATCAGATCATATTATTATTCTCATATTATTGCATAACCCTCCCAAGTCATCTATTTTTATTTACAAAAAAGCTGTAAAATGGAGCAAGAGAAACAAATAAAGGGCCTAAAACTTGCAGCTGATTTAAAATAGAACTTATTGGAGATAAGAAAAAAAAAGATACATATCTTTAAGGATCAAAATATCAATAATGCTTAACAGCCAAAAGCATACACAGTCATAACCACATAATTACTCACTCCATCACTGTAGTCTTACAAAGAGAGAAACATTTGAATGTGTACACAGTGATAAATGCGACCGACAAATAATGCAGCAACCAGAAGTTCCAGACAATAAAGTCAATGAAAACCAATACAGTGGCTTCAGAAAGTATTCAGACCCCTTCAGTCTTTGCACACTTCATTGTGATGTTGATGTGATTTTAAATGGGTAAAAATTTCTCATGAATCTACATTCAATTACCTGTCAGAACTCAGAGAGACCGAAGCGCAAACAGTGATACATAATAAATGGGAGTTAATTGAGCAGCACAGTCCACAAATCCAAAATCAAAGTCGATAATCAGGCAGGGGTCAAAACCAGAGAGACTTGGCAAAAGTACAAAAACACAATCCAGGGCGGTAGTCAAAAAACAGGCAAAAGAGTTCGTAAACAGGCAGACTCAGCAAACAGTAATTGAAAAAACAGGAACAGGCAGGGTAACAACAGGCAGGCAGGCAGGCAGGCAGGCAGGCAGGCAGGCAGGAACAAAAAGGCTTGTAGCATAACAGGTACTTAACACACTGAGACAAACTCGCAACAAACAAAAGACAAGGCAGGGTATAAATACACAGACCAACAAGCAATGAGACACAGGTGTAACAGCAGGGCAGGTGAAAAACATGATAATCAACAGAGTAGGGAACAAGGTAGGCGGGGAAAACAGAATGAAAACGAAAGCACATGGACAGGGAATGAAAAACAAAACACAGAAACAATTGAACAAAACCGAAAATATGTTTTCAGAAATTTTTGCAAATTTATTAAAAATAAAAAAAAATCTCTCATTTACATAATTTTTCAGACCCTTAATTCAGTACTTTGTAGAAGCCCCTTTGGCAGTAATTACAGCCTCAAGTCTGCTTGGGTAAGTCTCTACAAGCTTTGCACACCTGGATTTGGGAAGTTTATTCCATTCTTGGGAATGGGAACACAGATGGGAAGTATCTGTGAACTGCCATCTTCTGGTCTCTCCACAGATGTGCTATGAAGTTTTAGTCTGGGCTTTAGCTGGGCCACTCAAGGACAGTCAGAAACTTGTCTCAAAGCCACTCCAGCATTGTCTTTGCTGTACGCATCAGGTCATTGTCATGCTGAAAGATGAACCGTCATCCCAGTCTGAGGTCGCGTGCGCTCTGGAGCAGATTTTCTTCAAGGGCCTCTCTGTATTTGGCTGCATTCATCCTTCCCTCAATTCTGAACCAGTCTTCCTGTCCCTGCCACCCCCATAGCATGATGTTGCCACCACCATGCTGAACTGTAGGGATGGTATTAGCCAGGTGATGAGCAGTGCCTGGTGTTTGCCAGACATAGTGCTTGGTGATCTGCTCAAAAAGTTACATTTTTGTCTCATCAGACCAGTGAATCTTTTTCCTTATGCTCTCAGCTGTCCTTTAAATGCTGTTTGGCAAACTCCAAGCGGGCTGTCAAATGCCTTTTACTCAGTGGCTTCCATCTAGCGGAGTGCTGCTGAGATGGTTGTCCTTCAGACAGGTTCTCCCATGTCTGCAGAGGACTTCTGAAGCTCTCTTAGAGTGACTGTTGGGTTCTTGGTCACCTCCCTGACCAAGGCTCTTCTTGCCCAGTTACTCAGTTTGGCTGGATGGCCAACTCTAGGAATAGTCCTGGTGGTTCAAACTGTCTTCCATTTCACAATTATAGCGGCCACTCCTGGGAACACTCAAAGCTTTAGAGGCACCAATGGCTGTAGAGGTGCTGCACAGAGAAGAGGAGCCTCGCGTTCAGATGGCTATGTTTGGGACTATCAGTGAATTTGTGGAGGAGGACGAGGACTGGATGGAATATGAGGAAAGATTGGGACACTGTTTTCTCTGTTAAAGGAATTAACGAGTAGGCTAAGAAACACTCCATTCTCCTGAGTGTGTGCAGGGCAAAGACTTACAATCTGGTAAGGAACTTAGCCACACCGTGGAAAGCAGGAGAAATTCCGTATGATGACCTGGTCAAGGTCGTGGCGAACCACCACAATCTGAAACCATCTGTTATAGTCCAATGTTTCAAGTTTCACAGCTATTTCAGAAAGTCAGGTCAGTCTTTGGCTAATTTTGCCATGTTGGCCTGACTTCTATGTTGTTGAGCTGACTGATGAACACGTGTTCTGCAGACATCAGTACCATGTGCTCCTGCGTCATGATGCAGGCCCAGAGACAGACAGGCTACTGTGGGTGCATGTCCACCAGTGACTTTACCAGAGCAAGAGTCACTGGAAGAGGTGTCTGTGCCCTCAACAGAGATCACAGAAACACAGACCCCTTTTTGTGACTCCACCACCTAAGCACCTTCACCAGTGGTGCTTGCAGGGTTACTGGGGATAGTGCGAAGATTGCAGCGTATTTGGAAACCTCCTGATAGACTGAATGTTTAACTAGATTGTTTTCTTTTGTCAGACTGAATGTTGCTTATACTATATTTTTCAGGTGCTGGTAGTGGTAAACTGCGTTGAGGCACTCGTATAAGTTCATGTTTAATGTAAGTTTTAGTATAAGTATATGCAAACAATTGACACCACTGATTTTTCCCCCAGGTTATTTATATTTAAGGGAATGTTGGAATTTAGAGGGGGAGTAGTGTTGAAATGTGAGCAGTAAAACAATGAGTTGTATTAGCAATGAGTAATGCAGTTCAACTCCCACTAGGGGAAGCTGTCTATTAAGTAATGTTGTTTTCAGGGTTTTCCCAAGGTTGGGGATTGTACTTTCTCTAGCGGGGTGCACAGCTTTGTGCTCTCAAATAGGCTTTGTTGCACTACAGTACAGTGTTGTGCAAGCCTCTGTCTGTTACTTCAGTATTTGGCCGCCCTAGATAAAGCAACCTAAGAGCATGAAGTTGTGTGGTTATTTTTCTAAACAAAAGCTACCACACCTGGTGTCAAAGTCCTCCTGTTTGTCTTAACAGGCAGAGATATGGTTATCTGCCTCAGACACACTTTAGACCACCAACCTTTTCACTCACTTTGGTGATCTGTTGTTTAAGTTCAGCCAGTGCTTTCTGGAGTGCCTTGTCTTTGGCCATGTTGTGTGTACGGCACAGGCTGTGTCTACCATGATGCCCCATGAAAGAGTGGAATAAGCAACAACGTTTAAACCAACACACTTCTGTATGGTGAAAACAATAAAAAATGAAAAAATTGTGAATACTTTACATGACCAAACAATAAAATTTCAGTGTGAAAATGGTCTGCAAAGTTTGCAATGTCTTATTCAACCGAAAGAAATAAAAGTGAATGATACTCGGCAATGAATGCTGTACCAATAAAATAAAATTAATTGCCCAATGTGTCCACACAAGCTGCTACTCAACCATGGCAAATGGAAGTCCTCCATTACCTCTTTTTTTAAAAGTTCTTTTATTGTTTTCCATACTGGAAAAATAAATAATATATAAGACTGGCATTCAAAATAGGTTATGTCATGTTGAAACAGTACTAGGCGACTGCTTATTAAAACAACAAAAATAGCACATGTTAAAAGGTAGACAAAATAGAAAATAGCATTGGTCCACAAACACACACACAAAATCTGTGCCTTGAGAGTAATTTGTGTTGGAATGAAAGTCCAAATAATAAATTTGTGCTAGAATAGCCTAACTGGTAATGATGGGAACCTTCGTTCATTTTGGTGAGCTGGCTCTTTTGGCTCAGTTTGTTCAAAACATTTGGCTCTCTTCAGTAGGACTTTCGGAAAGCCTGAGATGTTGCTCAGTTCATCTGCCAGAGTTCCCCCTGCATCCATTAGTTCTGCTGTATCTGCTAAACTGTGAGCAAATAATAATAAATAACCATAATGATTACTTTTGCTTTTACAATAATCATTGACGCCACTTGTTGCGTTGTTGTATCCTACACAAAGAAAATATTAAATAACACTATGTCGCAGCCATAGTATAGATAGCACTTGTCGAAACCACTTGTATTGTTTTAGCGTATTAATCAGAGGAAAATAAAACAATATTTTTCTGTTTCTCTGTTTACCCGTAGTCGTTTCTATAATTCTATATTTTTAGTAAAGTCCCTTTTAACCTGTTACCATATTATTGTACTGTTGCTAATTTTATTATATATATATATGTTTGCTAAGTCACAGACAAAATTACTACTTAACTAATATCATAATATTAGCTATAGCATTAATAAACATTTTGTAGTCCATAGCTTTATTTCTGGTTTCATAAGAAAATGTAGTAGTAGTTGCTTAAGTTATTAATAGAAAACAATCTAAATGTACCAAAATGACATCATATGTAATGTTAAATTATCTTATTACATTTATTATCTTATTTCTATTATGAATTGCTTTTCTTACATAACTGGCTTTAGTAATAGGCAACAGAAAATTATAATAACAAACATAATTAAGCTCAATATAATTTGTGATAACCACACAATTCCTCCGGTCCAAGGAATGTGCACTGTGCTGCCTACTTAACGGTATTACGTTCAGGGTTTTGTGCATTGAACCTTCAGTTCAGACCAGTTCATGGCTCTCTTGTTCGCTGGCTCTACTGGCTCTCTCGTCAGTGGTTATCTCGTTCACTGGCTCTGCTGGCTCTCTCATTCGCCAGCTCTACTGGCTCTCTCTAATTCAGAGCTCTACTGGCTCTGCTGACTCTTTCATTCATGGCTCTCGTTCACTGGCTCTGCTGACTCTCTCGTTCGCTGGTTCTGCTGGCTCTCTCTCCTTCATGGTTCTCATTCACTGGCTCTGCTGGCTCTTTCATTCATGGCTCTCGTTCACTGGCTCTGCTGACTCTCTCGTTCGCTGGTTCTGCTGGCTCTCTCTCATTCATGGTTCTCATTCACTGGCTCTGCTGGCTCTCTCATTCATGGCTCTCGTTCACTGGCTCTGCTGACTCTCTCCTTCCAGGCTCTCTCATTCACTGGCTCTGCTGGCTCTTTTGTTCCTGGCTCTCTCATTCGCTGGCTTTCCTGGCTCTCTCGTTCCTGACTCTCTCATTTGCTGGCTGTACTGGCTCTCTCTCATTCATGACTTTCATTCACTGGCTCTCCTGGCTCTCTCGTTCACTGGCTGTCCTGGCTCTCTCGTTCCTGGCTCTCTCGTTTGCTGGCTCTACTGGCTCTCTCTCATTCATGGCTTTTGTTCACTGGCTCTTCTGGGGCCTCATTTATAAAACTTTGCGTACTTTCGTGCCTAAATAGTTACGTACGCCAAAAACTACGAGTTTGCGTACGCAAAAAAAGTTTTATAAAAAAACTGATTTATAAAACTTGCGTACACAACACATACGCATGTCTTCTGTTATAAATCACAACTAATCCTACAATTGTGCATGCGTGAACGTGCGCCACAACCACACCCTGAAACGCCCACATTTAAGCATATATGGTGCTCCGGAAGTCGAAATCAATTAAGTAAGATCTATAAATAATGTGTAGAACAGAGCAATACATTTTAACTGCAATAATGGCGGTGAACAGGGGAAACAAAGAAACTGCAAAAGAAGCTGTGAGATCGAAGCTTTAGTGTCCTAAACAGAGATTAGAAAAAATATAATTTCAGGTGGCCTCAGCACCGGGGTAACAAATACAAAAACACCTTGCATGGCAGGAGGTTACCGCAGCTGTCAGTTTCTCAGGTAGAGCCGCACGTAGATCAAAATAAATAAACAGTCCGACATCAAGCTTGAGGCAAACAGGCTTCTACTTCCCCAACTGCAAGTGTATGGGCAATGGGCAGCGGTATGGAGGGTGCCACCACTGAGCCCCGTCAATGAGTGGCTGGCTATGATTATCGGAGTTGATTTCCAACTTTACTTTTCCATCAGAGTGAACGAATCATGAAATGACCCTGGCCATCATGCAACCACATAATGTCGGTGTTATTTGTGCATCGCAAATTACTCGCACGTTTACTGAATGGAAATGCTTATGATTTACTTACACCTATTCATCCACTGACTGTGCCCTTATTGCAACGTGAGAGCAGTCGATTGCACCGGTGACAGGGAAAACCGGTCATCGCTGCAAATTGCTTTTTGATGTTTCCTCTGTGTAGTGGAACTTGATTTACATCGAACTCAGGGACCATCCATAGTATGACATGGACTGAATGAAGGCTGGGATATATCCGACCGGTCCGCTATTTCCCGCTGGACACTCCCCGTAGCTGAAAATCCACATAGGATTTTCAGATGGGCAGGTATTGAATGGTTGCTACATGTAGGGTGCTCCAGCACCGCCCTCAATTCAGCACAGACTTCCAATAGTACAGTCATGTTAAGCGAAATTGACTCATGAGCCAATCGTCATCGTGGTCAAAAAAAAAAAGTGGGAACAGTCCCTGAAAACACGTTCCGTCGCACCATTCAGTTCACAATATCCTCATTGCCAAGGCAGCCATGGTCATGCTGTCTTGCTATCCTTACACGCTTTAAGTCTATTAATGTGAAAAAAAAACACATTGACTAATGATGATTATTAGTAATTGCTGATTGTTGATATCTCTTAATCTGTTAATTTATCATTTATGGCCAAAACAACATTGGTTACGAATAATAATGTGATCCTAATTAATCATCAGGAAAAAGGAGCCTATAGTGCAAATTTCTTTTGGTCTCTAGGGTGTGCTATTTAGAGCAAAATATGTGCCCTAAATGTGCGTACGCATGGGTCAAACGTATCGTACCGGTATGCACATTCTCACGTCACGTAGAAGTTTTATAAATCCCAAATTGCGCGTGAAAATCGGCGTACGCACGTTTTGGTGCGTTTTTTGTGCGTACGCACAGTTTATAAATGAGGCCCCTGGCTCTCTCGTTCATGGCTGTCGTTCATTGGCTCTGCTGGCTCTCTCATTCACTGGCTCTCTGACTCCATGGCTCCTTTCATTCACTTCTTCTTCATTGGCTCATTTTGTTTGTTTGCTCCTTTCATTTGTTCACGTTCTTTTTTGCTGGCTCAATTGTCTGCCGTGTTTGAAGCCTATCAGCCTTCACACATACTGACTTGATAAATAGTTATTGGCCACTGTCACTAAAATCATTGTATTTGTCTTGAGCAACAATACAAGGGAAGAACAGGCATAGGAGATGGAAGTCTCAGGGCTTGGGAAAAGAGCCAAACGAACAAATCTGTGACAGAGGCAATGATGTCATCACAAGACTAGGTTCAA
Source organism: Albula goreensis (assembly GCA_022829145.1). NCBI lineage: Eukaryota > Metazoa > Chordata > Actinopteri > Albuliformes > Albulidae > Albula > Albula goreensis. The sequence goes on from CM040758.1 coordinate 70,883, forward strand.
TTTTGTCAGCTGATGAGAGCTCTGTTAATAGTTAGCACTAATAAAAATATAAAAAAGAAACAAAAAGTACACCTACACCATCCCCACCCATCCTCCCCACCCCCATTCCTCCAAAAAAAAACAACCAACAACCAAACAAAATATCCAACCAGCAAGAACATACAGAACGTGATGCAGTTCAGCTACATGACATATGCAAATTAGATGTGGTTACGTATTGTGTGATGTCATCACGCAATCTAGAGACTTTTAGTGACATTTTAGAGAGCCAATAGCGTTGAGATTTTTTGACAATATTGAACCTAAATAAAGGAAGCAAGGGGCCTCTCTTAGACATAGAAAATACCAAGGGTTAGGGCTACAGTCAAACCTAGTGAAGATTGATGTCAGACAACTTTAGATTTCTATGTAAGAAAAGGATGTGACAGCCACCTATGACAACCTTAGCACGCTGGGTTTCTGGTCCAATATGCACCCACAAATGCTAAGGGCTCACTCAGAGGGTGCACTTAAAGCTGGGACACAGAGGATAAGTTGAGCAATAGTTTGAGGAATGAGGGCATGGCTGGATACTGCCGTAAGGATGTATGTCTACAGAAACAAAATCTGTAGCCTTTTTTCAGGTCATTAGTGACTTTTGATTTACTTAGCATGAATGTCAAAGTTTGGCCCTTCAATATTGAGCATGAGTGGCACTTTTGACCCGAAGTGCCTGACTTGTGCCAGGTGTAGACAAGAACTTTTCTGTATTTGTCACAGCAAGCAACTGGCAAGGGGTTGTTATTGCCATCATTAATGACCAAAATAAAGTGACATTTTTAATGACAAAAAACATTTTTTTCTGTGGGATCCTGTGTTAATGGAGGCCTCTAATGTGCTCTCAGTGTATTTTGAGCTGGCTGTGCTGAGAATTGTGTCTCTTTCCTCTGCTCAGGCTGTTAAATATCCAATGATAATGGAGGATGAGGAGCCTGAGGTGTACCATCACCACTATCTGCCCCCTTTGTTCCCCTCCTATGCCCCCTGGGCCCCCCCACCACAACCGCATCCCCACCCTGCACTCGTCTACCAGGGCCCTGTCGAGCTGCATGACCCAGCTCCCTCTTCCCTCAGGATCAGGTGGGGAGATGTGAACCAACACACGCTGACCTTCATTCAGTTACACACACTTACACATACTGAGCTTCAGTCAATTACACACTCCTTCACACACTGACCTTCAGTCAGTTACACACACCGACTCACACTGGCCTTCAGTCAGTTACACACTCTCATCCCCCAGGCCATCAGAACTCTGAATACTCTCCAAAGCACCCCTAACCTCCCAACACACACACAATGTTGCACAAGCCGCTTAAAGCCAGCACATAAGCCACAGACCTTTGGGCTGTCCGAAATGACTATTTGCACTACATGCATGACTTTGCACTACAATGTACATTACCCTGTGTCACATTGTACACTCAAATATACTTCCAGTATAATTATGTTCTTTTGTATATTTATATATTTTTTTTCTTTACATTTATTGTAGTAGAGGTTGTTATTGTTATAGAAGAAAGGTGTTATTGTCTGTGTTGTGTCTGTGTTGTCTGTGTGCTCGTGTCGGGTCACATATATGTAGCACCGAGGGATGATGAGAAACATTTTTTCACGCCTCTGTATGTTTTTAACACACATCTAAATACACTGGCCTTCAGTCAGTTACACACACCTACACACACTGGCCTTCAGTCAGTTACACGCTCTCACACACTGACTTTCAGTCAGTTACACACACCTACACACACAGTAAGTTACACACTCCTGTACACACTGACCTTCAGTCAGTTACACACACCAACACACAGTGACCTTCAGTCAGTTACACACTCCTGTACACACTGACCTTCAAACAGTTACACACTCCTGTACACACTGACCTTCAGTCAGTTACACACACCTACACACACTGGCCTTCAGTCAGTTACACACATAGACCTTCAGTCAGTTACACACTCTCACTCATTGGCCTTCAGACAGTTACAAACACCTACACACACTGGCCTTCCGTCAGTTACACACACCAACACACACTGGCCTTCAGTCAGTTACACACACCTACACACACTGGCCTTCAGTCAGTTACACACTCTCACACACTGACTTTCAGTCAGTTACACACACCTACACACACAGTAAGTTACACACTCCTGTACACACTGACCTTCAGTCAGTTACACACTCCTGTACACACTGACCTTCAGTCAGTTACACACACCTACACACACTGGCCTTCAGTCAGTTACACACACCTACACACACTGAGCTTCAATCAGCCACACACTTGAGAGGACCAACTCACAGAAACAGGAACACACAAACACATGTACCATAATGATAGAAACACAAGGAAAAAAATCTTTGATAACTGATAGGAACACACTCCATCAGATAGAGGGAAAGAGGGTGATTGATGCACTGCTGTATACCCTTACAGGAGGGCTGTCCCACCACCACCCCCACCCAGTGCCACCCGAACAGTGGGGGCAGATGTACCTCCTGCAGCAGGTACGTAATGTCCCAATCTATAAAAAAACTGCAGAAACATTGCTAATGATGTGTAATGGCAAAATTGCTGTTGAAAGCACAACTGCAAGCTCTAGGACAGGATGGCTCTACTTAACTCATTCTGGTCAGGAAATCACGGTCATTATCAATGTTTTCCTTGTGGTCATAACTGCACTGTACGGTGGATATCAGATCTCAGCCAATACGTTGATGTATCTCACTGTGATCACAATGTGTTTCAATCTGATTGTGTCTTTATGTTGTTTTGCCTCAGTGTTATTGTGATCATGATTGTCTTTATTCTTTTGTTCATAGAGTACTATGATGCGACAGAGAGAAGGCTATAAAGAGAACAGAGGGGAGGTCAAATGGGCAGTTCTAGCCTTGGCTCTCATCTACACTGTTCAACAACTATATCACCATATAGGGTGTTTAATGTGGATGCTTTACATTTCCAGAATTGTAGAATAAACTGTGTCACATTAGTTTCATTGAAAGCTAGTAATTATTCCTTTACTACTTCTGTGAGTAGCTACCAACAATATATTTTTCTGATCACTTGATGCATGTGCCACCAAATATACAGTACCTCAAAACAATGATTCTAATTATTTTAAAAGCATATCTTGATGTTCCATTTCATAATAAAGTTGATTCAAGGCAGTACTGCTGGGACTGTGGTGTGGAACAGCCATGGACCCAGTTACCTCTACAATGCCCACCAGCCCTCCAACCCATTTAACCAAGAAACCACATTCAGACAGATTGCCACTTACAGTCCCCACATTCAGATGAATGCAAACGGACTGCCACATAAAGGGGAAAACAAAGCCCATAGACTCATACATACATAGTCAGATATATATTGTTTTCTCTGGGTATTGGTTAAACTGTGGACTGATGAGGTGGACAGTGTTTTCAAACTGTTGATTGACTTATCGTCCAACAGTGCCTCTTACCAAACTTGCCATCCGAACTAAATAAAACCTTTCCATGAATGCAGTCAGTCAGAAACCCCATATTACCGATATGTTAAAAATATTAAAATCCCACACTTGAATCCCATTGTTGGGTGCTGATATAAGTGCTTTAGCTGAACGCTCCTTAACTAGCTGAACTGGTCCCTCTGCATTGCTGAGTGCCATACCCACAGAACAGCCCCTGCCAAAGCACTGCCACAGCTCCCAGAGAGCTGAGCAAACAGTTAATAAACCAAAGCACTGCCACAGCTCCCAGAGAGCTGAGCAAACAGTTAATAAACCAAAGCACTGCCACAGCTCCCAGAGAGCTGAGCAAACAGTTAATAAACCAAAGCACTGCCACAGCTCACAGAGAGCTGAGCAAACAGTTAATAAACCAAAGCACTGCCACAGCTCCCAGAGAGCTGAGCAAACAGTTAATAAACCAAAGCACTGCCACAGCTCCCAGAGAGCTGAGCAAGCAGTTAATAAACCAAAGCAATGCCACAGCTCACAGAGAGCTGAGCAAACAGTTAATAAACCAAAGCACTGCCACAGCTCACAGAGAGCTGAGCAAACAGTTAATAAACCAAAGTTGTTCCATAGGAGAGGGGCATTTTGGGAGCGAAGAGATTACTGGGGAATGTAAGGTTGGAAGAGATCCTTAAGATAAGGAGGGCCTAGCCCATTTAAGCCTTTATACATAAGGAGGAGTATTTTGAAATCAATGCAAAATTTGAAGGGTTGCCAATGAGGGTGATGTGCTGATAGCATTTTGTTCCAGTTAGGATTTAGGTAGCTGCAAGCTCATTTGAGAATTTCCCATCAGGTCCTGGGCACTTCCCATTCTACATGGACTTCACCGCAGAGTTGAAGTCTATCACAGAGAATTCATACGGCACAGAACAGTCGAGTAGAGTACATCAGGAGCAGAAGATCTGCAATCAGGAGAGGGCCTGTCCTCTTAGGCTAACAAAATTTTCAATTTGGTCTAATAGAATAAGATGATAAATAGTATTAAAGGCTACACTTAAGTCCAAGTACAAGTAGAGAGACACAGCCATTGTCAGAGGAGAGGTGGAAATCATGAAGCACTTTGAGAAGAGCAGTTTCCATGCTGTGATGAGGTCTAAACCCAGACAAAGATTTGTTTTGGTATTATGGGTTTGAAAAAGGAGCAAAGTTGCTTTATTGATTTTTCTAAGACCTTTGAGAGGAAAGGTAGGTTTAAAAATATCTGTATGCAATTTGATAGATCATTTGGATTTAGACTGGGCTTTTGAAGCTTGATAACTGCTACTTTAAAGGACTAAGGCACAAGACCAGATGTAACGGAGGCATTGATAGCATTTAATATAATAGTTTGTCAATTTCAGGTAGCAGCTGTTTTAAGAATTGAGTCAGTGTAGGATCTAACATGCAAGTGGAGCTGTTACTAGAGTTGATTAAGGAAGATAATTCATTGAAATCCAGGGTATGAAGGAGTCTAGGCATGTGACTGGCCTAAATTATATATTCACTTCATCAGAGACTAAAGAGGCCAAGTTGGAGACAGGAGCAGAGTGAAGCTTTTCTGTTGTGTCTCTCATATTCAAGATTTTGCTGTCTTTCTTTCTTTTGAAGGGTATAGCAAATGAATGTAAGGTTAGGTTTTTTGAAGCTGACATAAAAACCCTTTGAAGACGCCACAACAATTATTTTAATGTGAAATGATCTTGAGTGAATTTTCAACTCATCCAAAGTTGAGGGTAGCACAATCCTGAAGGTTAGGATGAGACCTAAATTAATCATTCCAGTATTCAGGTTGTTCAGAGCACAGGATGAACAGAAAATGATCCCACTTCATTTATAAAGACAAGTCAGAGGTATGAAAACTACCTATATCACCAAACTGAAATAGCCCTTCAAAGAATGGGTAATAAAAATTTGAGTGAGTGGACAGATGTTGGTTGGACAGATGGGTGTGTTGGCATATGCTGTCAATGAATTTTATTGATAAACTAATTATCTTCTGCAAAATCAAAACTGCAAAATCAACACTTTAGTATGTAATCAATACTTTATCAGAAACACTAAGTTTCTGTTCAGATGATATATTTGGGCATTTGGGAATGGGCAGCCAATGCTCTGCATCATCAAATAAATGTTATCAGTAGAACAATTTGGCCCCAGGTCTCTTGGCTCTGGGCCTGCTGGAGGGGTTATCCTGGTCTGGCAGGAGGGGTGGAGAAGTCACCAAATAAATGTGGTCAGATTTGGGGATTCAGCAAGGCCTGGGACAGACTCTTATATAAGAAGTTAAGAGTAGCACATGTGACAGATTCTTACATAAAACATTACAGTAACACATGGGACAGACTCTTACATAAGGCATTAGAGTAACACATGGGACAGACTCTTACATAAGGCATTAGAGTAACACGAGACAGATTCTTACATAAGACATTAGAGTAACACATGTAACTCTCCCATCCATACTCCAGTAAAACTCAACTGCCTCATACAGCAACTGTCCCAGCCCTACTGTTTGCATGTCAATTTTTTTTTACAATGAAGAGCAGTACACAAGAAAAAACTTAATAGTGATATATATATCACTATTTGGTGTGACCATTGGACCATTGGACTGCATTAATTCTGTCTCACTGGCATCTGTCTCTCCAGGTAAACCCAGAAATCAGTGATGTTGAGGCCATGCTACCTGTTGCAGAAATCTTTGTGATTTTCACTGAAGATAGATGACAATCTGCTTGTTTTTCAGCATTGAGTGTTCCATTAATTTTGACCAGATCACCAGCTCCATTGACAAGACGTCTCCAGACTGTAGAGGGGTGTGCTATCAGTTTGATATATTTTTGGTCCACAACCTTGCCTGTTTCTTTGTTCTTCTTCAGAAAAGCTTGGACAGAAAAATCAGGAAACATCCAAGCAGACATTTCTTAAACAGCAGAGACATTGCTGATGCTGGATGACCAAGTTGTGTGTTGTTGCTCTGCTCACTCTTTTCATGGTGTGAGAATTTAATTGATGATGTGAAGTTTTCATATCTGCCATGTCCTCAGCTTTTAGTTTGGTTGTACTTTGCCCAGTTTGATTCCTCTTATACCTGTTTCTGTTTCAGTTATTTCAGTTTTTCAATCAGTTTTTCAATCACTATGTACATGAACATTAGGACTTGTTTCTCATCTTTGTTTAATCATTCACTGGGGTATATACTTACAAAGTAATCATGCTTTAATTATAAAAGTGGTGGATTACTTAATATGTTACTTAAACAGAATACAAACAAGTCTCAGAAAATGAATGTTTGGATATTCTACATTTGCATTTCTCTACTGGCACACTAATGCAGAAGACAAAAAATAAACATCTAAGACAACATTATAAAAATGTATATAAAAGGGTTATAAAAGGGTATCTAAGCATTTTCACTGTATAAATGTTAATGACTGCTTATGCAGACTTCAACTTCAAGAAAAAAGTAACAAGAGAGCAGCAACTTCAGAGTTGGCATGAGAAAAACAGATGAGTTAATAATTGTTGTGTTGCTCCCTTTAGTATTACTAGTAAACATTATCACACGACACATAGAGCACGGAGGACGACTTCTTGTTGGATCACTGGCAGGTTTTTTTATTGAACTATCTGGTCGCTATGGTTACATAGAATGTTCCTATGCCCTAGTGGCGGTCTACCCTCTCGTGGTAATTATTGGTATGGTTCATACATAACAATAATGTTGTAGAAATTATAGTCTACTAGATGTTATATGTGTAGATGGATGATGTTATTGAATTGTTGGAAAATTATAGAAAAGAGTATGACAGCATGTTTCATTTTTATTTGCAGAATAAAGACTTGAAATACAAATGAAATTGTCTTTATTTGACACATGACCACTGAGAGGTGGTGGTGAGTTAACTGGAAATTTGTAGTTTTGGTGTATCTCTGAAAGCTTCCATCAGCAGAGAAGGGCAGGTCTTCCTCAGGGTTGCTCATTTGTATGGCAGGTTGTCACTCTCCTCTAACTGTGGAAATATCATGGAGCATGAGACATGCCACAATAAAGTCACTCTGGAGTAACTCTGATCCAACAAAGGCAATGGACCTGGGCCTTCAGCATGCTGATGGTAATCTCAGCCATCTTTAAATTTAAGAACTCCCCCTCAGTCTCTTTATCTCAGCCTGAATAGATTACCTGTCTTGAGTTTTTCCTCATAATGTTTGCATTTTATGCCAGAAACTAAGTTAGTTGCCCTTCTTCGTACTTCAGAGCCTCAATATATCTCTTGCAGTGTGGTGCCTAGAATTACACACCATTTTCTAAGTGTGGTCGAATCAAGGAATTATATAACTTATTATATTATTATTATTATTATTATATAATTATATAATATCTCTATTGAACAATTGAGTATATATTCATTCATTCATATACACTTTTTGAGAAAACTTGGGCTACTTCTGGATGACAGAAAATTTGGGTTTTAAAATGTTGTTCAAAAGTACATTGATTGAAAGTACAGTTCATGGAAGTGGAGGAGGACTTGGATCAGAGCTATGTCCCATATGGAATGGAGTCCTGCATGGATCGATGTTGGGGCCTTTGCCCTTTATTATTTATATAACATGAGCTGGCTTGGCATACTGATCATTTTAGGGTAAGCACACTTCTAAAATCTGCACTGCAGATCCAGGGAAAGGAAAATCCAAGGAAAAGTGGGGACAAGAGGCACATTCTTAAACAGAACACTGACAGCCTGAAAATGATTTAGATGTTCATACGGGATACACTGACACAGGCTTTGCCATTGAGACAACAGCAGGGTGGGATAGGGGGTGTTGTTGGTAAGCAGTGCCACAGACCTCAGTCAGTCTAGTGATTTATCATTGAAGACGTCATCATCCTCCTCTACTTCCTGGCCACTCCCAGCCTCTTCTTCAAACTCATCATTATCCTCTTCTCCTCCAGAGAGGTCCTGTTTAACCCGGGAGAGGAGCAGGGACAAGTTGAGTCCTGGGAGCTCCTCGTCCTCATCATCCTCCTCCCCTTTGGGATAGAAACGCCGCGCATTTGCCACAAAATCCTCCGCCACATCCAGGTAGATCAGACGATCCTGGGGGAGATCACAAAGTCTAATGTTACACTACCAAGCAAAGTGGAATAACTGATGCAGTATTACTTCTCCAGTCTCCTAATCCTATTGACTTCTAAGGCATTCCTGCACCTCCCCAATTGGTTATACACCAACTGCGCCTTGGCAGTTTGAGTCCATGAATTTTACGTGAAGAGCTTCTCTCCTTTTCCTATCATCTGTGTCTTTCAATGTCATTACATTATTCACTAAGCAAGTAGCCTAATTCACAGTGTACCTAATCTAGAGTGTTTGACAGAGAGGATCGAGGTGCAGAGCATCATTCTAGGGAAATGATTGGAAGCTGTCCCTAAAGGGAAACTCAGGATCACAATACACCCTAGAGTTCAGAGCTTGGAGCCCCCCCCTGCCTTGTCCTCCTCTCTCTCACCAAGATAAAGAGGTATCTCTCCGGTGGAGGCTCTTTACTCCTAAAGATGGAGGTCTCAGAGTGCAGGGTGTGCAGCAGGTGGCGGGCCGTGGGCGCATTGTGCATGCGGTCATACGACGCACCAGCCGAGATGGTCAGCAGGGACTCTGCCTCCGCTGTGAATCCTGGGAGAGAGAGTGCTCTAGTTTAACACCATTCACTCACCAAAGTCCTACACTGTACATACATGTACTAGTTTCTTTACCGTTCTCTTTGCAATGTTTTAAATTGATATAACAACCAATCACAGCACAAAAGCCAAATGGTGGTGGAGAAGTTGGGCTTTCCAAGGTTCAGATTTTGATAACTTGATAAATTTACTGATATAAGATTACCAATATAAGATATGAAAAAAGCAAGTCTGGTAAAAAACGTGGTTCATGTAATGCCATTTAAAGCCCAATTTTCCAGTTGCTACCTCTTCCTCCGTATTTCCCACTATATCTTTCTCTCTTCTTTACCCCTCTCTTTCTTTCTCTCTTACCCAGGTTCTCAAGGATCATCTTCCACTTCTCCTTCACACCACGGCGCACCTCTCTCATAGCATTAATGTCCATACTGAGGCGCCGGTATCCCTGTGAGAACCATCACAACAAACACACACACACACACGCGCACGCACACACACACAAAAACACACACACACACACACACACACACACACACACACACACAAACACACACATATTCATTGAAACATGCACGCAAGCACACACATACACACACATATACAATCACACACATGCACACATGTACACAAATATACACATACACACATATGTACACACATGCAAGCACACATGCAGACAGATACACACAGATACAATCACACAGACATGCATCCACCAACATACACATACACAGAATGAAAAGTTGCCCGCAACTGTATTCACCAAGAAAGTGTATTCATCACTTTCCTATGTTAAAAGCAAAGGGGTTGAGGCAACAGTAATTCTGTAAAGTGAAGTGACTTCCATTTGTGTAGAGTACCATCTTGTGTCCTTACCTGGAAAAGCAACATAATGAAAATTTAAGTGTAACATATAATTACCTTCCTTGCCCCTCCCCTTCCATTATATTATTCTTAATGTGGACCATTCTTTCTGTGTTTATCCCTGCACCCATGTCACTGTGTTTATCTTTGTACCCTTTTCTCTGTTTTTACCCCTGCACCCCTGTCTCTTTTTTATCCCTGCATTACACCCCTGTCTCAGTGTTTGTCCTTGCTTCCATGTCTCTGTGCTTACCCCTGCACCCCTGTCTCTTTTTCATCCCCACATTGCACCCCTGTCTCTGCGTTTGTCCTTGCACCCATGTCTCTGTGTTTATACATGCATCCATGCCACTGTGTTTCTCCCCATATTGGACCCATGTCTCAGTGTTTGTCCTTGCATCCATGTCTCTGTGCTTATCCCTGCACCCCTGTCTCTTTCTCATCCCCGCATTGCACCCCCGTCTCTGTGTTCATCCTTGCACCCATGTCTCTGTGTTTATACATGCATCCATGCCACTGTGTTTATCCCCGTATTGCACCCATGTCTCAGTGTTTGTCCTTGCATCCATGTCTCTGTGTTTACCCCTGCACCCCTGCCTCTTTATATATCCTTGCATTGCATCCCTGTCTCTTTGTTTATCTTTGCACATGTCTCTATGTTTATCCCTGCACCCAATGTCTTTGTGCCCTACTTTCTGCATGCACTCTGACCTGTGACCCCCTGCGTGTCTTAGCCCTCGTCTGCAGTAGGTTATAGAGTGCCCGATCATCATCCCTCTCTGAGTGGCTGGGGTCTCCTGGCTCGCTCCACAGGTTCGTCTCCTGATCCCTTCTCCTCTTTGCCTCACGGTCAAAGTACTCCAGTGTGTCAGTGCTAAAATGCATACACATATCACTTTGTCAGCAAGTCACTGGATATATGGGTGATGGGTGACAGGTGGTTCTGCCATAATGGGAATAGTTGGCCCTGAAAATAAAAAGGAATGTTACTGAAACAACCGGCTGATGGCCAAATTATGATGCTGAATTTGTCATTATGATGAATTTGTACATCCAGTGTCTGTTACTGGCCCAGCTTTTACTGTACAGGAACTAACATTTTTTGCCTTTTTTACCGAAAGCCACTGGGAAATGACATTTCCATGACATCAAGCAATATGGAATATTTATTATTAATATTTATTCATAATTATTTTCCCCTTTGTCCCACCCTGATTACAGTTGAACTGTTTAGCCCACCACTGCATCCTGCTGCCACAGACTTGGCAGGAGGAAACCATGGCACATGATGTCTCTGACTCACATGATGACTGGCCCACTCTTTTTTCCATGTTGCAAGTGCACCACCAATCACACACTGCCATCATAGTATTATGTAGTCAGTGCATACTCAGTTTTTGCTTTTCTCCCTCACACCACTGCACACCTCTCTCTGATAGCATTAACCCTCATCTTCTGTTTGTGGTTCTTCTTCCAGACCCACTTTAACAGCTCAAAAAAGATAATTAACATTGATTTATCAGCTTGATACTTCATGACTTTTCCTCATTTCATGAGAACTTCTTATAAAAATGATGTTGAGTCGATGGCATGTTTCAGACATCCTTCACAGAAAAACACACATTGGTTCTGTTTGGGATCTCATCCACACATCTGCCACCATGTTTTTACATTGTAAGCATCAAGGACAACTCTAGTCCTTGTGGGGCTATATCTTATGGTCCAGGGGAAATTGTGCTACATGTTCTACAAGCCCCCTTACCATGCCTACCCCAGCAAACCTTTTATATGCTTGCTTAATATGTATACCTTTCAGAGCGCTTCCTAAAGAGATCCTTGAAGCCTCATATCGAGATGGGGAGCCCCTTCCCATAGAATAACCATCTGCATCTAGAGTGAGGGAGACTCAAATTCTTCCCAATCCCTCTGGCAGATCAGCAGCTGTGAAATGTGGTCAGTGCCAGGTCTGCACACCAAGGATAAGACTCAAAAAATTAAACGAAAAATGAAGTTGGTTGATCTCTAACTTTACCTCTTATTTTTACATATACAGCAATGGTCTGTGGGAGGAAGTGAAGCCAACATCAACAGAACACAAGGGTTAATAAAGAAAAATACAAACACCATATACATGAAGAAATTTAACAAGCATTTCCATGAAGAGGCTGAATTACAATCAGTCAAATCCTTCATGGATAAACTCCTTTTTCATTTAGGTTGTTTTTTGTTGGGACACAGATATTATTATATGCACTCTATGAAAATGTATAGACATTAAAAATATGATTAAAAAAAAATTAAAAATGGCCTAAGTCAGGATTTAATTATTTACCTGGAGATTAATGTAAACAATATTTTTATTAACCATTTCTTTATGTATTTGCTAATATCTTAGTTTGCCCTAATAAACCTAATCTGTGCAAATCCATTAGAAAAGGCAGCCTCATATTCTGCCAATTCTGCTGGTCTGTGTACCCATTACCCCATTGATGTGATTCCGCTTTGCCCCTTTTAAATGGTGTCTAAAACTGAAAGGGGCACCCTGGCATTTTTGCCTATGTTTGCCCTTGTTTAAAATCTAATATATATATATATATATATATATATATATATATATATATATATATATATATATATATATATATATATATATATATATATATATATATATACTTATTTTCTCTTTAAGTAAACATTTTCTCCAAAACCATTGTATGCCATTCTCAAGAGCCTGGGTGTCAGTATAAAAAACAATATGTCAGTTTATCTAACAATGTTAATGCATATGCTGATGGGTCATGAGAACTTAAGATCTGAAGAGCACCAATGCCACATTATTAGTGTGCTATTTCACTGCCTGCCTAGCGCACAGGACAGAATTAGGGTTGCATCATGGGGTTATGTGTACCTCAGTAAAGGCCTCTTCTCCTCTGGCTCATTGTCGTCACAGCAACAGCAGCAACAGAAGTGAGCACAGAACCTTCTAAATGCCACCCCCATTACTGGAAGGGAGGGAGGGAGGGAAGGAGACAGAGAAATATGGGATTGGAGAATGGAAACTGGTAGACTGAGTTGAACAGGTTTATTTTTACTGAATGAGAGGTTTAAAAATTAATGCAGAGAGAAAATGGAGCTGATGCACATTAAAATGTGTAACTTTGCTACATTGGGTGTCTAGAAAACCTGGATACCACATCTACTGAGTTATAACTCAGCAGCTTCAGGTGAACCTTCCTGTGGAAAAGTGCACACATTCGGCACGACTGCCACACACTGACTACTGCTACAAACTACTGTCACAAACTGACGACTGCCACACACTGACTTCTGCCACAAATTACTGTCACAAACTGATGAATACCACACACTAACTACTCCTCACATTACTGCCACACACTGACCACTGTTACACACTGACTACTATCACAAACTACCATCACACTGACTGCTATCACAAACAGGCTATTGTCACACAGCGTCTGCTGGTCTAATTCCACAGTGGATATTCCAGACCAAAACCAGCAATATAGTATAAGTTACAAAGTCATAAGTCACAAAGTTGATTGGGGCCCATTGGAAAAGAGATCATACAATCCATGGGGATAGAAAGGTGAGAATGCCCATCATTCATATGGAAATCATAGATCTTTCCTTACCATTCCACTGCAGAGGCACCGGTCCAGTGGGTGAGATCCCTGCGCTGCCACACAATGCGACAGATCCCAAAATCACAGGTTCCTGCAATAGGGGGACCCTTCTAGCCCGGCACCACAGCGACTGATCCCACAACAGTGGAATTAAACAGCATGAGACAGAATAGTGGTAAAAAGGTCTGTCTTTGAGAAATTAATCTGGATGACAGCCTGAAACACAGTGCACTGTGTGTCCTGAGTTATGGAAGCTGACTCAGTCCAATGATAGAACTGTATTTATCTAGTTTTTTCTCCCTCCTGTCATGGTGTAGGTGCAGGAGCTGCCTCAAACTCTTCCAGGTTTGTCTGAAGTATCGCAATATTTGGCTGAGGTTGTTGTCCCACAGCCCTCTGTCACAAAAAGCACAGAGGAAAACTGCTCTGTCCTGCACTCCACAGATAGAGATAAAAGCTTAGAATATCTATCTACCTATCTCTTTCTCGCTTGTTCTCTCTCTCTCTCTCTCTCTCACACACACACACACACATTCACACACATACACTCCAAACCGGCAGTCACAGTGCAGTCATGTGGGCTTCACAGTTTTGTGTCCCCTGCGGCAGCTGAACTCTTCATCACTACATCATTGACTTATCAAATGAAAGACCCAGCAATGCCCTTATGCACTTATGCTGGCAATAGGAGGCCTGCAGTAACAAAAGCCTGAGTACTAGGCAGAATTTTAGCAGTTAGGAATGAATAACTGTAAAAAGGCTTTGCATGAGAATAATCACTTCACATGATTCCTTTTCAAAACAGACACTTTCTGTTTAAAATACCCCAGGGACTTTTGGCTGACTTACTATATTTAAAATAGAATTCTGAGAAATAATGGTTACAGGGGACAAATTTCAGTGTTGCACCAGTTCCAAATTTGTACTTATCAGGGATGTGTTCATTACGCGTGAATTGGTTTCCCACAATCCATTTTATAGATTGAAGATTAGCATATTATTTCTCCGAGGGAATGGACAGGTTTGCAAAAGGTCTGATATAAGTATTTGTATATGTTTAACACGGGGTATTTAGAGGTGGAAATATCCAATAGTTTCCATTATTCCAGAAATTACAATACATTTGTAAAAAAAAAAAAAAAAAGAATATTTTACAAAAAGTCAGTACATTTACATTGTATTTCAGCATATTCCTTTTTCTTGAGAGATTATGTTCTTGCACTCTGTATTTGTGCTACAGAGTAGAGTAATTGTAGATAGCGACAGTATTATGTGAGAGTCATGGTGGAAATGAATGGTTAATTTTTGAGTTGTAGAAGTGTAAGTGTGGATTTGTGAAGTGTAAGCGCAGAACATGTTAAGATGTGTAACTCCTTTGGTTGAGCAAAGATACTGGGTTGCCACCAGGGCACTGTTACTTAATGAAATTATATTATATGTATTCACATGCCCTAATAACACAATCTCATCACATTATAGTAATCATGATACTAATAATACATATATCACTATAATTATTATACAGTACATAACAATAAGAAAATCTCACTTTCCAAAACAATCTCACTCTCTCTCAAGAGTCTCATTGTCTGAGGCTTTAGAGCATGTATTGGCCCCTGCTTATTTTTAGGGGGTGAAAGCATTAAGGTCTACAAAGGTGCCATGCTTGGTATTCCTTCAAAAAATTTGCATGCAAAAGAAGAGCTTAACTAAAAGCTAACCTACTTTCACTGTTCTGAATGGCCTCATAAATCTGTTGCCTTTGTTTTGCTCCTTAAAATTGTGTTTTGGTTGTGAATTCAGCAGAAGAACTTGGGGATACCTGACACATTGTGCTGACATAACCTCTTCTTTGATTAATGTTGGCACTTATTGCAATGTGAGTGGGGTCGATTGTACTGGTTACATGGGGAAAACCGGTCATAGCTGCAAAGTGATTTTTAATGTTTGCTGGCTGTATAGGGGAATATGATATACCTTGAACTTAGATGAATGATACCATGCAACACTCTTGACATAACCTGACTAAGTGAGGGCTGGGATATACCCTACCGGTCTGCTATTTCCCACTGGAAACTCCCTGTGGCCAGGAACCACAGAGCTGATAGGATTTGCAAATGGGCAGGTATTGGCTGATTGCTACTTGTAGAGCACTCCAGCGGCAGCCCTAATTCAACACAGTGTTCCAGGAGCACAGTTCATGTTAAGTGAAACCAACTCATGAACCAGTCATCACCACAGGCAAAAAAGTCATAACAGTCCCTGAAGACACCTTTCCGTCGCACCATACCATTCACAATATCCCCTAGCAGTGCCAAGGCAGGATTGGTCATGCTGACTTGCTGTCGTCACATGCTTAAGGCCTATTTATGTGAAAAAAAAATTGATTAATAATGCACTGATTGCCCACATAAATTAATTAAATTTATCAGTAATTTATGGCCAAAAACAAGATTGATTACAAATGATAACAAAGAATAAGGAAACTGTAGTGAAAATTTATTTTGGTCTCTAGGGTGTGTTATTTAGAGGACATATGTACCTCTCATCTGCGTACGCATGGGTCAAACATATCATACTGGTACACACATTCTCATGTCAAGTTTTATTAATCCAAAATTATGCATGAAAATCAGTGCACATACATTTTGGAGGGTTTTCGTGCGTACGCATGGTTTATAAATGAGGCCCCTGGTCCACTTCCTTAACAGAAAATTATTCAAAAAAACTGACATTAACAACAAAACCAGAATATGAATAGATTACAGCTATATGAATTAATTGTACATTACATTGCAGTTATTTAGCTGATGTTTTTATCTAAAGCAACTTACAGCTGATTAAGCTAACCAAGGGCCAATCCCCCCTGGGAGCAATGTGGGGTTAAGGGCCTTGCTCAAGGGCCCAACAGTAATGGTGTTCTTGCTTAGCTAGAGCCACCAACCTCAGGGATCTCAGTCATGTACCTTAGCCACTAGTCTAAAGGCTATCGCAACTTACCCGAGCAAATTGTCTATCTCTTCTGAGAAATGACAGAGGAACCATTCACAATAGCAGCAAAACACCAAAAAAGGAAAAGTCAAAATGTTGCACAAGGAAGATCTCGGAAGAGCTGAGCAGAGTTGTGCAAAAAAGACAGACTGTAGACAAAGCTGAGAAAACAGAGCTGTAGGAACAACTGAGATGAAAAATGTAGTCTAAGCAAAGAGAAAATTGGGAGGGACTTATTAAACAGGATTGGAACTGAGAGTAATAAACTAAACAAAGAACTGATAAAAAAAACAGACTGAGTAGAGACTGACTAAGCAATGATGAATATTGATTCATTGATTAATGATGAACAAATAAATTGAAATAGATAAATATATACATATTTAATGCTATCACTAAAATTGATGGAATCCATTTTTTTCCCTCAACGATCTATACTCCATAATGGCAATGAGAAAACAGGATTTTAGAAATTTTGGTAATTTTATAAAACATAAAAAAACTGAAATATCATGCTTACACAAGTATTCAGACCCTTGTATTTAGTCTCAGTACTTAGCTGAAGCACCTTTGGCAGTGATTACAGCCTCTAGTCTTCTTTGTTATGTATAAAATCTTTGCACACCTGCATTTGGGGATTTTCTGCCATTCTTCTCCACAGATCCTCTCAAGCTCTGTTAAGTTGTATGGTGACTGTCAGCCTGTTTTAAAAAAAAAAAGATAAATAAATAAAAATTAGGGTCATCATCCTGTTGGCCTCTGGCCTGGTCTGAGGTCCTGAGCACTAACGTCCTGGAGCAGGTAAGGATGTCTCAGAATTGCTCTGTTCAGCTTTCCCTCACCCCTGACTCCTCTCCCAGTCCCTGCCACTTAAAGACACCCCACACCATTATGCTACCACCACCATCGTTCACTGTTGAAATTTGTGCAGGTGATAAGTGGTGCCTGGATTCCTCCAGATGTGACACTTACAATTGAGACCAAACAGTTCAATCTTGGTTTTATCAGACCAGAGAATCTTTCATTTTGGTAAACTCCAAGCATGCTTTCATGTGTCTTTTACTGAGGAGTGGCTTCCATCTGCCTGCTCTGCCATAAAGCCCAGATCGGTGGAGTGATGCTGTGATGGTTGTCCTTCTGGAAGTTTCTCCCACCTCCACAGAGGATCTCTTTTTGTAATTATGTGGTATTGAGTGTTAAAACACATTTAAACAATTTATAAACTCACTGAATGCACTGTATATATGTTATAGACCACCTACCACAAGAGCACATATTATCGACCACTTTGAAGGAA
Organism: Albula goreensis; assembly: GCA_022829145.1. Classification (NCBI taxonomy): domain Eukaryota; kingdom Metazoa; phylum Chordata; class Actinopteri; order Albuliformes; family Albulidae; genus Albula; species Albula goreensis. Next base: position 88,886 of record CM040758.1, read on the forward strand.
AAAATATTAATTTATTCACAAAAGGCAATTTCAGTAGCAGGTATATCCCATAAAAATCCACATGAGAAAACTCTACTTGACACATATATACCTTCATGTATTAATACAGCCTCCTTTAAAATATAAACGTCTACACTTGGTGCATGCTCAGAATTCTTCAAAGCAACCTAACAAGTAACCTTAAGTTAGTGAAGGATTATGAGAATTTCCCCTGACAGTGTCTTTACAATTGTCCTGGAGAAGGTCTGATGTTATGATGTGGACAATCCATTTTATTGGTCAGCATCCTTTAAGTTGAGGTCCTCAGGGACAGTCGACAAAGTCTTCTGATGCTGCATCTTCTAGTCCGGATTTTTGACAATGGAATCTTCACAATGGTCATAGGTGTCCTGATGTGCTGTACAATTTAAATGTCTCAAGTAGTTTTTATTTATTTATTTTCAAAACCGATTGAGCCCATAATCACTACACTAGACTGACAAACAAAGAACACTTACTCCAATGCTAGCAAATCAAAAAGACTTGTCAAAAAATATAACTAGCACATGCTACACAGGCATCAGTAATGATGTAGCACTGACATTACCTGCTACCAAAGTGCAATCCCAATGCAGTATTATGTAAATCAATACACATAAAGTAGTATTAAAAACAAAACACCCTTACCACCAAACTATGTATCACACAAGGTTGCTGCTAAGATCTGAAGACATCCAGGGCTTAGACAGAGCCAGACACCTAGCTTGAAGGGGGGTCTGGGGCATCCTCCCCCAGAGGAAACATTTTTTAGTGGCTAAAATGGCTTTCAAGCAAATAGAGACCTAAACGAACAGTCTAGATATCTGTACACAGGTGAGGCATATCATGATATGTGTTTACCATGTTTACTGCTACCTGCTGTGAGGTGCTTTCTATTTTTGCTGTTTTTATTCAGTGGGATATGACCTAGTTGTAAAAATAAGCCAATTATTCAGGCTAAACAACATTGTCAGAAACAATCATTTTTGATTGAATACTTTTACTGCAGAAAACTTTGAGTAACTAACACCTCTAATATATCTGAATAAATAGTAAAAATATCAGAACTGCACTTAAATTATTTTTCCCCCAACTATTTTCCTGAGGTAAAAATTCCCCTAAGGTGTGCAAAGCTGTGAGCAATATAAATCTTCAAAAGATTCAAAACATTTGGTTATCCTGCTGCAGGTATATCAACGGAAGCAATGTCAGCTGTTAGAACCTATTGTTCCATCACCCCGGATTGATTTTTTTGCCCCCGGATTAAATTTTGCTTGACAGCGCCCTATGTTAGCTAGTTAGCTGATGGAACCAAATATAACCCAGATAGCTAGCTAAGTAGCTCAAGTGCATTATCATGGCCCAGCTGTCAAAGTAAAATTTATGATGACAGTGGGCATAACATCTTTTTTCAAGAGGTGGTCATGTCAGGAGGTGAGCCTGACGTGCCGCTGCTTGGGTGAGTTTTTCTTCATTGGTAATTTGGGGCACGCGTGCGGTATGTGGATCGGGGTGGGTTGTCTCCCTTGCTTTGCCAGATTGGTAATCTGCCGCAGCTGTCTCTTGTTCTCTCCGCGTGGGGAGTCAGGATAAGAGAGCGGGGGACGAGGCAGCTCGCGCTCGGGCAGCTTGGAAGGAACCTGCAGTGTGCTGGGTTTTTTTTTTTTTTTTTTTTAGATGGGGTTATTTTTTGTTTATTTGAAAGTTTCGTTCTTTCAGTTGATTTCGTTTTTTGAATTTAGAAGTTTTGCCGGCGGTTTCGTTATTGTTTTGGTTTCATTTCCTCCTTTCGGTTTTGTTTATTTTCCTTTTTAAGAAATCCCACGGGGGGATTTCTTTTTAGGGTGCGTGTGGAGAAGGAGAGGCAGGGACTGCATGCCTGGAACCGTGTCGGCGGCTGACGGAGGGAAGGGACGGAGGAAACCCCAAGATCCAGCGCTAGTGGAGGGAGAAGGCGACGGGCGGCGAAGCTGCTAACCCGGGCTGGGCAGAAGGCGAGCGGGGGCATGCCCCGGTGGTTAGAGGGGCGTAAACACAGGAATAAACAGCGTGTGTGTGTCCTTGCTCTGCCCAGTCCACAGAGGGGTGATCTGGTGTTTTGCCTCTCCCTCTCTAGCCTTCCCCGTCCCAGGCCCAGTGGAGTCGGAAGACTGGGAGTCCACCGGCGTGCGGCAGTGGCGGTTCCTGGAGGCTGGAGGAGCGGCAGTCTCTGCCTGGTTTTCTTTGGTTTTGTTTTTTATTTTGGGGCACGGAGGAGGCCCGGCTTCTGGTGGCGCGGGCCGAGTCGCGCCCCACCCTTAGTTTGTGAATGCGTGTGAGTGTGTGGACCTCCCTCCCAGCGTGAGCTACTCCCCCCTGTGTTGGCCAAGAGGGGGCTGGCCTGTGCCGTGTGGGCAGGCCTGGGAGAGGGTCTTAATCTTAACACTGTGTGGAGTGAGTGTGGGCACAGGGTACTCTTGTGAAGTGGTTTGGTCTGGGGTGCAGGTGTGGGGAAGTCCCTCTCCCGGGAGTTCCCCCACGTGGCACAGGGCCAGCCAGTAGGGGCTAGCGGTGAGAGGGGGGAGTTGGAAAGAGGGAGGGGAGGTCGAAGTGGGTGGCTGCCCGATCATGAGTTTTGCTGTTTTAAAAAAAATTCTAATAAAGTCTCTGCTGACCTGGCTCCCTGTGTCTTGGTTGTTCGTGTGGGTGGGTCCCAGTACCTGTGTGGGAGGGTCATCAGGAGGCACTAGCGTGACTCCTGACAGTCAGTCTGGACAGCCTGGAAAACCACCACTAATGCTATATAATGGAATATTCAAACTGATAGCATAGCTGGAAATTGTTAAAACATACTAGTTGAACAAAGCATGTAGGGCCGGGGAACCAGCCCTGAAGGCTTGGCTAGTGACACCCCTGTGGCCTCATTCATAAAAATGGTATATTCCAATGCAATGTTTCAACAAAGGTGAGTTTGTTTACATTATTGTATTGTTTAGCTGAGAATATTTTAAATACACACTGATTCCCAACATTTAAAACATTTTTATTGTATTTGTTATACTGGACTTTATCTTTTTAAATGGCCACTGATTCCCAAAACACTGAATCCCACCACATTCAGAGAGGGCAGCCCAATTCAGCACCATCACCACTGAACCACTGGCACTGGATAACATTAAGTTATCAAATGAGAGTTTGAGGCTTGGTTGTCACATTATTTTTTTATTACACAATACATGTAGAACATAAATATTTCATTTACATAGAAATGGAGGTGCTGGAGCGTTGGTGTGCCCTGTGCACCCTGTGGGCCCACTTAAAACCTTCATGGTATATAAACATGTAGATATCCACAGAGAGCGACTCCAATAGAAGTCAATGGAGACAACTACAGAACCAGGAAGTGTAATTTTTGCAACCACCAGACATGCAGTTATCTTCTGTGTCTCTGTTACGCCTGGCTAGGCAGAAACCTGAGCATAGCATAAAGTGTGACATCCCAAGGATGACCAATGCTACAGCATATGCAGTCCAAAACAAAATTTATTTATTAAATATATTTTGATAAGGGCCTTGAGAGCACAGCCAAAACAATAAACAAACAATCTATAATACTACCCACTAACTTCTCACATAAAAGAAAACCAAAATAAAATACAAGTAGCTGACCTATGTCCCTAACTTAAACAGGAGAAGAAGAAATAAAAGCAAAAAAGAAAAGGATGCTAACCCCTACAGCTTCCAGGACTGCTCTTTTACAATGTTTTATAATATGTATCTAATACATGTGTATATAATATGTATAATATGCAACCATCATGACAAAAACAGTGATCCGTACACAAATTAGGCGAACGCTATGGCAATACAGCATGGTCAAGTTGGGAGCCAGGATAAAAGAGGGTTTTAAAGGTGGCGGGATCAGTCTCCAGTTCAATCCCTATCCACCACCTGCAATGCAACATCCTCAAAAAGACAAATGTGGTGAACAGTACCACCCTCAGGCATGGAGGGAAAACAACACAGAACAGGAAAAAAAGACAATTTCACACTGTTATGACTCAGGGTCATAACAGTCACATGCTTAAAGAAAAAGATGCAAAGCAATGATGTGTTGAACAAGTCACTTGAAAGCCCTCCCCACACCCTTCCCCATTGCTAGCTGAGCTTTCCAATCCGCAAAATCCAGTTTGGATGCATTGTATCTGAGGAAACCCATAGTCAATAACTGACAAATTCATTTTAATAGGATTTCAGTAGAATGAATTTTCAGACAATATTAAATGCGCTTACAAGGAGTTTATTGTGATGTGGCAAGTTGTACAATGGTACAGATATTTGATCTTGGGGTTGGAGTCCCGCACGACTGTTAAGCCCTGACTGCACCTGCTGCCGGAGGACCAGAAGAAAGTCGGACAGGGACTGGCAGAATGTGTGGGAATGTGGCAGCTAATGGCATGGCCATTGGGGGAAACCGCCAGCTTCAGTTGCACCTACTTGCGGGATGCATGTGTGTGCAAGGGAGAAGGGAGGAAAACAAGGCAGGGACCAGCACGGGTATTCCGCTGGCTCTGGGTGCACCAGCTGCGGAAAAAGAGTGGGGAAGTGGAACAGAAGACCACAGAGCATGTGGATATGAGGCAACTAACAGCAACAGCTTCTGCAGCAGGGAGAGAAGAAGATAACAGATCAGAGGGTCCAGGAACTTGAAAGGGTGAGGCAGACCAGGTGCCACCAGGTGTAATTCACTGGCTCCTGGATAATTAGAAGTGGAAAGGGTAGAGGGAGGCATAAAAGAGACCATTGGAGCATACAGGAACAGTGCAACCAATGGCGCTGCCACCAGGTGCAAAACACTGAGTTCAGGACAGGAGTAGCAGTAGAAAGAACAGAGGGGGGCATAGTGGGGGCCTTCAGAACGTACAGCGGTGGGGCAGTTAGTGGCACTGTCGCTAGGTGGAATCCACCAGCGCTCGGACAGGAAACAATAGCAAGAGAATAGAGGTGGGAATAGGGGGCCTCTGGAGCATGCAGGGGTAGGGCAGCTAGCGGCACTGCCACTAGGTGTAATCCTCCAGCTCCCAAACTGCTTGTAACAGGGAATGAGGAGGCAGACATAGTGGGAGAGAAGACAAAGAAGCAGGGATCTGCGGAGCATGCAGGGGCAGGGCAGCTAGCAGCGCTGCTGCTAGGTGGAGTCCACCAGCTCATGGGATGCCTGCATTATGGAGAGAAGAAAAATAAAGCCAGAAATGTATGTCTGTCAGCTACATGAGAGCTTGTAGCAGGGGGATAATGGAAGGTGAGACAGGAGACTGTGGCATGTGTAAGGGTGAGGTAGGTGAGGGAATGGCAACCATGTGTCTTACATTGTGTCTCATTGCAAATAGCTGTATGGTAGAACCCAACACCTGAGAACCAAAGTGTAAGCCTAAGGTGACAGTGGCAAGGAAAACCTCCCTATTTTAAGGAAGAAACCTTCAGCAGAACCCAGCTCATGTGAGTGCCATCTGCATTTGGCTGGCACCAGGCAGACTAAATGTGGTGCTTAGCTATGTATAAGCATGACATGAAACTTAGATATGAGCCCTGGAAATGTTTGGCAGCTGATAAAGGTGCAAGAAGCACGAACTTGAATATGATACAGGTAAACTGGTTGTACAGACTAAGAGAGGGCATGTAAATGGATGAAAAAGAGCTGTAATTGCTTCTCAATGCATTATCCTCATGTTACAGCATTGACAGTATGCGTCAATGAAAATGATGTATGACACGGTTGTGTATTATAAAAGTAGAATGTTATTCTGTTATACAAAATGTTGAAAACTAACAGAATCGGGACAATGGTTGACAAAGAGACTACAGCTTGCAATGATGAAGCAGTGATGATGGGAGCAAAACTTAAAACAGCTATGCACTGAATTGGAAAATGGACAAAAAGATCATCAACAGTGATGTGGAATAGCCAACAAATTTTAGCTTGGGAAACACACATGATAAACTTGTAATGGACATCAACAGTGATTAATCAGCAGAAGAGTAACATATATTTGTTTATATCATGGATACAGATAGTCTGCATTTCTGATTGGCTGGCAGGTGTTGATTAAATTTGTATCACCTGGACACCTTGAACATGGTCCCAGCCAAAAGTTTTATCACCATTCTTAATCAATACCCTGCAGAGATGCAATGGTAACCGTGCCAGCCGTAGCCCTGTCAATCACAGTCAGCTGTTTCATTTGCTCATTAACATTTTAACTAATTCATCAGCTAACATTAAAACTTTGAAGTATAAAAACAACAGTGGAGTGGATTCACGTTTACATTATTTGGTAAGAAAAACATTTGAGGATATCATCTATAGTGATACAATGCATCTTAAAATAATTATTTTGAGCCGAAAAAAGGTGACCATATATTAAAACGACCACACCTAGCAAGTAACAGTGATATAAGCGACATAACACCCTTCGAGGTGTCTGTTGTATCTGTGGGAATATTTTCTGTGACTAGCTGTGACCAATGGGCATTTCGAACCTTGACAGTTCTGGCTTTGAGTTCAGGAAACAGTCACCTACTACAGCATAAAGTAGTGCCTATCATCTATAGTGAAAGCATATGTCTAAAAATAATCATATTTTAAACCACAAAAATTGATCATATTTTAAAAAGACCACACCTAACAAGCAACCACGATACAAGCAGTGTAACACCTTCCAAGGTGTCCATTGTACAAATTTAAGGGACTTAGCGGAGGCAACTCCACTCTGCTTTGTATCGTGGAGATCGTCACCTCCACCTCATCGCTTACATACATACAAAAGCCTCATCAGGTATTATGTCTTATTTATTGAGGCTGGACGAAAATGTTGTCTGATGCATATCAGAGTAATATTGGTCTAATCCGCGACTGCAGCAGTAGAAATCCGGCTACAGACTGCATAAGTAGCCTACCAAGAAATGAGATTCAATGACACTGAACTGCTGTAGAGAAAGAAAGATGTCTTAAATCAAAACGTCTTAATACAAGCCAAGACTCACATTTTTTTCTCTTTTCTCTTCTCACTGCCATGAAAGTAAATCTGAAATATTCCAAACTAAAACAAATGTCATTTCCATGTATGCATGTATGTCTTGTGTACTTATAGTAACAAATATCGTAATAAACCCAGACTCAAAGGACACAGAAGCCATACATCATCATGAGACAAACCCAGCTCTAAGGGCCACACTACGCTCTATCAGAGAAGTGAGGATTTAAGAAAAATAATGATTCTCTGAATCCAGGGTGTTCTAATAATTAAAGCCCTCATTTAACATCCAGCACTCTGAATACCAAACACATATGACATTAACTAATAAAACTCCTCACTTAACCAACAGGTAATAAATTAAAATTGGCTTACTTAGATAATTACTATTAAATATAATATCTATTAATTAAACAACCAAGTTAATAGAAATGAGCAGTCTGGTGGATCAACTTTTATCAGAATTATGTATACACTTGCAACACACTTGAAATAGTTTAAAATGTTTATTTGATAATTACAACACTAAGACAACAACAAACAGGAAAATTTAGGATCACAGATGAATGAAATGAAGATTACCCAGCCAATGTTTGTCTCTCCTGAGGAATACAGCCAAACCAAAAAGCAAAGTAAATCCCAAATATGTAGTTTTCAGCAATGGCAGTAGAAGACTTGAGCATTGATGAAGCAGGAAGATGAAGCAGAAGTATTGAGCAATGAGGACTGTGCAATGAGGCCTGTTCCAGGCCCAACTTAAGAAGGGTCTCTCCCCCTCCTCCCTGGTCCTCGAATATCTAATTTTATGGTGGGGGAGTGCCTGAAGGTTTATCCAGGACTTAATCTTATTTTGAAACTTACTCAACAGGAAAACACAAGGCATCCCCTCAGTATTAATGTTTCTGTGATCAGCTCTTTACGAGCATCACAATGACACAAAACCACATGTGCGAGTTTAGGGAGGAGAGTTCACAGAGAGGAACAAGCTGTTCTGCATATGAATGACTTTGCAGTTGTATTGAGATACACTCCTGTTGTAATATGACTTTATTAATATAAAGAATATTATTGGGGTATAGAAGGGGAGAGTGATCCTAAAGTACACAAACATGCGCAGGCATAAACCCACACGCACAATTGCTCCAGAAGGGGAAGGAGTGAGAGGGAGAGAGGGGATGGCCTTCTGTGGTTGAGCATATTTATCAAAGGGCTCTCAGGCCACACTAGGCTCTTATTGTCAAACAGACCTCTAATGGTGACACTGAGCAGTCAGGGCCACACTGAGACCTCACTGATGCACTGGGCTCTCAGGGTATCAATTTTTCATTATGTAGGGTCAAAGCAGCTCTGGCAGCAGACAGAATGGAATACCATGATCCTACACACAGTTCCGTTTGCCACTTGCCATAATATGTGCAAATGATTTGGTGCACATATTGGTGTAAATCATATAATCGTATAATCATATAAAATGATTTACGCACATATTATGTGCGTAAATCACCAAATCATTTGCACACTTGTGATATAATGCGATATAATGGATTTATGGGAGTTTAGTTTCCAACTATATATTAGCTCTATGAACTTACTAAATACATTTTAATTTTCTGTGCAGCACACAACTGGATGTAATCTCATTCTTCAAAGCAGTCAGCTTCATGGGATGGGGAATGAGATGGCAGAACTGATGTCATTGGTAACCTCTTAAACTCCCACACTGAGGTATTGTCGGGTTAAGTTTATACAAACTGGTGCAGATAATCAGCCTCAAAACATTATAACCCAATTTTGATATTGTTATGGATTCAGATATATTGACTTTAATAAATCAATACAGTTATTAATGTGACTAACCCAATTTTAATATTAATAACTTATATCCGAATTATAACTATCTTAAACTAGGAGTTCTTCGATAGTGGGTTGGCTTTAGCTCGATGTATGAATAACATTGAGACGGACACCACGTTCATAAAACATTGTTTATTAAGACAAACTAGACAAAATAGGTATACTAACACGCTAATAAAATTGATAACCGAAGTGGGAAAAGGAGACAGAGAGAGGGAAAGCAGAGGGAAGAGGACAAAGGATCATACGTATCTGCTAGGACACATGGCTGAATGAGTGGAGGGAAATGAATGAATGAAGGAAGAGGAATGCATGTGCACATGTTTAAAAGAAAGAGGAACGAAAGAAGGAAGGAATTGGAGGGAATTACAGCTTGGGGTGCCGCTATAACTGCACCGCCTGCGCCCCTTGCACGGCCTGCAACCCCCTATTTCCACTTCCGTCGGCAATATGGTTTCACCCCTTTATTTGTTTCAATGCTGTCACATGATCACACATGCTCCTGGACAATTATGCACGTGCATACGTTTAAATACACATACGTTACTTGCATAAGTAGCTTATGAGCAAATTTACCGACGTAGGCATTGGTAGGTAACTGGCTACCTAGCAGTTGTGAATTATAGCTAGCTAACGTTAGCTAGCTTGATTAAAGCTTGATGCACAAATAACATGCCTAACCAAACAATTAGGATCGTGTAAAGTTTTGCAAATAGCTATTACTATCATACATCATTTTCAACTCAGTTATCGTGAGTAAGAAAATATAACGCTAAGTATGATTGTAAGCATATCATTTTATCACTAAAATAACCAAGTAACCAATGGCCTAGCAGCAATTAGGTAGCCAACAATTGTAGTTTAATTAGACTGCAAGCAAGTAACTACCTGATGTTCAGAAAGCTGGCTAGTGATAGGCTATGTACTTAACATTTTATGTTTTCTAGCATGAATGTAAGATGTCACAAGGACAAGAGTCCTAATAAAATGAAAGTTAACTTGCTAGCAGAGAAGGAAAGGCAAGTAAAATTAAATTGCATCTATATCAAGTAAAGGTTTGATTAATCTTGACAACAGGTTTTTTTGAATGCGCTGTTTGGGAAAACACAAATATGATACTAAGCTGTTTTTTAACTCACAATAGCAAGCAAGATGATGACCTATTAGCAATAGGTTACCTGGCCTAAATTTCTATTTTTAAGCATCCCGGCCAAAAAAAGGGCTATTGATAAACTCAATTGATGACAATAATACGATTCTGATCCAACAAGTACATGTCATATACATTTCATGTGCATGGAATTGAAATATTATTAATAGGCCTACATAATGTATATAAATGTATACATGTTATTGTATACTACATAAATGAACCATGCGTCACCATGCAGGCCTTTGTTAACTAGCTTTAGCTAAGCTAAACTAAACATATAGCTTTCTGAGTCATAAAAACTTCCTTAGCTAGGAGTTTTTTAACAATATGAAGGTACGACTTGAATAAGCACATACATACGCAAAGGTTAAAGTGCCCATACATGTCATAGCATTATAATGAAAAAGAAGGTGAAACGTCATATTGCCAACAGAAATGGGAGGTTGCAGGCCGTGCAAGGGGTGCAGGCGGTGCAGTTACACCGCCCTGCAATGGTGACTCAAAGTTACTTTTATTGTTCAAACTATTTCAGCGTACAGAGTTCCAGCAACGTGGGGTTCACCTTGACAAGAATTAACGTGCCGAACCAAATTAGAACCGCTAAATAAAGGCAGGTTTTTACCACTTACAATATGCCATGGAATGGCTGTAAAAACCGTATTCCCAAGGAGTTAGAAAAGTTTAAAGGAGAGAGAGAATGGAATGATCACGATAAGCCATTATCTGTTACATATTGGTTATCGTGAGTGACACAAATGTGTTTTACAGTTATATATTAGAGTCACTCTAGATATATTTTTCTGTAGAACGTCACTTATGATCATGTGCAATCACATACAAAAATGCAACATTTAACAACACTAACCCAACAAACAGTAATGCCCAGATGTACAGCCTTACTTGAACGTTTAGTGCCAAAACTAAACGTGAAAGTCCCAAATACTGTTTGTCCGTCCGACCGTCGGGGGCACGTCCGATCTGTGGATGGTGCGGTGTTACTCTGTGGAACGTGTCGAGGTTTCCTTGATATCCTGCGGCCACATCTCTGGCTTGACCGGGGGAGAGTCCATCGTTGATGAGAATCTTGGAGACTGGAAGAGAGCCAGTCGTCTTCTTCTCCAATTTGAAATAACCGCGCTGCTTGTGCGGCCTCTGATACCGGTTATTTGTCTCTAAAATAGAATTAGGAGCTTGATAATTAAGAATTAGGAGATATTGATATCTTGATCAAGGGTTCCAGAACAAAGAGCAATTCTAAATTAGTACTGTACCTACCTCAGGGTGTCTCTTTTGTCTCAACTGCTGAAATGGCGTCGGCTAGAGAGAGCAGAACCACGCTTCGCCTGCGAGTTTTCTGTACCAGCCAGGTGTTGCGTGTTTCAAGTTGGTACAGTATTGGTGGTTTGCCCATATCATTTACAGTCAGAGGTGGAATTGGTGACATCTTCGATGATGTCATGCGTGACGTGACCATGGAATTCCTGTTGAATATGGAGTTTGGTCCCAACAGTATTTTGCAATGAGTGTGACCAAAAGAATGAGTGTGATTGGAAACAGTTGCTCCAGTTGTAGTGCAGATATGTGGCCCTCTGTATTGACTGACTGAGTCTTGAGTAAAAGCTAGGTATATAGAAAATGACCTTTGTGCTTATTACATAACCATCAGAGCACAAAGGGGGATATTCATTTGGCTTTAAAGGATGGCCTGTTTTCACCAAGCAATTCAAAATTTTTGTATTGACAAATGACAGAGTCTGCTGCAAATGCACAAAGAGGTGTCGAGCTCACCATTCTTATGCCTCACTCTCAAAGCTCTGTATTTTAGAATAAAGAGCAAGAAAGGTGTCACACCATTCTTACAACTAAAAGTATCAAGCTCCCAAACCTGACAAAACTCTTTGTTTTAGGATCAAATGGAGAGATGATCCTTCATTCCAACACAACCTCAGCATGTTTTAGGTACAGGTCATACTGCTTGACAGAAATTAGTCTTCCACTGGCCAGTTGTTGCAAGGATACAAATGGTGCAGACCAGAGTATGTGGGTGGAGTGGAGCAGAAGCAATGTCTCCTCCCTGCTCAGAGCTGTCTGTAATCACTCTGCTCCGGGTTTTCTATTTACCGCTCCTCTCTCATTCCCCACTCTCACATGAGAGGTAACCTGCTCCATGTTTTGTCCATAGCAAATTTTGTGCTCCATTGCATTCCTACATTATATTTTATGTGTTTTGAAAATCTGGCCAGTTAAGAAGAAATATGAGTCGATACCAAGTGTCCTGTTTTATTGAATCTTAAGTAACACAAAGCCAATTGACATAAAATTATTGTAACAAGGGAACAATGATATTGTTTACCCTAATTTGAACAATGTAGGGCATCATACCCTGAAAGAAATAAATTAAAGCTTTCATAAATGAAAAGAATCTGTCTTTTTTTAAAGCAAAGATGTAAAATGAGAACATTGCCTACTGTTATGATTTGATGGATGAAGATGTTGGCTATTAGGTTTATTGAATAATTGAATTTATTTTAAAAGTATGTAAATGTATCTGTGAGGGCTGTGAATTACAAATTTTGAATATAGTCATCTTTGAGAGATGAAGCTACGGTTACATTATGCTTATCTATACATGTTGTTTTATTTCCCATTTATTATTTATTTGTTGTATTTATCACCTCCCAACCATTGCGTTCACAATCTTGTCTTCATGAAAATAGTTTTTGAACTAGTTGATCACGTCCCAGTGTTTACTGACAAAAGCAGATGTAGGATGTGCCCAAATCGACAGACAACCATTTCCCATCAGAAATGTGGTGTTCACCTGTGCATCGGGTAATGGGGAAAAGCCCTCACAACTGCTTCTGAAGCTTCCTGTCATGTTACAAACAAACTATAGGTTATTTTCATGTTCTTGTCATTCTGATTTTTACTAATCCTTTCAAAGGAAAAAATTGACCTTGCAGCAGAAATTGCAAGGGTGGAGGCCCTAGTGAGTGGAAAAAAAACACATTGGTTTTTGAAATTTCAGCATGTGGTTTTATCAGTGAGTCATTCCTACAGTTCATGACTGCTCTACTAGATGTTGGAGAGTCCTTTCAAGTCTCCTCAATTCAGTCCACAATTAGGGAAGGATTCCAGGGGATCTATGACAGGCTGGACTCCATACACACCACCATAAAACAACCAGTGAGTGTCACATGTTAACATCATGCATCTGTAAGTTTAGGGTTAGCCTGAGTGTTTGGATGGTGAATAATTTTGGGTAACACTTTATTTTAATTTTTGCTTATAAACTATAAATAAATCATCATTGTATGTTAACCATTAGCATACTGCTTGTAAGTCAGTAACTATACTGCATATATTAATTTACATAAGTAAACACATATTTGAGTTGAACTCTCAAAGTACACACCACCTCCGAGAGAGATGCATCATCTCAATTGCCCTTTAAAAGAAAAGTGGTCTCAGGTGAGGTAAGTGAAAAGACTGTAATACAACATCACTGAATTTTGTAGTATATTTGGATGGCATATTTGTCTGAAATGCATGATTGTGTCCTAGGAAGTATATGACAATAACCAGAGATTTATAAGTAACAAGTCAAAATGTAAAGTTTCCCTTTATACCAGTACAATGTGCTCTGTATAGCCTTCCCATCCAAAAAGAAAAAGGAGAGTATTGGCAAGATTAAGAAATTGAAACTCGAGATCTGTGCAAGGGAAAAAGAATTGGCAAGACAATATTCTGACAGCATGAATTATACAACAGAAAAGCTGACTATGCATTGTTTAGGTTTAAAACAAATTTTTATGAAGCGGGAGAGAAAACGAGCAGACTCATTTCCCAACAATTAAAACAAAAGAATTCAGGTGGAGTCATTCCAGTAATAAAAAAGGGTGGTGAGCTAGTTTCTTCATCAAAGGGAATAAATGAAGTCTTCCAAAATTTTTCCACACATTTATATACATCATCCTTTAATTCCAACCAGGAAGAGCTCATTTCTTCACTAGTATAGATCTACCTCATTTATCTTCAGAACAATCAGAAACTCTGGAAACCAAAATAACATTGGAAGAGATTACAGCTACCATACAGTCTATGAAGGTTGGGAAGTCACCTGGAGCAAAGCGAACTGGGTTTCCAGTTGAGTATTATAAGAAATACATTGACATTATTGCCACAATTCCATATGAAGCGTAATTAGAGGCAGTTGAGGCTGGGTCACTACCTAGCACATTTCATGAGGTGTTGATATCATTGATACCCAAAAAGAACAGAGATACAACAGATCCCTCCAATTTTAGGCAGATAAGCCTCATAAATGTAGATAGTAAGCTCCTAAGAAAAATTTTTGCACAGTGTCTGGAAATGGTATTGCCAACCATTATACATACTGATCAAGTAGGTTTTATTAGAAATAGATCCTCTGTGGACAATCTGAGGAGATGTTGCACTTAATATGGTTGAATTCCTTGGATGGAGCACCAATTACAGCAATATCTCTTGATGCAAAGAAGGCCTTTGATAGGGTTGAGTGGAGCTTTTTACTCACTGATCTGTCGAGGTTTGGTTTTGGCCCTAGTTTTAATACATGGATAAAGCTATTATATGCAAATCCTAAGGCTGCAATCGTAAGAAAGGTATTATTTAATTTTTTTTTGCCTGTCTAGGGGGACTTGACAAGGCTGTCCCTCTCTCCACTTCTCTACCATTGCTACAGCCTTTGGCCTTAGCAATCAGGACAGTGTCAAAAATTAAAGGGGTTCAAGGAGGAGGAAGGGAACATGCTGTATGCAGATGATACATTATTATTAGTTAGAGACCCTCATAATTCTTTATTTTCATTAATGAAGGTTGTTCAATCATATTCAAACTTATCAGGGTATAAGATAATTTGGAATAAATCAGAAGCTAATTTCCAAAGTATGCCATTCAAATATAGAAACAAAATTTAATTTCAGATGTGCTCCAAATGAGATGAAATACGTGGGAGTCAAACTCAGTTCTGATCTGGATGAAATAATAGCAATAAATTACAAGCCTTTATTGCATATCATAAAAACTAATTTGGATAAATGATTGAAAATTGAAAATTGAAAACTTTCTTTATGGGGAAAAATCAATGTTGTAAAAATGGTTTTGGCCCCCTAGTTAAATATATTTTTTTGATGTTGCCCCTCAGTATACCATCTCAGGTATTAAAGCGGTATGACACCATCACTAAAGATTTCCTTTGAAAAGGAAAGAAACCGAGAATTAAAATGAGTAAAATGTGCTCTCCAAGGGAAACAGGGGCCTTGGTTTGCCAGATCTGAGGCTGTATAACCAGTCTTTATAAATGGTAAAATTGGTGAAACACTGGGGTGGAGGTGATGATGGATTGGACTGGATAACTGTAGAGCAATGATTGGCTGCACCCTTTTGGCCACTTGACATTCTTTCACAACACCAGGGGGGTCAGTTTAGTAGATCAAATCCTATTCTCTCTTATTCTAGAGAAGTACAGAAGTACATAAAATAAATAAAATTTCAGTTTTTAAACAATCATAGGCTTCAATATGACATAACCTAGAAGACAATGTATTGATGACAACCACCCTGTATTAAATTATTTTAAATTACCTGCCATCAATTACACAGTAATACATGTGACAATGCAATACATGCGTGGCATCCTATGAGATCATGTTGCCCAGGATTGGGGGCAAAGGGGAGAAGGCAAAGGGAACTTGGGAATATTTGTTACATTACATGGAGACTAAAGTACATTACACTAGGAGACTATTGTAGGAATGGAATAAAATAAGTTCAGTATGAGATTCTGTATATTACTGGTTTTGCAACAACAGACAAGCTTTTCAAAGAATTTGTTAATTCGCACTTGTGTAAATTCTCTGTTCTTCCCCTCTCTCACCTCTCCATCTCCGCTTTTGAATATCACTATCTTAATTCACTGTCCCATTAAGCTCTATAGTGTTGTTCTTTACCGTCCTCCAGGGCCCCTTGGAAGCTTTCTTGATGAGCTTGATGATCTGCTCAGCTCCTTCCCTGAAGACGGCACCCCGCTGATCGTTTTGGGAGACTTCAACATCCACTTGGAACCTTCCCAGTCTGCCGCCTTCCTACCCTGTTTTCTTCCTCGGTTACCTCTGCCAAAGCCAGTTTCTATCAAGCTAAAATTCAGAATTCTACTTCTAACCCTCGTCAACTGTTCTCTATTTCCTCTTCTCTCCTCAGCACCCCTCCTCCCCCACCACAGTCCTCCTTCTCTGTGGACGACTTCGCAGTTTTCTTCAATGAGAAGATCGCTGACATCTGCAGCTCCTTCACTACCACCTCCACCCTTCCTCGCTTCCCTCTCCCCATACCTTTCCCTGTTTCTCTACTTTCTCTCCCCTCTCTGCTGCTGTTGTCTCCCAGCTCCTGCTCTCCCAGTGTCCTACTACCTGTTCTCTTGCCCCGATTCCCTCTTCTCTCCTCCAGGCAATCCTACACCAGACATCCTTCCATTCGTCACCTCTCTTGTGAACTTCTCCTTGTCTTCTGGATGCTTCCCCTCTTCCTTAAACCGGGCCCATGTATCCCCACTGTTGAAGAAGCCCACTCTGGACCCATCCATCATCCACAACTATTGTTCTGTCTCTCTTCTCCCTTTTCTTTCCAAAACCCTTCAACGAGCTGCTTCCAAACAACTGTCTTCTTTCTTTTCACAGAACAGTCTGCTGGACCCCCACCAGCCTGGCCTCAGGCCTGGCCACTCAACAGACACCACACTGCGGTGTAAAATTCAGACAGGTAAAACTCAGATTTCGCTTTTTTGATAAAAGATGTTAATCTGTTTCTTAACTGTCTGAAATGGAGCCAGTCAGCCTCAGTTTTAAGTTTCTGTGCCAAAGCCCAGGCAGTGTCCCTTTCTTTAAGAAGACTGGACAGCTCAGAGGAAAACCAGGGATTGTTACGACCTTTCACTCTGCACTTGTGAAAAGGAGCATGTTTATCCATAATTTTAGAAAAGCCATTTAGAAAGAAATTCCATACCAGCTCTACTTCACCAATGAAAAAGATCCTATTCCTGTCAAACTGAAACAAGTTATGAAAAAAGGCTTTATCACAAAAATGTTTTATGTCTCTTTTGAGGAGAAGTTGTGGCCTTGCCTAAGGTATCTTAGCATTTCTAACTGCTGCTATAACACAAGATCACTCAGATCATTTGCAAAAACACCAATATCAGAGTATTTATGAGGTGCATTTTTTAAAATTAAGTCAAGCAAGGAGGATTTTTAAGGACATGTAGGGTTTGGATGGGTTGGGCCATCAATTAACTGTGTAAGATTAAAAGAATCACAGACGGATTTAAAGCGCTCTGAGGCTGAGGATAGCCATTCCCAATTTACGTCACCAACAAGAAGAATCTCATTACAGTCAAACCTGGATAAATATTGGGTTAAAGAACATAAGGTCTCATTACATGCTGAAGGGGGTCTATAACAACCAATAACAATAATAAACTGACCATTGTTTGCTGATACATACCGATGTTATTATGCTTGACTGCTTGGGGGCTGTACTACAAAGCAAGATCAGCTTAGTTTGACTTACCTGATGTTCCAGCTCGACAAAACCAAACCTTGCCACTATAGTTTAATCGGTATCACAAAGGCAATTCACAACAAGATTAGTCAAATCAGGTTTCCACAATCTGGCTGGGTGTACATTCACTTAAAAAAGGGGGTCAGTGCAACCTAATGAGCATAATAATAACTGTGGGACAACTTCAGTGTACTCATGGGTTTAACAGAAAGAATATCCCTTCCTTTCGTTGCACCTGCATGTACCTGCTTCATGGCTGCTTAGCAAATTATTTTGAATACAGTGGTAGGTAATATAATACTTTTTACTTTTTAAAAAATTGTGTTTGATGTTGCGATTTCCTTGTCTATATTCTTTTGGACTTGAAGAGTTGGCTTCCTAGACATGGATTAAGCCTAGTCCTACACAAAAAGGAAACTTTAACAAAGATTTCCACTCAAAAATGTTTTTTGCTTAAACTAGGCTTAATCCATGTCCATGAAACTGGCCCAAAATGTAATAACCATCTGTAAGTATTTAAATAACAGTTATATCGTTATTTCATTTCAAAATTGTATTCAAAATCCAAAATCTTGCCTGCTTCATGGTATAAATCTCCACCTCTCCCCCCCCATCCCACCACACACATTCAGATGTTAATTATTTGTAGTCAAAACCTAATCATGTTGTCTTTTAGACAACATACCAATGCCTTATGGCCACTTAACCATGCAAATTGACTTTGCAGTAAAGGTTATAATTCATGTCATTATTTCTTAATGTATATTTTAATACTATAATTATTATTTCAAATTGGCCATGCAACAGTCAGTCGTGGTTTACTTAAGATGCTTCCTCAGACTGTAATCGAAGAAAAATGTTTTCTGTTAGGAGGATAGCATTGTGATGACATGGCACCTCACACACTGGACACACACACCCAGAGAGTACAACAGGCAGATTTTTTAATTTGGTTCAATTGTATTATTGTTCACTTCACAATTTTTCATATTTTTAAATGTCAAGAAAAAAAGAATAAAACAATAACAGTCCTGCAATGACACAATAAATCCAGGAGGATATAGGAAGGAGAGAGAAAGTTGTCTTTTCCGAAAGGAGAACTAGGACAAGGGTCCTGTTTTATCCAGTCCTGCCAAACATCCAGGCAGGGGACTCTGCTCATCTTTGGTCTTACTGTTCAAGCAATTGTTCTACCGAATTTCATGGCAATTGGCTTACTGACATTTCTCATCCTCTGCTTTGTAATGGGGGTAGCTCTGCCCTGCAGGAAGAGCAGTGTGGTTGTTTTGCTAAAAGGTCAATGAGCAGGTGGGGTTAGAAAGATACTGGCAGGCATAACAATAACTAGCACAAGTCTCTGGATAGCAGCATCAAATAGCAATCTACAACAACAGCACAGTTCTACTTATGTTCTATACAAACATAAAAAAACCTGCATAAGTGTGTTTTGAGTTGCGACATTTCCAAACACCTTGTGTAAATTTGAACAAATGCCCACTCACAGCTTATAATACATAGTGAGTTTGGTTAATTTCCTGCAGTTGAATTGGATTTAGGTCAGATCACATTCTCATCACATCACTGCTCCAGAGTTTGTTTGTAACCGGACCGAGGCCACCTCCTCAACAGGGTCTCGGTGCAGTTGTTTTGTTCTACACCTGAGAGTGATTGCCGTGTTCACACATGCCCAAATGAACTGCACAAATGGGGTTAACGCACCTGGGTTCGACATTCAACTGGACTAAATGCTGTAGGTATGAAAACGCCCTTAGTTAAAGCATCTGTCAGTTATATCAATACCAGTAGTCTACTGTCAAAATCATTGATCTTTTAAGGCTGTCTGTTTCATAGGAAAAGCAAAGTTCAAAAAAGAAAACAAATAAAATATGTGGGCTTACTCTACTGAACAAATCCACTGTATTGACATGGTGGAGTTGTGTGACTCGACACTATCAAACATCACATAGTAGTCATGGCTTCAGGAATGTTGGAGCCAAACATAGCTTTAGTACAGTATCACAACAGTAGTACTTCATCATAAGAGATGTATTGTATTTGCTTGACTATAATTAATAGAAGAGAAAGAAAGACTGGCTTTAAAAATACAAGCTTCATTTCCCTCACCCATTATCAAAACAGGAAATAGAGATTTTTTTTAAAAAAATTCACTATTACCACCAGAGATTTTTAAAATCCATATGTACCATTACAATTTCAGGTGGTCCCCTTGAAACCCACAATAGCTGGATTGAAAAAACCTTGATGAAGATTTAGTGTTTGATTCTACTTACAAATGTTCTTTGATCAATTTGCCTGTTAAAATACTTACAATCCATTTAAAGATTAGGCTAATTGTTTTATATAGCGCAGGGCAGGTGCTTTGTACAAGTGAGCACTTATGTAAATCTGGAAAAATGTATTCCTCCAGAGCATCAATGGAGGACAGAAACTAGCCAGACTAACCCTTCTTCTTTAGTGTTTCCTTTTCACCATTTTACATGTGATGTAGTGTTCTGTAGCCAGCCCAAATCAAGGCCTTATCACTGGCTCTATCTGGGATGAGCATGACTGTATCGAATTAAAACATTAGTGATTGGTATAAGGTCCTCAATTGGAATTAAGATTGGATTTAATCCTCATGGCCCCTTTCATCATTCAGGATCAATGCATACAGAAACGCTAACACATGTACATGCATGCACACATACACACACGCTCACATTTGTGCATGTGCACGCACGCACACAAACACACACAGAGTCAGATATATGCATGCACACTCTTACATATGTACATGCATGCACATATAAACACACATGCAAACATACACTCACATTTGTGCTTGCAGACACACTCACAGATACAGACATATGACACACAGGCACACATGGACATGTACACATATACACACAAACACATACATTCATACGAACACATTCACTACATTTTGGTATGTATTGCTTAAGTGCTGTTTTACAAAACAGCTTCTAGCATCTAACATGGGACTAAACTTACACAGTCAGCAAGCCAGTGCAATCATACTAAAGTCTTTGATGCAGTTCTGGCCATCTGTCAAAAATGGCAACATTTAGAGGACAGTCAATACAACTGGAAAAGACAATACACCTAATGCATCTATGTTCAAATTTAGGGTGCTCTTGTGCATCCTCATCATGAAGTTGGACACTGATCTTAGTAGTTTTGCTATTGTGTAACTCTCTATTCATCAAGGACAACCAGATGCAATTTCTGCTACACTTGTCATTCTACCACCTCAAATTTAAATGAGGAATGTATTTTGAATAATTGTGTATTATTTTTAGAATGTGAAAGGCTGATGTTTTGAAGTGGCTGGAATGCAAGCATTCCAGTTCACTCAGGCACTGACTGTGTGAATGTGAGTCCATTTATAAATGACTATATATGACTATAAATGACTATCAGTTTTGCCCAACATACTACAAGGGAGCACTTGTTTGATTAAAGTAAGGGGTAATGAAAGGGGTTTTGAGAGAGGGAGGAAGTGAAAAGTGGTGCAGTAAGAGGTCAATGAAAACACTCTCACTCACACACATATATGCACAAACAGACAAACACACTCCTCTTTCTACGCTTTGAGTCATCAGCATCACACACTCCTTTTTGTGCTTATGGAATACCCCCCACATCTCAGTCACTCCACTCTCTTCTTTTCCTCCTTGCTCTCTTCATCTTGCTGGGTTTGCTGTGCTGCATCCTCAGGTTTCTGTTGCAGTTCTGACTGGGTCTCCAACACTTGAGGATCTGAGGAAGACGAGAAGTGAAAACAGGAATGTCAAATGCACCAAGCTGCCTGGCAAAAGATGTGGCTCTGCCAGCCTTAGGTTTTGGGTTCCCTTATCAAACATAAAATATTTTATGCACTTCCAACCACTTAGAAAACTGTTGCTACAATACTGTTATTCACCCCACAACATTACACCCCACTGCCTTACACAACATAACTGCAACATTGTAATAAGCTGGAACTCTGTTTGTTACTGGCAGGTGTGGCACTGGGAGAGGTGGAGGGAGGAGCAAGCTCCTCAGCTCCTACCATTGTACTGCTGTCAGTCTCCTGGTTTCCTCCCTCAGCCTGGAGAAGTAACTGGAGCTGCAACAGCAGAGGCCACACAAACAGGCGACTCACCTGTGAGTGATTTCTAACCAATTCAGCTGTGAGCACTTGCCTTCAATTAGACCATTTACTTAAGCACAGCCTGAGAGGCTGAAGGGGTTCTTTTTGGGTTTTGTTTGTTGGTGTGTTCTGGATGGCTGTGCTATTTTTGTGTTTCTGCCCTATTTTTGTTTATTCCAGTTGTTGCGTTTCCTTTTTCCCCAAAAGGGGCTAATAAAGGGCCTTTGGCCCTTTCTGTTGAACTTCTGGTTGTATTTTTCTTTCCACTCACCTCCCATCATAGTGGCCACACACCCATCACAGTGTCACATAGGTAGAGGATGCGGGCAAGAGCCCCAGTGTGCGAGTGGAAAGCAGTTTTGTTTATTTTTTTCTCTTCCCGCCCCCCTCTCCCCAGTTTTGGTCTTGGAAAGAGAAGAAAATAAAAATAAAAAGCACAGAGCCTGGCCTGCGCTCCACCTGCTGACCCAGCAGGCCTTCCAGAGAGCCCGGCATGCTCTCCACTGCCCACCAACCCAGCGGACCTGCTCAAGAGCTGGGCCTGCTCTCCGCCGCCTGCCAACCCGGCGGGCCTGCTCGAGAGCTGGGCCTGCTCTCCGCCTACTGACCCAGCAGGCCTTCCAGAGAGCCCGGCCTACTCCTCGCTGCCCGCAGACCCAACGGGCCTGACCAAGAGTCAAGCCGGCCCACCACTGCCAGAGGGTCCTGTCTGCTCTCCAACACCCACCAACCAAGTGGGCCTGCTAGAGGGCCCTGCCTGCTCTCCGCTGCTCGCCAACCCAGCCGGCCTGCCTGAGAGTTCAGCCTGCCTTCCGCCTGCTGATCCTGTGGGTCTGCCTGAGAGCTCAGCCTGCTCTCCACTGCCCACCAACCCAGCCAGCCTGTCAGAGAGCCCGGTCCCAGCGGGCCTGACCAAGAGTCAAGCCGGCCCACCACCTCCAGAGGGTCCTGTCTGCTCTCCAACACCCGCCAACCAAGTGGGCCTGTCTGAGATTCCAGCTCGCCCTCTGCCTGCTGACCCAGTGGGCCTGCTAGAGGGCCCTGCCTGCTCTCCGCTGCTCGCCAACACAGCGGGCCTGCCTGAGAGCCTGGCCTGCTCTCCGCCGCCTGCTGACCCAGTGGGTCTGCTTGAGAGCCTGGCCTGCTCTCCGCCTGCTGACCCAGCAGGCCTTCCAGAGAGCCCAGCCTCTCTGCCACCTGCTGACCCAGCAGTCCTGCCCCAGAGTCCAGCCAGCCCTTCACCTGCTGACCCAGTGGGCCTCCCAGAGAGCCTGGCCTGCCCTTCCCTGCCTGCTGATCCAGCAGGCCTGCCTGAGGGCCCAGTCTCCTGTCCGCCACCCGCCGAGCCAGCGGGCCTAACCAGGGCTGCCCCATGGCCTGTGCTGCCCAGGGATAAGGGCCCCTTCCCACTGGTCGCCCAGCATGAGAAAAGTGCCACATTGCTGGGCCCTGGGAACAGTGCCAGGTTTGACTTCCAGGCCTCCCCTTGGGGCCTACTGGGCACCCGGACCTGCCTGGTTTTTGACCCTGGGGGTGCGGCCTGATGGACTGTAACTGCTCACTCTCGGCGCCAGAGTTTTGCCGCCTCCTAACATGCTAAGCATTATCTTTCTATTCTACAGTGAGTTCTTTTGAGTCATAACTTTGCTGGGGAGCGAGTGCAATGATTTTTGGTTTGTCAGATTTTGTTTGGATTTTTCAGCTCTTACAAGTGGAAAAAACCTAATTACCGTAATAACGCACATGTGCACACAGTAAGAAAAAACATAGCAGCTGGCTTGACTGTAATACCCAAAGTGCAGCTGTCTTGATGGTGTCACCTTAACTGTGTTTTTCAGGAGAACATGCGTGATTTTGTGCAAAATCCCTCTTGTGAATGAACATGGAAAGGAGGGGTAGAGCTAAAGAAGATTACCTGGTAGTTAATCGATGGCCAGCATGTTGTTTTCTCAGACGTTTTAAAAAAAATTGAAAGCATACCTGGCTGGCCCGCCTAAGCAGAGCCTATGTGTGGGAAACACTGTACTGATACAGTGTCTGTGGAGCCACCCAAGCTGAGTCACATACTGGCTTCTGAGCAGAAGGCTGTTGCTTGGCTATCAGCTGAGAAATTTCAGCAGTTTAACTACAGCTATATTATTTCATATATACAACTAAAAGAAACAATTGATACTATGATCTATTTTTGTAGGCCGTACTGACCCTTCCTGTTTATTAATTGTAATTAGCCTGTCCATGAGCGCAAGGTTATAAGGTTTGCTCCAATATCTTTCCAGTTGAGGACTATGTGAACTGGACCAGGAGTTAGAAGTACCTAGCAATGGAAGAAATAATAAAAAATGATTGTGCTGTGCTGCTGAACCTTCACAAGCACCTCACTTAAAAGATTCATTCAATTCATTCAAAAATAACAATCCATTCAATTACAGCACACCACAAGTGGTAACGTCATGCTTGGTAACCCTCTTGGGTCACAGATGAGAAGCAAGGCTTAATAGTATCCTTTGAATATTGGCTGCAGATGACTCAATTTAAGTGCGCTAAGAAAAGGATATAATGTTGGCAAGTGGGCAAGCTACATTAGCTACCATTCAGTTGACTAACATTAATCAAAGGAGAGGTCTCACTGGCACAATGTGTCATGTATAGTCAGTATACTGATATTAAATTAAAATATTTAGCCAGACTCTTATTTGTTCTCTGTTGCTTACTTACAACATATTTGATATATATTTAATGTCCATGCAGGGCATCATACCCTAAATAAAATAAATTAAAAGGTTAATAAACAAAGATGTGTTATTGCCTTTAAAAAAAATTGAGGTGTTAAGGCAATTTTTTCACCTTTAAAAAAACTGAGACCATTGGCTATTACACTTACAATTCTACGGAGGAAAATAAAGAATTTTTGCTGTTAGGTTGTTAAATGTATATGCAAGGGCTGTGCATTACAAATTTTGAATATAGGCCTACTCATCTTTGAGAAGGGAGATGGAAACAAAGGTTACATTATGCTACCCACCTTTCAAATTTTTTCCAAATGTGCATGGGGAACTGTGCTTCAGGGGCCTCATTTATAAAACTATGCATACTTTTGTACTTAAATAGTTACATATGCCAAAACCTATGAATCTGCATACGTAAAAAAAATTCTGATTTATAAAACTTGCATACACAACACATACGCATGTCTTCTATACATCACAACTAATCGTACAACTGAGCATGTGTGAATGCGTGCAACGACACCCTGAAACGCCCACATTTAAGTATATATGATGCTCTGGAAGTTAAAATTAAGCAAGATCTATAAATAATTTGCAGGACAGAGAAATACATTGTAAATGCAACAATGGCAGTGAATAGGGGAAAAAGAAACTTCTCAGAATGCAAAATCAAAGCTTTATTCTCCTAAATAGATATTAGAAAAAATAAAACTTCAGGTGGCCACGACACTGGGGTAGCACAGGCTGTCATCACTTGCTTTAGGTCTATTTATGTGAATAAAATAAGTTGATTAAAAATGCACTGCTTGCTCATATCTGTTGATTTAGTGTGTTGGGAAACAACATGTGTCTTTTTCATGCTGTAAGTTCCTGTTCACATAAGACCTACTAAACACTAGGACAGATTATTAGCATCGTGTCATTTTGGGGTGCTGAGGGAGCAGGGGAGCAGAGTGTGAAGATCATTTCCCAGCTTCAACACAGATCCTGTCCTCTGTGTTGATGGGGGTCTTGCGTGAACAGGAGAGATTCAAAGTGTCAACCCATGTGACCCATGAGTTTCTCTATTGTAATAAATATATCTTTCTTCACCAAAACAAAGTCTTTAGACTGGATTTATTGCATCAACTCACAAAGGTATAAGGACCATATTTCCAAAGGGATCTTTTCTTTTTCTACATAGTATATCACTTATTTATGTTCAAAAACAACATTGATTATGAAAAGTAATATGATCCAAATTAATCATGAGGAATAAGGAACCTATTGTGCAAATTTATTTTGGTCTCCTGGGTGTGCTATTTAGAACAAATATGTGCCCTAAAATGCGTATGCATGGGTCAAACATATTTGTGCGTGTGCACGGTTTATAAATGAGGCCCCAGAACTGTTTTCAGGACACAGGTTTTTAGATTCCATTATGTATTTTGTTGCAATTATCACCTTCCCACACTCACGTTCACAATCTCCATCATTTTCATTGTCCTTATGAAAAAAGTTCCATCTTTATTACTGCCAGGCAGCTTATTAATATACGTTTTAACAACTGCTACCTTTACCAAATGACTTTTACACATTCAATTGCATCATGGGCCAACAATACGGCAGGGTGTGCTCACTTAGTCTGCACTCCATCAATGCTTTTCTGTGTTTGTAATTTTTCACTGTGGACAGGTAAATCTACAACATTGTACAGTTGGCCTGCCTTATCCATGGGTTTGGCATCCATAGTTTTGACCAAACGCAGTTCGATAATATAAAAAAAAGAGGAACTGAGGTTTAGGTGAGTGTTGTGAGAAAGAGAGAGAGAAAGTTTTTGTGTTACTAATCTTTTTCTTTTTCAGATGTTCTATTGTATTTTATTAATGTACTGTAAATGTATGTATGTTGGTGTACAGTATTACTACACAGTAAATTGTAACCATATGGTGGCATACAGGATGCAAGAATACTGTAGTCTGTATGATTTACATGGGTTATAGCAGTTCTTAGTAGTACATATAGGTGGGGTTTCAAGGTAGGAACACGTATAGAGTAAAATTACGTTATTTTATATGTGTCCTGCGCATCCATGGTTTCCGCACATCCGCAGGGATCCTGTTACTATAGACCCGTGGATAAGGTAGGCTGACTGTATTCTCATTTTAGAGGAATAGCAGGATAGGACAGCTAGTAACTGCTGTTAGTAATAGCTTGTTCAACAGCAGCTACTGCTATTTATTTTATTAACTGTAGGCTATTGTAGCTCATGTAAATTAACCAGGCAAAACAGAATATTGTCCTTTAATGTCTGTAAAATCACTAATTAACATTAACGTTAATTACAACTTTTGTAATTATTTTGTGTTGAACGGACTAGCAGTTCATGTGAAGATTTTAATACATTTTTTAATATTTTAAAATAGCCAAAAATGTGAGGTATTGAATCACATTTGACAACCATGTTTTTATTAAATCATGCTCAAGCTTTGAACATGAACATGTATGTCATAGCCTTGTGTTATAGCCTACCAATTTGTAAAATGATTGGCTTAACTATAATGGAAATTGAACCATTTACATATTTTGTTATTTATGGCATTGATTAATTTGCATGTACTGCAGTTTTTTTTTTTTTACTTTTCCTTCACAAACTTTTAATGGATCAGTAAAAACTTGCCACGTGCCAAGTTTCACGTTAGTCGTAGTTACAGTCGAAAGTTGGTCAGATTTGTGTAAACTCCTCTTTGGTGATCAAATCAATGATTTTGAAAATGGTCAGCAGGAAAAAATCTCTATCACACCAACCTAGTGATCACCAATTCATTGTGTGTGGTGTGTGGTGACTGGGTGTGTTGGTGTGTGGTGAGAGTGTGTGTCAGGGTGTGATGACTGAGTGTATTGGTATGGGGTGACTGAGTATGTTGGTGTGTGGTGACTAGTTGGTCGCCCTCCTCACCTTCCTCCTCCAGTGAGAGGTACTCCTCACTCTCCTCCCCCTCAGGGGGGTCCTCCAAGGTGGGACAGGCACCCAGGGCCTGCATGTGAGCTTGAGCCATCCGCTGTACAGCTGCTCAGACACAGGAACAGAAAGATATGTTGGGTTTGGTTTTGCTAGGCCTCTGCACTATGAACACATCCAGTTTCAAATGACACACAGACAGATGGGTAGAATGACAGACAATTGGAATGATAAACAATTAGTCACAAAGTTCTCCATCCCCTCCTCTTCCATCTCTCTCTCATCTTTTCTTTTTTTTTTTTTTTACATACAGCATTGCTGAAGCATTTCTGCATGAGGGTAAGTTCTGAGGCCATCTGAGAGCTCTGTCCCTGTGCCTCTATGTGTCTGTGTGTCCCTGTGCCTCTATGTGTCTGTGTGTCCCTGTGTGTCTCTGTGCTTCCCTGTATCTCTGTGTGTCCCTGAGTCTCGATGTGTCTGTGTGTGTCTGTGTTTCCCTGTTTCTGTCTGCCTGTACATCCCTATGTGTTTGTGTTTCTCTGTGTTTCCCTGTCTCTGTGTCTCTGTGTGCCCCTGAGCCTCTATGTATGTTTGTGTCCCTGTGTCCCCATATGTCTGTGTGTCTCTGCATGTAGCTGTTTCACTGTAAAATAACTGTCAAACAAACAAAGACAGACATTTTAACAATGTCACGCAATGTGAACATTTACACTAATGGCACAGTCCTCATACCAATGTCATTGAAGCAAGCCTGAGCTGCTTTGAAAATACTGTCCCAAAGCGACCCAGCCACTCCCACTGCCTCACAGCAACCAATAGTGTCCAAAAGCCCTCCCAGTACACAGGCTGACACCCCTCCCTCTTAGACTCACAGGCTTCCCCAAATACATAGCCCATTTCTGCTATACACCCCCAAACAGAATACCAGACGCTCAAGTGGCCCTTCTTTTCTTACTGCAGAAACGCAGCTTTCAGCTATTCACACTGCAGTACCACACCCTGGAGTGTCTCACACTGGAGTAACACAGTCTAGAGCTTCTCACACTACAGTACTACAGCCTGGAGCTTCTCACTGCAGCAGCACAGCCTGGAGCATCTCACACTGGAGTAACATAGCCTGGAACTTCTCACACTGGAGTAACACAGCCTGGAGCATCTCACTGCAGTAACACAGTCTAGAGCTTCTCACACAACAGTTATACAGTCTGGAGCTTCTCATACTCCAACCCTTGCTGTGCTGAGATGCACACTGGCACCAACGACCTGCACCGCCGGCATCACCTTATAATGTGACTACAGAAAATGATGGAATCAGCTAATAAGATTAACCAAAACTCACTTGATAATCCAATCACAGACACACACAAATGAAAAAGCTCCAGTTTCCTTAGCAAAAAAGGCTTGTGGCCTAGATGGAATTAGCAAAGAAATAGAAAAATATACTATGCCCAAGATGTCTGTGCTAAAGTTCTTCAACCTGGTATTAACTTGATTAGGTTTTCTTGACACTGTGAATAAAGGGCTTATATCCAAAATGTATAAAAGTGCAGTATAAGTAGTACTATGGGGAAGGTATTCAAGAATTGTAACCTTCCTTAATAAGCACACTGCCCTGTGTAAAAGGATTTCTTCCAAACCATCATATCACTGATCACATTTACCCCCATATACCCTAATAAATAAAATTTTCAACAAAAAAGGTATGATTTTAGGTTGCCTCACCAATTTTCCAATTTGCCTATATTTGGCAACAAACCAAAGACTTTTACTTTGAATATTGGAATGATGCAACTTAAATACAAATCAAACTTCATGTCCTTTTTAGGACTTGTGCCCTGAAAAGAGACTATATTTTAGTGGAGTATCTCTACTCTGTCAGAGATACAAAGCAGAGACAGATTCTGACCAAGCACAGGCTCAATGACCACAACCTTGCAATTGAAAAAGGCAGACACCAACAAACATGGCTACCAAAACTGTAAATGTAGTTACTGTGAGGCAGGAGAGGTAGAGACAGTGATCTACTTCCTCCTTCATTTTCAGGAATACTCAACATAAGAAAAACATTCTGTAATAGTTTAGCTAGTATGATAACTTCTTTTCCCTCCCTAAATGTCTCAGAAAAAAATCTTTCAATCTTAAATCTTTCAATCTTATGGGACCATATGCCCAAATTGCAGCACAATACATTTCAGCCCATCACCATCAAAGGGACAATGAGCGAGCACCAAATGTCCATATCAATATCATTGTAAATATTTTCTTTACCACCTTAATTATCATTTATAGTAGTACTAGTATTACTGGTATTATAATTCTCTGTTATTGTGTCTCGATGTTTGATGTTTGTGTCTCAAAGGTCATTGTCATTTATTTTTCTCTACAAACACACATGCACTCACACATACATAAAATGACATGAACACACACACAGGCCTGATACATGCACACATATACACACACATAGTCAGACACATACTCACATACATGCGTGCACACACACATAACATTACATAAACACACACAGGCCTGATACATGCACACATATACACACACACAGTCACACACATACTCACACACATGCGTGCACACACACTTACACATGTGTTTGTGCATGCACACAAACGCTCATTCACCCTACCTTTTAGTGAAGGTGGCTGATAGACGCTGGGATTGACACGCTTGGGCTTAAGGATCCCATTCTCCCCCACAACCCACTACAAATAAAATCACATAGTCAGCACAGCATCACATTAGCTAATACACACTAATATGTAATTAATATGACTCAGTTGCACATCAGCTAATACAGATTGCTATGAGAATACTATGACTATGCATCACATTATCTAATGAGCACTGCTATGTGATTAATGACTCAGCATCACATTAGCTAATATGCACTGCTTTGTGATTAACATGACTCAGCATCACATTACCTAATGAGCACTGCTTTGTGATTAATATGACTCAGCATCATGTTAGCTAATATACACTGCCATGTGATTAATATGGCTTAGCATCCCATTAGCTAATGAGCACTGCCATGTGATTAATATGACTCAGCATCACATTTGCTAATGAGCACTGCTATGTGATTAATATGACTCAGCATCACATTACCTAATGAGCACTGCTTTGCGATTAATATGACTCAGCATCACATTACCTAATGAGCACTGCTATGTGATTAATATGACTCAGCATCCCATTAGGTAATGAGCACTGTTATGTGATTAATATGACTATGTTATGCTATGTCATATTATTTGATATTGCCAGAGGAGAGGGATATAGTGAATTGTTTCTGAATTGCAGCATTCCAGTTACAGGGGGTCCTCGGGTTATGGCGGTCTCGAGTTACGTCGTTTCATGGTTACGACGCAGTCCCATAAATTATTTAAAAAACTTAGTTTCAACCTAAGCGGTTTGGTTCATAAATGCAACCACAGAAATAAAGATAAGAAACTTTTTTTTTTTACTGTTTCATTTAATTACTATATTTTATATGTCCTTCATGTGTTGTGTGTACAGTGTGAGTGACTTAAGGTGTTAACTTTGGTATAATTTAGGTATAAATTCTGACTTACGTCGAAAATCAACTTACGACAAGTTGTAGGAATGGAACTTGTTTGTAGGTCGAGGACCCCCTGTATTGTCATTAAGGGGATGAATATGCAATTTGCTCCAAATTATTGAGAAGTCAGAGTGTGGTTAAGTTAGAAAAGTTTGAACATTCTGAAGGTAGAGTAGTATGTCATCTGCATAAAGGGTAGCCTTGTTCGTAGAGTCATGGATTGGGATTCCAGAGATTTTGCTGTATGGCAGCAAGAGGTTCAATGAATATTTTAAATGTTGAGAGAGAGAGAGTGGGTAACCTTGTCTAGTTCCATAATTTAGTATGAATCTTTGTGAAATTATACCATTAGTGGTGACTGCAGCCATTGGTTATTTGTAAAGGGTAGTGATCCAGTGAATAAAAGATTCCCCAAAACCAATTTTTTCTGGTCCAGTTGACATTTACTTTCATAATTTTAATTTCATGAGAATGTCTATTCCATGACTTTTCCATGTTTTTTCCATGCAATTTTTCTTATGTCGAAAAATTTAGGAAAAAAAATTAAACACGTATCATAAATGTTTTACAAATTATTTTGATAAGCATTTTTAAAACTGTTTATTGTGACTGTCTCCAACGTTCATTCTGTATATAATGGTTTGTAACTAAAGATATTATAAAATGTTTTTCTTTATCTGACATTTAACAGGTGCAATATTTGTAGTAAAAAAGTTACAGTAAAATTGAAAGCATTCACCACTCAAGACTACAGTAAACCCCATTATATCGCGGTTCAGTTTTCCCGGTCCCGGTATTTTGCGGTTTTTTATGTAAGGCCTATTAATTTTAATACCGCTTATATTTTTGCCATTTCGCGGCATTCCGCAGCATTTTTCTATTGGTCTTGCTCTCTCTCAATATCTTTTATGTGTTTAAATGTGTTTCTATTGTTTAAAAAGTGTGTTTAAAGACATTAAAATGCTTTTAAAAGTACCGTAAAACTTAATAATAACATGCCTAGGGTGTATATAAATAGGGTATTTCTATTTCGCGGATTTTCACTTATCGCGGGTGGGTCTGGAACGTAACCCCTGCGATGGAGGGGGGTTTACTGTACTTTGTATCTAAAATGGACATAGTTGCAGTTATTTCTCCCAGGCTGTGGGGGCACTGTCTGACCTGATGAGTTGCATTGTCATCTTCAGGTGAAGATTGCTCTGCCACTCTGAATAATGTGGCAGGTGTAGGCCTCCGGCGTCGGATCTGGAAATTGAAATAGAAAACAATAAAAAACAGACACACACTGGGGAGTGGGACTGAAATGAGACAAGATTAGGACTATGAGCACAGATTAGGAAAGGAATAGAATTAAAAGTCTATTCTTAGAAAGTCTTTGACAGTCTCATATTTCATGTCAAGATGGTCAAGATAAAGAAGACTTATTACCGGTTCAGATTCTTAAGACCGTCCATGCTAAAGCAGTGTTTTACTTGTTACATTCAAACTTAATTAAATTTTATTACAATTAAAATGAACATGTAATATCCAGTAATATCAATCGACCTCTTGGTATCTTCAAACCCATTTGTGGTTGTGTAGGTCAGACAGGTCACTCAGATATGGACAGTTTCATACATTAACTGGTGTTGAAATTTGGTGGGTCAAACACTAAGTAAAAGGTAATATTCCAGAAAAAGGAAATCCCTTTTTCAGATTAACCAGCATTGACCCAATTCCCTAAATCAGTGTTGTGAGTGAGTTCGTCACTGATCAGTCACCAGCTGTAATTGGACCAGAGAGCTCTTGTACCAAGTAATCTTGCTTCCATTTTATACTTATTCAACCTTTTTTCTTTGTTTCAAAGTCAAATGGGCTCTAGGTCAGGGAGTTTTGCACTGCAAAAACGTTTGCCTGTCACACAATGAAAACGCACTGCAGCAATCACAGGAGTCCTTGGAATACTGTCCGTTTATGGAGCTCAAAACACATAATTCCATTATTCCCATCCTTTCTCTCTTAGCTATTAAATTATTAGACTGATGGCCCAACACTCTGCAGGGGACCCCTGAGCTTTCAGAAGGACCCATCACACTGCAGGGAACCCCTGAATGCACACATGCAAACACAATTACACAAATGCCCACAAACACACTCACATATGTCCACACATATACACACAAATGCACACTCACTCATGTACACACATATGCCTACTTACACATGCACACACTCTCACTCAAGCATACATGCACATACACACTTACATACAAACACAGTCACATATGCACTCACACACATGCAGTTTCCCAGAACAGCTAGTTACATGGACATGAGATCAGACCCTCATCACACAAAGGACAGACATACATGTACTGATAATCAACTCATAATGGCTACTAAACAGCTGTGACTTTTTCATTTATGGGACAACAGGAATGCGGATCATGTGGTGTTCAACAGCTGTTGTTAGCAATGGACTGGCACTATCAGACACTATGACAGAAAGATGGTGTGTTACCTTTCCTGTCTGGCTCTCCCGTCCGTGGTCAGGAGATACAGGAAAACCTCCATGTTGTAGCTTCTGGGCTAAAGTTACCAGCCGCTCCGTGGCTAGCCAACTTATAGTTATCTCGCACGGGTTTTCTTTAGCAACCGGCTCGCAAAATCAACGGCAGTATTCCGTGATGCCTTGAAGCCGAATAGCTTTTATTTCCACGAAACGAGAACACAGTTCCAGACAAAATGCAGTCTCTACAGTGCTCAGCTTTGTCTGTCCATTTATACATTCCCGCCCACGCTCTGCACCTTCCTTTTTCCGTTTTACACATCCCACACACTTCCTACATTGCCCATCATGCATTTTTCTTAAAGCACCATCACTACATTTTTATAACAGGTGTGTGTGTGTGTGTGTGTGTGTGTGTGTGTGTGTGTGTAAGAGAGAGAGAAAGAGGGAGAGAGAGAGAGAGTGTGTGTGAGAGAGATAGAGAGAGGGGGGGTGAGAGAAAGAGGGCGAGAGAGAGAGCGTAGCAGTTTCTTTTTTATTTCTTTATTTGTCATGCATTTAATATAGTACAGTGGCACCTCGGCCCACGAACTTAATTGTCGACTCCATTCATGAACCGAAATTTTCGCGAACCAAAATAATTTTTCCCATTGAAATGAATGTAAATCCAATTAATCTGAAAATCCAAAAATATAGAAAGGAATTAAAGATAACATTAATTCAGGGGTAAAAGTAAGGCGGTACGGTTCGGTACTGCGTACCACTAAAAGATTATGATCGGAGATTTCACTCAGCAGTACGTGAGTGCACATGCGCGTCACTTCCAAAACTACTCTTTTTGCAAGAATTTAAAACAACTTCCCCAATTATAGAAAAAATACATTAATACTAAAATAAAGCATAATAATTGTACACTTTACCTTTTTGGTTGATATTTTCTGGCACATGGATGGATGGTGGAGGAGGAGGAGAGGAGCAGGAGTAAGACTACTATCAGTAGCACTTTTCACTTTCTTGGGAGCCATAATGAGAGCAGATTTAATGAAAATAGCACAAAAAGAATGTGTATCAAATGAGAACACAACGACGAATGATGTAAACAACGCTGAGTACTAAGCGCAACTATCCAAGACGCGCTACAGCGGGAAGCCCGCGAGTTTGTGCGTTCGTACACCGAGGGCTTGTTCGCGGGCCGAGTGAATATTTGGTCGGAAATTGTGTTCGTGGGCCGATTTGTTCGTGAGTAGGGGCGTTCGTGGGCTGAGGTTACACTGTATTTATTTTATTTTATTCAACTGTATTATGTATGTTTGTAATGTGTGACTTAAATGGTTCATTGTTTTAGCTTTGGCAACATTGCTTGTATGCAGTCATGCCAATAAAGCATTATTAAATTGAAAATTGAGATGCTTGTGTAGCTATGGACTGGCACTATCTGACACTATGACAGAGAGATGGGTGTGTAGCTATGGACTGGCACTATCTGACACTATGACAGAGATGGGTGTGTAGCCATGGACTGTGTAGCTACAGAGATGCTCCCTTATCTTTTTAAGAATCTTGTTTTATAACAGAAACAAATCTGTACTTACATTTATATTGTGTAGCTTCATTTTTACCTACTTTGAAATGCAGGTCCTAATTCTTTTAGTGCATTATTTGTCTGTCTCCATACAGTCCAACTATCTGATAGCAGTACTGTTCACCACCTTGTGGGGAGAATCTGACTGACTGATAGCAGTACTTTTCACAACCTTGTGGGGAGAGTCTGACTGACTGATAGCAGTACTTTTCACAGCCTTGTGAGAAAGTGTCCAACTGACTGATAGGAGTACTGTTCACCTCCTTGTGAGGCTTTTAACCACAGGTGCTACATACACAATTAGACTGTCATATCAGACCATATGGGATATCCCTACATTGAAATCCAGTGTCTTAGACTAGATCTAGTAGCCTTCATCATTCAAATGATCAGCTTGTAGCAATGAAACTTTGATGTGAGCTAAGCTGCACAATGCCAACATAGTCTATTCAATCAGTACAGCCTTGTGACCAGCATGGATTTGAATGATGTAACCAGTATCAAAGTAAAAAAACCTGTAAAATGCCCCCATTTCATGTAGTAAACTCCTTCATGGGTGCTTAACCTGTACAGACTGTTTGAAGATTCATCAGACACGCAGCCTTCAGAAAATATTTGTGGTTGACCTGTTTACACAACACACACTCACTCACTCGCTCACTCACTCACACACACACTGTGCCAGATGCCCTAGCTCAATCTCCACACTGTCCCTTTAGTAAATTTCCCACTCTCTTATTTGAGATGCTATGATGCATTCTGAGAAAATAAACATGGAGTAGTCTCTGCAGAGCTTTGGTTCTGGGAGATCCATGAAAGCTGGTGATCCTCAAACAACAGCTGAAGCAAGCAGGAATTATGACTGCATCATAACAGACAATGTGTTTGTGGGGGTGATCTTTGTACCCTTCTATAATTGAACCAATTTAGGTACACATTGCCTAGTGGTGGTTATATGACAATGCACTTCCATTGCTCATCTTTATCTGAAACAGCACAGATCTGTGACAGGACTATGCGCTAACTGGCATGTTTCTCTTCACATGTATTTTTCCAGTATTTGTACATAGAGATGACAGAACCAGAGTAGTGGTCTTGGCCATTGTTTTCCAAAGTCTACAAGGAAGATGTGTAATCTGAGCCTGAGAAGAGAGAGCGGTGTACAGGAGGTGCCTGTGTGTTGGAACAATGTGTTACAATAGGGATATTTCTGTGTGTGATAATAAAGCTTATTTCAACTTCTATTAGCTTATCTCATATTTTTCACATGCCACCAAGCATAAGCAGCATGAACAACACAAAAATTGGACAGGAGAAGCTAAGAGATCACTGAGAGTAAAGCACCAGGACAAGCTAAAATTGGACAGGAGAGGCCAAGAGATCACTGAGAACCTAACATTCAGATGTTCTCTTAAAGAAATCAATATGTCAGTTGTTTCATGCTTTGCTTGTTCTTATGACCTGTGCTGAAATTATAGCTGATTAATGTATTTGCTTGTAAAGCTAGATTAATGTATTTGTTTTAAAATAGATATAATTTAAGATCTATGTTAATTCATTTATTCATTAATTCATCAACCAATTGTTATATAGTGATATATATGATGTTTCCAGGTTTGTTGGGTCTATTGGTCACATCTCATGGCACAGTTATGGGGCACATGTTCTTTAACAGCATGTTACATTATAAGTTGCTAGATACAATTGCTCACTTTTATATTTAAAATCAGGAACACTGGGCTTTTTACGAGTGAGTAACACTACATTACTCACCATCCTCCAGATCTGTACTACCCAAACTACATTACCTTCCCTCTAATCAAATCACACTACCCAGTTTTTACACCTCATCATATTACATTATTAACTATATACCCAAATTACAGTACGTAATCTCAACTCAGTTGCCTCCATGGAGCGCATAGTATTTACCAAGACACATTCCACTAACAGAAATACAGACACACTCACACACACATGCACACATATACGCACTCATTCATACATGCACGCACACACACACACACACATACACACACACACACACACACACACACTAACCAACACTAATACACACTCAAACACACATGCACATTTCCAGAACAGTGACACCTTTATCACAGACCTTCAAGCAGCACACCCACCTGGTCTCTTCCCCAAGATGTTCCTTTGATAGAAAACTGTTTACATTCCCTTATTCCTGCCATGTTTACACACAAGCATTCTCTGCACTAAAGGTCAGCTGGATGACGTCTGAACCAAGTCAGAAACACAGGCTCAACCCTCATTAAGAATTTATGTTTGTATCTTAAAATGGATCATAATTAACAGTGTGCTACCTGTACATTTACAGTGAAAGCAACACTTTGCGGAGTGGCAGTGCAAAGTAATGAGTTGGTGCAAGTGCAATTGATTTAAGATGAAGTATTAAATGAAATTTAAATATTATGTAAATGTAAATATATGCAGAACAAGAGCTGAGGACTATAGAGAAGGGATTACTTGCACATTTTCAATGAAAAGCTTAGAAGAGAGCAGGCATGGTAAATATTTTACTTCTCTCAAAAAACTGGGAAACAGCTATGGTCTTGTCTGAATTCAAGATTGTCTGGACATTTTATCCTCTAGTTTGAAAAGCCATAGAAATGTATGTCTGATTCACTGCAGTATAATCCTGGACTGTAATCCATCGTAATGGACACAGATGAGGCAACATGAAGCTAATAGCACACTGACAGAGCTGCACTATGAAGCTGATAGCACATTGATAGAGCTGCACTATGTAGCTGATAGCACACTGATAGAGCTACACTATTTAGCTGATGGCACACTGCTGTAGCTGCAGTGTGTATGAGATAGTAACATTTAAAATCAAAGAATGTTGTTAATATGTACATTTTAAATTGACTCTGAAGATTCCAGGTTTTTAGACAAAGTAATTAGAAGCAGTTTTCCAAAATTCTTTAGGGGGTTAGGGAACCTTAAAAAAGTGACAGGTTGCTGCACTGGAGGCAATAATTAGGGGAACTCCAAGATTACAGAGAACACAAGAAGGAGGGGAGCTTTCCAATAATGACTTTGTAAATGAAAAGGTACCAATGAATCAATCAATGCAGATGTAGAGATGTTACACAAATCCTAGTAGACACAGTAAATAATGTATTATTACTATTAGTTTTTGATGGATTTAGAGAAAGCTGCAACCCATTCAGAGCAAACTGAATAGAACTGTAGATCTTTTGAAGCGTGTACTATTGAAGGGTCACTACAATGAGGAACAGTGTCTTCTCAAATACAAAATAATTTTAGAAACAAGTATCCCTGATCAAAATATTGTTCATATAAATAGAAAAAAAAGGGCTGGACCCACAACTAATCCTTCAGGAACACCTTTGGTAACCATAATAGGTAAAGACTTGTGGCCATCAGCAAAAACACTGTGTTCTGTCTGGCAGGAAACCAGTTTATTACTGCAGTCAAAGTCCATTGTCTCTAAAATTCCAAATGAAAAGAGTGTGATCAACAGTAGTGTGTGTCAATGAATAAGGAGGCACAAAATAAGGTTCACTGTCCAATGAGTGAATAATGTCATTGACTACAATATTGAATGCAGTTACAGTACTGTGACCAGATCTGAAGCCAGACTGAACTTTACTTTACTACTACTACTTTACTACAATATTATTGCTATGCAGATACTATTTCAGCTGCATACTAAACTGATACTATACAATTTTTTAAACCACCCTTTAAGAGAGGAAGGACAAAAGCTCATTTCTATCTCTGGGGATAGAGTAGGATACCAGAGACAAATTAAAAATATCAAACAGGGGCTTTGCAATTAGCTCTGCAGTCAGGTTGAACAGACATGGTTCAAGGTGATCAGGACCTGCAGATTTTCTTAGAATAACATCCCTTAATGCCTTATAAAATTAACAGGGGATCATTCAAAAGATCTGTTAATTTTAGATGGGGTACAGACTGGTGTTATACCTGGTTGATGCTACAGAATGTATGCCATTTGAAGAATATCCAGCAGATATGAAATGCATATCGCTGAGTGGGTTTGCAGTTGGTTATCTGGTAGAACAGTCTGTAAATGGAAATTAGTTAAGAGTAAGTTCTGCACTGATATCAGGAGGTAGCATTTGCAGAGCATTATCAATACATGGAATAGGTTGCCAGGTCATGAAGTTGAGGCAGAGGCCCTTACTGTTTTCAAGGCCAGACTTGGCAAAGGTTTGGATATTCTTTAATTCTGTTTTGTGTAAAAATGTTTCTTTGTTAGAAATTTTAGAAATTCTTATTAGGGTCATTAAATGACACTTATATTTTGGAATACTCTATGGGACAACAATCACTTTATTCATAAAGATCGAGGAAAGTAGACTTTTCAGGGGTTTTAGAGCTGGGCTGAGTTGGTGCATTTATCTACTGGGGTAGATTAAGAGCATTACAGTTATTTTTTAGAGGAGTTTGAGACTTGGGTTAGCTAATCCCAGTTCATATCGCACATTAATAAAAATTCTGTGTAGCTGGATAGGCTGGATGGGGACTTGAGAACCTCATTTGATGCTGAAGCTTTAGAGTTGTCAATTATCTGGACTTTTAAATTACTTTTCTGCCATATTACTAAAAGGCCATGTTAGTTGAACAAAACATCACTAGTACCTCACCGGCCACTCAGCAAAGAGGAATGCAGAAAAATTATATTTATCTCATAATGTTGTAATAGACATCTGTCATCTCCTGGAAAATGAGTTGGAGATGATTACCAGATGTTCCTGCTGCTCGACCTACTCCGACATGCTAATGAATATATTCAATTCCTTATAACATCTGCCAGCCAAGAACTGGCAGGTTTTCATGGCAAGTTTTGGGTTTCCTCGCTCTGTCATTCTTGCAGTCCATCATGGTGAGGGATGGCTGTTAGGGGACAAGTTATCTATTAAAGACATGGCTGCTGACACTGTATACCATGGCTACACCACTGCATGAATTTTCATTCAATTAAAAACTCAGGAAAACATGATCTGTAATAGCGAGGGTGTTTGGAGTTCTGAATGTGCTTCTGAATGTTCAGTAAAAAGCTACAAATGGTAAGCAAACAGGGTCATTTATTTGATTAAGAAAAAAAAATTCCAGTGAATACAAACTTTATTTGAACACTTTAAATGACAGAAAGTGAGGATACACTTGTGTCTCTTTTGGAAGCTTCCTACTGTCTCCATAAATAATCTGCTAATACATGTTTACCTCATCTATTGGCAGGTCTGTGTCCTCCTTGTGAATCTCCCATTTCTTAAACCATTATTTTAGAAATCCACAAAGGTGCAAATTGCAGGTGGCTTTTAAGGACGATAGGAGAGGAAACTTTGATTGTTGTCCTGCATTTTATGTCTAGAACACACCCATGATTAATGAAGACCAAAAGTACAGCCTCTTTTGACAATGTGTGTCAGTTTGCTCTCAAATAATCTGCATTAAACAAGCAAAAGTGGCTCTGCACACTCCCCAAATGTGCCCAGGAAGATGAAGACCATTTCTACAAAGATTGTTTTAAATCTTAAAATCTACACAATTTTCTAGGTGTAATATGTTAATGTTTCTCCAGTCACTTGGGCCAGCAGTAATATATTACCATTTAACCAGTTGCTCAAAAGATAATAAATTATGTTCTTAGTTAATAAATGATCATGATTGATGTTTCTACTGTGGTGGGTGCTATTCTACTATGTTGGTGCTCTTATTTTGTGTCAGGTGATAATATGGTGGTACTCCTGCTCCCAGTAGAGACCTGTATATTGTTCTTCAGAGGAATGGCACTCCTTGCTACTTGACAAAACCCAGGGGTGGCTGATCTTGTGCATTTCTGTGTAAATGCCGAAAAAAGACATTCCCAGATTTGTTCAAATATACATTGCCAAACAGGAGTGGTTTTTAGGACATAAATCTCTGACATTCCTGTGCTTGGACAGTGGGTGTACCTCTCTCACACTTTGCTGCCTGTTTTGATAGACAAATGATACTCACAGACACACATATGCATACAGACTGCTGTAAATAGGCCTTATGAACCATTTACACAAATGAGCAAAAGGTCCTTAGCATTAGCAGGAAATACAGACACAACACAGCCCAACAGAAATGAAAAGTGCTGCTGTTGTATATTAGGAAAAATCCTACAATAGCCATACAATATTCTGTACGTTAATTCATTAACATCAGGTTTGATGTCAAACCTAAAGTATTGCATAATTGCAAAATATTCTTGTTATGGTTAGTAGTATCAGTCACAGTACTGAGTAGTCAAACTGTAGAACATCTACTAAGACTATAGCTTTTCAACCACAGTCATATCCAAATAATCACAAAGAATCAAATTTAAATATCCAACTCTGTTTTGAAAAATGGCAGTAATTACTGTGAGGCAGTGTGCTATGGCCTGTATTTAGTCAATTTATAAATGTAGTGACTTACACCTTTACATTGTCTTTACATAATATCTATATTTAAAGGAGCACTCCCAGCTCAGGGGTATAATCCTGAGTAAATACCTTCTTCAGGGGTATGATGGTAGTCCCCACTGCCAGCTTATCAAGGCTGGTCTCTTTGAGTAAAATCCCCACACTATGGCCCTGTACATATTGCACTTTAGATCATTGGTCTGCCCTTTCCACCTCTTTCACTACCATGCTTTCTGATGTATAACATTTCCTCTTAATTTCTTCTTAATTTTCCTCCTTTCCTTTCCTGTTTTCTGTCTTTATCGTTGGCCACTCTGACACTAAATTTCACCCCCTCCCTTCTCCCTCCTTCCCCTCACCAAATCTCCACCAACCTTTTTCTCAGTGTCTGTCATTCACTAACTGTAGAATATGAATCATGCTGTTTTCTGTAAACAGGTTTTTGTGTGTGTTTTGTGTGTGGAAATTTGAGAACTGTCTGATAAGCACACACGGTGAGCTGTGGCATTGCCTGGAAGCTGTAAGAAAACCTGAAAACATCATAAACCACCTCACTGCCTGCCTCGCACCATGTTTCAGATAAAAACAAGTGCACCAGAGAGACTGTAGGAGTTTTGCAACTGTGTATAGTGATTAACTGTTCCTGGGAGGGGTTTGGAAACACCATGAATGTGATCAGGTATGACAGGAAATCATAGACTAAACCTAAGAGGCTGTGCTGTAGAGACATGCTCTGCTGAAAGAGCAGTGGACCACCAGTAATTATGCATCCATCCTGGCCCCATCACTGCCCCTGACTTACTGTAGCATCCACTGCCTTCCTGGCCCCATCACTGCCCCTGACTCACCACAGAATCCACTGCCCCCTGTCTGCTAACACTGTGCAGTTTGGGATTATTCCACTAACATTAGCTTCATAAATTCACAAAGGTATACATTTTCATCAGTCAAGCTGTCAATCAGTCTATGAGGTTTTATTCAGTGGTTTAATAAGTGGTTTATTCAGGCTATCTGTCACCTTTCCCAGGTAAGGATAAACAGCAAATGACTGATCCACCCCTCTCTCTTCCACTCACCATCTCCACTTGCCGAGGGTCTAGCTGGCTGGGCACTGTAGTTGGGACTGAGAAGTGGATCTTCTTCCTCTCTTTGGCTTCTGCCCCTCCCTCAGTGGGTGGCAAGGGATCCATGAGTCTGTGTGCCTAGAAACCCAAAGGCTCTTTTCACTGCAGTTTCCCAAAAGAGACAAATGTATGTGAAAAATGAGTCCCAATCCAACTTCTTTATTACTCTGTCTCAGTCTCTGCTACCCCTCTCTTTTCTTTGATTCTTTTTACTTTTTTCAGCAGATCTTGATTTTGCTGGGTTAATAGTGTATGTATATCTGTCAGTGTCTGTTCTTTTGTCTCCCGTTCACTTGCTCTCAACCTGTCCCAGAGGAGTGAATGAGGGACGTTCTTAGAGCTAGCAAAGACAGGGAGGAGCATAGTTAGAGGGGGCAGAGAGAAAGAGGGAGGAGACAGAGAGAGACTGTTATAGTATGTATACTGTACATATATACTACAAATATTTTTGTGTATATAGATGTGCGTATATGTGCATGTTTGGATGTGTGTGTGTGTGTGTGTGTGTGTGTGTGTGTGTGTGTGCGTGCATGTATGCTTTCTACAGTTTTAAGCCAAAGATGATTTGTAATCTTAAAAAAGGCAATATTTTTTTTATTCTGTTGAGTGACTGAAAGATTTGTGCAGTGGAAGAGAGAGGAGGGGATGAAGATGTAAAAAAAAAACAGTCCGGTGGGAAAGTTGACAGTATGCTGGGTAAAGCAATGAAAGAATGGGACACATTGTGCGAAGACAGGGATAAAGAGAAACAGGCAGATGGTGAAAGAACAAAATGTAAGATGAATAAACATGGATGGCCTGAAATAGAACAATTTATTTATTTAATTGCTCATTTAACAGGGACAATGCAACTTGCCATTGATACAGGTTAAAACATGAAACAGATGCACCGCATACAGGGTTGATGGTTAATGCTACTTGCATCCCCTGATGCAAGGAACTTTGCAGTCAATAATACATGTTGGATAAAAGTTCCTTACAATTATTGATTGCAAATCTGGTTCTGTTTTAGCTAAAGTCTCACATTTTTATTAAAACCTTGAGCTCTGTTTGAGTTTTTATTTAGAGCATACCATAAATGTATGCCTTTCACTGAAGAAGATGACTGACCAAAAGTTGTTGTTGTGCCACTCTGCAGTTTCCAATGATCGAGCCTCTATTCGTGCTTCTGGGGCCATTCTGTTTTTTAGCTGGGGCTACATTATTCATACATTTAAAAACCAATTTCACAAAGGAAAAATGAATATAATTATAAAAACTGAGCAAGTTGTGCTTTTTCAAAATGTTACAGTGATGCCATTTAATTTGTTTTTGTTCCATTATTTTCAATGTCTGTTTATACAATAATGAAACTTGTACAGTAAATGCAGAAAGATAAGTGTGACAGTACCATAGTGTGCATAAACAGCTGAGCTACATTCGGAGGTATGCAGTGTCTATGTCAGCTCAGATTTGCTTCAACATTTTTGCACAACTTCTTTTAATCTGTCAAACTTAAGCTTGAGGTGCAAAATGATACCTAAAAATTTTAAATTGTTAACCTCCTCTGTCTCCTTTTATTCTATATTAATTGCATAATTCTCTTATGTGTTCTTTCTTATGGAAAAACATTGATACTGTTTTTGTAATATTTAGGATCAGGTACTTATTTTTAAGCCACTGGGACACACCATCAATTTTCTTTGTTAACATTTCTGCTGCAAAGCTTGTGTAAGGTCTAAAACCACTGCACCCACTAAAACCAATATCCTTATCTAATGATACCTTCATATTTTCAGTGGTCATTTCTGTTGAATATTTTGGCCATCATCCAAATTGTTTAGAATGAAGTAGATGATTGTTTTCAAAGTAGTTGATGAGTTGGTCTGCAACAATCTTTTCACGGACCTATGAGAATAGACGTCGGTCTGTAATTTCTTATATATTTCTTATATCTGGTGCGCAAGCTTTTAGAACTGAAATTATGTCAGCTGTTTTCCAGCATTGTGGGAATTCACCAGTCCTGACTGATACA
The DNA here is from genome assembly GCA_022829145.1 of Albula goreensis. Classification (NCBI taxonomy): domain Eukaryota; kingdom Metazoa; phylum Chordata; class Actinopteri; order Albuliformes; family Albulidae; genus Albula; species Albula goreensis. The sequence goes on from CM040758.1 coordinate 133,592, forward strand.
TTTATTAAATGTGTTTATTTTTCATATTATTATCATTATATTTTATAAATAATTATATTATTATTATTATTTATATTTTATCATATTATTAAATGCCTAATAAAGGTGGAGCTGCATTTTTTTTTCAGACAGACATTATCCAGACCAAATACTTAGGAGAATTTTTTAGTTTGTTGACAACCTTGCCAACATTACCTTGATCAGTGGCTTTAATATAGAAAGAGCCTGCTGTATCTCACACTATAACCTGTGGTAATGATACACAGGCAAAATGTTCAGTAAGCGTATCCACTTCTTTAGTAAAGAACTCTAAATTTGTTTGCAATTTCTAGGCCTGTGTGTGTGCATGTGCACGCAAGAGCAGTGTATGTGTGTGGCTCTAGTATGAGAGGGAGCAGTGTGTGTGAGAGAGAGGCTGCTGTATGAAGGTGAGCAGTGTGTGTTTGTGTGTGTGAGGCTCTAGTATGTGAGTGAGCAGTGTGTGTGTGTGTGTGTGTGAGAGAGAGGCTGCTGTATCAGGGTGAGCAGTGTGTGTGTGAGGCTTGTTTGCCCCCTCATGATAAACCCAAAACATATAAGAAAACCCAGTAAGTCATTTTGCTGAAAATAAAATGCAAAATAAAGTTTTATTGAAAAATACACCAATTCAACAGATTTAAAAAAACATAAAAAAGAACAATCAGACCAAATCAAAACCATTACCCTGGCAGGATTGTTAAGGGGTTCCTCACACCTATCCATTGTGCGACCCCAGGGCTGAGAATGGCAGGAGCACCTCACAATTCCTGATGGCCATTCAAAGAGTGACAGGTCCCATTCCATACCATAATAAAATACTGCTACAAATGAAAAATGATTAAAAATACAACAAGAGGCAGTTCATATAATATGGGAAAAACTCAGGAGCTTGTGACAGTGTGTGACCAGTAGTACAAATTACCATTAAGTGGTTGTAGGATGACGTGCAAAGACGTAGTACTTGTCCCTGTGATTGCCTAGCTAATGACATAGCTTCGATATAAGATGAACACTTGTAGTCCTACCTGTATGCTTTTGGCTTTCTGCCCTCTCTGAGTTTCCGTAGGTCTCCTTTCTAGTTGGTGTACAGTCCATAGTAAATGTGCAACAAAATCAGGTGCATTCACTGTGAATGTATGGTGCCAGGCAATGTCAGCAACAGTCCGTTAGACATCACACCATTGTCAAACTCACTTGTTTTGGATACCACACATGTTCCTGAGTATTCCCAACTCCACTTTCATTGAGACATATGTAGCTAGTACCGGCTCCTCCTGTGTTTGGCCCAGTTGTGTGTCACCATTAATGTGGGTTACAGGTTGGCTATAAGCTGTACTCCCGTGCTTCTCCTTTTATGAAAAACCATCTTCTTGCTGTGTTGGAACTTCGGGTGCACTTACTATTGTACTGTTTATTTTTTTCCTTTTTATCGCACTGTGTGGTCTGGGACTCCGTGTTGTGGAGAAGGGGGTGAAAGCACGCTCCGGAAGGGTGGACCTTTTCACCGTGTGTTATGTATGTATGCATGCATGTGTGTAGACTTTGAATTGCATGTACTCACTTCCTTTTACTTCACCGATTTGCAGTGCATGTGTCTGCCACTCCTCATGTATGAGTGCCATCCCCCTTTTGGTAAGTTGCCCTCTCTCCCCGCAGTTCCCATACCCAGATGCACCTCAGTAGTACCCCTGCTAGTCTGGAAGAACAGCCTTTTTTTACATTATGTTTTTTCCATTGTATCCTTTTTTTAACCATGCGTGCATTGCTTTGTCCTTTTTTCAAATTGTCTGAGTAAATATTGTGTTTTTTTTTTGCAGAATTCACATCTGTGTTGTTTCATTCATTTGAAGTTATCTGTGCTGGGAACAAAAGTGTTAATACAACAATACTTGTACTATTTCCTTGAGTGCAATTCCCAAGGTGGGGTAGTCAACTTAATTTCTACCTGTTACACATATATTTTAGTTTTTCCTGTACAGTCCAATTTTGACAGTCCAGTATCTGAGACTTGTATTTCCATTAATAGCTGAATAAAATGCAGTGTTGTTATAAAATATTACTAAATGTAACTTCCTTTAACATATGCTTTGCGTTTTCGTTAATATTTGATGTTTAAATGTGAAATTTTACCGTTTTTGTGCAATTTCTTCTTTTTTGTTGAGGACTTCTATTATGACAACCGTAGGGAAAACAAAATGACTTGATAACTATCAAATAAGCACTTTTCACTTTAGAATCTCTGTTAAACAAATGAGTCAGCGAGCAACGGTGTGACCAGAGTTTTCTTCTGAGAACAAAAAGATCTGTTTGCGTAGTATAGCTCTAGAATACCCGCAACTACCACTAGGTGGTGCTCCAACATTACAGATCATATTTCACAGAAAAACAAGAATAAGAACAAATGTATTCATGGTTTACTCAGACCATGACAGTAAAGGAAGACAAAGCTGAGTAAGCTAGAATGGAGACAGTATAAATAAATGTTCTGTTTGCCAACTGAGTGAAATGAAGTCACATAGGCTTCTTGGTGAATGCTGCGTGTAGCTCCAAGATGATGTTAAGCAAATGATCAGATCACCTCATATAACACATGATGACAATGGGGGGGGGGGGGGTGGGAGGAAGTGGTAAGTTGGTAAGTAACAGCACTTGTGTGGATTCTGTAATAAGTATACCTCCCCCCAGCTGGTTGATAGCCCACTACTGTAACAGTGACTCAGTGGATTAGGATTTAGCTCAGTTTTATTTAAACATTCTGGAAGAGGTTTTGTATCGCTAGTATCGTATGACCATTTTAAACATTTCTATTTTTTGTATTTGTTATAAAAAAGGAGGTTTACTTTTGGTACAAACAAGTATTCTCATTCTGTTCATTGTGTCTCCAGCTTAATTACGCTGTTGTGTTCCTCTATTTCATTCTTTCCCCAGGATTTAACATTTTTAATAAATTGCATTTGACACAAGGACATCTCTGTCCTTTTTAAATATAAAGAATTAAGGGGTCCCTTACTTGTGTGGCAAAGGTGGTTGAAAAAGTCTCTTGGTGTACTGCTTATGTATATTTCCTTGGGTGAAATTCCCAGGGTGGCGTAGTCTGTCTATTATTCTCAAGTGCCTACTGTTACAAGTGCATCTGGCATGAGAGAGAGCACAGCTTTCTGCTGCCATCCTTTTAATCCACAAGCTCCGTCCACCAGGTTACTTGTAAGACAGGTAAGGGAAAAAGGGAAAACATGGGGTGGAAGCACCAGCACAGAGGGGATAGTGTATGAGTGTGAGCAGTATGTGTGTGTATGTGAGAGAGAACTGTGAGAGTGTGAACTGGAGAGCGCTGTGAGGCTGAGCAGTGTGTTTGTGAGGCTGCTGTATCAAGGTGATTAGTGTGTTTGTGTGTGTCTGCTGTATGAGCACGAGTTCTGTGTGTGTGTGTGTGTGTGTGTGTGTGTGTGTGTGTGTGTGTGTGTGTGTGTGTGTGTGTGTGTGTGTGTGTGTGTGAGGCTGCTGAACCAGGGTGAGCAGTGTGTGTGAGAGGCTGCTGTATGAGGATGAGCAGTGTGAGTGTGTTGGTATGCCTGATCTATGAGGACAAAAATCCTGAATGCATATCAGCACTACAGGGGCTGCAAGGTATATGAGGACAATTTTGGTGTCCCCATAATTCTGGTAGTGTTGATGTTGTTTTCTTATGCTCAGAACTGCACTAACATTACCTTAGCATGTCAGATCATTAGATACAACTGTGACCTAAATACTGCAATTGCTAAATAGCATGACTCACAAAGCATGCTGTGTTCATGTGTTTTTTTTTTTTTTTTTAAAAAGTCCTTACAAACGTCAAACCATTTTTTTGTGTTTGTGTATTGACAATACTGCCCCCAGAGCCAGAAATTAGTATTGCAGTTCCATACACGTTAGCTCCATTTATATACACATTCACCATATATTTCGTGGCATTTTGATGAAGAGGACAGACGCCGAACACAGAGAAGAGAGGAGTTTGCACAGATGCAAGTAAGTTGAACAATTTTTTCCATTCCTCTACTTAAAATATATGTTAGAACAAAATATACACTGGTCATATTTGGAAAACTAAGCACAGTCTACTATGCAACTCCCAATGGTAAAGGGTGGGAGAACCCTTGAGTTGTAGTCTTAGGCTGGGGTTCCCTATGCAGCAAGTCTACCTCTGAAAATGGAAGATGACAAAGCTGAGGTATACAACAATGACAGATAAAAAAGTTGCTTGTACTCCAATATAATGTTTCTAAACCAGGATCTGGCACACTAATATAGTACAATAATATGTTGTACAGGTATGCACAGAGGGATGACACTCAAGTGGTAGAATATGTTACACTTGCCCTCAAACCAGAGAAATACAAAGAAGGGGTGCCACTGCCCTGTAGTCTAAGGCGGATCACTGCAGATGACTAAAATACTGCATACTACTTAGCAAAAATCAACTCAGTGAATACATCACGCTTCACACAGTATAAGGGGCAGAGCGCATCAAATATTACCTTGCTCAGTGTAAAATGTACTCTTTCAAATAATTTAATAACTGCTTGCTACAAATAGTTATGTAACAATCAAAGTTCACCACAGCACTTATGTTAAGGATAATTAGATTTTATCTGTGCCTTTGGAGGAGCTACCCACAAGATCCAAGTCAGTACTACTCTTACCAGGTACTGCCTAACACACTTGTCCCAATTACACTTCACCGGTCAGGCAGTGTAACCCAGTAATTATATTGCACATTACCCGTAACACAGTAGAACACTGAGGTTATATTACACATTACCCATCACAGTAAAACAGTTATATTGCACTCATATCACATTTTCAGCATTTCATTATTTCATAGGCAACACCTTAAATTTGCATTCCAGTATATATATTCCAGTATATATATATATATATATATATATATATATATATAATTTCAATGGAAGGCTTCTAACTCGCTAACTGATCATTACAATAATTACAACCTGCCACAACTGGAGTCAAAAATATCAAATGCATAAACTGAAGGAAGGGAAAAACAGTGGTTATCCCTCCTTTAATTAATCCCAGAAAATCCTGAAAGACATTAAACCATTAGTTTTCTATCAATTAACAACAGTGTTTAAATGCCCTTTCAAGTATATTTGCATTCCTTTGACTGTAACTGGCGGTTCATATAATCCCGAAATAAATCACAAAAAATACGCCCATAGCTTCACTGCAATCCTACAGCACGTAAAATGGCCAGCATTACCTTTTCCCGCACCGTAATTCTTCCCAAAACGCCTGAATTGGCACAGTCCCGTCAAGGTACCAGTCCTATACTGGAGTTCAAGAAATAATCGCACACAGATAAATCATAGCATTGGTGGGAAGGAGTCTGTATTTGCAAAGCAAACTGCGAATAGTGCAGATAATTACTGTAGAAGGATAATTTGTAAGATCAGGCATACCTTCGAACTAACATAACACAGGCAGACGTACTCCTATTAAAATGCAGTCATGACAAATAGTGAAGCCAACCCAACCTGAATGTAATGACCTAACAGACACACTAAGGGTCAGCCTGTCTTGAATGAAATTTACTGCCAGACACACTAGGTGGCCGAATGTTTTATAGCCTTAAATATTTTAAAGCAATAAATATTGGTGTTTACACTTAAGCTGATGTTTACAAAAATACCAGAAGGAGGACCTAAGCTGCCCCTCCTGGGGAAGGCTTTAGATAAGGAAAAGAATAAATGGAGGATGAGGGGCTGTGGAACCCTCAGAGTGAATGGTGGGTTGCCTAGGTGACCTTTTGCTGTTCTGCGCAGACCAGCCCGGCTTATTGTGGAATATCACTGGATAATATACAATAAACCATTTTGCATCAGACTCAGTAGATTTTGCTTTTGTTATAATAAGAAGTTGTGAAGATCAGAGGAACATTAAAGTGTGGCGAGGACCCCCAGCCGTTTGGCCCAGGTTGGAGCGGTTTTCTCTTCAACATTACCTTTATAATACATGTTAGCTTCATCTTCTTAAGGCCACCAATACAGGGATAGGAGGATATACTTCAACCATACAACCTTGCTCCAGATACCGTGGATATGACCAAACGATAGTAAATTTCGCAAGAATCACCTGCCAGTCTTGCCCTTCGTTTTATTTTCTGACATGGTATTTCTTTCTTTTTACATTTGTTTATCGCTCTACATTGTTAGGTTTCTGGATTATAATCATGCAAATTATATGTTTATTACATAGGTTTCTCTTAAAGGTATTTTATTACTCAGATTTCAATTACACATGAAAATGAATCAAATTTATGTAAAAATTGTATATATTTTCCTTTTTGATTGTACATAAATTTTTTTATCAATTGACAATCAAAATTCAGTCATTCATATTGTTGAGGGAAGAACTGCTAGCAGCACAATATTTGAGAGCTTGTAGCTCTCAAACATTGTGCTGCAGCTGTATCAAGTAGTTTGTGCAAAAAACCAACTTAACCTTATTATTTCATCAAGCTCTTGTGCAGGTGTTGAGAAAACTTCCACCGTTGAGTTCTCACGTGTTGCAGTATGTTCATGATTTATTGATTCCTTCCTGTGATGAGGTAAGGCATAAGAAAGATTTAGAACTGGTTCTGGAATGCTTGGCAGAAAAGGGGTTAAAGTGTAACCCTTTGAAAGCACAGATTTGTTGTACATTGGTTCAGCACTTGGGGCACGATATCTCTCACGGTCAGCATCGGCTGACAGTGGATAAGTTACAGGCCATTCGAGACTGTGTACACCCCACTACTGTGAGGCGAGTGAGAAAAGTGATGGGACTGTATAACTACAGTAGAACTCACATACCAAATTTCAGTCGTTTCTACCAGCCAATCACTGATTTGTTAAAAGGAAACTTGCATACATATGACAAGATTTACTGGGGAGAAGACTGTGACTCAGCATTTACAGAATTGAAAAAAGCCTTATGCTCTGCTCCAGCGCTGGGTCTGCCAAATTCAGATATTGCATTTAATTTGTATGTACATGAAAATGATGGGCATATGGCAGCTGTCCTCACACAAGAGCATGGTGGGAAACAGCGTCCTTTTGCTTATTACTCAGGAAAACGATTCAGTTGCAGCAGCTCTGCTGGCTTGCCTGCGAGAAGTTGAGGCAGCCTCTATGGCCTTAAAACAGAGTGATGAGCTTTTAGTGGCAATGGATGTAACAATCCATGTGCTACATGATGTTTTGCAGATTCTATCAGGACCAAAGGCTTCTGCAGTTAATACCTCACAATGGACTCGGTGGGAGACACACCTGACTCTCCCCTCTGTGACTCTTAAAAGAATCACATCTCTAAATCCAGCATCTCCGATGCCTTCCCCTGATGAGCGTGAGCCTCACGATTGTGATGTATAACACACCCCCTCTCCCACAATCGAGGGTTCGGGAAATTCCTATCCCAGGTGCATTGAATCTTTTTGTTGATGGGTATTCTTTTTATGTAGATAGATACAGGCATACAGGATGGGCAGTTTGTAAGGTAAACAGTAAAGTGAAATGTGGTTCACTCCCAGGAGCATCAGTACAAGTGGCTGAGCTAAGAGCTCTGACTTCAGCATGTGATGCAGCTGCAAGGTACAAAGTAAACGTCTACACTGACTCAAGATATGTATTTGGCATAGTGCATGACTATCTAAATATTTGGGCAAATAGGGGATTCCTCACAAGTGAGGGATCCCAAATTTGAAATGGGGGCATAGTGTAGGAGCTTCATAGAGCTATACAAGAGCCTGAGGAAGTTGCAGTGCTTAAAAGTAAAAGCTCATACTAAACAGCAAGATGAGCACAGCATAGGAAATACATATGCAGATGTCTGGCTAAGGAGGCAGCTGTGAGCAGTGTGATGGAAGTATGAAGTAGCTGCTCCAGATATACAAACCTCTCAAACTACACAAATTCATTCATCCTACAGTGATCTAAAAGAAATTCATAAAGCTGCTTCTAGGCCAGAGAAATGGTTGTGGATTGAAAATGAGGGAAAACTACATGAGGATGATATGTGGTAGGGCCCACAAACCAATATGTACTACCTGAGTCTCTTATGGGGACAATGATACAGTTGTATCATGACCTGGCACATGATGGGACGAAGAGAACTTTTGAAAAAATGAATCGAATGTGGTGGCACCCTAAGTAGCGAGGTTGCATTAATGAACATGTTAAACGTTGTGTAACATGTCTTAGTTGCAATCCCAGTCCAGGTATTACAATTTCAGCACAGCGACAACCAGCGCCTATAGCTCCATTTGCACAAATTCAAATTGACTTTGTCTGCCCTTTTTGGAGAGATAAAGGTAAGCAATATATTCTAGTGATGACTGATCATTTTACTAGATGGGTAGAAGCATTTCCTACTGCTAACAATGATTCAAAAACAGTAGCAAGCATATTACTGACTGAAATCATACCCCGGTAGGGGTTACCATGCTATATTGATAGCAATCAGGGAATTCATTTCATAAGTTCCAAAGACTGTAGGGGTTACCATGCTATATTGATAGCAATCAGGGAATTCATTTTATAGGTTTGAAAGACTGTGTGCACAGCTTTGGGCATTAAACAGAAGTTTCATTGTCCATGGCATCCTGGTGGAAAGGGCTAACAGAAGATTTTGTTTTCATCTGTTTCACCTGTTCTCTCCCCAGGTCCAATTGGTAAGACACCCAGGGGCCCCGATGTCAACATTGGCGCGGAAGTGTATGCAAAATGCACATACAAAAAAGGAGTACTTCAGCAAATTTGGTACGGACCAAAAAAAGTTTTACTAGTTGCTCCTACAGCAATTACAGTAAACCCCCTTATATCGTGGTTCAGTTTTCGTGGTCCTGGTATTTTGCGTTTTTTTTCTGTAAGGCCTATTAATTTTAATATCGCTTATATTTTCGCCATTTCATGGCATTCTGCATCATTGTTTATGAGTATCCGATTCTGCCAATCAGAGTGTCGGTATTGTTTTCTCGGCCGCTGATTGGCTGTTGTGTTCTAGAAGCATCTTGCTGCCTGCCTTGCTCTGTCTCAGTTTCGCATGTCTCCCTACAGTGTAGTGTGTTTTTATGTTTTATTTTGTTTAAAATGTGTGTTTAAAGACCTTAAAATGCTTTTTAAAGTACCGTAAAACTAATAATAACATGCTTAGGGTGTATTTAAATAGGGTATTTCTATTTCGCGGATTTTCACTTATCGGCTGAAGATGGGTCTGGAACGTAACTCCCGCGATGGAGGGGGGTTTACTGTGCAGTCAAAGGTATTCCAACTTGGATCTACAAAAGTCAGATTAAAGTGTACACCACTGTGCAGCAAACTCGTGCAGCGACCCAACCTTTACCCCCAGACAAACCTAAAAACGTACTTTGCCTGGTCAGAGTAGTGGTGGGGAAGATTGGGTTTGTTTGAGATGAAAGAAAGGAAAACTGGATTAAATGTGCTTACAAGATTGGCAGATAAAATTTGGTAAACAAATATTGTTCAAGGGCCTTTAAAATATAGAATACATAAGGTTGAAAACTGTCAGCAAAATTGTAATTAGTCATAACTGACTAAAGTGTGCAATTTCAATGCCTTGATCTCCTTTTGGGATGATTGATCAATTAAATTATCAGCATCTGAGCGGAGACGCACAAAGCCCCCACTTTCTTTCTCCAACTGAAATTGTGTTACAAACTGCATACTTAGTCTGGTCCAGCTTGATTTCCCTTCTTAATAGAAGAAGAAGAACCAAATGGACAGAAAGTGAATAAAAGCAAATATAAGATGGATCTCACCCCCTGGATCAATATAAGTGGACGTTTTCCAAATCTAATAGATTAGAGAACAAAACGAACATATGCTGTCATGCCTGCCTGTTTGTCCATGACTGAAGGAAAAGCGGTCAGTGGAGGGATGGTTGGGAGTGGGCATGGGAGCTTATAACTCATTTTCACAAGCAAGTTCTGATTACAACCACAATTGGGTGGAAGGTGAGTTGTCAAAGGCTGGAGAATGTACAAATAGGGCTTCAGGTGCAAATGCTAATGGACTGACTAGTTTGGCAAATGCAGTACGATTTAATTTAGGCATACTTGGTGACCAAGTAAAGATTCTCAGTAACAGTGTTAATATTTTCAAGTCTGCTTTTAAGCTGATGACCCAGAGGGAGGAACAGGAACAGCACTGTTATTGGGCCGGACAAGCCACCATCACCGACTGGATCTCCATGATCACAGATCTCAAGAATGGCTACGTTTCTGCGGAAGCTGCAGGGTGGCTTTTGTCAGCCATTATGCTCCCAGAAGCTTGGCACATCGTTGGTGGTGTATTGCCCATATCTGGTTGTGTGTCAGCTCTAAAAACACATTAAGGGGGATTTACATTTCCCCTTGTCCGTGGGCCTGAGACAAAAACATTGTCAACAAGTAGGCCTAAATGTGTTTTGTAACAGTGCTTATTTGGCCAAAATTGATACAGTTGATTTTACCACTGATTTTCGAGTAACAAATGATTTACCATTCAGCCCTCCTGTCCAAATCTCCCCCATCCAATGGTGTGGGACAGGGGAAGTTATCAGCAATGAGTACAGTTCCAGTGGCCCTGTTTGTGTTGCACCAAATCCTCATTCACTAAACTTTATGGGGTCAGCTTTGTTGCAGACTCTACATATCTGCAACACCAAGCACATCACTCATGAGGAATGATGTGCTTGGTGCCCTGGACGAGATGATCTCTCTCCATGTTAAAAAGACTGGTCACCTGATGGCTCAAGCTGAAATCCCAATCACAACATCTGAAGAACAGGCTTGGAAGTCCAAGAATTTTACTAAATTAGGTTCATGGCACTACACTGTTAGAAATTGGCATGCTGGTTTAGCCATTGCTGTTAACGAAATTTCCTGGGCAAAAGCCTGGATAATAGTAGCTCAGGGTATTTGGGGATTGTCACTTATTACTTTCATCGTGGTGGTCTACATGGTATGTAAAGCTTAGGGCTGTATTTAAACAACTGCAGTGATGAGGTACATATATTCACCATTTTTAAAAAAATGGTGTAACCTGTAATGTTTGCTGATCATGTAACCAGAAATGAAAGTTTAGAGAGTTAGACCCTCTGAGCACTTGAAAATGTAACCCAATGTAATCCTGACTATTTCACCAAAGTATAACCAAAGCATGTATTGATTTTGTGATCAGGAAATGTTATAATGTTTGAATGCCTAATGAAAACTAAGTCCTGGGAACTTGTGGGGGTATCTTAGGTACTTATAACTCGCAAGGTACTAGGTGAAGCATCCTTTCCCTTTTTTCTGAAGGCATTCGGTTAAGGGACTTTTAATACTTTTAATAAGTAAAGAACATTATTCTTAGGCCTGACATGCTTTCTTAAGACGGAGTTGATGGGGACATCAAGGGAGGAAGTGATATAAAAATATGGGTGTAAAGTTGGCTATAACTCTTGTGAGACAATGTGCTGGGAGGACAAAACTTATATTTGAAGTTATATATGATGAAAACCATCTGGGCGCAATTTTTTGTATATAAACAGCTGGCTGAGAATATGTATTTTGAAGTTGTATGATAAGCATGCTCTTCCCGTCCGGACATTAATAAATGTAGGTATTGGAATTCCGAGCTATGCCTCTGCCATTTTTGAATTTAGGCGACTACCATATTATCAAAGAACTTCATGACACTAGTAAAACATCCTGCCTACAAAGTGCCATACAGAAGTAAACAAAATTCCTTGTGTTCTATTGTCATATATTGAATGCCTCTACTGCAATGGTCCATGATGAACAATGAAAAAAGCATTATAAATATGCATACTATAATATCTATTTACTTCAAATAGATATATTAGTATAAACATTTATAAAAGAATCAAAGCAGAAATTTGTAAAACATTCATTCAGAATTTCATTTATTAAATAACAAAACTAATTATAAATTTTTATACTATAATATCTATTTACTTAAAATAGATATATTAGTATAAAAATTTATAAAAGAATCAAAGCAGAAATTTGTAAAACATTCATTCAGAATTTCATTTATTAAATAACAAAACTAATTAGAAAAACAAAACAAATAGAAAGTCATGACATGACATAACAAAATAAAACATAATATAATAATAAAGGTAATAAATGACAATTTTTGGGCTGCTTTGCATTCTACTTGAAGGCTACAGGTCAATATTTAATTAGTATCTATTATTCTAATGCAGCCGATATGCTTAAATAATAAAACACACAAAGTTTCTGTTCAATTGCTAGTGTTTATAAAAAGTTTTTAAATAAAGGAGTGTGTCCTGCATGGGATTTCTGGTTTTGCCATGGCATCAAATCAGGTATTGATTTAGTTGACTCTGATGCAGAACTTGAGTACCATTACATTTTAACAAAACAGAAACAATCTAATGATATTAAAGGCCTAATGTTCATAAAATTGAATTTAAGACACCATGGGTAAGCATTTTCACCAAAAGCTGATGTTTTGATGTTTGGACTGAGTAAGTTATCATTCTTTACCACCTTATAACAAAGTGGTCTGTCCTCCTGCCACAGCCTGCAGAACAAAAATTGCTGAACATCGATTTGTGTTATTCCGCTTGAAATTGTCTTTCTTGGTCATGGAGTCTGTAAATTCTGTGCTATTGTCTGTTGGTGTTTTAAGTGCAAAGTGGCGGCAGCGCTATCACAGCGCCATCTAGTGGCAGTTGTCAAAAAAGCTCCAGAGTTTTGTCTCTTTGCTTCTATGTTCTTTGGAGACACTGCACCACATCAGGCTATAAACAGGGTCCTTAGGTCCTTGTGCTTACAAACATATCCAAATTAGCTATGCTGATATGGGTAAAGTAGCGACTTGTAGTGTAGCTAGTGTTAGCAGTATGGGCCAAGCTAAGTAACGTTAGCAAGCCTGCCAGGTGCATCACATGGATTAACAAACATTACTTAGCTACTATTTGGAAAGGCTTTGAAATGTGTATATATAGCAGCTTTCCCCGTAAAAAATCATTTATTCTGAGGTATTTTGTGTGTGTGTGTGTGTGTGTGGGGGGAATGTTCACATTTTCCATCTTAGACTGTTGACTTGGGTCCATGTGTGGCAGGGGCATTAGATTCAAGGAAGCCAAGCTTTCCCCAAGCTAAAAACATTTTTATTTTGTGTCATCAAAACCACACAGCTCAAGCACAATTACAAACATGAAATGGGGCAAAGGCAGATTTAATGGCCGACTAAAACATAACTAGCTACAATCTGAAAATCATTAGAAATGTAAATGCTATCTATGTGTTAGTTGGCTTCTAGGTTGTGATACACCTGTCACTTCAATGATTAAAACCATAGATATAGAAACGAAGATTGGCCGCTGTTGTATGTCGCCGCTATGCGTCTGTGTGTCTGCAATATTGGAGAGATCAAGATTTGCAAGTAAACAAATACAATTCCCAAACGAATTTCATCATAAATTGTTCATAAATGCATTTACGCAAAAAATGTGGGATTTACCAAAGTTTTCGTATATCAGTTTCACGAGTGCTCTAAACTGTTCGTATTGTGTGCGTAAATGGAAAAACATGGCTGTAAAGTATGTCTTTCATGTTTGTGCTTCTATTATTCCATTCTCTTATCTTTCATTGGATTAAAAATGAGTTGCAAATTATTTGGTTGTAATATAGTACTAATATAGCAAATTCAAATTGTTTTATAAAAAAACTAAAATGCTGGATTCAGCATTAAAACAAGTGATGTAATCCTGATTAATCAAATGAATTCTTATTTTGAATTTTACATGAAATCCATGAAACAGGTGAACGACGTTTGCTGTAAATAAGGAGCAGAAACCATTGCTAAAGTCTTCATTGTTATGGCTGACCTTGCTCTATTAGCTATAAGAGAAACTTAAGCAGTCAACACGTCTCCAAAACAGTGCAGAAATAGGACTGTCATAATAAATTTCCGTTCATATTTAATAAACGTACGTTCTTATGTTATTGGACAAATAAAGCCAGCTGATTGGGCCATTTATTGTGTAAGAATTTGCAATCTAATTTTCTTTGAAAAATCTACATATTACAATTGTTGTCATTATCTTTATTTAAGTTAAAATGATGTTAGAGTTTGCATTTGAAAAAGAGAGGGACAGCAGAGTGGAAGAGGCAGATGAGGGAACAGTATTATAGAGGATCCTAAATACATAATAGTTCTAACTATTTGTATATTAAATAATTATTTTACTCAGAATTCTTTCCAAGTTGATTTTGGAAAAAACAAGATGTTCCAACAAGAATTGCATGTTTAATTACCACTGTGGCCTGTGTGGGCCAAACGTCTGGGGGCCCTCTTCACACTTCAATAGTTCTGAAAAAGTTCACTGCTCCAGTAGTTAAACAAATACAAAATCCACTGTGCAAAAATCTTTATTGTATATGATTCGAAAATGACACACATAAGTTGGATTGATCTGTGCAGGGCAACATTCATTCTGAGGCACTCTTCCTTTTTAGGTCTGATGTAAGGCTAGGAGGACCTAATTACCTAGGCCCTCATATCTTTTTTTGTTAGCTTAAACATTTATTGCTAATAGCCACTGTTTTATTAAAAGATTTGACCACATAGTGTGTCTGTTAGTGGATTACACTCGAAATAAACCGACAGCTATTGTGTCTGTTTGGTCATTGCATTCAAGTTATATCTGCATTATTGCATTTATGGTTATGCTTTATTAATATCAAAATGTGTATCGCTGCAAGTATATCTGCTAAACACTGTTACTTTTTATTACATATGATCCCACAAATCATAGTTCTACATCAGTCATGCCCCCCCTCATGGGCCAAGGTGCAGCTGCCCCCCAGGATTTATAGCAACAATAGGGCTGGTATAAAAACACTTACCTTCAGAGTTGGAGGGTGATTGATCCAAGACCAGGGAAAACAGATCACTGTCGCCCTCCATGGTAATTCCAGCCAACAACATCTCTCCAATAATTCCAGTTTCATGTTGAACCATTTTCTTTTAACCTGTTGCAGCATACACAAAACGTTTGACACCGAATTTACTGCAACAGTTATTTCTTGCCAGGCTTTGCTCTTCCCCGGCCCCGACACTAAACTACTTACACTTCTGAACAAAGTATTTTTTTAAATTCTACTTCAGTCGCTGCTTCAGAATTTTTTTTATTCTTTTGCCTTTTCTCTGCCATTTCTTTACATTGCCAACAAAGCGATTCCAAGCTCCTTATATGGGGCATCGATTTACGCTAATCGAAAATTCTGTGAACGAGCTTCTCTATTCGATTGATTGGTATTTATCAACATATGCATGGGGATACAAACAAATGCTGTGTCTAAGCATATTTGATAAATCTGGTGAAATTTGTTAGTTCATATCCGCTGAAGCGTAAATTTACACACTCTTTTACGAAAATATTCAGAAATGAGGCCCAATGTGTATTGAGAAATGCAGACATCTCTACAAAATTGACTGTAACTCGCTTAATTCTGAACCAATTTTAATGAACTTCGGTTTGTTGTAAACATTAGAAATTGAACATGATACTGGAATTAATGGGGATGGCTCTAATCAGCCAAAGCATCTATGCCAAAGTCTATGAATAGGCAACATCTAGTGTAAATCATTTGGAATTTCAGCTTTTGTGAGTTTCCCAAAAATGTAGGCCTAGTACAGTCATGCATCGCTTGACATGCACAATACATTGAATGAAAAAGGACATTATGTGATTTGGACATTGTTCAAAACATTATTGTATACTTAGCAAAGCTATATGCAGGGCTCAAGTTGAGAGGGGATGCAGGGGGATGCCATCCTCCTTGGAAGAAAATTTTGACCAGAACAATCCCCCTTGTAAAATTGTCTTCGCCATTCCCAACCCCTAATGGAATTAGCTATGGTATTTATCACCTAATCGCGAAAAGACAAAACCTGAGTGATATTTAAATATCTGTCAGTCTTACGATATTTGTGCTCCAGTTTGTGTTGTTTTGTATCCTCTGTGCTTTTGTGCTTTTACAAATCGACCACTGGCTATATGAGATACTAGTGTACATGTACTAGTGTTCACTAAATAGCCAAGATAGTGTACACATACAGTGCTGTATTTCAGTATTTTAGGCAAGGTAATATATAGGTTAAATAGGTTATGTCCACTACGTCCCGTTCTCCTTTCAGGATTTCTGAACTCCATTATACAACAGTCTTTTTTTTCTTTTTTTTTTTATTTGAATCCCTGATTTTTTCCCCCTTTTTTCCCAACCCGAATGTTCAACCGAACTGGTTGATCACACCGCAGCACCCTGCCCCCCACAGCTATGGGAGGAGAGGTCGCGCACGTGACACCTCCAAATCACGTGTCCACAATCTCGCTGCTTTTTCACGCTGCGGCTGCACCACCAGTCGCACACTGCCTATGACATCGGAGGAAGACGTAGTCAGCGCACAATTGGTTCGTGCCGCCGCAAGCGCCCAAGTAGCCCTGAGGAGGGTGCTATTGCGATGGACCAACCGGAGATTTTATCCCGACCAACCCCGTTGGTCAAAAATCAAATAGTAAAATAGAAAAAGTTGGCATTACTGTAAATAGTTCTATCACCATTACCTCAGCCTTCTTTCCCCATGTCACTGTGAGGGTATCATGTAAACAGAACACATTTTGCTGTCACATGAGAGGACAGAAATGACATTTGTTCTCATTGAAAAAAGCAGTGATACCGAATTCAGCTTTGTTAATTGTTACATCTAACAAATAGATGCAGCTAATTGTGTATGTAATGTTTATTCATAATTTTAACATAATGAAACTTTTTAATCGAAAAATCAAATTCACATCACATGTTTTCAATGAAAAGGAGTGCCATTTATCCCTTCCCATTTGATAGTCTATTTACCTTATATGAAACAGGGTGGTTAAAATATTTTAATGTAAAAATGGGAATGTAACTATATATAGATAAAAAAGGATTGAGAAAAAATAACACTGTTCACAACAATGTTTCTGTAATAACGAAAAAATTGTGCTGCTGCAAAGGTTCAACCAGAGATGTTTTAACATACCAATGATGAGCCACTAGTGATAACTAGAGGAGATATTCATTTTTGAAAATGAAAGATTCTTCATTTGGGTATGTTTTATTCATTTGATTACTGTGAAACATTCAGCAGCAACTATGTACATGAATACATATAGCAAATTGCCCATGCTAGATGTTCAGAACAAATTTCAAGCCAATCCACTGAAAATAAGCAATTGGTAAGGCTTAGAATACACATACAAAGAATCGCAAAAATGCTCCGAGGACCAAACTTCAAAAATTCCGAACTAAAAAAAGTATTTTGAGTATAGCTATAGGATTTTGCAAGGTCTCATGAATTTAATGGAAGTTTTTACATTATTTTTTCTGATAAATCCATGACATGAACTGTGGGTCCTAGGTGAGTTGGAATGACCCAATAACAGATACCCCCAACTCCCAAATGATTAATGATGGTGAGTATTCAAATTAGTATATGTATTTACAAAATTGACTACTTATATATCTCCTATCCAGTCCTAGATGCACTCCCCTCAGTGAGGACCTCATGACATTATTGTTACAGATGGACCTACAATCACCTGAGAGTGTTATTCAGGTTGAAGACAACACTAAGCTCTTATCGACACTTATCTGTAAGAATATTTTCTTTAATAGTTTCATTTGATACTTTGTTATTTAATTTGAAACATTCTCAGGCCTTTACAGCTATTCTTTCTTATGTAGGTCTTGGAAAATTGTCTGAACCCCAAGAAATAGGCCTAAGTGGTGAGAATTATTTCAATGATATGCTTTACTATCATTTAAAAAAGTGTGCTACGAATTTATTCAGAGATGATTCCTGCGACTCAGCTGACCATGTTCGAGATTTCTTCAGCAATGAATCCTGTGACACAGCTGGCTGCTGGAGAAAGAGAAGGCCGAAGCCCTGCAGTAGTAGAAGAAGAAGAGCCAGGTAAGCTTGATGACAAATCAGGATTGACAACAGCAATGGAGAGACCATCACTTCAGACACACCAGGTACAACCGACAGACAACATTGATGGCATTAACCCATTTTTACATGTGGTTCATGACTTGATCTGTTGAAAGCATAAGCTCTCAAAGTGTGAACCCGTATTTGTCACAGTTAATGGACAACATTAATGATACTAACATGTAAGGACTAACAAGTGACTGCTTTGGGCAACTGGAACAGGCTTTCGCAAACCTTAACTTTTGGTGAGGTAGACACAGAACCCGTGGATAATCTAAGGGCTTTTGATGTACTGCAAGGTTTGTTGGATGGCATAAACCCTGAGGCTCAGGTTCTGCCGCGACCAACAATTCACACTAATAATAACCCCATTGATACAAAACTAGCAGCCGCAGACCATTTAGATTCACCCAATTTTTTAGAATTATCTTTAAAGGATGTAAACCAGGAAGGTGGACAGCTTGACCATCCTGAATCACCCCTTACCCCTAAAACTAACAATAACACCCAAGGATTAAGTGACATAAATGAGGTTGTAGAGGCTGCTCATGATGATGGTGTGGTTCAGGACCCTGACATGGTTGTGGTACATAGGCCTGCATTTAACAACATTGAAATTAGACAGCGGTTTAACTTTGCATCCTTGCACAACGTGGACAGCTTTGATGCCTTCTATCATTTAATACTGGGTATGTTAAACTGTATGTTGAATAGAGCTATGCAAATGGAAAACGGTGATGATACTGTACAGCTGGAGCTGCACGGTGACTCACTGTCTGCGGGGGTGTTGGTCATTGTTAACAGGGCTGATGGTGTTGACCTGGATGTATTTTTTTTGTTTCTTAAAATCTCCCCTCTGAGACACGTCGCTATTTTTCTACATGCAATAATAGCGACGTGTCTCAGAGGGGAGATTTTCAGAAAAAAACTAAAACATCTAATCATTAGTGACAACAGTGATAATAACCTCTGTTTTTCCATTTGTTTGTCACATATTTTAAACCCACAGTTCACAGGAAGGCCGTGCATCATGCAGTACAGTGACAGAATGCTGTTTGTCTGGGTGTGCAAAATATGGTATCTTTTTCAGACATATTAAAGTCTGAGCAGCTGTTGAGGGTCAAAATTGTGGTGTGGTGTGGTTCTTTCGAAAATTTCAAACAAACTCTGAACTGCATCTGGAAACCCTGTTTCTTTTCCTAGAAAACAGCCACTATTACGGCAAAAAGTCATTGAAAGGGTTCTTCGGCAGCCAGTACATGTGTGATTACTGCTACACACCCTTTACCTCAAAGGCAAGCCACAGCTGTAGCTATTACTACAATGTTTGTTTTAATCCAACGTATTTCTCACACCCTTTAAAAACAGTCAGGTGTGAAGACTGTGGATGCAGAAGTTGCCCAGAATTTTGTTTTGCCAAGCAAAGTTTTCAAACGTTATGCCTCAACAGGCAAAATGACCAGTCACTGTGGCACCTACAAGTACTGTTTACAGTGCTGTCGGAGGTACATAGCCAGCAAAAAAAATCCTACAAACCATTGCTGTTGCACCCTGCGTTGTGTGAACTGATAGCAACCATGTCTACGATATACTGCAAGCCAAACCTGAGCAGCCGTGCAAACACCACGTGTTTTATAACTTTGAGAGTCGTCAGGATGATGGTATGCTATCAGTAAATTGTTATACATTTCACAACTGTGAGATGGCAGCAAAGGCAAAAAAAAAATATGAGAGTAAAGCATGAGACTTGAAAAGTATGGCAGTGATGACAAATTAAACTGGTTAAGTCATGGAAATACACATCAACATTTAAAATGAAGATATTTAAATATATCGGGGATGTTGTGTTTTTACAGCGAAAACTCTTAAGATCACAGATCAAATATTTGAACTAAATGACTAAATGACTGTTGTCCCACATTATTACAAGACCTTGTACATTACACTTGCCGCACTACACTGTAACAGACAAATATCTGCATAGATCTATAGCCTGATAAGCAACCCCGGATAGTTTATTTGATTGAAAAAAGTCCAAGTCATGTTGTCCAGTAAATGTTGCATTTACTTGAAAATTTTACATCACAGTATTGAGGATACCGTTGTTTCACTTCAGTTAGCTGCCTACTGTTTCGATAATTTCCCTGCTTATGGACTTTCACCACAGGAGCAGGTCCCTTTCCTCTAGAAATGAACATACTGTTTCATCCACTTCTGTTTGCCTGCTTCTGTAAATGGTACACAGTGTTAAAATCGGTGAAAGAAGTGGAGGGAAATTTCCAAATAAAAATAATCTTTGACCTTCGATTCATCTCCTGACTAAAGACATCATCTTGATAATCAGTGTCTATATGAAAAATAAGAACCCTTCTGTGAGAACTGTTCAAGGTTTTAAACTTAGTTTAAATTGATCCCAGATTCCTTTGTATTAAAAAGCACCTCCTGAGTAGGAAACTTTTCCAGTCGGTAAAGCACTCTAAATGGTCTTTTTACAAATAGCAGATGTCACAGTTGTTCAATGTTTTCTGTTTTATTTTTTGAAAATAAACCCATGCTAAGGCATTGATATTGACATACACTACTGCATGTAAGCAACAAACTTAACATTATATATGTGGTGACATAAATGTTCAAAGCCATATAAACTAAATGAGAATGTCACCTGATCAGAAGTTAACAATTTAATGAATGTAAGCTAAGGTGGAGGGAGGACCAAGCTCCTCAGCTCCTCACACTGTATTACTGTCAGTCTCCTGGTTCTCTCCCTCAGTCTGGAGAGTAGAGATGGGCGAAATGAAACGGGGCTCCGAAGCTGTGTCGAATCATTCCAAGCAGCTGTGGACGTTATTTATTCCTTGCACGTTATTTACCTGGAATGTTTCCTTGTGGCCCTAACATAACTTGTTCTGAATCATGTGGAATGTTGGAATGTTAACAGCATGTTTACATGATAACATTATGTCAAACCCCCCTGAAATATGACCAATATTTTCTCCTATCTTATGGGTCCATTTTCGATTAGCTGGGACCAGGGTATTCTTGGAATAAGACACTGCATAAGTAATTAAATAACAACAAATAACGCACATAACCTTGAGATCGTCATGAGAACGTTTAGGTTTCTGCAAAATTCGACGTAATATCTGTTTCGGGAAATTAAATGTATAATTCTGTAAGATAAAACTTGTACCACTTGCTTAGAAACATGTTTGTACATTCAAGAAGTTCACATAAATTGGAAGACAGGACCATACCTTTGTGGGGAAAAGCAAAAAAAAAATATTTGACATCTAAATGTGGAAATGAGAGGGGATACGTACCAGATGATGCTTGCATGATGGAATCTTGGACCATTTTGATCTGGTCACCCGACTAGTGTGCCATGACAGCAATGCACCCAGTCATTGGAAAATGCCGGAAAACGTCCTTAACAAATCAAGTTTGTAGAATAGCTTTTGTGTGGCGTTTTAAAGTCGAGGGGAAAGAGATCATGTTAATTGCCTAGCTGACCGCTTCAATGCGTCCTTGTTCATTAGCAAATCAAACATCACATCTGAATTTTACAGTAGCTACACACATAGGCTACCTATCTATTGTGCCGGGTTCATTAACTGTAAATAGTTATTGTCCTGACTTGTAGCACCGCATTTACTTCAGAATGGGTCAGTTATAGTTGGGGTTAATTTGCTTCTATTAATTGAAGTTTATCCATGTCATATAAGTTGTAATTGCCATAGCCATTGCATGTTAATTAGGCTATACTCCCGATAGTGAGTGCTTGCTAGTTTTGATAGTGTCTGTAACATGTAACACCAGCTCCACACATGATTTTTGTGATTTTGGGGGAACTGAACTTATAAAACGAGAGAAAACAACAAACATGATAGGCAAGATTTAAACCTAGTTATTACTGAGTCACTGCTTTACAACATAACATAATTAACTTCTTACAATTACGTCACGTCATCTGACACTTTGAAACAATTAAAACTGTTTTGAAACACTGCACTCTTAATTGAGGCTTTGAAACAATTAGGACTGTCTCAAAACACTGCCATGTCATCAGAAACTTTGAAACAATTAAAAATGCTTTGAAACACTGCACTGTTAATTGAGGCTTTGAAAAAATTAGGACTGTCTCCAAACACAAATGCAGCTGACTCTTAGGAACAATTAAGACGTTTAGAAAAACTGCCAGGTCATCTGACAC
This sequence comes from Albula goreensis, assembly GCA_022829145.1. Lineage (NCBI taxonomy): Eukaryota > Metazoa > Chordata > Actinopteri > Albuliformes > Albulidae > Albula > Albula goreensis. Next base: position 155,876 of record CM040758.1, read on the forward strand.
TTAATCAATTAAAACTGTTTCGAAACCCTGCACAGTTAATTCAGGCTTTGACACAATTAAGGCTGCGTTCCAATACTCAAATTCGTCTGCTTTCCTCCTTTCCTCCCCTCCTTTCCTCCGTGCCCCGGAAGCTGATTATGTGTCCTCCTTTCCTCCACTGTTCCAAAGTGAAATCTCGCCTCCTCCTTTCCTCCTTTCTCGTTTCTTCCAAACGGAGGATACATCGATGTATCCTACCCCGGAAGTCTTTTCATACTTCTGCGTGACATCACTGTGCTCACGACCAGTCAGATTAAATGATCATCCCACAGAATATTTCACCATCGAAAAGTTCTAAAACATGACAAGGGATTTACCAACACCTAAATATTAGTGCCAGAACAGTAAACAGTAATCGGGCAATTTACATTAATGAGAAAATTTTTGCGTTTTCGAACATAACCACTTTGATGCGAAATATTCATGTTTTTCAGATACAAATGGTCATTTTACCGATGTAAAATTGAGCGAGTTTATGTTGTGGTAAATTTATTTATTCCTTGTAGAAATGCTTATGTTACATCATGAGCAGAATGCGAGAAACTGACATTCATATTTTAATGCAGGAACAGGGCTGGTGGCATTAGAGAAGCGTGATTGGCTTTGGTATCCTCCGAGTCGTTTGAAATTATTACTTCATCAATAGCTGACGTCGACTTTGATGACGGGCGAATCGGATTAGCTGTTCCAACTTTCGATTCATCTCCTCCTTTTCTCCACTCGTTTCCTCCCCCGAGGAGACGAGAAAAAGTATTGGAAGGCAGCCTAAGACTGTTTCCAAACACTGCCACGTCATCGGACACTCTGAAACAATTAAGACTGTGTTCAAACGTTAACACAGCTGACACTTAGGAACAATCAAGACTGCTTTGGCCGCTGACTCTTAGGAACAAGGAACGCTTTGGCCGCTGACTCTTAGGAACAAGGAACTGTTTCCAAACACTGGTGTTCCGAACATCTGCTGGTGACATAAATGTATGTCATGACAAGTAATCTGCAATAAGTCTACATTGAAGAATTGGACATATGTAACGATATATCAGGATATAAAACAGTTGAAGCATCTTGTAGTTGCATAATCTCACATGCATATATTTTATGACCCTCTTAAAACAGATGATCCTCAATGGTCGAGCAAATATGACACTATGTTATCATGTCTCTAATATAGCTTCCTCCTGCAAGTTACATGCTGCATAACAACCAGAAAATTATGAATGTATGTGTCCTACTTTAAAATACAGTTTCAAAGTCGTTGCTATTTAATAAAACGTATTATAGTGAGTATTACAGTCTTGATTGTTCGTAAGAGTGAGTTATGTCAGTGTTCCGAAACAGTTCTAATTTTTTCAAAGCATCAAATGGCGTGGCAGTGTCTCAAGGTACTTTTAATTGTTTTGAAGCTTCAGATGACGTGCCAGTGTTTAATTGTTCCAAAGCGTCAGATAATCAGTTAATTTAAACGATCTAAGTCAGTCCAATGCATTAGCATTGTTAATTGTTTCAATCCCTTGTCCCTCCATTATAGGTAAGCAGTTTATGTAGTGTAATGGTTAACGCTCTGAGCTGCCGTTTGTGAGTAAAAGCGAAGTTGCGTTGTTCGAATCTGAACAAGCCAATTAACTTTTATCGCATAATACTTCTCCAGTGGGCTATACCTTGTGAATGCCTGTGTATGGAGTAACTAAATAAAATAGGACCCACCTACTGGGACAAAGCCTACAGGCTGGTTTTAAAGTTTCTCTTGAGGGAACAATACGTCCGCTGATTTGTGTAGGCTACCAGCAAATGTTATCACAAGTGCTTTGAAAAAAGTACGTACAACTATTGTGACACATCAGCTAAATGGGTCAAAGCCTTGAATAGACAGCGATTAGAAATTCTTCGGTTTTCTCCTTCGCTTCTCAGGGAAAGCTTATTCGGTCATGTCGGGAGTCGCTATTATTCACATGCTCTGCATTCTCAAATAAATAGATTTACAAAGAAATTATGACAGATCCTTTTAACTGGTAGTTCATTCTTGCGTTTGGAAAATGATCATGATGAAACACATGGTTTAACTTAGCTTACTCCTGTCGTCTAAATGTTCCGATGTATGGTTTGCAGTGACGTGCGGTGAGGTTCATAGCTGGTGAGGCACTGACGTCATCAGAATCAGATTTGCAAACAGATGCATAGATTGACAGCAGTTTACAGGTTATGTTTCACTTCTGCATCCTTTACACATACAAGCAATCCTTTCAGCTCCGGCGTTGGTCTTCCTTTAGTTATTATCTCCTGCTTCGATTGAAAGTCCACTTGAGAAAACTGTTTTAGTGTCGAAATGTAGTCATCCATGTTGAAAGTCGGGATAGGCGAGAGGAAAAAAATAATCTCTATCTCTAATAATCTATCGCTGCACTTGACTTGCTTACCGTATCGTTTAGCCTAGCTCGCTGTCACTTACTCTGCAGTTGTGGAGTGACAAGACGAATGTCTGGGATCTTGAGCGCCCCCTGCCATGAGGCAAGAGAACTGCCTGCCTCACCTCCAACCTGTTCTCTGCCGTTTATAATCGCTCAGCACACGAAACACGTTACACAAACACAGTTGGTGACAAAAAGCACTGTACATTATATACATAAGCTAAATTATTGAAAATCAGTTTACATATTAAATGTGTTTAAACCATTTTATTGACGCCGTACAGCAACATGCTCTCTCCGCTTAGCAGCCAGCGCAGTTAGCCAGGGGTTGCGCAATCCAAGGTGAGGCTGAGCTCGCTGCTGCCTCACCAGCATCGCTTCCAAGCATTTGAATGGGAAATTAAGAAAATTCAGCGATTTTGAAGAAAGAATAATCGAAATTGGTGAAGCTAAATGAAAAATAAATATTTTTTAGTACAAACCACCGGATGAATATAACAATTTAAATTATTTTATTATTATATATTTTCTTTCTTTCCATGATGGCTGGTGAGGCACTGCCTCACCTGCCTCCCCTGACCGCACGTCACTGATGGTTTGATGTAGCTAAACACTGACTTCGTCATTAGTTCAGGACATTTCACACAGATAATCACATCACAGCCTAAGTTTCTCCTATCTGCATATTCAAGTAAGAAAAAGTGTAATAAACAGACTATTTATTCAGACAATACATGTGGAAAGTGTAACTTCAAACAACAACCCAGCCAGATTCGAACTTCTGAAGTGACGAAAGACAGCCATGGACTCTTCCTCAAAGAACCATATAAAACTTCTGTTGTAGGGCTGCATTATCCGTATTTGATCATGGTGACGTAATACCCATCTGGGTGATGCATCGGAGCATCGATACATTTTCGAAGCAATTGCTTCAGCTGTGTCAATTGTTTCAAAAGCCTCGGTTTCACCATCACTACTGGAGAGTTAATCTGAGCTGTGACAGCAGAGGCTGCACCAACACAGGCTCACCTGCAAGTGATTGCTAATCAGCTCAGCTGAGAGCACTTGCCTTCAATTAGGCCATCTATTTAAGCACAGCTTGAGAGGCCAAAAAAGTCTTCTGGGTTCTGTTTAATGTTTCCCCCAAATGGATTAAATAAAAGGCCTTTGGCCACCTGTTGTTTAACTTTTGTTGAGTTTTACTTCCACTCACTACCCAGCTCAGTGCCACATACCATAATTAATCCACTGTTACTATAATTAAAAGCTTGGTCTGCCATTGTGGGTACAGGAAATGACAAACACAGTGGGCCCTACACCGCTGCAGAAAGACAGAAGGATAGATTGAAAGACAGACTAACTGAGTACCACAAAGACAAAAGGCAGCCATTGGTGAATCTAAGACTCAGTCAGTACATGCAAATTACACTACATCACATTACATCAGAGTGCGTGACATTACAGTGAAGTATATTACAGTACATTACATTTAGTCATTTAGCAAACACACTTATCCAGAGTCACTTATTGATGTTCATGAAGTGGGGCACTACATCAAACAGATACAGAGCTGTGGTGTTTCATTCCTAGTTGCATGTCTGCTTGCTTGCTACCTAGCGTTTTTTTAAATGTCTTTAATAAAGTGGGGAACAACTTGACAGTGTTATTTACTCTGCAACACAACATATTGGTGATGAGGCTGGCAACTCTAAATCTGAGCCAGCTCACATCTTTCCTTCAAAATGTTAGGGAGCCGCCAATACCATTCAAGGCATGGATCCATATATTTGAGAACTATTTACTGGTGATTTCTGATTTGGATTTGCCTGATGCAAGAAAGAGTGCATTGCTTATCCATTGACCGAGTCAGGACACCAAGCTAAAGCTACACACAGGCTCAGCAGTATCCATTTTACCCAAGTTAGTGCTCATTAGAATTTTTAACTGATGTTTCCCTTATGGAGCCAAAACTCAGGCTGGTTAGCTATGGGGGAAATGCTATTCCAGTGCAGGGATGCTCAAAAGCTAATATAGCATTTGGTGACCGCAACGCTGACTCAGACCTATAAATTGTACAACACAGGTCAGCAGTGTTAGGCAGACTTATTCTCTGCAGTACAAATGCAAATAATAGATGGTTAGGTCACTTCAGCTCCATGTATCCAGTCTAACTCTACTGTTGGAAATGTGGCAGTGGAGAAACTTGGATGTGCTTAGGGATTTACTCACCTCCTTAAAGTATGCCCAGATGTTATGCCAGTACAACAGAAACTGTGCAGGTAATCTTACTCAGTTAAAGAAGCAGTGTCTAAGGAATTGAGAAAACTGGTAGAGCAGGATGTTATTGAACCTGTAAATTCATTGGAATGGATCTCCCCCACAAAGTAGTCACCACAAAGAAAGGGGGACGAGGGATATGGCTCTGTGTGGACCTGAGAGAGCCTAACAAGGCAGTCGTAGTTGATGGCTTTCCACTGCCTCACATGGAGGAAATGTTTCCAGAGTTGAGAGGTGCAACACTGTTTTTAAACCTAAAGAGCACTTATCATCAGGTTCGACTCCACGAGGACAGCCGCTGCTTAATTACATTCACCACTCACAATCGCCTGTTCCACTACAAGAGGGTGCCGTATGGATTGGCATCCAGGCCCAGCTACTTCCGGCAAATGATGTCATCCATTCTCAAAGGTGTGTCGGAGGTCCATCCTTGATGACGTCATTGTCTCAGGTGTGACAGCTGAAGACCATGACAAAAAGCTGATGGCTGTGCTTTGGTGCGTTTAAAATGCAGGACTCAAGCTGAACCTCTCAAAATGCAGCTTTGGACAGATAGAAATGTTTTTCTTAGGCCATACAGTATCAGAAAAGGGACTTCCACCTGACGACCTCATGTGACTGCTGTCTCTCAAGCACCTCCACCTATAGAACTGCCCAAATTGAGGTCATTCCTGGGGCTGACGTCATGGTATTTGAAATTCATACCAGACTATGCTGCTGTTGTTGAGCCCCTGCAAGCACTTCTCTGTGGATCTGATAAGTTCTTATGGATGCCTGAGACTTAGAGGAGTGTCGGAAGAGAAACATGCATTTTATGGTTATTTACACTGCTCCCTTCTTTTATGGTCCCTTGTCATGCACCCAGACAGAGCCAGAGAGGGACAAATGCTCCATCTCCCTCTTAAACACCTCCAACCCAGTGATCAAAGGGGGCAACAGGCTTTTCAAGCATGGCAAGGAGAATTTTTTTTTTTTTTTAGAAATTAAGACAAACCACTTATGATGGCCAATATGGATCTGCATTTGGGGTTAACAGTTAAAAGCAGAACTGGGCTTGGCACAATCCTCTTTGTTCTTGGTAAGCCCTGAGGTGCCCCCCAAATGTAGAATCCCTTGACATGTTCAGCCACAGGGGGCCATCACCTTTCTCTCTCCCTCTGGCTCCAGCATTTGTGTGTGTGTGTGTGTGTGTGTGTGTCTGTGTGTGTGGGTTTATGCCTGTGTGTGTTTGTATACTTTAGGATCACTCTCCCCTTCTATACCCAAATAATATTCACCTTCTTTGTATTGGTAAGGTCACATTACAACTGGAGTGTATCTCAATACAACCGCAAAGCCATTCATTACTTAAAACAAAAAAGGCAGCAGGCCCCGATGGAATATGTCCAAGAGTTCTCAGGGAACTAGCGGAAGCAGTCTACAAGCCTCTGACAGTTATTTTGAAGCAATCTCTTAAAACCAGAGAAATACCAGATGACTGGAAGCAAGGCAGTGTAGTACCTATCTACAAGAAAGGAGACCGGACTGATCCAGGAAATTATAGGCCTGTCAGCTTAAGTTGTACCACATGTAAATTACTGGAGCACACATCGCTGGTGCTGCCATCATTCCGACGAGGGACAGCAATGCCGACACGATCAGACCCTTCCATTTTCCAAACCACTGATCAACTATGCCCCCCCAGTGGCTTATCTATCCCCAAGTGCTCATGCATCTCGTCTAATAGTCTCCTAAGTCCCTCCAGGGCCCTGGTTACTGACCCATCCAGCGCTGTGTTATTGGGTATATACAGTTATGTGCAAAATAAAAGCAGTCTAACATCACTAATGTGTTTAAGTGCTGATTTTGGCAGAAATGATGACAAAACATGGGAACAAAATTTGAATTTAATTCTTAACTAGGTGTAGCAGAGTAATGGCCAACCAACAGACTTAACAGACATGACATGCATGCTGCTGATAGTCGGTAATTGACTAATTTAATGAAAGGGGCATGTTCAAATTAATAGCAGTGTGGAGCTCAATTAGGGAGGTCATTCAGTTTGTGAAGAAATGGGTGTCAATTATGACCCTTATTTATGAAAGGAAGGTAGCAGATGTTGTACCTGCTGGTTTTAGACCTTGCTCAATGAATAATATGGGTCGTTCCAAACATTGTACTGAAGGAGTAAGAACTTTGATCAAAAAATTGATTGGAGAAGGGAAGACATACAAGGAAGTACAGGAAATAAATGATTTCAAATGCTTTAAAATGGAAAAGAAAACCCGAAACACGCGGTGGAAAAAGGAATACTACCATCCACATAGATCATAGAATAACAAGAATGGCAAAGAAGTGAAACGTACTCTGGGTTCATCGGAGTCAAAATGAACTCTGAGCCCTCAGTGAAACCTTCTTTATACAGATACATAGCTTTAATCAGGATTAGACGATAATTAAATAACCATCAACCTACCATCACTGGTCTAGTGAGGGTAGTTCCTGTGGTTGAATACAGTAGGTGTGATAATTGGATTATCTTCCCTAGCCAGAACAGCTCTCAATCACCCATCACCGGTTTCTTTAGAACTATCAATTGCCTACAGACGTATGCAATTGATAGTTCTAAAGAACTATCTGTGACCCAAGTGACAATTGACGTCTGTGAGCAGAACTGTGGCTACAATAAGGCCATCTAGACAAATGAATACAGGTATGTGCATAACTTTGGTGCGATGACCTTTTCTCTCTTATGCTGCATTGGGTGTGCTGGTTTTAGGGGTTTGGACCAGAATCTTCCAACGACTGCCAGTAATGATCTTGTGTTACATTTATCGCAGCCGGGCGTGGACCCCACGGCCTCTGCCTGTTGTCTGCTAGAGCATTCCAGTCACCTTGCACACAACAGAGATCTTGCTACACTCTTATCATAAGGCAGTGGTGCCTCTTCCCTCTGTCTGTTGTTTAGACAATCTCTTTCACAATTATCCAGTACAGCACTAAACTCTTTCTTTTCCTTACTGACGGAATCTTTACGTTTCTGAGCCTCAGGTTGCTTCTCCTTTTTTATACAACTTGCTTTTGCCAACCAAGCTGCAGCCATAGTCAAGCCATATTTCTGCTTTTTCTTAGAGCTTCCTTTGCACCTCTTAAGAATTGCACAGAGTAACAACTTGCATTCTTCCTTATGCAACCTGCCTTTAAACCCAAACTTTTCTCTCCACACTTGCACACAACCTTTTTTATCGACTTACTCTTTTGCCATCCTTAGTTCATCTCTAGTAGGAGTATACTCCTCTCCTTTATTGCTGGATGACCCCATCTTACTCATTTGTTTGTTCACTCTCTATTCACCAAATTTCCCAGAATATTTGATAGTGTCACTCACCCCTGCACAGTCCAAAGCTGTACCCACAAGCCTCGTTATCTGCTCAACGATCCTGGGCTGGTATTCATAAGAAACGTATAATTCTTTTCCATTGTTTCCTTAGGATCCTGTGTATTCTGATGTATTGAAAGTAACACTCCTATGAATATCAAAAGGCTCACTACCACTACAACAACAGAGAGCAGACACCCCCACCGGGCCTCGAACAGTTCTGCTAGCCATGTCTTCACTGGGGTTGAGACGGCTCAGTTCTATACGCTGAACCCCCTTTGTATCCGGACTCGCTTAGCTGGAACTCACCAGTTTATCTGTTAATTTACAGTGTGTTTTGTGCACCCAAGTGGGTTGTTCCTGTACTTTAATAGCTGTTGCAGTTGCAACTACTACCTGATATGGTCTAATCCACCTAGGTTCTGACCACCTTGTCATCCGGTGCTTTATCAGGACCCAGTCCCCAGGCTGCACCTCAGCTGCCCCTTCTGGAACCGGATCAACTGGAACCATCTGTGCAGAAACTTCCTTCTCAGTGGTTAACAATCTTTTTAAAAGATCTGTGAGTGTCATTTCAGCTGCTGTTTGTGTTGTACCAAACTGTGGTAGGAAATATGCCTTCCCCCTTAGTAGTGTTCTCGTGCAGGGTGTTGAAACGTTGACTTAACACCGAGTTAAACCGAAACCAATGAAAACAAAGCTGTAGCAAGGTAGCTTGTTTACTGCACTCTGCTTCATTGAATTTACATGGTGAAAACTGAAAAACCAAATCAAAACAAACATAATCAGCATCTGTGTCCTTTTTTAAATCACATACATCAAACTAGTCAAATATTAACACAAACAGCTGGTTTACCTAGCTTAGGAACCGATAGCATAGCGTATAGCTGAGAATAGTTCACTTCAAACTGCCTTATTGAACACACCAGAAACAGTGAGTCAAAACAGAAAGTGGTGCAACAGGAAGTAGTGTCATCATATGACCCAGACAGATAAATAAATCAATTTTAACAAATGATTTCTTAAACTGCGATATAGCTAATAACAAAAAAATATTCCAGCAGAAATTCTATTAACAAAATTATTGCCTTGCGGCAACACACCTTTACTGCCTCAAACGGCGTCACTCTTCTCCCTTTAGTGGGCTTAATTCTCATGCTAGTGAGAGCTATAGGGAGGCAATCTACCCACGTTCTCCCTGTCTCCTGCATTGCCTTTCTTAACTTAGATTTAAGAGTTCCGTTTCTTCTTTCCACTAGCCCTACTGACTGTGGGTCATAAGCAAAATGTTTCTTCATTCGGATACCTAAAGTTTGTCCCATTTTATTTAAAACTCCATTTCTAAATTCTGGACCGTTATCACTATATTATCTGTTGTGGAATATGCCATCTAGGAATTATTTCAGAGCAGATAATTTTTCCACTACCTTAGCTTCATCTGAGCTGTAGGACATGCTTCTGTCCATTTTGTAAATGGGTCCACCATTACCAAGCAGTACTTTTTCCCTGCATATGGGGTAAGGTGTATGAAATCCATCATCCATGTACAAAATGGTTCAGCCGGATTAAGAATTTTACCTTGTTGAACTTTCAAATTACCCTGCGGGTGATTTTTAAACAGACCAAACATTTTTTACAAAAATTTTTTTGTATAATTTGCAAAGCCAAATGTAGTATATCATTGATTAACTAGTCCCACCATCCCCCCTTTTGAGACATGTGTATCACCATGGCTCAAAATGTATTGCCATTAAGAACATGAGTGGGGCTGAACTGGCCACATTCTACCCAACCCACAGCTCCTCAGCACCTGTTCCAACAGAAAACTGAGAGCAAAGATCAATAGTTGGTCACATTGCTTATATATATATATATATATTTTTTTTTTAATGGGATTTCCGTCCCCTCATTCATATCTCTGGCTTCTTGCTCCTGTCCCCTGCAACTCATAAGCCTTGTTAGTTCAATGTTTTGTCTTTTCCGAGCCTGATTCGCCCCCTTTAGGCCTTTTTTTGCTTCAAGTCTCATTAACTCTTATCTTATCATTAACTTAGTTGTTTTCCTTCCAATTCTGGGCTCCCCTCGGCTCACCAGTGTGTTCACCCACTGTGACCACAAGGGATCCGTTCACACCCCCTTTTTGTACTTATCATTGACATGTCCATCCACCTTTTCCTGTATGACTGTCTGCACTCCCGCCTCTTCTTACCCATTTTTTTAGCCTAAGCAAACACCTCTTCTACCTTATTGTCCTCATGACACCTTCCTACAACTTCCTCTAGTCCATCTTACCATGTACTGTTTGATCCTTCTTCTTCTTCTACCTTTCTTTAATTCCCTCTCTTCTAATGTACTGACTCAGCGTGTTCTCTTTCTCTTTTTCCTTTTATACCTAAGTACATATTGCGTGGATTTACCTTTTATCCTCCACTTGCTGCTGCTACTTTTCTCCTTTTATCGCTACTGTTGTACTGTTTCTTGAACATCTGATTTCTGTTTCTACACCTGATTCTTAAAAGCTTACCTTTGCTGTTGTTTCCCTAACTAATTTTGATTTAATCCTCCTTCCCAAATGTCTTCTAGGTAAACTGAGAGATTTTAATTAAACTGAGAGATTATTATTTTTTTTGTTTCCATATAATTCTTCTAAAAAAAATTTTTATCCACAAACTGTGAGAGTTGCTTTCATGAGATAAAACTCAAGGGACTTTAAACCTCCTCACTTAGACAACACGAACTTTGAGAGTAGCTTTTATGAGATAAAACGTCAAGGGACTTTAAACCAACTCACTTCTCTTTTACCCTTTGTTTTCCTCCCTGTTTTTGCTGGGACGAACAACAGTCTCCCAAACCATTTGGGTCATTTCACAGATTTCCCGCATTGAAGGATTGTCTTGTCGAGCCATGAGTGCAACCTGAGTCTGTAAACGAAGATGAAGATTGTGTTTGAAAAGGGACTTGAAGGTTGGGTCGTCCTCAAGGCCAGACCCATTCTTGCCGTGAAAGAATGCACGCCTCAAAACTCTCGAGGGTGCTCAGAATGGTTGTGCTTTATGTGAATGGCTGCTACAGTTGCTAATGCTTCATCTGCAAAAGCAGAATATTCTTCAGCCAGAGCTGTACAAAGCTGAACATAATTGTTTCTCATGCTGGAAGGTAAAGACTATGAATGTGTGAACAGATCTAGAGCTAGTCTTCCAGATTAGTCTGATTTTCTCAAATTGGGTTGCATGAAGCAAGTCAGAGAGATTGTGTTCCACCTCTCTTAGATAGTCAATGTTGTGATCATGATTGTCAGGATCAAAAGGTTCCATGTCTATGAGGTCAAGCTCTTCAAAACGAAGACGGTCGGATGTCTTACTATGAGATATAGATAACAGTTTCTGTAAGGCTATCAATGATTTTGTAGCACTAAAAAAAATGTAATGTTTGCTGGGTCAGCAAACTGGTTCAGCTGAAATCAAGTGGATTATTCATACTCAAAAATTGAAATTACCTAAAACAGTTGCAAACTGTAGTACACGGTAGCTACAGCACCACCTGTGGGTTTAACTGCAATAATGGCGCAAGCTGACATCCAAGTTTAATAACAGCTGGCGGTACAAAACTATTATGGTTAGAGTCACACAAGCTGCAATACAGGGTAGTGACAGCTAGAGGGCGCACTATCTTGGCCCAATACTTTGTTTCTGAATTCACACAAGCTGAAATACACGGTAGTGACAGCTAGGGGGCACATTGCTTTCTCTTTAAGAATCCACACAAGCTGAAATACACAGTAGTAACAGCTAGGGGGTGCAGTACCTGACAATTAATAATCCACACAAGCTGAAATATATGGTAGCGTGTGTGTGTGTGTGTGTGTGTGTGCATATGGTGCAGGAATGTTCGTGTTGGAGTGTGTGGTGGTAGGAATGTTCTCTATGTGTGGGGGTTGCGCAGCCTTGGGTGTGTGCACAATGCACACGTGTTCATGGAGAACAAAGCAAAAGAGATGGTGGGAGTTTTGAACTTAGCTGAAGCTAAGCGTTTTTGGAAAATGGCGCATGCAGTGTGGTAAAAAATTATATAATCGTGTAGGTCACTAATGCTGGGTTGTCGTAGGTTAGTAGCTAAATAAATCACATGTAAAACCTAGTTTGAGTGAGATATTTGCTTACTAACGTTGCGCGGCGCATGGCTAGGAGCCAGCTAAACAATGATCCAACACAATGATTACAGATATGAACAATTCATAACACAGGCCTATTTAACTGAGGGAGTTCTTGCACTCAAGGCAGACGAGGGACAGAGTTCCTTGGCGTGCATTTTGCACGCTAGGCCCAGATGAGAGAGTTTTATGCGTGCATACAGCACGCAAGAGGAGCGAGGAGTAGGTGTGAACGAGGTGAGAGAATAGAGAGTAAAGAGAAAGAAGAGAGAGTTTCTGGGGTGTCGGTCCTTTTTATTGCCTACGTTTTTTATGGCTTTTAACAGAGTAACGCTGTCGTTAGTGGTCTTTGGAATTTAGCTGTGGAATTATGGGAAACATAGTTCAGTAGTTCCTGCAACAGAAACATAGTGTAAAATTCCTTTGTTATGCAATACACAGTTATATATTTCAATGAAACCTGGTGAAACATTACAGCTTATACGACTATAGGCATGTATCATAGACATTAAGGCCTGAATGCTTTCTAATTTCCTGCTGCTTAATTCAAATAAGACTGAAATGTAGGTTTTAAGCACTAAAAGGGAGAAACTGTCTTCCCAAAATTTTGATGATTGCTTAGTTTTACAAAATGTGAGTGTGAAAGACCTTGACATCACTCTTGACCCAGATTTAACTTTTGATGGTCATATTAAAATGTTTCCAGAATAGCCTTATTTCACCAATGGAGCATAGCTAAAATCCGGCACAGAAACTGATCCATGCTTTTGTCACATCTAGACAAGACTATTGCAATGCCCTGCTATCTGGTTGTGCTGATTTCTTGTTAAAAATCTCCAGCTTCTTCAGAATGCTGCAGCTCGTAGCTTGACTTGAACCAGAAAGTTTGAACACATTACCCCAATGTTGGCATCACTCCACTGTCTACCTATTAAGTATAGGGCTGATTTTAAAGTTCTGCTCCTGTCTTTTAAAGCTTTGCATGGAATGGCACCTGAGTACTTACCTAACCTGCTTTTACCCAATCAGCCCACACGAACGCTTCATTCTCAAGATCTCTACAGGCAGTCGTAAAAATATTTGCAAAAATTTTAATAACATTTTTAGTAAAATTTTAGTCGTCCTAAAAATTGCTAAAAACTTAACAGGTTGTAGAGCCTTCTTGTACAGAGCCCCGTTTCTGCGGAACAGCCTACCAAAATTTGCAAGGGAGTCAGACACAGTCTCAATATTTAAGGCTAGACTAAAAATGCACCTTTTGGATCAGACTTATTTCATCATAGTTTGGAGACAGGGCTGGAGAGGCCTGTAGTCATAGAGTATTCTAAGGTGGAACCCTTTCCTTACTGTCACTTCTCAACAGCTGTGATCCCTTCTTCCTTTGGGTGGGCTCTTGATGAGTGGGTAGGTTTCTTGCCTCTCTCATGACTACATTGAAACTCTATCTATGTCCCAGTAGCTATGCAGCCATAGAAGGCTCCTGGTGGGGTCATCAGTTTGTAGAACCCCTGATCTCTGTCACTGCTGCTGAATCATGGATTGGATCATTTTTCGGATCAGCAAAAAAAGGGAGACAAATATAACTTTTAGTTACTGCCATTACTTTGTTAGAGAGCAGAGCGCATTGATATGCTTTGTGACGTTATTCATGTCAGAAATGAGTTCCATTCCGTTATGAGACTACGGCTCTGCCCCAAGACCTTGACCATGCTGCTGCCCAGTCTCCACCATTGACGTCGTTCGACCCACGGCAAAATCGCAGTTTGACACCAAAACCAGAACCACACTTTTTTAAACTTACTGACTAACTGACCATGATGGTCATCATAAACTCATACCCTGGGCCAGTCAGAGGAGGATGGGCTTCCCCTCTCAAGTCTGGTTCATCCCAAGGTTTCTTCCTATTTGCTGCACATAGGGAGCTTTTCCATGCCATTGTTGCCACAGGCTTGCTTTTGTGGGGATTCAGGCCAGGGTTTACTGTAAAGCTTACTGTGGGCAATGTTTGTGAAATGCACAGTACAATAAAAGTTGATTGATTGATTCATTGATAACATATAGAGCATGAAATATGTCTATATTTATTGAAAAAAAAAAAGTTTTTGGGTAAGTTACGAATTCATCACCTTTGTGAAATTTTGTTTCAAAAGGGAAATCTAAGACTTCAAAAATGTTCTGTCAACTGGGTTTTAATGAGGTTAGAGGAGGAAAAACTAAATACATTGATCTCTAAATTCTAACTATTATTTTAAAATGTATGGCACTGGGTCTCTGTGACCCCAAACAATGAGGGAGTAAAGCCAATTTCAAAAGAACACAAGGGTTAAAAGGGTCATTCTCATACCAAATAGACTCAATGAGGCACACTAAAAAGAAGCCAGTTAGACAAGGATTATTGTTTCAAAGGCTATGGGTTAGCTGGATTGAAAATGTTCACATGCAATGTTACAGTTTGAGCATGTTACATCTTGAGCAAGGTAAGATTGGGGGATAGCAACATGGACCACTGTGAAACTATTGCTTTGAGTTTTGTTCATATGAAGATGGTATAATGGTCATTCTGGTGAGTTGATGTTTGTTTATGTTCTGGCTGACAAAAAAGATTTTTTTTTTAAAGGAAGACACTTTTAAGGTACTGATATGAACTAATAATGAGCTATTCTATTATGTCACACTTCTAGAAATCCTATGTATAAAGGGTGATGTAAATAAAAGGCACAGTCCTTCAAAGGAAGACTCTTGTGCATGTGCAAATCGATGCATCAGTAATTTACTTCAGAATGTTTAGTTCATTCATTAAAGTTTAGTATGCGTATGTGAAAAGTAGGTTGCTGATACTAGATACTCCTCACTGTTTATTTCTGTTTGCTGTAAAATATGTGCTCGTATAACATTTGAATAACTATGCTGTTTACTCTATCCTTGTATAATTATAAATGATAAGTTTTTCTAGGTTGTTATTCAAAACGAACCCCGGTTGTTCAGACTGGACACAACACTGGTGACGAGAACGGGATTAGACAAAGACTTAGATGCAGAGTAGCAAAAGTATAATTAGTTCAGAAAATGGCAGTTTTCAGCATTGATTCAGGGTTATGTTTCAACGAGGCTAACAAAAGCTTCAGCTTTGAGCAATTTGTGGAAGCCAATGGAATCGAGAGTGACAAGCAAAGAGATGTAGGATACAATATTTTTGCAAGGACTGTCATCTTAATAATGTTAATTCTTCCAAGAAGTGGTATAAGGAAACTCTTCCATCATTTTTGGAAGTTGTTAACTAAGTTGACTAATTTTGGAGGTAACTTTGATTCCTAAATAATAAAGTCCCAATGGAGCCCAAAGAAAGGGCTTGACATTAAGTCAAGAGTTTCATCCAACCCAGAAAATTTGATCCAAACCCAAACCTTTTCATCACATCAAACATTCCCATTCAATTCTATCGGAGGCGTTTTCAGCGTCCATAGAAACCACAGCACCTGGTGTTTGATAAAAATTGAGATAATGAATAATGGTGAAAAGGCGTTGTGTGTTATAATAGGAATTTTGACCCTTAATAAAGCCTGTTTGGTTTGCATCTACAATAGAAGTCAAGACCTGAGTGCCAATATTTTTGATAGAATTTTGTTGCCCACTCCAAGAAAATTCTTGGAGTGGATAACAAAAAGAAGAACACATTTCTGGGTTCTGGATTTTCTTTAATATTAACGTTATACAGTATTGGCTATATATATTGAGTCTGGAAGCTTCAAGTCTTCAAATGATTTATTAAAAACCTTTAACAAAAGATTATTAATTTCCCCTTCATCACTTTAAAGAACTCAACTGGGAAACTGTCCTCTCCTGGGGATTTTCCTGATTGGAGAGTGGAGATAGCTTTATCTACTTCTAATCTAAGGAGATGGGGGACTCCAATAGGTGTACTTGGTCCTCTGATATCTGTGGAATATTCAAGTTATTTAAGAAGTGATCTGTCCTGAGCCTCTCCAAGTCAATCTCTGAGCTATATAAATGCATCCTGCATAACTGAAATGAAGGACTTTGTAAGGGTATTTCTTGCCAGCCGTGCCAGTAGGAAGTTTGGTTTGTTGGCCAGTTCAAATAATCTTTGTTTAGCAAAAAGTATGTCCTTTCCTGGTTATCAGATTATGCAATGCTATTCTAAATGATTTATGATCAAGAAGGGTCCCATTTAACTTTG
The DNA here is from genome assembly GCA_022829145.1 of Albula goreensis. Lineage (NCBI taxonomy): Eukaryota > Metazoa > Chordata > Actinopteri > Albuliformes > Albulidae > Albula > Albula goreensis. Next base: position 172,303 of record CM040758.1, read on the forward strand.
TCAGCTCCGTCCTTGTCGTTAAATTCTAAAAATAAATCAGTTTGATTCTTCAAGAATTTGATAAAGCAGCATTGCATTCAATCTCCAAGAGAATGAGCGCTCATTGGGTCTTACAGGTTGAATGGCCATAACTACAGGAGCATGGTCTGAACGGGCAATGTGGTCTATATATACATGTTCAACTAAATAAGCAAGACATCTAGAAACAAAAATATAATCAATGGGCCTCATTTATCAAACGTGAGCCGAACGAATTTGATCGTAAATCGTTCGTAAATGCATTTACGCATAAAATGTGGGATTTATCAAAATTTTCGCACATCAGTTCTGCAATTTTAAAGTAGTTGAAAGAATTATCCAAAGAATACAGCATGCTTGCCGGTTAGCTACCTTACCGGACTTGACATTTTGAAATAACTTTCTGGATATAATGACACTGCAATGCTGGTCAGGTATAATGATCTTCAATGACAATTTCAGGTTTTGAACAGAAAGTTCTGCTGTTCTTTGACTGCTTCTAGTACTCTTGCTGCTACTATGTCGGTTCTTAGTTCTTAGTACAATCGTAGTCATTTTTATACAAGGTAAAATGATGTTAGAGAGGGACTGCAGAGTGGAGGGAAAGGCAAGGGAGGGCACACTATTATGGAAGATCCTAATTATGTAATAGTTCTAATTTGAACAAATTATTTAACTAGGGATTCGTTCCAAGTTGATTTAGGGAAAACATGACGGTCCCAACGATGTATTGCATGTGACATTACCACTTTGGCCAACCATGCCCCCTCGTGGGCCCGGGTGCAGCTGCCCCCCAGGATTTATGGCAACGATAAGGCTAGTATACAAAAATTTACCTTCAGAATTGGAGAGTGATTGATCCAAGACCAGGGAAAATCATATCCCGGTCACCCTCCACGGTAATTCCAGCTAACGATGTCTCTCCAATAATTCGCCTCCAGTTTCATGTCGAACCATTTTCCTTTAACCTGTTGCAGCTTACGGCAGAACTTTTGACACCGAATTTACTGCAACAGTTATTTCTTGCCAGGCTTTGGTCTTCCCCGGCCCTGACACGAAACTACTTACACTTCGGAACAAAGTATTTTTTTATTCTATTTCCATTAACAAAACTTCATTCGCCGCTTCAGAACAGTTTTTTTTTCTTCTGCCTTTTCTCTGCCATCTCTTTACATTGCCAGCAATGGGATTTCAAGCTCCTTATATGGTATTTCAGGGGCGTGGATTTATGCTAATCAAAAATTTTGTCATTGTCATTGCTTGTCATTTACGATTGATTGGTATTTATACATAGGCACGAAATAGGAACAAATGCTGTGTTTACGCATGTTTGATAAATCAGGCGGAATTTCTTAGTTCGTAACCGTTGACACATACATTTACACACAGTTTTACGAAAATATTGATGAATGAGGTGTGATGATGATAGATGGGGCTAAGGGCGAGATGTATATTGCTTTGAATGATGTGTGTTGATGTCTCCATATGTCCAAAAGATCAAACTCCTTATTAATATTTAAGATAGCGTTGGCATTCTTGGATTGAGTTGTCTGAGTCTGTCCATCATTGGACATAATGTACTGTTAAAGTCTCCCCCAATTATCATGTTTGTGCATTCCATATCAACTATTTGACTAAGTAAAGATGTGTAAAATGTTTCATCTTGAATATTAGAGGCATAGACATTTCCTAACAAAATGTTTTCTCTGTGCAGCAACCCTATAACCCCTTTAACTATTTAACCCCTTTAACTTCCTTCTTTATTTTTATAGGTGGCTGTGACTGGTAGCTGTAAATGGTAGGTTCTTATGTATTAGGGTAATAACTCCCCTCCTGTTTGATGAGTATGATGAACAGAAGACCTGACCAATGCATTCCCTATGGTATTTTTTGTGCTCCTCATCATTTAAATGTGTTTCTTGTAAGAACATGTACTTATCTTAATACTCATTGATAATAAATTGTGTTATCAATAATTACCTAAATGAGTTGCATACTGCATATAACTTTAGCTATTACACATAAAGTGGGACAGTCTGTAGTTTCAGGTGTGTAAAATGAATGCTGTTTAAGGGCTGTGTCCCAAGCAAAACAGAACAAAATCCTTGGAATCACTAAGAACACAGATAAGAAGTATAATAAAAGAACAAAGAAAATCTACCCTTGCCTAGTTGCACTTTTGCCTTAAAAAAGCACAGCTATAGAGGATCAAAAACAAATGAAAAAGATATAAACCCCCCTTATTAGATTGCAATCATGATAAAACCAGATTACCAGTGTATGATCAGAAATGTAACCATAAAGTAACATAATAAGCCTCCGTGTGCAGAAGTGCACATATTTCACATCGTTCTGGATTCAACTGTCATACCTGAGGCAACTCGCTTGCAGACAATGTAGGCATTTATTTCTTCCATGGTCGAGAAGGAGGAACTGGTAACATTGGGGATTCTGATGACAGGGTACAAGAATGAGCACCAGATCCCAGCCTCTCTCAGTAGCCTACGAGTGTTTGCCATCTCCTTCCTCTTCCTCACGACCTCCGTGGAGAAATCTTAATAGAAGGACACTTTTCCATCATCGATATTTACTGTGCCTTTGTTTTTTGCCGCATATAAGATTCTCTGTCTGAGTAGTTGTGAAACCTCACCAGGACGGCTCGCAGACCCACATTACCGGCGACTCTCATCAGCGGTCCTGTGTGGTGGGCTCTCTCAATCTTGATTTGATCCTTAAGCATATTCAGAACATCTGGTATTCACTTTTTTTAAAAAATCAGTCCGACAATCCTAATGTTCTGCCATCGACTTTGGTTTTCAAAACTCTCCAAGCGATCCAGTGCCTTCTTTAGCTGGGCCTCCAGAACTCCCACTCATGGAACCATGGCAGCCGACAGATCCTCCAGGTCTGAGACCCACTGTTCAACTGTTCCCATCCTCTCAATTACACTGTACTTCACTGTACACTGTACACGGGACTTCAATAACTGGTTTAATACAGTTGTGCTCAAAAGTTTACATACCCCGGCAGATATCAGCAAATACTGGAGGAAAATTTGCACTCATCAGCCCGGAAGCTGCGCATGGGACGTACTTGGACGTTCCAACATGACAACGATCCAAAACACAAGGCCAAGTCGACCTGTCATTGGCTACAGCAGGACAGAGTGAAGGTTCTGGAGTGGCCATCTCAGTCTCCTGACCTCAATATCATTGAGCCACTCTGGGGATATCTGAAGTGCACAGTTCATGCAAGACAGCCCAGGAATTTACAGGAACTGGAGGCTTTTTGCCAAGAAGAATGGGCAGCTTTACCATCTGAGAAAATAAAGAGCCTCATCCACAACTACCACAAAAGACTTCAAGCTGTCATTGATGTTTGAGGGGGCAATACACGGTATTAAGAACTGGGGTATGTAAACTTTTGATCAGGGTCATTTGGATGTTTTTTGTTGTCATTATGATTTAAAAATAGAAAACACAATTGTTTATCAATAAATGACTTCACCCAACCACTGACCATGAGTGGAAAAAAAGTTTTTGTGTTATCATTCATATTCTCTGGCCAAGAAAGCAAAACTTCTGCCGGGGTATGTAAACTTTTGAGCACAACTGTATTCTTAGCCAATTTACTATCCAGCATCTTTTCTATGCTAGCTGTAACACTCTCCTCAATTATCTTGTCTCTGTGTACATTTGGCTCATCAGCATGAGTAGTATTAGCATTACCATTCCCTCTACCTCCCTTTTATGTTCATCTTTCTTCTTCATCAATCTAGGATGCGTGAAAAGGTTATCTAGTGACATTATGGGTATATTATGCACACGGGGAGGCTTTAAACTATTAGTAAAGGTTGTTAAGAACCTGGAAGCATTATCAGAGAACATGGGATTCATTTTCATAGCTATGCCTGTGACACACAATTATACATTTCATTATTGCCCAATGACATCGGCACTATCAATAAACTGGTTCAATGCATTGATCATATCAACTCTTGGGTGTTGCACAACTTCTTGCTATTGAACAAAGATAAGACAGAAGTTTTAATTATCTGAGCAAAGGCCCAGAGAGAGATATTGTTTGCTAACTTGAAATCTCTGGCTCAAAATGCTAAGCCCCTTGCAAAAAATGTTGGTGTGCTTCTAGACCCTGAGTTTAATTTTGAAGCTCACATCAATAGTGTCATTAAAATGCTTTTTATCACCTGAGAAATATTGTTAAAGTGCAGCCATTCCTCTTCTAAGCAGATACTGAGAGACTTATGCATCCTTTTATTACTACCAGGCTTGACTACTGTAATGCTCTCTTTGCTTGGTTTGCACATGTATTGACCAAGACCAAAAGGAGAGCACACATCTCACCTGTACTGAAGTCCCTTCATTGGTTGCCAGTCAGTTTTAGAACAGATTTTAAGATCCTTTTATTGGTGTTTAAATGAATTATTTTTTAAATTAATTAATCTTAATGCAACTGCGCATGAATACTTGTCAGATTTGTTTTAAATCTATACCCCATCCTACCCAGCTCAGGTCCTCTGAACAGCCTACCACAAGAGCTGAGGGCATCACAATCTGTTAACTCCTTACAAAAGAAATCTTAAAACATACTTTTTTAGCTTAGCATTCTCTTAATACATTTTCTTCATTTCTTGATTTTATTTGTTGTTTATTATTACTTATTGATTTTGATTTTATTGCTGGTTTTAGTGATTTTTATTAGACTTTTAATGTTTTTATTGATCTTTATTGATTTTTCCTTATATCTATCTTCTTTTTATTGTTGTATTTTACTGCACTGTAAAACACCTTTTATTGCAACCCTGAATAAAAGATGCTATATAAATAAAGTTTGATCGATTGATTGATCGATCTTGAGGTGAGTAGCACACGCAGTTTAGTCTACACAGGGCAGGAAGTGCATGCAGCCTTAAACTCAGCAGCAGTAACAGCTGACAGTGCAGACGTAATTGCTACTTCTATGTCATCCTCTGAGCTTGGCAATGGGAGTCAAGATAAGCAGTCCGCAGTTACATTCACTCAACCTGGCTTGTACTGGATGTCATAACTGAATGACAGCAGTCTAGCCAACCACCTAGCTATCTGCATGCCTGCTTTACCCTGGCCTTTCTATGAAAGCAGTGTGGTCTGACGGCTGTGATCTGTACGTAACGTGATCCGTCTCCCCCATAAATAGGGTCTCCACTTTTCTGTTGCCCACATGCACCCCAAGGCATCATTTTCTATGGTAGAGTAGTTTCTCTCCGCCTGGGAGAGTGTGCGCAATGCAAATGCTACAGTCCTCTCTGAGCCGTCGGGATGTAACTGAGTGAGGAATGCACCCAGACCATAATCTAATGCATCCGTTGTGACAACAGTGGGCAGTTCTGGGTTAAACAGGGAGAGTGCAGGGCTATTCACTATGAGTCCTTTTACAATCTCAAAGCTCCTGTCAGGGAGGTGATGATTTAAGAAAAATAATGATTCTCTGAATCCTCGGTGCTCTAATAATTAAAGCCCTTGTTTAACGTCTGGCACTCTGAATACTGAATACAAGTGACACTAACTACTAGAACTCCTCACCTAACACGTAATAATTTAAAATTGGTTTACTTAAATAATTACGATTAGAAATAATAACTATTAATTAAATAACCGAGTTTGTTTATAGAAATGAGCAGTCTGGTGGATCAACTTTTATCAGAAATATGTATACACTTGCAAATGAAATAGTTTACAACTTTTATTTGATAATTACAACACTAAGACAAGAACAAACAGGAAAATTTAGGATCACAGATGAATGAAATGAAGATTACCCAGCCAATGCTTGTCTCTCCTGAGGAATACAGCCAAACAGAAAAGCAAAGTAAATCCCAAATGTATGATAGTTCCAGCGGTGATGGTAAATAATCGGACAAGCGATGAAGCAGGAAGATGAAGCTGAAGTATTGAGCAATGAGGACTGAGCAATGAGGCCTGTTCCAGGCCCAACTTAAGAAGGGTGTCTCCCCCTCCTCCTTGGTCCTCGCATATCTAATTTTATGGTGGGGGAGTGCTTGAAGGTGTATCCAGGACTTAATCTTACATTGAAACTAAAACAACTGGAAAATACAAGGCATCCCCTCAGTATTAATCTTTCTGTGATCGGCTCTTTACGAGCATCAAAATGACACCAATAATGAACATATGCAAGTTTAAGGAGGAGAGTTCACATAGAGGAACAGGCCTTCCTTATCAGTGGGGAACTTTGTTTGCATATGGGGAGTAAATGCTGAAAGGTTGTTGTAATCGACTAGGCACAGTAGTGAATTATAATCTCGTGTGAGACCATTCGCTATTGAATAAGGCACCAGGAATTGTATGAATTTTGTGTATGAAGTGGGGTAAGACCACTCCTCTGTTGCTGATGAGGAGTAATTGCTGAAAGGTTTGTTGAAATCGACTAGACACAGTAGTGAAATTATAATCTCATGTGAGACCATTCGCTACTGAATAAGGCACCAGGAATGTTGTCTGTTCACTGTCAGTGTCCTAATCAGAAATTGAATGAATAAAGTATTAACTGAAGAAAGCGTGCACGTCGCTGAGGGTTAGAGTCCCCGGCAAAAAAGATATCTCTGATTTCATTTCTGATTCTGAGTGTGGCTGCTCAGAGATTTACATCTCAGAGCCACGAATCAAGAAACATCCTAAGCCAAAAAGCTACAGAGGTCACTTCTCACGTTTTTAGGAACTAAGTAGCGATAATCATGGTCTCCTATCTTAGGCTCACTCGAAAAACAAACCCGAGTTTTGCCAGTCTGGTTAAAGTGTATTTTTTTCCCACAAACTCGACACACCTACCTGACAAAGGGGGGTGTATTTAACACTAGCTTTACCTAGTTATCCACTGGCAGCAGCAGTAACCCATATTCCTGTGCATACTAATAGGGCCACTCTACTATTAGGTATGACAAGGGAAACATAGTACCAAGAAGGGTTAAGACCATACCATGGTACAACCTTTGTAAGTACACTTGGAATGCTTTGTGGAAGTGCTTTGTAGGTACTCTTTTTATTCAAATACCGCAAAACTGAGAATAACTAATAACTTTGAATAACTTTGATAGCAGCACCCTGCTGAAGGGACGAAATTAAGTCTGAACAGACCAGGCTAATTCACTACACCCTGTAGTCTTAAGGTCATGTGATCCATAGACCACCTCCAACATGTTGCCTTTGGATCTCTCCTGAAATGGCTATATCATCCCATTCCAAACCTTTTAACAATAACTGGCTTCCTAACATTCCTGTCCCTCACTAACCCTAAAGAACAGAGACACATTCATTGGTATTTTCTTTGATGCTACTGTCAACCTTGTCATTGTTTTGTGATTTTGACCTTGTCTTTGTAACTGTTTGATGACATGTTGCTCTTGTTTAGCTAAGTTTAGTTAGTACCAAAGATGTGCCCAGAATGTTCACAGCCAGTGTGTACCCAAAATGTTTTCATGTAACATGTCCATACTGTTCTAAATAGATATTAACTGCCCAGATGTTACAGGCCTGAAAGAACTGTTTACCCAACTTTCCAGCTGTGGACTGCATCCATAACTCATGTGCTCTCACGGATTACACCAGAAGTGGAATCCTGAGACCAAAGGGGGGATGTAGGGACTACTGAACTATGTTTCCCATAGTTCCACAGCTAAATTCCAAAACCGCTAACTACAGCGTTAAAAGCCATAAAAAATGCAGGTATTATTTTGTATTCTTAACAAAATGCATAGCTGCGGCAGCTAATGAGAGCTTATGGTTAAAACTTCATGGCCAAAACATATATGTTTTTTTGGAGTACCAATTAACTTGATAAGCGGCTATAAAGTGTTGGGCATTTCCTTTGAATCTGTAAGAATTAAATAATGACCACCACCAGCAACATAGCATTTTAGTGAATGGATTGTATAATCAATCAGCAACGGAGGTCTTTGAACTTGGTAAAGTTTGTTTTCACATTTACTAGGTCTTTGGTAGCAGGAGCATAATATTCAAATAAAGTTTAACATGTGGGCAAGCGAGCAAGCAGCACCATGCATTTTTGGCAATAACCATGCTTTGAGGGATGATTTTTGTTGGCTCCGTTGGAGGGAGTGAAAATGAGGGCTTGAGCAAATGAAAATTCACCCTTCCCTCAACAAATCTGGAATGGAATCTCCCTCAGGGTGGCAGCCATCTTACATACGGGACTTTTTGGGTATTCCCTCCTCAATTGAAGGGCGATTGAGCATGAATAAGCAAGCATTTTTTCAGATTGGAATGCAGCCCCGGTGGTTGCATGAATAAGCAAGCATTTTTTCAGATTGGAATGCAGCCCCGGTGGTTAGCTACAGGGAGCAGAGACGCACAGTCACGAGGCCACAAGACGAGTGGAACCCTCCGTGGAGAGCCACGCAGCAAACCCCAGAATTCAGCAGAGCGAGGTTCCCACTACGTGAACAACGGCCTCGGATCCCAGAGAGAACAAGCGAGAAACCAACTCTGCGGAAACCAGAGACTAACTGTAACAAAAGGAACGCACTGGACCCGTCTAACTAACGGAGAAAACCACAACAGTAAGGCTGTAACACTGAGGACAGATAGATATATCTTAACTAAATGTAATTAACTGTGTTATGTATTATTCATATCTATAATCATTGTGTTGGATCATTGTTTAGCTGGCTCCTGCGCTGCGAAAGCGTTAGTAAGCAAATATCTCACTCAAACTAGGTTTTGCATGTAATCTATTTAGCTACTAACCTACGGCAACTCGGCATTAGTGACCTACAGGATTATATAAATTTTTACCACACTGCATGTGCCATTTTCCAGAAACACTTAGCTCCAGCTAAGTTCAAAACTCCCACCATCTCTTTTCCTTTGTTCTCCATTAACACGTGTGCATCGCGCACACACCCAAGGCTGCGCGACCCCCACCACACATGCCAACGCACACATACACACTGCACCATATGCAGATGCACACACACGCATTGTTTATTGTTACATTGTAATAAAACGAGCATTGCCATTTAGTACATATGTTCAATGAACTTTGTTATATTCTATGGTTGTGTGTTTATTAATATTGCATATATATTGAATGTTTGCCAACCTCTGCAGCTCCGAAGAACTCCAAATGCTCCTAATTCACGTTTGTCCAATCATTAACGTTATTGATTCGGTTGTGATTGAACCAACAATGTTGTGATTTTATTATGATTAGTTATTAATATTGTAATTTTGGTTATAATTATTAATTTAATTATTCGTTGGAATTATGTATTTATAGCTATATAATGAGATATATTTAATGTGACTGATTTATGAGACTGATTTATCGTAGTTACACCATTATTTGTAAAATATGTTATAGCATTTCCTCCTCGTAATTAAGTAACTTCTTAGTAAAGTGGTGGTGCCACACGTGAGGCTTAAATAATCCCTTACACTTTTGGTGCCCTGTGCGAGGAATACCATAACAAATCCCTAAACTCTTGTAAAAGAGATTTTAATCTCAAATGGACTTTACCTGGTTAAATAAAGGTTAAATATTTTTTTTTTAAAAAGTCACACACAACTGCTTATCACCCTATGGGAAATGGAGGAACTGAGAGGTTTAACTGAATCTTACCGAACCGAACATGCTTTGCGCTTTGCCAATAAGGGCCAAACAGCAGTTGCCACAGCAGATTCAAACTCTGACCTTTGCCTACAATGCCACGTTGCATGAAACAATGGAATATAGACAACGGAATTTAAACAATCCTTAGAGATCCAGTTGTTGTTGACTACAGCAGCTGTGCCAACACACTCATGTCCAACCTTCATGAAGCTGCAAACATTGCGCAAGAACATGCTGGCAAAGAACAGCAGCAACAATCCCAAGGATACAATAAGAAAGTCAAAGGTACTTACCTGAATATAGGTGATAGGGTTCTTCTTGCAAATAAAAGGGAAAGAGAAAAACTGTAGAATTGTCCAAACACATGACCCGTAAGTCTTGCAACATGTGATGTAGCTTGCATATCTCTGCTGAGTTTGCATTGAACCTGAACAGGAGAGGTATGTGAATAAGGAAGCTGACCACTCCTCACTTTAATAAATGAAACTTCATGCAGGAGAGAATACACATGATTGGCTACCATCCTGGTGTCCTTTAGTTTTACTAAAAGACTTCATACAGCACAGTTGGAGCACAGCAAGACTGGAGCCGCTACAACAGGTATCAATTTTTAACCCTTATATGAATTCCTAGTCTTTAGTGGGTCTTGAACCCCAGTCACACAACCAGAAGGCCACAGCGCTAACCACAGAGCTATGAGGTTAGGGAGTGAGCATATATTTATCGGCAGAAGACTTGCCAGAAGTGGGAGGAGAACTGGTGACCCCTGTCTGAGACAATGTAATGGGGAAGACCAAAAACTCGGAACACATGGTCACACAGCAGTTTCATGAGCAGAAGACACTTTAGGCAATGGTATAAAATGATAGGCTTTAGAGAATCTATCAACGACTACTAGGATTACAGTATTACCTTTAGATTCAGGTAGACCCGTAATAAAGTCCAGTGAGAGGTGTGACTATGGACGGCTAGGAATGGGGAGAGGGAGCTCCCCATTCCCATTGCTCTGGACACACACAGAGCATGCTGCCACAAAGGACTTCATGTCTCTTTCCATGCCAGGCCACCAGAACGGTCTCCAAAGAAATTCAAGGGTCCTTTTCATTCCAGGGTGTGCTGCCAGACGTGAAGAATGTCCCCAATGAAGAACTTGGGACCTTACCCTCTTGAGGACGGAGAGAAGTCCTGCAGGTCCCATACCAGGATCCAGTTCATCTTGGTGGGCCTGCCTGACCGCCGTCTCAATGCCCCAGTGTATGGGAGCCACAATCCGAGACTGAGGAATGATGGGTAGCGGATTGTGATCCTGAATTGTTACCTGGAACTGTCGAGACAGGGCATCAGGCTTCATGTTCTTTGATCCTGGGCGGTAAGACAGAGTAAAATCAAAAACTTTTTCAAGAGCCTCTATATCTTGTTTATGGTGCGGTGCCCAGAACTGCATACAATATTCCAAGTGAAGTCTGACTAAAAAGCATTGGATAATTTTAATATAACCTCCTTTTGTCCATCCTGATGGCCTTTTTTTTACCGCTACAGCACACCGTCTAGATGTTGTTAAGGTTTAGTCAATTATAACTCCCAAATCCTTTTCAAATTGAGCGCATTCCAGTTTTGCTCCTCCAGTAAAGTATTCTTGTCTAAGGTTCTTATTTTCCACATGCAAGACATTTAGCTACATTGAATGTCATCTGCAAGGTATCTGCCCACTTTCCGATTCTGTTTAAGTCTCCTTGTTTTAACTTAGTTGATTCTATACTGTTGGCTAGACCCCCTAGTTTTGTATAATCTGCTAATTTTACTATTTTACTAACCTCTTCATCAATATCATTTATATATGTAAGGAAGAGCAAAGGCCCCAACACTGATCACTGTGAGACTCCACTTAGTACAGGAACGTGCTGTGATCCTCCCACAGTTACACCCTGTTTTCTACCAGATTAACCAACTATAAACCCATTCAGTGATAGTTCCTTTAATTTCTACAGATTTAATTTTTACTATTGGCCTCTCATGTAGTACCTTGTCAAATGTCTTTTAAAAAGTCCAAATAGATGATGTCTTAAGCTTGGTTTGAATACAAACACTGTAACTTCCTCAAAATAGTCCAGGAGGTTTGTTAAGCATGACCTCCCTCTACAAAAACCATGTCGGCTATCATTTCAGATACCATTTTGTTCAAGGAATAATTCACATTTTTCCCTGATAATAGATTCCAGTAATATACATGTAATACTGACAGGTCCGCAATTTCCTGGGTCAGTACGTTGAACTTTGTTGTAGATTGGCATTACATCGCCATGTTTCACTCCATTTCATCTCCAGTATCACTTGTCTGCCACACATATTCATAGAACTTTTCACAACCTGAAACTGCACTGTTTCTACTAAGAATGGATCAGCCTCGTCGCAGTAGTTCACATGTCCAGCATGATCTACAGCTTGTACTTTTTTCCTGGAGACACCACATAGCAAAGTGATTTCCCCCTCCACATTCACGACAGACTTTTCCATAAGCCAACTCTTACTGCATGCTTATTACCATACCTGCCACAGTCTTTAGTGTCAGTTTTAAATTTGGGTTTATTAAATTTTCTGTTATTAGGATGTCTATTATTCTGTTGCAGTGCAACTGATTCGACAAGTGGCATGACAGGGTATCCAAACTAGAATTACTCTCTACATAGAGAAAGCAGTACCAAGAAAATTATTAATAACATTTAACACTTGCATAAGAAGCTGTGCCACTTTATAAAATGCCATATAGATCTCATTGGGGCAAAAACCATACACTTCAAAGCATGGCAGAATACGTAACAAACCTATGTTAAAACCTAGACAACAATCATGGCTGAACAGGACAGCAGTAGTTCAATAAATTACAGTGGTTCACCAAGTAGCATGACAGGGCAGCCAAGCTAGAATTACTCGCTAGAATTGCAAATGGAAGCTGAGCTGTTCCAATTTATAATACACTGTACAAACCTTACAGATAGGGATAGAAACTCTACATTTGTAATACATGGCAGAAAACGTAACAAATGTTTTTAAGTTTAAAAGCTTGGATAACAATTACAGCTGAATAGAACTGCAGCAGCTCAACAGGCAGCATGTAATGCCTGACAGAAAACGTAACAAGTCAGTTAAAACCCAGAACATAATCAAAGCTGATCATTAGATTGTTAGATTGCTGTTACTAGGACTGAATTAGTGCAAAAATTAGCATGGCAGGGTAGCTGAACTAGACCTACAACAGGGATCGAAAACTGGTCACAACGTGCATGATTCTGTTAACTTGCCAAGCTTCAGGCTCTGAGGTTTTGTTTTGTATTGTGAGGGAGAGTGAACAAACACTCTGGAGTATGGACATGGAGGTGGAGGCTATAGTCAGGAGAGCATGCGTAAGTGATGGAAAAGAGGGGCAGAGGAAGGCAGTAGAGATTCAGAGAAGATAGAGACAGTTGGGGTCCAGGTTTGTGAAGCTAGCAGGCGGTGAGGGAAGAAGAGGAGCAGAGGGCAACTCCATGAGTGGCGGAGGTAGGCCAAGGGTGATGCAGTCGCAGCGGTGATGTCGTCAGGTGCTGGATTGTTGCAAAAAAATTGAATCCAAGCTTGATCAAACAGGAAGCCTCCAGTAGCCAAGCAACATCTCAGATCCCTCCGTAAACAATAAACTCCATACAACTCTGTAAACAATAAACTCCGTATAACAAACTGGGTAACTTGTATCGGTGTAGTAGACAAAAACAGTTCAATCCATTGGTTCAGGAATAAAAAGAAAAACGAAGAACTTTCTGTCTGTTACATGGAAGTTGTCCTGCATGAGTTGGAATTCCAATGACAGAAGGGTAGAGCTACTTGTCCGAGGCAGAGCGACGAGTGGTAATGGAAGATGACACTGAAAAGGAGAACTAAGCCAGAAACAGAGAACATGATGGGAGAGAAGATACGTGGCAAATTAATACTTGCGAAGTCAACCAGATTGGATGGATACTGGTGTTTGAGTAAAGGGTTGTCTGAAGGTAACCTCTCCCGAAATTTGTTTTAACAAACTCCAATAAAACATCCTATTCTAAGGACCTCTAGAAGCTTGTCATAATGGAATATGGTTTATTTATGGTGAATAAATATTCATGGCTGCCTGGCAAGTCTTAACAGGGTTGTTGAAGGTTGATGATGTTGATGTCTCTATATGACACGGCTCCTGAAAGCCCCCTCTGATTGATTACCTTAGAACTTCAAGTATTTCCTTTGGTTTTACATTATAAACAATGACCATTATAAACAAACCTCAGAAATGATTGGCTCTTGGTCTGTTTCTGCAGGCTTTTTTTGGCCTTTTAGAGTTTTTAAAAAATGAGCAGTGCCCTCAAGAAGCCAGATTTCAAAGGGCCATATCTTGGGAACTGCTGGTCCAATCAAAGAAAACCTTTGTATTTTCTTGACTCTGTGAGCTCTATAGTACACTAGAAAACTAGCAAAATCTTAGTTACAGAATGTGAACAGATTTACCCTTGTAACAGAATGCTCCAGTACCTGCTTGTATCATGTTTAAGATTTGTATTTAATGTTGTACAAAAATCTATATGTCATTTGGAGTTTGTGTGAAAGCAACTGCAAATGACTAAATATTTTTGCAAAAATGCTTAGTGGTTTGTTGATTCAGCTTTGTGTTGCCATTATTTACTAAAGTCTCATTCATATGGTGTAAAAAAAAAAATAGAAAAATACTGCAAGTTTCTGCAAATGCAAGCATACAGTCAAGCAAGCAAACTCTAAGCCAGAAGGAAAGCTAAATCATCATTTATGTCATCAATGACAGATCACACATGAATTCCATTCCCCAATCAATAAGAGAAGCATCTAGGTGAGCAAGGCCTAGTTCACCCAGATTTCAACAGTTCCTCTCCTTGCTTCAGAGCCACTGTTATTTCTAGAATTGCCATGGTTAATTGTGCTCTTTGTTTTGTTGGCAAGGTAATCCAATTTGGGTTGAGGCTTACTGTAGAGATCCCCCACTGCACCATTGAGGTGCAGCACAGACAGCAGATGAGCCAACGGCAGAGCCATTGGCTAAATGTTGATGTGGTGCCATGGAAACAGACCCATGGTCATCATCAGGGACTGCTGGATTGCAGTCACTGCTGGTGTGGCAGGACATTCACCATCGCCACCACCATAACACCACTGCTGGCATCGCTGTCTGTATTACAGGTCCAGCTGCCGTGGGACTTCACACACTGGTGTAGTCACAATGTCAGATTTATTTTCATGAGGGTGTGGTGCGGTACCCTTTTTCTGTTCCCTGGGAAGTCTGTTTATATATTTTTTTGCTATAGCCAAATAATTGTTATTATTTGTCTTTTATGCATTGCTTGATAACCAGAAAAATATTTAAAGCTGAACTGTCCCAGTCAGGCCAGGTGTACTTCTGGAATAAAGGTTGGTGAAAAGTCCTACTGCATTTTGCATGCTTGCATATATTGTAACATGGCCTCCACAGCATAATGATGCGCCAGTGCCAGTTTACCGCTCCCCTCTGTGCCCCAGTGCCTCCAAGAGGCCTGCAGCAAGTTGCACCTGGGTCCCTCACGCTTGCTGGGCAGGCAGGCAGCCTGGCATTGTGCATTGGAAACACCAAAGCTGCGACCCCCACGTGAGCATCTCATCCATCTCTCAGCCTATCTGTCTGATCCATGCATTCATCTACCAGTCTATTTAGCTACTTAATAATCAACCAATCTGTTCATCTATTTATTTTTCTTTCAATCTTACTTCGGGGAGTTGCAGTGCTTTTGTAGCCTCCCATCAATTCAGCCAAAATGCAATTGGTTTGCACTGGTTTTCTTCTCACATACAGCACAATATCTCATTAATTACATAAATAAGTAAACAAATATTATTTGCTTCTCTTCTCGAAGCTAAACGATGGAGCCACTTCACATTGCTCTCCTTTTACTTGCAACCCTTATTCTGGCTGCTTTCACAACCCTTTTGTGGGGTGAAGAAATAATATATACAAAGCTTACATAAGCTAAGTGTTTTTGCCTTGGTCGAGTGAAACCATTTTTGCCCTTCGTTTGCTTCTGTTTCTCTCATTATCTAACACTCCTTCTCTGCCTGTCTCTCTGGCTGTGTGAGCGCGAGCGCAGCGACAGATGGCGAGCCCCTCTTCCCTCGGGAAGCCAATCTCTCCGAATGCAGGCGCATGTCAATCACCAGCTCTCATGTGATGGCTCTTGCCAGTGACGTGCCAACCATATGGCTTGGCATCAGAGCTGGTATGTAACCCTGCCTGGTATCGATGCCACACTGCCATAGCGCGTTCAGATAGCACTCCCAAGCAAACAGTCGCACCTATAGGAGTCTTCGCCCGAGGTCCCTGAAGATGGTTTAATCACAAACGCTTTCACCCTGAAGAGCTCCCGCACAGGTAAGCAGGATACAAATACATCGGGTAACGAACAAAATAGGGGAATGTACAAAAATAGGTTTAACATTACAAATATGATTTTAGAAGAAGCGCCCTCCAACATATTTGCTTCTGTATGAAAAGCACAAAAACATATCTATGCACCCTTGCAGCGCATAAATTATTTCAAAGACTGATTACCGTTGT
Source organism: Albula goreensis (assembly GCA_022829145.1). Classification (NCBI taxonomy): domain Eukaryota; kingdom Metazoa; phylum Chordata; class Actinopteri; order Albuliformes; family Albulidae; genus Albula; species Albula goreensis. The sequence goes on from CM040758.1 coordinate 188,585, forward strand.
TGGAAATATTAGGCTCTTTCTCTTTCTTTATATCCGATTCGTCCTTCAAGTTTTTACACAGAGAGGAGACGCGATCTGCATGCCCTGCATCGCCTTCCTTAACAGGCTTACAATTTAATATGTAATATTTCACGTTTACTTGGCACAGGAAACCGAAAGACCCTACAAAACAATGCGATACGCTTTCTTTTTTCTCCGTTTTTGGGGCTTTTAATTCAAAGTGCAACCAATTACTATGTCTGTGGTGAAGATTGTTGGATTGTTGGAATCGGATTGTTGAAGAGCAATGGAAAAAGCGCGAGTTTGGCCGAGCTTCTCGCTGCACGGAGGAAATGACAGTCGTGGGCAGCTTTTTTCACACTAATTTCCCTGGCGATTCATATACGGAATGACGATTTATTGAGAATTTTATTTGGGTATAGGCCTGTATGTTGGATCAAAGGGGTGGGATGAGGCAATGCCATATCCATCAAGGGAGGCGGTATTTAATAAAATAACGATTTTATGTTTGATTAATAAAGTATTGCCATGTTAGTGCTTTGCCTTCTGCTGTCTAAAAAAAACAAAAAAAAAAAAAAACAAGTTTTTCACTCCCTGTTATTACGCTGTATATGGACCAAAAGTGAAATGCATGATGGAGCTTTGCGTGACACAGAATGGTTTTATTTTATTTAATAAAAAAATTTTGAGGAGGTAAATTGGTTAAATTTCCATCGAAATTACATATGTTGTTAAAATGAAACAAACAGCTGATGCATCGTATACAATTTGTGAAATCAATCTGCTTGTAAAATACATTGTTTGCTCATTGGAAGTCTGTCTTTCGTTTGTAATCTCTTCAGCCTTAAATGTAAATACTCTTGCCTTGTAGCTGGTGTGTTAAAGCTGGCATTTTAAAAAGATTACTCAAGCAGATAATAAAATTTCAATATATTTTAATGATATATGATCATGATTTAATTTCGGCATGTCAAAACAATATATAGGTTAATAGGATATATTTTCTAGTAATATTTTTAATACAATAATATACATACTTATTGAGTTCCCCAAGAATATGAGAAATGAGAATACAGCTATGAAAAGGCATATTTTCTGAAATATTTAACTAACTGTTAAATGTATCAGTAACTAATATCTGTCATAACAGTAACAATAACAGCAAATTATTCAATGAATACACTTGAAATATTACAATACAAAATTATCTAATAACTGAAATAAAATATACTAGATATACATTAGAAAGTCCTCAGAAAAAGCAGTTAATGAGAACAGTGAAAAATCCACTGTCGATTCCCCTCGGCATCCTCTGACAACTGGCTAACCGGGCCTTCCGCTGTGGTGTGGCGTTGATGGTTGCCTGTTGAGTGCAGGTGATTACACAGAATTAAAACAAACCCACTTATCGACTGCACACCATTTGTTTTCGTAATTTTCAATTTTCTCCATAGAACTGCTCGACGTAGTCACTTTATTAACATGAACACGAAAAGAGCTCACAGATGCATCGGATATATTAAATAACGAGTGCCGCATAGTGTTTCTTGCCGAGATTTGTTCTCACATTGAGGTGATCATGGTAACAACGGTCTTTGGTGCGGTTTTTTTTTTTTTACCGAGCTGCGTTGGAATGTAGCCAGGAGTGGGAGAGACGAGAGTGTTTGCATACGTGTAAGTGTGTGTGGGTTTGAGGGGTGCTTCACGCTAAGCCCCACGGGATTGTTAAAGGGGCTCGCGCGCTGAGACCCGCTGAGTGAGGGCACAGGAGGGCACGTGGTTGACAGAAGGGAACTAAGGAGGGGACCCGTCTGGCTAGATCTGCCGCAATGATGCTGACAGAAGTGTTCTTTATAGATCTTGATTCGCGCCTCTCTTTAAAAATTAGAACTATTTCCTTTGTTTCTTGTGGTCTTATTGATATGGATTTCGTAACCGCAAGCAAAACTGAATACGGAAATGAGGTTTGCATCTACAAATTTAATTAAAACAGCGTAATTAAAACAGTAAATGTTTGTGGGTTGTTAACTATTCCTTAACAATCCACAAAGATGGTACTATTTTATTTGTTTTCCTAAAATATATATTTTTTTATTCGATAAATTTAAGGTACATATTTTACACACATCATTGTAATTTTCATATGGCAGTAACTTTTGCGTGCCTTAACACGTCATTTCAGTTTTCAGTCTGTGTTTTCTGTGTATTCCAGTGCCGTTATGTTGACGAGGCTATTCAGCGACCCCTCTCTACTGCCCGATGTACAGAAATACACGAGCTGGGCAGATGACAGTGAAAGCGATGACTCCAAGACCAAAGACGATGACCAGGACCAATGCCGTCTGGGCGAGGACGAGATGGAGGACGGGGAGTTGGGGGGAATCAGCAGCAGGGCGCATTCTGAAATCGCTGGCGAGGACGAGGAAGACGATGAAGGTGAAGAAGAGGATGGGGACGAAGATATGGAAGGGGATAGACCCAAAAAGCGGGGTCCGAAGAAGCGTAAGATGACACCAGCGCGTATTGAGCGTTCCAAGCTGCGGCGTCAGAAGGCCAATGCACGAGAGAGAACCCGCATGCATGACTTAAACTCTGCGCTCGATAACCTGCGCAAAGTGGTTCCTTGCTATTCTAAAACTCAAAAACTCTCAAAGATAGAGACTCTACGACTGGCTAAGAACTATATCTGGGTCCTCTCTGAGATCTTGCGCACTGGAAAAAGACCAGATTTGGTATCTTACGTGCAGAATCTGTGCAAAGGCCTATCCCAACCGACTACAAACCTTGTGGCCGGATGTCTGCAGCTAAACTCCCGGAACTTCTTAACTGAGCAGTGCCAAGATGTGGGCCGTTTCCACGGGCCTAACTCATTCTCCATGCATCCTTACCCTTATCAATGCTCGCGTCTGTCCAGCCCCCAATGTCAGTCTGGACTTAACTCGCATTCCCTAAGGACCCACGGGTACTACTCAACATACGAATCGCTCTATACTGGCAACGCCTCCCCCGAATACAACAGTCCAGACTACGAGGGACCCATCAGTCCGCCAGTGTGTATCAATGGAAACATTTCACTCAAACAACAGGACTCCGCGTCGCCGGACGCCGAAAAAAGCTATCATTACTCTATGCACTACTCTACTCTGGCTAGTTCCCGCGCGTCTGCTGCTCACAATCTTGTGTTCGGACCTTCAGGGGTACGCGGAAACGTTCACTCCGAAAACGTGCTGCCTTACCACGACATGCATCTGCATCAGGACAGGGCACCTATGTACGAAGAGCTGAATGCGTTTTTCCACAACTGAAATCCAATTTCTGTCTTATTTCCAACAACACCGAACCCGTAAGAACAATTATACAACAGGTTTACTCTGCTTTAATTCCCAAACAGTCACACTGGCTCCGCTAGACACTGGACCTGATGATTAGCATAAAAACGAGAAAACCACCCATCACTGGTTTTAGTTAATCATTTGGTTTGCTCAATGTAAATCCAAACGACAAAAAAGTAAATGTGGCGTTGTGATATAACGTTGGAATGTCCAAAGCTTAAATGAATAAACAGACCACGTCCAGTTGAGTGGAATACTATGGTGATACCAGAGCACACAAAAGATTTAAAAAACGTACCAAGAGTATCACGTTGAAGGAAAATGCTGATGAATTATATATATATATATATATATATATATATATATATATATATATATATATATATATATATAAGCAATAACGGAATATTCATTACTGTAAGATCTATGCAAGATATGCCAAATGTTGCAAGACATTTACTTACGAACCAAGTAAATTCTATCTTTCAGTGAGGATTTTTAAAAACTTGTTCCAAACGAATTTTCCTAAAAGGCCTAACTCAAAACTATGGGTTTCTCAAAAGCTTTCAAAGGCAAAGAACCTCCTCAACTGCCTCTTACAGTAATTATAAAAATAACGTGGGTTTCTCAAACACATTCGTAGCCAAAGTGTCTCTTTAGTTCGTAAATTACGAGAGATATGTGGTTATCCATCTCCTTAACGATGGATCGTAGCATTAAAGCACGCGTGTAAAGCGCGTGTCCGCTAAATCAATAGTGGTTGATAAATCGATGCAGTGAAGTCATACGCCAATGATTTTTGATAAATCAATAGAAAAATATGTAGTGTAGAAATGTGAGAATATATCGTGTCGGCATTAAATACTTTTAAAATGTTGATTCCCAGCCTATTTTTATGTTAATATATAAATATTGAAACAGTGGCCTTTTTACATATAATACCCTAAGTAATGAAGAAAGAAATAGGTCTTATCTGCACATTTCATTGTTATTCGAGTCTGTCTGCTGCACACCAATTTTGTCAGTGTAAGACCCCAACTATTATGCTTTACTTGCACATTTAAAACTGCTGCGAATATAATTTCAGCTCCGGTAACGAATATTTATCCAGGGTGCTGTAATCGGTGTGGCGGTCAAGTGAATTGACGTTAATACCTGTAGCAGCATTTATATCAACAACAAATGTGTTCTTTCGTATCTGATTCAAGTACGGGATTTTTTAAAATACAGCGATGACAATATGTCCTTTCTGCACAATGTAGGGCTGGAAATGTTTTGACAGGACAGCCTGTTTTATGTAACTATACAAGCGCAGCAATTCATTTCCAATGATTACTTAGCACCCTTTTATTCATTAAATTTATAACATTAAAATTATTGTCATGCTTACTTTCATAGACGCTGTGTTCAAAATCATATCCAAACGCAGATATTCTACGATTGTATATTTGATTTTTGAGAAGTATTTACTCTCAGCAGGCTTTTAAAAAGACGAGATGTAAGGCAACATTGCTTTTTAGCCATTTGCAAGAATGCATCGTTGGCGCATGCGCATTCGGTTAGCTGCTGGGTAAGACGGCTGAGAGCGGGTCGTTTAAGACAGCGGTCCCCAACCTTTTTTGCACCATGGACCAAATTATCATGCAAGATAATTTTTTCACGGACCGGGGGTTGAATTGGCAAAGGAAATTACGAGTGGTATTTAAAGTAGTGTACAGCATTTATTTAGCAGAAATGTAATTATATACTGTACCATTAGCATTATCCGAGATCCCCTTTACCAACACGATATCCACTCTCTCTCTCATAGATTCCCACTAGTTCTTGCTATTTTTTAAAGAATTTTCTAAGTTAGTCGACGTTACGCGACCGCAGAACGCATCTCGAGCATTGCCATTAATTTAAATGGGGATATTAGACTTGAATTACGTGATTTTGCTTTATGTGAGGCTTTTCAGGACCACATCTTCGCGTAAAATGCGAATGCACTGTTCTATGGACTAATGTAAATAGCACGGACAGCAGTGGTAATTTTTTTCACAATAAAATACTGTTCTACGGACTAATTTAATTAAATAAAAACTTTTTTTTTTGCGGCCCGGTACTTGTCCGCGGCCTGGTGGTTGGGGACCCCTGGTTTAAGAGGTTCTTTGCTATGAACGAGTCGTCCACATCTCTCGTAACTTACGAACGAACTAAAGAGACACTTTGGCTACGAACGTGTTTGAGAAACCAACGATATTGTAAGAACGATCGTAAGAGGCAGTTAAAGACGTTCTGAGCCCTACGAAGCTTCCGAGAAACCCTCCTCTTAATCGCTATTCTACTGAATCATTCAGACATGAACCTCTTTTAGCAACGCTCTCACAGAGTCTGACGGAGCAGTAAAAAGAATGCGCATGCTCTCATGAGGCGGTCTTGCAATTGCAGGGTACATTTGGTTAAAAAGTATTGTTGCCTTATATTTAGTCCTTTTTAAAACCAATTGAGAGTATATACTTACTAATGTAAGTATTAGTAGATACCTTCTAATGATTTTAATGTCAATATTAATAAAAGGGTGCTAAATAATCATTTAATGGCGTGTCCTGCCAAAACATTGCCTCCCCTACATTGTGGAGAAAGTATACATTGTCATCGTTGTATTTTTTTAAAAAAATCCTGCACCCTGGTTAAATATAGGCTACCAGGACCTGGTGCAAGTAATGCATGATAGCCAGGGTCTAACACTAACGAAATAGGGTGACAGCAGACAGTCTGCGCCGACAGGAACGATTTTTTACTTAATTAGTTAGGATACTATAATTTATATAGGCCACTGTTTCAATATTTATGAATGAATTTAATAAATACGCTGGGAATTAACATACTAAAGTATTTAAGGCTGACCAAATACATTCTCATATTTATGCACTTTATATTTCAGAATTGATAGGTGAAAAACCATTGGAAAACAACCTAACTACGTCGATTTATCCACTAGTATTGATTTAGCGGGGACGCGCTTTACAAGGAAGCTCTTTGCAAAGTTGCTCTTAAGAGTCTGTCTAACAAATGTGTTTGAGAAACACACGTGCGGAGAGAACGTTCGTTGTTTAAGAACCTCTTCGAACACGTTCGTAAATGCTAAGATCCAACGTTATCGAGTAACCCTTCCCAGGTAAAATTTAGACAATTTGGAATTGTATTTGCATATTAATAGGCTATAAAATTTTCGTCTGACTAATCACAATATAGTTTTCTCAGACATTGTATTGGAAATTAAACATTTGGATTGTTTTTCAAGTCTGGCTGATCCGTTCGAACGAATTTATTGTACTTGACAGTGCGGATTATATCGGAGTGTTCAGAGTTGTCAAAGCATTTCCCGCAGCCGCCATATCGCTGATTATTAAGGGTCAGAATAGTTTTGAACAATTCCAGATTCAGTCGGCCCGCCTTATCCGCGAGTATATGGTTCCAGGACCCCCGTGTGTGTGCAAAAACCACGGATGCTTATAACTTGAAGTCCCACCTATATATACTACTAACAACTGCTAAAACCCACGAAAATCACACTGACTACAGTACTCTACCATACTGTATGCCACCATAAGAATACAGTTTACTGTAGAGTAATACTGTACACCAACATACATACATGCACAGTACATTAGTAACATACAGTATAACATCTGAAAAAGAAAATAATTAGTAATGCCGAAATTAAAATGCGTAAATTCTCAATCTCTCTCTCTCTCTCTCTCTCTCTCTCTCACACGCACACACACACACATATTGTTAACAGTCACCTAAACGCCGATTCTTCTTTTTTTATATATATATATTTAAGAACCGCGGTTGGTCAAATCCGCAGATGCCAAACCCGAGGATATGGCAGGCCGACTGTATTTTTGAAAACCTTTTGTGATTTGATTGGGTTTGTTTGATTGTTTATGTAGGTTCATTTCTGTTATCAGTTTACTTTTTAATTAAATATATCACGTAAGACTGTTTATTTCGACTAAAGTTATTCACCACCTTAAATCTGTCTCAATCTGTAGCGAGCAAACGTTCACTAGGGCGGTGGTGTTATGGTGTGGAAAACAGCACTTCACCCAGTTTAATTTTGTGGTCAATTTCAGGATGTTTCACATTATTTAGTACAATGTAGGGTTATTTATGTTTTCTCTGTCCATCAGATGATTACTTTTATACTATTGTGCATGTGCAGTGGCAATTGAAACAGCGAAATGACACCTTAAAATCTATTTTAATAATAAAAATAATAATTATAATAGATCGTTATAATTATATTAATACATCGGGTTAATATATTATTATTCATTTTAACAATGATCATTAAATGGAAAAGAAAATAAACTGACATATTTTGTTCGAGGTAATAAACTTTTATCACACGCGTTATGCATTTATATTTTTAATAAAGATGGACTTGGATAGCTGAATTATTGTGATTTAATTTATTTTGAAAAAAGTGTTTTTATCTGTAATATCCGCAACAATAGCCTATAGTCATAGGCGTTACTTACGCTGGGGACATGTCCTCACCACTTTTTGTCTTGTCCCATTTCGTCCCCACCACTTTTTGACAACCTTTAGTTAGTTGAACCCGTAGTTGTCCCCAGCACTTTTCAAAACAAACTGACGCCCATGCCTAAAGTATTTGTGGTTCACAAGTAATAAAACATTTATGATGGCCCACTTTTAAATGCACAAACAGGGGAAGCCAACAACTCAAATAATGCTAAATAATGTGTAGGAAATTATATTGTGATGCAAATACTGGAGTGGATCATGGGTGCACAGCATGCGAGATGAAAAATAAGAGGCGACATTATCAGGCGGATTGAGATAACTGAATTATGACTATGTAATTATCCGTATGGTGGGGTTCCTGTTGCTGCAGTTTTAAATTATTATAAAACTAAATATGACAAAAGATGTTTATATTCATGTGTTCAGATATCTATCAATACTGCGAGGCCAAACAATTTATATAATTTTAACTTCGGTTCATTCTTGGGGTTTAGAACGAGCTCAGCCATAAAACTATGGGCAGAATTGTTGGGAATTACCAAAGACATGTCAGAGTCTGTGTGAAAATCTCGAAAATAGTTTATGTTTGTGCTAGACGAGAAACAAAACAGGTGTTTTGGAATATGTGTCATTTCGCAGGGCTGCAGTTCAGATATCATGTATACCTGTGCGAACAGGTTCTGATGCTATTCTGTGCTCAAAAAGCCCTCTTCACTTATAAGCATGGGCCAGAACGTCCTAAGCTTCAAAGTTTGACTCGAGTTCGTAAATATATGCTAGTTTTGAAACACAAAGAACAAAAGGCCTACGAGTCCCTTTTTAAGATTTAAGATAAAAATCGTTGGGGCGTGAGTTCAGTAGATGATAGATACATCTTTACAGTCACAGCACAGGGTAAGCACACGGACTTACCATGCACCAACAGCAGAGACAGTAAGGAATTCATCAGCAAATATTTACATTGAATAATTATTCCTCCGGGTATTCCGTAATGTTGATGTGATTTGAAATGTTTTGTGTAGGGCTGCGGGGTTTGGTTGACACAATGCACAACTAATTTGTCTTTATTCTGTTAAATCGCTCTTTAAACCCATTTTGTCGTTCACGTCCGTCAGTATCAGAAGTTAATGGCATGGGCAAACTGTTATTCCCCCCTGAATAACACATTTTTGTACATATTCCTTACATTTGAAATGCTCGTGTCTGTCTTCAACCTTATGGTCACTCAGCGTTGGTCTTACATTGTAATTTCATTGTTACCACACGACGTGTATATTTATTTCTTGCTAATTTTAATTGACAACATGAATGCACTTATTCAGCATTTATTTTGTTCTTGATTACTTTTATGACAGATCAAACTGTGGCAGGAGATTTTTGGCTACAACACTTTGTATAAAAGAAACTTAGCATAAATAATGTTTCAAATAATTTGATTTTAATGGTTGGGTATTTTGTGCTCTGTGTGATTGTGCACAATGAAATGAATTCAATAAATAACATTACTTTTTATAAAAGTGTGTGTGTGTGTGTGTGTGTGTGTGTTATGCAATAATTCTTTATTTCTGCTTGAGACAATAATTAAGGGACAATCGCGTATCCGATTGACGCAAACTTACTTGTAAATTATAATTTTATTTTAAACAGAATACCAGGCGAGCAGAGTAAAATCTGTTAACGTATGTTCATACATGTTTAATAAAACAAGTACGTTCAACAAAAAATATTATTATTATTCTTATTCTTATTCTTATTATTTACTATAGGTTCGCGCTGCTTGGGTCCTGTATAGGGACTTCCAGAACAAGTAAACAACAAATATGGAATTAGAAACAATAATGCAGTATAAACTTCCGAGACTTGTTGAACATGAATACTGACTAAAGAAATCACAAGATTCCTGTGAATTATTTTAATACAGTCAGAAACAGTGCTTGCATTACTAATTTACTGAAATACAATTAATATGAAATTGAAAGTCAGTTTGAAATTTATATTGTTCAAAAAGGATGTCACCATGCACCACCTAGAGTAAAATTCAACTGAAAACGACAAATTACTCTGGGGTGGGTTTCAAAATAACGAACTAAGGATTCACGAGTATCCCTTGAATTTCGGCGTATTTCCCAAACACCTCCGAAAGGGAAACATTTCAAGAGACACTTTAAGAGCTCCACCCACCCTCCGTGCGACCTGAAAGTGTAGCTAATCGATAGATACATGCTAGTTATATGAGTATCTTAGGAATGAACGGTTCTGGGTTACGCAATTTGTTCAGTAAACAGTATACCGATCAGCACTATGGTACTGCTAGTTAGGCCTCGTGATGATAGCTTCTTGCTGCAGAACGTGGCTCCAATACCCTATAGGACAAGTTTTCTTTGCTTGATAACATTAGCAAGAGATAAACTTCAGCTAAGGTAGAAATAAATACCTATCAGGATTTGCCCTTTTAGAATCACATTTTTGGCATATGCAGCAGCAGTCACTTGCCAGCGGCTGAGGATGCAGCTGGTTGGCTAGCGCCTACCTGCATAATTCTTAAACCAAGGCAGGCTTATCTGAACGACGTTGTTTACACAGAAGATAGCTAGCTAGCTTCGCATTCAGTTATATAGTTACATTTTGCTGTAATTGTTTAAATATGAAAATGTTTATTTATATGCCCTTTTCCCTTTTTGAAATGGTCACCGATTTTACAGTTTTCCAAAACGCATACCCCTATTTCCATTACAATTAGGTTGACAGGTATGAAGCAATACGGTGCTCATGTTATATGTTAACTTAAATAATACAGAGAAATAGATATATATCTTCTAACCCCGAGTGAACACTGTACGTATTTTGCATGAGAAAGCTATCAATCACCTTGAGCACTAAGATACAACCACATGGTCAATATAAACCTGCATTCTTAATCCACGATGACTTCAATTAATCATTAATCAATTATGCAATTAAATCGCCAAAATACACCGGTACATATATATGATCTATCTTTCAATCAATGTCCTTGTTTTCATCCGGTAGGAAAATTAAACATCTATGTGATAGTACTATGGGGGTAATAACATTGTCCAAATACAATGGTAACATACATACGTCCGAGTGGTAGATAAATAATTATTTAAGCATTATTAAAGCAAACATTGACTGTAATCCTCAGTGAATCTGACGTTTTCCAGGTTAGGAAATACATTTTCACATTTAATTTTCACATTTCACATTTTCATTCAGGACCGAATTCAGACTTCCGCGGTATCGTCCCATCCTCGCAATAAATTACGTAGAAAAATCACTTACGTTCAGGTCTGAATTAGGCCCTAAAACAGTGACATGTGCTTGGACACTGCTCAAGTTGCAGAAAGGTTTAGCCTCAATCTCTTGGCTACCAAATATTTTCCACTAAGGAGTGGTCCTGTGTGCTCTTCATACGGGACATTTGAAGTACAACTTGAGCTGCGAACGGTTTTGGGAAACGGACTTTAAATGAATGATGATTCATACGAATGAGTTTACAATGTGCCATGTGGATGCTTTGGGAAACCCACCCCTGTGTAGCTTAAACAATTTAGAGTTTAGAGGAATGGTAAGGTTTTATGGTCGTGCAGACTTAAAATAGTTTGCACATTTTACACCCGCATACTAGTTAAAATACGAGATGATCAAAGCAAAAGTATACAAATTATTGTTTAATTAAGATTGAAATTAAATACCAGATGCAAATGAGACTGATCAATCGTGAAACCACTTCAAAGAGACGAATGACAAAACGATGAAGATCCATGGCGATGAGGTCAGCACCGAGGTGAGGAAATAAAAGTGTTTTGATCCATGTTGTTATCCAGATTTAATCACAAAGGTTGTCATATAAATGGCTTTTTTAACATACGCACAAAAACACACATATGATACACAGGCATGAAAACATAAGCACTCACTTTAAATGCTTACAATAACCGAGACAGCAGTTGTCCTCCACACGTCCCCAGAGCCCGGATGAACCGTTGCCACCTCGGCTTGGTTTGGAGTGCTGCCCTGGGACCCATATGGTCTGCAAATTGGCCAGCGTACTGTCAGCACTGGACAGTCCAACAGAGGACGGGACTGTGTTGATGACCATGATACATGTACTTCAGTATTTGTTTCTCTCAAATGAGATCATCCAATTAATTAATTAATTAATTAATTAATTAAAGAGTTACTGATATCTGTTTACCATTGTTAAGTAATGTTCGCCCATGAAAATAAGATTAAATACTATTTACATACTGTTTACACAGTCATCGTTGAAGAGTAAACTGGTATCTGATCATACACAGACTGATTCCCTTGCTCTAACCTTACTTAAATATTACGGAGCCTGAAATGGTCATAGCTGAAACAAATGTAAAAAAAAATGTCATTACATTCAAAAGTGAGTTTCAGCGTGCAGTTGCTTGCTTGCTATGTATGTAGGTATTTATCTGTCGATCTATTTACGATTGCATGTATATAGCATTTAAAGTGTGATGCTATGGGCCTGTTTAAAATAAAATACGTGAAGCCCCATTTGTAAGTGTTCTGCTCAAAAACACATCAGCGTCTGGGTTTGTTGCATAGACCTTGTACTGAGCCCACTGTGAGCGACTGCACTGTGGATCATAAAGCGGGTTTGGATTTTCTATTGGGTTTTGATATTAAAACTAGAAACAGAAATGTAACAGAACGGCAGAAAGTAAAGCAAGTCAATGTATAAATAAATAAGTAAATAAATCACACATACATACATACATACATACATACATACATACACACATACATACATACATACATAAATACATACATACATACGGCCAGTAGCATTCATCACAATGTTTTAACTTTTAAAAGGATTTTGAACATGTTTTAAGGTAACGTAAGGGCAGGCGTGGCAAGTCAGTGGCTAAAAGAAAGCACATTTATCAAAACATCCACTGTCCGGAATGCGCGGTTTCCAGCGGCGGAAGTTGGCAGCTCAGAGGGGCGAGCGCTGCCAAGTTCCTTAATGTCCCTGCACCAGCACACGTGGTGGAGCAGACCCTGCGCCAGATCGCCAAGCCAAAGTGGCGCTGTTGGGAGGAGCCTGTATATCTTTCCTAATTCAGGGGCATCTGTTCTTCAGTATACAGATTTAAAGGAGAAGAGATCCTGTGCCCCCACCCCACCAGAGTGTGTCCCTCACACAATAGTGTAAGTGCATGTGTTTGTAATTTGACTGAGTCGCTAAACAGAGCAAAGGCGCTGACAGCACTGTTACTAATCATGGAACATATTGATGAATCGTGCAAGCATTGTTATTGCATACCCCTTAAAAACATCACATTGCACAGGTGATTTCATGTATTTATAGCAAAAGTAAAGGACTGAAATCTTCGGATGATGTTTCAACATCGCGAACAGCTCCGAGCCGTATAAATCGAACCGGTCGGATGCTGCATAAAGTTGTGATTTTCATATCTCAAGTTCCGTATGTAAGTTAACACAATCGGCTATATCAGAATAGTATTAAATAAACACAACGAATACGCGAACTATGCGTTTCCAAACATAAAATTTAACGTATTTACGTTTATTTGTTTTAATTAATGTGCATGTTTGTTTGTCATTGTTTTAATAGTAGACATTGAAGTATGACGGTCTAGAGTAAGATTTAAAATGTGTAAGATTTAAAATGTGAAATAAAAATATGACAACAACAGGCTTTTCTCATGTACCTGCAGAGGTAGCCTAGCTCTCAATGTAATGGCGACTTACAGTTGATTGGACTAACCAAGGGCCAATTTCCCCTGGGAGCAATGTGGGGTTAAGGGCCTTGCTCAAGGACCCAACAGCAATGGTGTTTTTGTTGTGGCTAGACTGGGGCTTGAATCACCAACCTCAGGGGTCCCACTCATGTACCTTAGCCACTAGGCTATAGGCTTTCCCCTATGTATTTCATGATTTCATTATTGTAATACTAAGACCAGCTAGAGCCACTGGGATCTGAACTTGGAGCGTGGAGATAACTATGTTTTGTAAACAAGTTAGGCTTTTTGCTGTTTTGTTGAGACATAGTAAGTCTTTATTCTAAAGGTCTTTACATTGAGATTGTTCAATTTCAAGCCAAGAGATGTTCAATGGGTTGTAACTAATCCAGTGGGAGATAAATTGCAGTTGATGTGAGAGGCAGTAAAGAAAGAAGGTGGGGGTTATTCTGGTAAATCAGATTTGATCCAATCATTTTTATTGATTGAATATGTCCAATTAGAGATAGGGCTGTTAGGAATTTTTCCTTCCCCACCAGGGGTCACCAGAGACTCTGTATTCCTTAATTGTGTTACACCCATTCTGTTGATTGCCCCACCTGTGTCTCATTTACCATGTGTCATGTGCATTGTTTCCTTATTGGTTAATATATTTTAACCCTGGTCTTTGTCATTGCTTAGTCTTTGCTAGTAGTACCTGTTTCAGTGAAGCCCTTTGTCCTAAACCTGGTCTTGCTGGTCTCTGTTTGCCTGGCTTTGACCGTATTGCTCTGTTTTGGATTTACCCTTTTTATATTCTCCCATTGGATTTGTTTGCCTTGTTACGGACTGCTCTTTGTGTTGATCTGGACTGGTTTTTGGATTTCTCTCTGGATACTGCTTGGATTCTTTTGCCTGCTTTTGCTTTTGGAATAAATTCCTCACCTAAGTCTGCAAACTGTCTCTGCATGTGCATTTTCTCCCAAACCTCATAGCTCTGTGGTTAGTGCTGTGGTCTTCCTGTTGGGAGACCAAGGTTCAAGACCCACCAAGGCCTGGGAATCCTGGGAAGGCCTGGGACTGTACATTGGACCCTGATGCCAGCCAAGGGACAAGTCTGGCTCCAATTCACAACTCCGTTAAATTGCACAACATCTGTTTATTATCACACATTGCTGTTACTCATTGCAGCGATGGACACTAGTGGCTGAAATGGTGAATCCACTGAGAACATGGTTGAACCACATGACAGAGAAAGATGAGTGGAGCCAGACCAGTAAGAGGATTTTGTACCACTGAGGAACCTCATTATGGCAAAGTATCACCTTACACAACTAGTTTTCACACATCACACTGTTGAATATACTGCTCGCTACAGAGTTCTACACTGCCTCTCTTTGCTGATGGGGTTTGTGTAACTGATTTAGAGTTCTACGCTGCATCTGTGCACTGATGGGGTTTGTATAAATGATAGAGAATTCTACACTGCCTCTCTGTGCTGATGGTATAAGTGCAAGGGGTACAGGTTGCTATGTGAAATGCATGCAAGTGAATTGATAGTTAGGATGAGGCCTAAATGAACAGGCACGGGACTGTTAGATTTAAAAACAGAAGAAAGAGAATAGTATTTTATTTGTTTACTATACAGAGCACATTCTTCACATCGTTAAGTCACGTCATGGCTCTTGGGTGGAATATGCTGGCTCCAGGGACACCTGTCATAGGGAGAAAGGAGGAAAGCAAGATGAGGATTAGCAGATCATGCAGGGGCAAGGCAATTAACAGCAAAGCTGTGAGGTGGAATCCGCTGGATCCAGGTGCACCTGCTGTGTGGATGTGGTAAGGTAGGTGAGGGAACAGCCTCCATGTGCCTCAAGTTGTGTCTTTTTGTAAATGGCTGTATGTCAGAACCCAGCAACAACCACAAACTCTCGTATATGATACGGGTAAATTGGTTGTACAGACTAAGTGGGAGCACTTAAATGGATGAAAGAAATCAGCCTTAGTTGCTTGTCAATCCATTTCTCTTATGTTATAGCATTGGCAGAAGGTGTCAATGAAAATGATGATTTATAACATCGTAGCATATTGTCAAAGTAGTATGAGCATGTTATCAATTCTCTTGTTTAAATTTTTTTATACAACAGAATCGATAACATTCACATACTACTTTGACAATATGCTATGATGTCATAAATCATAATTATCATAAATTATAGTTGAAAACAAGTGGAATTGGTGCAATTGTTGACAATGACATTATTGCTGGGAAAAATGAGAGGAAAACTTAAAAGTTAGTAGCAAGTTGAATATGAAAATTGACACAAAGATCATTAGCGCTTATGTGGAATAGCCATCAATTTGAGCTTGGGAAACACACAACAAACTTGAGACAAACATAAACAGTGATTAATCAGGAGAAGAGTGTCATATGATGTCTGACACAGAGAGCAATGCCGGCCTAACCCACAATTGCAGCAGTTGCAGTCTGGCTACAGATTGCATAAGCAGTACCAAGACAAATAATAACACTCAGTGCTAACAGAAAAAAGATGAACTGCTCCAATTTATAGTATGCCTGATGGAACTTGCAGATGGGGACACAAACTTTATATTTTACCGCATGACATTTACAGCTGAATAGAACTGCAGTAGTTTAACAAGAAGCATTTCAGGGCAGCTAAGCTATACTGAAGACAGAGACAAAAACCAGCTATAGCATTTAAGATTCTGTTAATTCACAGAGCTTAGAGCTTTTTCGGGTTGTAAGGGAGGGCAAACAAACCTGACAAACAGCGTGGATAGGCAGGAGGAGATTGTATTCGGGAAAGCATGTGTGTGTGCGACGTTAAAAAGGGGCAGAGGAAGGCAGCGAAGATTCAGTAGAAAGACAGATATGTGGGGAGCTGGGTCCATGAAGCTTGTAGGTGGGCAGGAAGCACACAGGCTGCAGGGAGGAAAAGAGGAGGGGTTGGGCAGGAGCCACAAGTGGAGTGTGCAGAAGTGGGGCACCTGACGGCACAGCGTCTGCAGTGGAGAGTGAAAGGGAGGGTAGGATTGAGATTGATACTGGTGGAGTCAGACTAGGTTCATACCAGGTGCATCTGGCTGGCTCTCAGGGTCCACTGTGAGTCGGGGCTGTGCTAGGCATTGCCATTTTAGGAGCGGTGGAGATAGTCGAGGCGCAGATGGAAATATATACAGCAGAGGACAACTCCAAGCACGAGCGCAGGTCAATTGAGGGCAATGCAGTCACAGTGGTAATGTCATCAGAAGGCTTAGCTGGTGCACAAAATGTAATCCGAGCAGGATCTGTCTATAGGCCTCCAGTAGCCTAGCAATGTCGAGATTGTTCTGTAAATAATCCCCATTAGGGCAATGCTTCTGAGAGTTAGGAAAAGAAAAAAAATAAAACCCTTGCATAGTGCTAGTAGTGTACAATCAACCCACGGAACTCGTATCAGTTTACTCGATGGATACAGTTCACTTAAAATGGAATCCAATACTTCAGGAGTGAAAAAGGGAGTTGAAGAACTTATTCCTTAATATGTCCCGAATGGGTCAGACATCCAGTGCCAGAAGGGGTAGAGCTACATGACCGTGGCTGAGCAACAAGCGCTAATGGCAGACAACACTGTAAATGGAGAACTATGCCAGAAGCAGTGAGAAAATTTATGAGATAAGGTATGTGGCAATTTAATACCTGTGTAGACAACCCAATTGGAGGAACAGAGGTATTTGCGTCCTCACTGAAATACCTCTATTTGTCCAATTGGGTTATCTAGACAGGTATTAAATTGCCACATACCTTAACTCATAAATTTTCTCACTGCTTCTGGCTCAACCATTGTCTGAAAATACCAAAACTCTACCAAATTTGAACAACAAACTCCAATTTAAATAGCTCTCTGTGTACTGGCTGTATGCCTGATTACTTAAATGTTAGTGCAAGTGAGAGTCCAGCTTATTTTGAAAAAAACCTGGTCTTGTTTCATCAGATTTGAACGACTACAGACCCATCTCTATGTTACCTTTCATAGTCATAGTTTTTGGCCCTGAGCACATCACTACACAAATTGAACCTTGTACCACTTGCTTCTAATGAAGCCAGTTGCTTGGGAAAATCTAGAAGTGATTTTTGACACCAAATTAAACTTTGAGCATCACACAAAAAAGTTTATTCTGTATTGTTTTTACCAAAAACCATTTAGAACCATTGCTGAAGTGAGGTCTACCCTGTCCTTTGAGGATACTGGAAAATGTGTACATGCCTGCATTTCCTCACATCTTTACTATTGTAATGTTTTGTTTACTTGTTACAACCATCAAACCCTGGCCTGGCTCCAAGTTGTACATAATTCTGTAGCTAGATAACTGACAACAACTAATCATATGTCAAACATTACACCAATATTAGCCTCCCTACATTGGCTGCTAGTGAAATTTTACAAATCACTTCCAAGGCATTATATTGTCTGTCCCCTGACTACATTGCAGAAATGCTAACCCCTTATCAGACATACAGACCACGAAGATCTACCACTCAGGGACTTTTGGCTGTCCCAGAGTCTTGGTTAAAATCAAAGGGTGCCTTTGCTGTGAAAGCCCCTGGACTCTGAAACATTGAATCTGCTTAGCCAGTCCATGCTTTTAAATCACATCTTAAATGAATTTTTATTGGCTTGCTTTTTGCAATGTCTGCCTACTTTTACTCAAATTTTATTGTTGTTTATTTGTATTACATTGTATTATCTTTGTATATGTATAGTCACTTTTATTATTTTTTTTATTTCATTGTCATATTTCTATTTTATTTTTTTGTTCTTTATATATTATTCTGTTGCAATTTATTAATCCTCATAAGTGGTACCAAATATGTATACAGTGTTCCCTCTCTGTATCGCGGTTCTGCTTTCACTCACTCAGTGCATCTCGATTTTTTATGTACATTATATGTAATCCCATCTCGCAGAATTTTCGCTCTATGGTGGATTTTTGCGGTTTTTAAAATTTTTTAAATTTCCAATATTTTCATTATTTTCATGAAAAAATAATCATTTTCTAGCCTAAAAAGGGAAAAACAGTAAAAAATAAATTAAAAGACATTTTGTAACACATACATACAGGGTATTGCAAAAAAAAAAAAAAAAAAAAAAAAAACCTGTACGTAAGGGTAAAGGAGATTTGGGTTGGGAAATCTAAGATGCCTGCATGTCCTGCGTTTGCAGTACTGAACTGGCCTTGTGAGGCGGTATAGAAGTTTTTAAAATTCCATGATGTCATTATTTTCGTGATAAAAAATGAATTAAAATGTTTTCTCATTCTTAATTTAAAATGATTTACCTTTACATGTGTATTTCCATTTACAGTAGGTTAGTGCATGTACACTGAATTTTAATTTACATTTAAAATGTTTTACAATGTATTTAATGTACAGGTATTTAATGTGTTTAAAGTGTATGTGTTGTATTTCCATTTATATTTTACATAAAAGTGTTTACATATAAGAGTGTGGGAAAAGTAATACAGTCTAGGGAGGGTAACAGTGATAACAGTGTGGGG
This sequence comes from Albula goreensis, assembly GCA_022829145.1. Lineage (NCBI taxonomy): Eukaryota > Metazoa > Chordata > Actinopteri > Albuliformes > Albulidae > Albula > Albula goreensis. Next base: position 207,762 of record CM040758.1, read on the forward strand.
GAGGTTTGTAAAGGGTTGGGGAGGTTCGTAAAGGGTTAATATATACGTAAATAATATAATAACTATCTCGCCTCTACTTCGCGATTTTTCCCATCTCGCAGGCGGTCTTGGAATGTAACTACCGCGATAGGAGAGGGATCACTGTAGAACAATTAATATTATTTATATCCTCAAAAGGGGCATGCCAAACATAGGAAAATGACTATCCTATAACTTACATGGGGTGGCAGATGATATGAGGATAATGTGTGCTGGATTCTAAGATGGAGACACAAAACAAGATCAAAATTCTAAACAAATGCAAGTGTACCAAGTTTTTACCCCTAGTAGACTCATGGAAATCAGTCTCATTTGAATAATTATCTATAACTATTATTGACAGAACAAACAATTAAAGATTCATTACTGCATGGGTTGAAAACAATGGGCATGTTCCTGTAGTATGTGCACATGTTGGTATCATGCATTTTTTTGCTGCAATGGCGGATCATGGAGCCTCTCAATACTTCCGGAAGTTAGCAGCAAATACAAGCGGTGCTTGCTAACTAGAGTAGCAGCAGAATAGACAGTTTGTGATGCACTTTTAAAGGGTAAGAAGTTTAAAGAATCAGATTGCATATTATCAGCACATCTGAATCAAATTAACATGGTCATTAAAGCAAGTTATTGGATTATCCTCCACTAAATTAGTAGATTTAGGGAACATTAAGAGATAACTGATAAGGCTGGGATACTGGACACTGGATAAAGTTAGAAACACATAACATCAACCATGAACAGCCTATTAATTGTACAACCCATTCTCTCAATGCCATTTCAACCATCGTTGTGGAATTAGAGGAAATCTATGGGTTGAGTGTGTTTGGGCTTTGTGATTCTGTTGACTATCACCTATCTACATCAATTTGCAGCTCAGTTGATTTTGGATTGATGGCACCCTGCACCCTGAGTCTCAACTCCCTGGGTTTTGCAAGCCATTCCCTGTTCCTTATTTTTAATAAACCAAACATTAAGCTTCCCAATGGTGTGGCCTTTGTTTGTGAAAAAGTGTAAATGCAGTGTTTGAATATGATTACCTCATATTTTTTGTTGTTGTAATCTTTAGTGATAGTAAGATTGCTCCTGCTGGCTAGAGCCAACCATTTTTTCTTCCCTCCATGTCAGTGGCGAAACTGTACATTCGTACTTTCTTCGAGCAATTGGAGCATCCCCATGCAGCAGAGTAAACCATTTGGTGGAGAGTATATGCAAGGACAACAAGGAGGAAAGGGCACAGACAAACTGCTTGACATGCTATTCATGTTTCTGAGTTTATTAGAGATTTATTTAATGAATTCATAACAATCAATGATAGTCACCTGTCTACTACTGTAAGGTAACATTACCCTAAAATATGTCAAAACGGCAGGTAACATTAGCTGTTCACACAAATCCTCAAATAGTACCACATTTTAATTTTTAAAAAAGCATATTGATGTAACTGCATACACATTGGTGTGCTATATAAATATTGTAAATCAATGCATTTATTGACTGCTAATTAACTAAAATTGCAGCTCTGTCTCTCTGTAATTACACATTCAAATTGCCCGCCGAGAACTTCCTGGAACTATCTGAAGTCTACATGAATCACATGACGATCAAGCATTTTGAACGTCTGTTGATGCAACGCTCTTTCTACATGGCTCTGTCTGCAGCTACCAGATTCTTTCCAGGAACATGGACTATCTCATATGAGAAACGCAGGAGCCTGATGATGCAGGCACTTTTGTCTTTTTCTCAGGGCAGTACTGCACCAGGACTGGAGGAGAGCTTAGTTCACTTTTCAGTCTTTCAAATGCAAGCTGCTGTGCAGGACCCCATGACCAGTCGTTGTCAGACTTCAAGAGTTCTCTGATTGAACCAGTCAGCTCTGCAATATTTGGTGATAATTTCCCAAAATAGCTGACCATGCCCACAAAACGTCATTGACATCTTTTGGAGCTTTCATTTCTGTTATTGCCTTTATTTTGTCTGGGACTAGTCGTATGCCGTCGCGCTCCTATGATGTGGCCCAGGAACTTCACTTGAGACATCGAAATTCACATTTCTCATTCAGCTTCAGCCCTCTTTGCTGGAGCCTCTGTAGTACTCTGTGAAGCCAGTTGTTATGTTTTTCCATGTGTAGTCCTGAAAACTAGGATGTCATCAGCTTGGCAAACAACACCATCCAGGCCATCCAGTAGCTGCTTAAGATGATATATTGGTGTTAACTTAGATAAGATAAAGAATAGCAGGATGTCAGTGGTTAAGATGAAACTTTTACCTCAGATTAATATTTTGTTCACAATTTTTGTCCCTCTTAACCCTCCTCAAAAGTTTTTTTTAAAGCTATCGATAATATGTAATGTATTGACAAGCAATTAAGGCTTATTCTTTTTTTCTTCTCATCCATTTACATGCCCTCTCTTTGTCAGTACAACCCATTTACTTGCCAGGTTTTGCCCAAGTTTTCTTCCTTAAAATGGGGAGTTTTTCCTTGCCTCGGTCGCCTTAGGCTTTCGTTTTGGGTCCTTGGCCTGGGTTCAACTATACAACCGCTGTAACAAGACACAGTGTAAGGCACATGGTTGCTGTTCCACCTGCCCCACCCTCAAACACTCCACAGTCTCTTGTCCCACCTGTGCTACTCTTGTCCCTCTAATGCTTGCTTTTTTATTTTTTGTCACTTACATTCAAATATTTCAGGCTGAGATGTCCCGTGTACCAATGACATATTTGTTTATTTCAGGTGATGATCACTGGTTGTAGACCAATGTTCAATAATCAATGATGTAAGTTATTTGTTTTTATATACTAACCTTTTGTTTACATTTGTTGCAGGCCTTTTAGGAGCCCCTTTCTTTTTCTTCTCTCCCTAATGCAGGCATCTTGAGAGCCGGTGGATTCCATTCAGCGGCAGCATCGCTAGCTGCCCCATCCTGCACACTCCACTGGTCCCTGCTTCTTCTCTCTCTCTCCCCACTGTGTCTGTCCCCTCCCCCCATGATCCGTAGTCCAGGAGCCAGCGGGTTCCTGATTCTTCTTTCTCTCTCCCCACTGCGTCTCTTAGGGCTTTGCAATTTATCAAATTGCAGTCCAAAGGATTTTTGGACAAAAGCAAAGGAGCAACCTCCTTGTATTTGTTTAACTCATCTTCTGCTTAGTCAATGGGGGTCTTTTCTGGTATCTTCCTGACATCCCAAAAGTGTTACCAAATAAATCAGCCAGGACACAGCTTCTGTTTGCAGGTGGGGAACCCTGTGTGACCCCTTTTTTTCTTCAGCAGGGTCATATTCCCTGACTCACAACATATTTCCAAACTCACAGCTCTGTCCTGAAGGATACAACAAAGGTTACACATTTTTTTGTTTGTTTTATACGTCATGATTTTATCACTGATCAATAATATAAGTCCAATTTCAGTTTAAATTAAAGGTAAACATAAAAAAGTATTATAACTGTAAAGTAGATTCAATAATGCCAATGTTTGAAAAGAAAACTGCAATGAAAAATCTATTATAAGCATTCAATTTCAGCTATATGACTGCAAACACCTACACATACAGTCATATTAGGCAGCAGCATATAATAAAATAATATAAAATAATAATTACATTAGAATTATGTTTGACTGAATGTAAAACTGATCTCATTACTAAAGGAATCTAAAGCATTAATCATTTTATGTGTTATTTATATGCAATTTTGCTTACCTGGGAATGCTGCTCAGCTATTGCTGCAGCTTCAGCTGACAGGCCCAAACATACCACCAATGATTGTAGTCACTGCTACAAGGACCCAGTCGCTGTCATACTTCACCTTAAGTGGGCCAGTAGTTTAGTGGCTATGGTACATAACTAGGATCACCTAGGTTGATGGTTCAAGCCCCAGCCTAGCAAGAACCCTGTTGCTGTTGGGTCCTGAGCAAGGCCCTTAACCCTACATTGCCTAATCAACTGTTATTCACTTTGGATAAAAGCATCAGCTTAAAACAACTGCAATGCAAAAGATGTTGGAGGTATGCTGTAGGGCAGAAACTCTATTGTTCCTAATTAATTTTCTGTCACTGATCACAGGGTCTTTACAAGAGTAGACAGTTTGTTGCCTATCATGTTGCATCTTGGTCTGGTTCTGAGACCAGACCAAGATGCAACATGATAGGCAACTTGGTCTGGTTCTGAGACCTGAGCAGGGAAAATCTTGCTAGTATCTTGTCTGTGCAGGATCTGTATTTGACAATACTTATGGTAATCCCACTCTTTCAGCTGTTGTCACTGCAGTGGCTAATACAAACATGGACACATTTGATTTTAAACCTATATCAGTTGCTGATGTAAAGCACTGAAAAGCAATGATTCTACAAAATCTGAAGGTCCTGACACTCTGAATCCATTTCTTTAAAAGGTAGCAGCTGATCTGATAGCTGAGGCTATTGCCCATGTGTTCAATTTAAGTCTTTCCTCCAACTCAATTCTTAAAATCTGGAAATCTGTCAATGCATTATATTACTGGTGCAAAGTCTGTCACTCACCATTGCATTTTATATGAATTGGTGGGTTGGACATCATTATCCAAATAAACCAGAAACACTGGTATGTTTTTATTTACAAAGCAATTTTAGGCAAAATCCCTGTTTATCTCAGTGCTCTCCTTTGTTGGATCAGCTGCGATCATCAAATTGGATGTTTCTCAATGTTCCTATGACTTTTTCAGTACTTGGACAATCTGCTTTTAATTATTATGTACCTTGGTCATGGAACAAATTACAAAAGGAGCTCAAATTGGACTGTTTCATATCTATTGCTGACTGTACCAAAATTTCTCTTGTTATTTTTAAAACTGTATGTTATATATATTGTATTATATTAACATTGTGTTGGCTGCTACCTTGGCCAGGTCTCTCTTGCAAAAGAGATTCAATTCTCAATGAGACTTCCTGGTTTAATAAAGGTAAATAAATTATAAATCCCCCAATTTCATGGCATCTTAACATCTGGGACTGAACAGGTGTTACTGATTAGTCTGTTGTGTGTAGATATTACCTTAAAGTAGATATAAGGCCCCATACGAAATCGCACACTGCGCCCTGTGTAATAGGCAAAAATCAGTACACATAGTGTGTCCAAAATCTCAAAACCAGCTGATTCAGTATGCAATCATTATCTGGATGACCTACTGCTTCCGTCAAAATTCTGCGCTAAAAACACTGCGCTATCCCACAAGGATGTTGGGTGGATAGATACCAAAGAAGAAGACAGCAGGGCTGAGTGTTTGATTATGGATGTACATCAGTTGTAAATCTTGAACATTTGTTGTAGTGTGTTCTGTGTATAATTTTGTATTGGATCAGTTGTAGTTTTGGATTGGAGCTCATCATAAAAAATACTGGTACATATGTGATGTGAGTGATCACTTTTTGTTTCCATGTTGATGGTGAAATGTGGGTTGTGCCATAGTGGAGAGGTGATGGTGTATAATTAGTGAGTTCATTAAATTTCCACCTGTAACAAGTGCACACGTTGTTTTTGACTATGCACATGTGCTTTGGTGCGTGGTTTGGCAGAACATGGGATGTTGATTCTGTATCGTGGCATAGCTTGGGTTGTAGGTATTGTGGTGCACTGGCAGGTGTGGCCACTGAGCCAGGTGGTGAGTGGAGGTAAAACAGATGAAAACAGACAAAAATTCAACTTTTATTTACAACCTTTTCAGGGGAAAACCACAAAACAAGTAATACAAATATAACACAAATTCAAAACAGCCACAAAAACAAGCAACACACAACCCAAAAGTTTCTTTCCAGCCTATAAGCCTGTGCTTAAATAGAAGGCCTAATTGAAGGTGAGTGCTCACAGCTGAGTTGATTGGAAAATTACTCTCAGCGGAGCCTACCTGTTTGTAAGGCCTCTGCTGTTGCAGCTCTGGCTGGCTCTCTCAAGTTGGAGGAGGATATGTCTCAGCCACCCGAGGGATTGTCAATCTCAGGTCTCCCTTTTGCCTGATGTGGCTTCTGCGGTGCTTCCACTCTCAGATCTGGTGGCTCCAGGGTAGTAACACTGCAATTCTATTGAATATGTAATTTTTTGTCTTAGTCATGGTTATGCATTGCACTGTTACTATTCTAAAATATCAGTGCTATTGATATTAGATGTACTATGACTGGTCTTTCTGCTATTTACTATTTATATCAACTGTAATATAACTTGTGGTATCTTTAATATAGATGTTTGGTTAAGAGTATGTCAAATGTCATAAAAATAATGCAATGGAACTATTAAAGTTTAATTTAAATGTAATCACAATGCTGAATCACTGTGATGTAATGTTAATTAATTTTCAGTATAAGAACCACATAGACCAGAATGCTGTGTTTCAGAAAATGAAATATGTCTGTATTCTTTTCATGCATTTCTGTAACATGAGAATCAAATCCAATAAAGGGAATGTTTGTTTCATAAAGCGACGTCTGTTCCATTTAAGTATGTACCATGGCTGACATGTCGGTTAGCTAGTTATTGATATCAGCTGTGCTACATTGCCATCTCTGTAACTAGTTATTGTTAGTTATTGTATGGTTTCCTATTGGATGCAAGGCAGCTGTTTTGATTTGTGCACTTTATTACATCCTGCACTGCCATTTGCACAATGGCATGTATTTTATTTATAGGCACATTATTGGGTTGTTTGTTTTTTGTGTTGTACCCTCCTGTTTGTGAACTTAGAGTCATGTCAGGTAGCCTGCATGCTGGCTTACTATTATTTATCATTGTAATCCAATTTATTTCAGTATTGGCTTACATGACTCATACTTACACAAACCATAATTAAAATAATAACAATATCAACAATAACAATTGAACTGGGGTAATATGCAGAAAGCATTTTGTTTGGTTAGGATTCAGACAGCTGCATTTTGAACCATTGCATTTCAATCAGTGGCAGCTGGTGAGCTTGAGACAGGGGAGGAACAAACTTAACCTTTAAACCTTTTAATCTGTTCCCATTTATCCTCCTTGATTAACAATAAAACAAATTATTCACGGAGTAATCAACACCAGCTGACATAGAGTAAATGGTTACCAATTTGTTATATCCATGGATGTTTTACTGTATTTACATCAACTGGTGTTGATTACTCTGTGAATTGCTTGTTTTATTGTTAATCAAGGAGGAAAAATAGGAACAGGTTGAACATAATAGGTGTAAAGGTGAAATGTGTGTGTCAAAGGATGGGATCAATAATGGCACCAAGGTCTCTGGTTACTGCACTCAAAGCCACAGAGACACCATCAAGGTGCAGAGTAATATCAGAGAGCCTGCTCCTGATGGACCTTGGACAAACTACCAGCTTTTCATTTTTATCTTAGTTTAGGAAGAGAAAATTTTAACCATCCATTCCTTTATAACTTTGAATCAGGTTTCCATGTTTGACAGTCTCACAAAGACATCAGGTTTGGCTGATGTAGGTTTGGCTTACTGAGTATCATCTGCGTAAACAGTGGAAATTAACAGTAGAACTTCCAATGTAAAAGTTACAGTTCATTTTTTAAAATAAAAAAATTCAGGTTTTGTGTGACACAGAAAATTGCAATTTGCTTTATTTACAAGTGATGGCCTAGGTGTAATAACTCAACACAAATTATAAACCAATGTGTTTTTTGTTTTAGAAACATCTTAACTGGAAATGAATGTTATCATTACTTCGACATCTTATATTTATATTAATGAATATATTAATTTTGTAGGTATACATAATCCTAGCAGTATTAGTGCTATGTTTACAGATAATATTGCCAAGAGGTTACATATAAAATCAGAACAGCAGAGGTCCAACCACAGATCTTTGTGGCATTCCACAAAGTGGGCCTCACTTATCAAACGTGAGCCGAAGGAATTTGATCGTAAATCGTTCGTAAATGCATTTACGCAAAAAATGTGGGTTATCAAAGTTTCCGTATATCAGTTTGTTTGTAGGATCCGAAAAAAATCACGAGTGCTCTAAACTGTTCATACTGTGTGCGTAAATCGAAAAACACGGCTATAAAGCGTGTTTTTGCTTTTATTTTTCCATTTACTCATCTTGTATTGAATTAAAAATGAGTAGTAAATTGTTTGTTAGTAATATTATAACGACTCGAATTGATATATAAAATCAATATTGGATTCAAAATTAAAACAGGTGATGCTTCATTTGGTCTTCACCGGCCCTGACACTCCACTGCTTAAACTACTGAACAAAGTTTTTTTTTTTTTTTTTTGGATTCTATTTAAGCTAAAAAAAACCTAAGTTGCCGCCTCAGAAACTTTTTTTTTCTTTTGCCTTTTCTGTGCCATTTCTTTACATTGCCAATAAAGGGATTCCAGGCTGCTTATGTGGTATTTAAGGGGCATGGATTTATGTTAATTTAAAATTCTGTGAACGGGCTTCTAATTTATGATTGTTTGGTATTAATCAATATACTCACAAAATACGAACAAATGCTGGGTTTACGTGTGTTTGATAAATCCGTCAAATTTGTTAGCTCGTATCCGTTGACATGTAAATTTACACACAGTTTTACTACACTATTGATAAATGAGGCCCATTGTTAATATAGAGAAATTGGAAATTTAATTTAAAGACCTGAACCAAGAGTGGGCCCATCCTCTTAGGCCAACAAGATTTTCAAGTTGGTTTAATAGAATAAGATGATAAATAGTATCAAAGGCTACACTCTAGAAGCAGAAGTAGGGAGACACAGCCATTGTTAGATGAGAGGTGCAAATCATAAAGCACTTTGAGGAGAGTATATTCAGTGCTGTGATGAGGTCTAAACCCAGACTGAAAGACTTCTAGGGTGGGTCTGAAGAAAGGAGCACATTTACTTTATCACTGCTTTTTCCAAGATATTTTACTGAAAACTGCTATTTTGAAGGACTGAGATACAAGACCAGATGTAAGGGAGACTGTTCCTGTATGTCTGTTTCTACTGTGTCTCTGATCTTTAAGATTTAGCTGTCAAGGAAATTCATGAAGTCATTGTTACTGTGAGTGTCAAGAATGTAGTGGTCAGCTGATGCATAGCTTTAGTTAATTGAGCAAGAGTGTCAAACAGCTATTTTTAAACACTAACAGAGGAAAATAAGGGAAAGCCCAGGTAGCTGTTCTAGCAGCTAAGAGGGACACACATATCTGAGGAGGCTGTCAGTCCATACGAGAAAAAGGACTTGTAATTTAGTCGAACACCATTTTCTTTTGAGCTTCCATGGGGCTTGCTTGAGAGCATGTAATTGGCCATGCGTTTAGAGAAGTAAGGAGTGCAAAAACATCTGGCATTTTATGCAGAGTACAATTAATGCTGTCCATGAGTTGATTAATATTAGCCAGGTTTGGGTTAGAACTTACATTTTGGGAGTCATTATTGCACAAACTGTACTAACCATTGTATGCATGAATAAATGCGTTGGTGGTATCAGAGTAGATTGTAATATGTCACTTGGCAGTTAACAGGGAGCTTAGATAATACAATGTTGACTCTTGAACTGAATCATAAACAATGTCACACAGCAGATTCACAATGAAATGTCCAATGACAGTAAAAATCTAAGAATCTACATCAGCCAAATGTTCTTTCATACACGATAAGTGATTTGTTTGTGAATTGGGAGATTAAAATGTTGACTCCTGAACTTAACAATCTTCAACAATGTCTCATGCCTGGTCTCAGACCTCACATTACACTCTCCAATTACAACATTAAAACTCTCTGAGCTTTGTTGTTTCTGTGACGCTGGGTTGGGTGTGGTCTTGGGAGGGCTGCCCTCGCTTTAAGGATCTGGCAACCAAGCAGCTGGAATTAGCACCACACCACCTTCCTCCTTTAGATTCTGGTTAGGAGTTGAAAGTTGCCAGGGGACCACGGCTAGCCAGCACAGTAGATCAGGGAGCCAGCGGAGTAGATCAGAGAGCAATTCCAAAGATATATGAACAGCATATAGAACATACTTTGGCAGGTAAGAAAATATTCCTGTACAAAGGACATCAGATTCATTTGTTCCCTGATTTTTCCAGTGAGGTAATCCAAGAAAGTGCAACCTATAACAAATTAAATAAATGGGTATTGGTCGAATGAGACAATATTGACCCCAACCCCCATTTTTTAAACAACAAATTCATGCAATTGGATGTGTCACATTTGGAGAGCAAGATATGGCAAGTTTACATTGCTTGAAATTGGAGTAAGTGGAGGGAATTAATGAGGTGAATAGATTTTTTTTTTCTTTTTTTTTTATGGGGATATGTGTGTTAAGTTTTATGTGGTGGTACTATGTGTACAAGTTTTGGCATAACTGATTAGTAAGGGTAAATATTACTTCTCATATTGTTCAATTATCTATGGAAAATTGTTGTGTATATATGTCTTGGAATATTACGGGACTGTCAAGTAAATTAAAGTGGAGGCAAATGTTTAAACATTTAAAAACAATGAAATGTGACATTGCCCAAGAAACCCATATTCTGAATTAGAAGAAATAAAAAAGGACTGGAATGGTGAATCTATTAATCCTCTTTTTACTCCCAAGCTAAAGGGGTGGCTGTTTTATTTAGGAACATAAGATATAAGGTAAATTATCAATAGATTGACCCAAATGGAAGAATTATTATATTGCATATTTTACTTGGTGATGAGGAAGTACTTGTTAATGGGCCACATGAGGACCCTCCAGAATTCTTTTCAGATAGCCAAGAAGAGATAAATCAATTTCCCTGAGTGCAATGTGTGGTGCTGGGAGAGGTGGAGGGAGGAGCAAGCTCCTCAGCTCCTCCCATTGTACTGCTGTCAGTCTCCTGGTTTCCTCCCTCAGTCTGGAGAAGTAACTGGAGCTGCAACAGCAGAGGCCTCGCTAACAGGCAGGCTCACCTGCAAGTGATTTCTAATCAACTCAGCTGTGGGCACTTGCCTTCAATTAGGCCATCTATTTAAACACAGCTTGAGAGCCTGAAGGGGTTCTTTTTGGGTTTTTGTGTGTTGGTGTGTTCTGGATGGCTGTGCTATTTTTGTGTTTTTGTGTTTTTGTGTTTTTGTGTTTTTGTGTTTTTGTGTTTTTGTGTTTTTGATCCTATTTTGGGTTAATTTCATTTGTTGTGTTTCCTTTTTTTTCACCAAAAGGGGCTAATAAATGGTCTTTGGTTCTTTTTGTTGAACTTGTGGTTGTGTTTTTCCTACCACTCATCACCTGGCACAGTGGCCACACTTGCCGCTGTGTCACAAATGTATTATGGGAGGTGCTTTTAATTAACTCTTGAATATTGATTTGGATAGATTCAGTAAAAGAATGACTTGGTACAAAATTACTTGTACCGTCTCCGATATATGGAGAATTCCAAACCATAACAGCTGGGAATTGTATTCATATGCACAATATTCAAGGCTTATTTTTTGATGTCTAAGAAACTTTTATCAAAAGTAAGTGGCATTGAAATAGTCAATATAATGATCTCCAGTCGTGCACCAGTAAAATAAATATAACAGTAAAATAACAATACAGCATTTATATGAAAATAATGTAAATGGAGGTTAGATGATGCCATTGTTAAATGATTTGGCCTTTAAGTGTACAAATAATACACTATGGGAGTTTATGGAGATAACTGAGAGTTCAGTCAATGACTTCATTACTATCCAGGATGCATTAAAGGTATAGCTGACTAGGAGAATCATAGCATATTCTATATGGAAAAGAAGAAACAAATTGAAAAAGAAAAACAGAAAGGAAAATAATCATACTTCAAAAGAGACAATTTACTGGGGATTCTTCAAAGAATGAGCAGAAAGAACTTCTACACTTATCAACCTAACATAGAACAAACTCGAAATATTGTGGTACAAACAGCCTACTCATAATTAAGTTATTTTGAAGAGTTACAAGGCAGGAACATATTTGGCTTGGATTGTAAGAAAGAAGAATAGTCAATCATATTTTCATCTTTATAAATAATGGAACAGTGCCTACAAATCCTATGGATATTGTTCTGTAGTGAGAATGATAAATGTATACGTTTTGATACAATTACATTACTCCAACGTTATTCCTACTAGAAGTTTATTAAGCAATAAGTACTGGGAAACAAATACAGGGAAGCAAAACTTAGCTCCCGCAATGGAACCTACCTTCACTTGTTCCGATATCTTCATAAATTTTCATGCATTAAAATATTAATGTCAGTCACTCGCATTCCGGTCATGGTTTAACATAAACATATGTACAAGGAAGTAAATAAACATGCTGCTACAGTAACTCGCTGAATTTTATATTGATAAAATTGCCATTTTGCAAATCCAAAACATGTTTTATATATTTATGAGTTACTGTGGATATGTTTGAAAAAGCAAACAGTAATGGTTTCCTATTAATGTAAATTGTCAGTTTGCTGTTTAAGTCTGGCACTTATACTTGTGTGTTGGTAAATCCTTTGTCATGATTAAGAAATTTTCGATGGTGAAATATTCAGTGGGATGATTGTGAGCCTCCGCAGTAGAATACATCAGTGTATCCTTCGTTTAGAGGAAAGGAGGAAACAAGTGGAGGAGGCAAGATTTCATTTCCTACCTTTCTGGAACAGTGGAGGAAAGGAAGACACATAGATCAGTTTTTGGGGGAACAGAGGAAAGGAGGAGACAAATTTGAGTATTGGAACGCACCCCTGCTGTGATGGTAAACACAGAGGCTTGTCCACTCAAGCAAACAGAGCGCTGAGAGTAGAGATGCATCAGACCAGGTTTTTCCTTGCCAGAAAACAGTAATAAAACATTGAAATAGGACATATTGGGGAAGAAAGACGTTTTCTCTATATTTGACATAGTTTAAAAACTACAGGAAAAGTGGATCAGAAAATGCCCTGTTTTGGTAAGAGCCCTTTTAGAGTGTGATAGGTTTAAGTTATCTGCACCAATTTTTTTGAGAGACAGAAGACATGTTGGGGATGAACTCTGTATTGTACTTTTCTATTTTTTGCACTTTTGTGTATACTTTTTGTGTTCCATGACAATTTTATGAAGTTTAAAGAATTTTGAAGAGTGTCTTGATGGCACATTTGATTTCTTCAAAACAAGCCATCAGCCATGTCTCTACAGGGTTTATTGACAAAGTTATAAGGCTTCAACTAAAACTAGTGCAAACCGGCTAGGAAATCCCTTTTTGACAGCATCTTCATTTTATAGAATGTAAGATTATTGCACACTTCTATACATAAAAATAAGACATAAAACTCCTTAGCCAAACATTTGTCATGTAAAGCCATCCAACCTCAAAGCTCCAAATACCTACCCAGATATTAAAGCACAATAATGGTAACCTTCAAAACTGAAGACTTAATTAACTTATTCACAGTATTCACTTATATCCCATGCGATACATTTCTGCGTGTGAGAGAGAGAGCCACGTGTTTGTGTGAAGTAAGGGTTTGTGAGTTTGTGTGTGACTTGGCGAATTGTTATTCTGCTTGGTAGTTGTAGTCTACGTGCGATTAAAAATCATTTCGCCTGCTGTGTAGAGTCCATACATTCAACATCAATTCCCACAATTCCTAGGGAACTGCATAATTCCCATGCAGTTGCCTCTACCGCGTTTCATCAGCGAGTTGAGCTAGGTAGATGAGAAGAGAAAATGAAGTTTGTAACCCCAAAGTCATGTCAGACTTTGGGGTTACAAGGCCCCATTGACCAGCAGTTTCCTTGCCCTGGACCAGTGCTGGTTCACGGCCCATAGTTTGAGAAACACTGTTCTAAGGTACTTTTATTTGTGAGGAATGGTTCATTATCTCACTATAAACTTGTAACAGCATTCCTCTTGGGTGGGTTTTCACAAGTTTGCAGTTAAAAAAACACTGGAGCAAATAAAATGACAAACTACTTAACATGCTAATCTCGAATAGAATAAAATTACATACATTTTTGGTAAATGATTGCTATTGGACTGTACTTACCTGCAAAAGAGTGCAAGTAATGTAGGCTACTGTGAGAATGTCAAGGTGATATACCATCTTGTTTACTCACAAAAGTATAGTCAAGTTAGCCATTTTGGCTACAGTGAGTTTCTGTACATACTAGTGGAGCTGCAGCATGTGTGCGACAGAGCAACAGTTTTAACTCATTTACTCCCGTGGCCGACCAGGGTTATTCCTGGATCATTTGGTTGGTGTAAAAAGGGTATTAGTAAAGTAAACAACCAGGGGTCAGTGTCTCCTGTGTAATCAGTAAAGAGACCTCCAGGTTGTTTAGTGTGTCCTGTGTAATATAATAAAACACTGGGTCATTTAGCTTTGCAAATTCTGCTCCCAAATGACTGACTCACTCCTGTAGCCCCACAGTGCTGACTTACTCCTATAGCCCTACTCCCACAGTGCTGACTCACACCTGTAGCCCTGGCCTCACAGTGCTGACTCACTACTGTAGCCCCACAGTGCAGACTCACTCCTGAAACCCTGCTCCCATAGTGCTGACTCACTCCTGAAGCACAGGGCTTGCAGCTGTCACCCCACAGTGATGACTCACTCCGATATCCCAACAGTGCTGACTCACTCCAATCGCCCCACAATTCGGACTCATGGTACAGTCACGTGAAAAATCTGTGCAAATTTCCATTTAAGTCAATGGAAGGTGGTATTAACTGTCAACACTTCCAGGGGCAGATTTCTGCTCTGCTCTTGATGTGGGGAGGGGCTCTGTTTTACACCCCGAGTTCAACTGTGGTGAACTTTGACCTCACAAATACACAAATCTGCCCGTCTGGCCAATCAGAGGGCTGCTGTGTGACCCTGAGGGGCGTTAAGTTATTGTGTTTGGCAGATAATTTAAAATAGTTGAGATTGTTAACAAGGAAGCTGCATATGCCCATGTTGTGGGAGATAGGACACCTATCAATATCAATATGAAGATAGCTAGCCTATGTTGCTATCTAACGTTACCATCTGCTGAGGAAAACGATAATTGAATCACGCATGCCCAAATTAATCGAATTAACAGAATCTTTGTCCACAATTTGTGCTGCTAAGCTAATTTTAGAAACCAAGTGTGACCATTCCATCAGTCCTGATGCACTGCTGTCCCCCTAGCCTCACATTACTGACTCACTCCTTTAGCCCCACAGTGCTGATTCACTCCTGTAGCCTTGCTCTACTTGTGTTGCCCCAAAGTACTGACTTACTACTGTTGCCCCACAGTGCTGACTCACTCTTGTATCTGCCACATGGCTAACTCACTCCTGAAGCCCAGGCTTCCACAGTGCTGACTCACCCCTGGAGCCCCACAGAGCTGACCTACTCTTGTTTTCCAATACTGATAACTCAATCCTATAGCCCTGCTCCTAAGGTGCTGACTCACAACTTTAGAACCACAGTGTTGACTCACTCCTGTTGCCCCAAAATACTCACTACAGTAACCCAACAGTGCTGAATGACTCCTGTAGCCCTGCTCCCACAGCACTGACCCACTGCTGTAGCCCTGCTCCCACAGTGCTGACTCACTGCTGTAGCCCCACGGTATTGACTCACTCCTGTTGTCCCATAGTGCTGACTTACTCCTGTACCCCACCGTGCTGACTCTCTCTTTTAGACCTGCTCTGACAGTGCTGACTGACTCTTGTAGCCCCACACTCTTGTAGCCCTGGCCCCACAGTGTTGACTCACTCCTGTAGCCCTGTTCACACAATTCTTACTCACTCCTGGAGCCCCACAGTGTTCACTCACTCCTATAGCTCCCACAGTGCTGACTCACTCCTGTTGCCCCATAGTGCTGACTCACTCCTATTGCCTCACAGTGCTGACTCACTCCTGTTGCCCTGATTCCACAGTCCTGATTCACTCCTGTAGCCCTGCTCTCACAGTGCTTACTCACTCCTGGAGCCCCACAGTGTTGACTTATTCCTGTAGCTTCCACATTGCTGACTCAGTCCAGCAGCCCAATGGTGCTGATTCATTCCTGTAGCCCTGGCTCCACAGTACTGACTCACTCCTGTAGCCCTGCTCCCGCAGTGCTGATTCGCTCCTGTTGCATTACAGTGTTGACTCGCTGCTGTAGCCCCACAGTGCTGACTCACTCCTGTTGCCCTGATTCCACAGTCCTGACTCACTCCTGTAGCCCTGCTCCCACAGTGCTGACTCACTCCTTTAGTCCTGGCCCCACAGTTCTGACTCACTCCTTTAGTTCTGGCCCCACAGTGCTGACTCACTCAGTGCAACCCAGCTCCCACAGTGCTAACTCACTCTTTTCTCCTACAGTGCTTACTCTCATTCTGTGTTAAGGCCTCATGAGATAAAACCTGAACATATAAGAAAACCCAGCAAGTCATTATGGGGAACGCAGCAATATTATTAAATATCACACAAATGTGAAAGATTTAATGAAAACATACAAAACAGAAGAACATGAATCAAAGCAAATCAAAGCCGTTACCCTGGCAGGGAGTTTAAGGGGTTTCTTGCACCCACCCACAGTGAGACCCCAGGGCTGTGAATGGTAGGAGCACCCCAGTGTACCTATTGGGGAGCTATACAAAGAACAACAGGTCCCACTCCACACCATAACAAAAATGCCACTACAAATGAAATGACCAACTAAAACAATAATCATGGGAAAAAAACAAGAAGCACCTCAAACAACAATGAAGCTTGTGAAGGTGCTGCAATTCTTTTAAACCCTAAGTTCCACCCACTAGGTTATGTGAGACAGGTAGGGGAAAAGGGAAAACATGGGGTGGAAGTGCATAACAGCCTGCATGTAATGGCACATACACACACACACTGAGACAGACATGCCCACACACATCAAGACAGACATGCAGACATGTGCAAGTCTGTCTCAGTGTGTGTATGTGTGTGCATGTCTGTCTTGGTGTGTGTGTGTGTGTGTGTGTGTGTGTATGGCCAGGGGAAGGGGGGCCACCAGCATTGACAGGTGGCTTCAGTAAAGAGGGGGTCCCAAAGCTTTAGTCTGACTGTGGTGGAGGAGAGGGGGGAAATATAAAAACTGGGGAAAAAATTTCCAGCAGCTGTCGACCTAATTCCTCTAACACGGTGCTTGTGCTCTGATTAGAAAACAGATCTGGCCCCTAATTTTCTTCTGACACCAGCTAATGCTCTATATCTCAATTGCTGCATCCCGCTCACCAAAACTCTGGCCAGACTCACTGGCTCTCTGACGACAGACCACAGAGCAGATCCAACTTCACATGCAGAGAGACAGAGATGTGATCACATGAAAGATCACATTGCTAAAGGAGGAAAGATGTACCCTGCATTGGAAATCATATCAATGCATACACACAATGGAATGTTACACAAAAGAACATGCACAAATGAGACTGAATTCAACAACCATTAAAGAGTGATACTGTACTTGGCATAACTGACAACATCAGTATATAGATGCTCATTACATGAAACATCATAAAATACAGGCACAAATTATTTGCACCTATAAAAGAATACACAAAGATACACAAGAACACACACTGGGGAATACACAAGCACACACACACATAAACAAACACACACAGGCACATACATAAACACACATATGCATTGGCACCTAGACAAGCCTATACACACAAACAAGTACACACACATATAAACAAATACACTCACAAACACTAGCACATACACACAGGTATATATACAAAACACACACAAACAATGGCATACATATAAACACACTTAAACACACACATTCATATGTTTACTATGCTCAGAGAAAAGCACCACACTGAGAGCATGATAAAGAACACCAAGGCTCAGAGATGCAAACATGGGGGAAAATACAACAGGAGTCATATCCAGCACTTATAATTCAGCATTCTTGGGGAAATGTATTTAGTATTAATTATGGGTTGAAATTCATAAAAAATAGGACCTGTTAAAGACATTTGATATTTCTCAGGAAAACAGCATAGGGTGTGTAAAAAGGTCTGCTCTATTGCCCCCTCCTGGTGAGAGCAGCTGATCACAGGCTCTCCTGCTTTGCCACTTCACCAAACACAAATGACACTAACTACTAAAGCTCCTCACCAAACCAACAGGTAATAAGTTAAAATTGGTTTTAACAATTAACATTTTAGTGATTACAACAGTAAACAATGACAAACAAGACTATTCAGGATCACAGATGAATGAAATGAGCTACTCCCAACTGCAGCCAAAACATAAAGCAAAGTAAATCCCAAATGTGTGATAGTTCTAGCTGTGACGGTAGATAGCCTGGGCAAGCGATAAAGCAGGAGGCCTAAGCAGAAGTACTAAACAATAGGACTAAGCAATGAGGCCTGTTCCAGGCCCAACTTAAGAGGGGTCTCTCCCCCTCCTCCCTGGTCCTTGCATATCTAAATGAATGGAGGGGTAGAGCCTGAAGTTTTATCCAGGACAAAATCTTATGTAGAAACTTTAACAACTGGAAAACACAAGGCATCCCCTCAGTATTAATATTTCTGTGATCAGCTCTTTACGAGCATCACAATGACAGCAAACATGAACATATGTGAGTTTAGGGAGGAGAGTTCGCAGAGAGGAACAGGCCATTCTGCACATGAATGGCTTTGCGGTTATATTGAGACACACTCCTGTTGTCATATGACTTTATTAATATGAAGAGGGTATATTTATCATTATTATTATTATTATTATTATTATTGGGGTATAGAAGAAGAAATTGACAGTAAAAAACACAAACTCATGCAGGCACAAACCCACACACGCAGACACACACAAACGCTCCAGAAGTAGGAGGAGCCGAGCGGCCGCATTGTTCACCACTGAAGAAACCAGCCCTGGCCCGCGAGACCTGGTGCTCATCGGTGGCAACCTGAACCCTAGCCAATGGCAAGAGGTGAGAGAACTAATTGATCAGTTCTGGGATGTGTTCTCTGCCTCCCCAGGTCGCACTGATGTTGTGGAGCATCGCATCCAGACTCCAGAGTGCACCATGGTGAACATGCAGCCCTACAGGAATGTCAGAGGCTAAAAAAGGAGCGATAATAGAGGAGATTGAGTGGATGAAGCAGATGGGAGTCATCGAGGAAGCATGCAGCTCATGATCAAGTCCCATTGGGCTGGTCCTGAAACCTGATGGCTCCCTGAGGTTCTGCAATGACTTCAGGCAGCTGAATGCTTTTTCAAAGTTTGATGCCTATCCCATGTCCTGAGCAGACAAACTGATTGATTGATTGGGTGAGTTGAGTTTCATAACCACCCCTGACCTACCCAAAGGTTAATGGCAGGTTCCTCTTGCTCAGGCCAATGGAGAGAAGATAGCCTTCGCCAGTCCAGTTGAACAGTACCAGTATTAGGTACTTCCGTTCTGTCTTCATGGGGCTCCAGTGACCTTTCAGTGCCTGATGGACAAGGTACTCTGGCCACACCTGCACTACGCAGCCACCTACCTTGACGACATGGTCATCCACTCCCGCACCTGGTCTGAACACCTGGCTCAGGTTAGCATGGTGTTGGGAACCCTTCAGTGGGCTAACCCTGCTAAATGCTGCGTAGGGCAGAGCGAAGCACAGTACCTGGGGTATAACATCAGGTGGGGTCTGCTTAAACCCCAGGAGAAGAAGGTGGAGGCGGTGCGAGGATGGCCCTGGCCCATGATGAAAACCCAGGTACGTGCATTCCTTGGTTTGGCTGGGTACTATCGTCAATTTATCCCTTATTTCTCCTCTGTAGCTGTCCAACCTGATGTGGAAGGGATTGCCAATAAAAGTGCTGTGGGGCCTCGACAAGGACAAGACTTTCCAAGACCTCAAAGTGGCATTGTGTTCAGACCCCGTCCTCTGCACCCGACTTTGATCGTGCGTTTGTGGTCCAGATGAATGCTTTGGAGGTCGGGTTGGGAGCTGTTCTGTCCCAGGTGCACAGCGATGAGGAAGACCCGGTACTCTTTCTGAGACAGTAAAATCCCCCAGCAAATCCAGGTATGCCGCTGTAGAGCAGGAAGCCCTAGCCGTAAAATGTGGCAATATCCACTCTTCAGTATTACCTCCTAGGTTGTAAATTCACTCTGGTGACTAATCATGCTCAATAACACTGGATGGCTTGGGAGGACAACACTAATGCCCGAGTCACCCACTGGTTCCTCTCCCTCCAGCCCTTCTCCTACAAGGTGGTACACCGCCCAGGCACACACCACATCAACGCTGAAGGCTTGTCCAGGCTGCATGCCCTCGGGTCCAATGCCGCAGGTACCAGCGATGGTTCGCTAAGGGGGCTGTGGCAGGGAGAGGGGTGGCTCTTCTGTACAGAGGGTCCCCTCTGGGAAGAAACGCCCCAAGCTGCCACTGGTAAGAAGATGTCAGCACCCCGGACAGTGGCGGGCATGCAGCCAAACCTACAGGTACTTGGAGAGTGGCACTGGCCATAGCAGATGGATTTACTGCACACACGTCCTCAATTCCTGATCAGAACAGCTGCCATCTCTCCAAGCTGATTACCAGCATTCAAAAGCCGTTGCTTCACTAGCATGCACATTTATGCGTGCAGAAAATATCATCTTTATTTCAAACTGCTACTCAGGTCTATTCAAAGCACTGCATTTAATTTCTCATTAAAATACCCTCTATGAGAATTGTGACTTTGATTGGATTTAAATGGATTTTCAGGGCACACATCCTACATGCAGGGACATAGCTAGAAATTCTGGGCCCTGTACACAGGCAGGCTCTGAGGGCCCCTATATACTTTTTCATATACCCTTTTTTCCCCTGGTGCTATGCACTTGCCTGCACGTGCCACAACCCTGTATTAAGTCATGCACTACTGTTGCTCAGACTATGATATTACAATTTTTCAGTGTTACCATATTGCATGAAGTAGGACAACACTTGAAATCATTTAAATTATTTCTGGATAACAGGCACAATTATTGGTCTTACCATCACCAACAATTGAGATGTATGGTCGCTAGTAAAACAGTTTTGTTGACGTAATTAAATGCTACAACACTTGTCCAAATGAAATGAAAATAATAGTACAGAATTGGGAATGTACAGATTTAACAGAGCAGAAGGCTCATGCATTTGCTCTGTGAGGAGAATGGAATATGCTTCCTCACAGTGTGACTATGTGAGTCATGAGTACTCTGTGTAACAGTGTCAGTCATGAGTACTGACTCTAAGCACTCAGTGTAACTGAATGAGTCATGAATATTAAGTGTGAGTACATGACTGTGTGAGTCATGAGTACTATTATAAAAATACATCATCCTTAAATCTGCAAGAAAACACACACATATTTATACAAATACACACACACTTACACACATTCAAACACACACAAATAGAAAAGAGCTGACAAGGAGAACCCATAAATCTGTGTTTGCAGTCCTCATAAGATTAGTAATCAAAGTGAATTACTCTCAAAGCTAGAAGAAACTAAGAAAAATATATAATGCAAATATCAATGCATGGTGGATTTTTATGAATAACCCATTCTAAGTTACGATGACACCTGTTGGCAACATACCATAAATTCTTATATAGTGGCCGGGGCCTTTATTTACCTCAACTGAAGAAAGAACCAGGCCTTTATTTGAGACAGGCTATTATTAGAGACAGGCCATTATTTATGATTTGTATTTTTTAGTACCATATTTTGTAATATTGTAGTACTGTTTAGTTACCTTTATCATATAAGGATTTAGGGGTACAATCTCCAGGTTACGGACACCCATTTTATGGACAACTACTTGGGAACTGACTGCCATAAAGCCTATTATATTGAAAAATTTGAGTTAAACACAATGGCCCATAATACAGCATGCATTATTCTGTGATGCTCATGAAAACATTCCGCTTCCATTCACTGAGAAAATTGCTCTGGGGAAATTACAGTTTACAAAATAAATTCATACTTCCCATCTCATTCATAATCCGGGGACAGGCTGTATACCTATTACTCTAATATAGCCTACAATGTACTGTATTTAAAGAATGAAAAATATTAGGTCTACTACAGAGTTAGTGCCAGATTATAATGACATGGTGATGATAATAACAGCAGGCAGATAAAAAACAACATATGGTAATATCTATGAGATATTCGATGGAAAAAACCCAGGTACAACAATCAAGCATTGATATCATATAGGAATGTATTGGTCTGCAGATTCTCAAATAATAACATGCTCTATAACGGTAACAAATGTTTTAATTCTTGGGAAAAATAAAGAGCATACCAGATATACCATTAGGCTACTTGTAGGGAAAATACAAACTCAAAAAAAGATGCATGGTAAAACATTAAAATCACAGCTTACCATGGTAAATGCCAGCCTCTTGGTACAATTAATCACTATCCTCCTTCTCACCACTGTCACCATCATCATCGTCACCCATGCAGCATTTGTCCACAGATGATTTTTAATCTGTCTATAATTTTACTCTTTGTTCTCTGTCTGAAGTAAGGGAATATTTATTTATAATGCATTACTATGATCTGCAAGATCATAATGCAAATGAAACTGTGCATTGTTTTAAGTTTGTGTGCTCTTGAGAAAGCCACAACATGAGATTGTTTAATTAAGCTGATGCTACACACACACACACATACACACACACATATGTATATATATATATATATATCTGTATTTGTATCAGCTTGTGTAAAGGTAGATGTTTCATGAGCATTCAAACTGCAGAATTTTCGCTGATCATTTTAAAGTACCAAGACGAACACGAAGAGCACAATTATTGACATCTTAAAAACATCTATGGATATAGGAAACTATGCAATAGTTTGCAAAGAACAGTAATTCTATGACAAAATGAAATTGGTAATCATTTACTATATTTACGTCGATTAGTGTTGATTATTCTGTGAATTATTTGTTTTATTGTTAATCAAGGATGATAAATGGGAACAGGTTGAAATAATGACAGGTTTCAAGGTAAAATTTGTTCCTATGTTTCCAGCTCACCAGCCAACATGTCCCTACCATATCTACACCATCTAAAATCAGTCATTTTTTACCTTCAGTACCGTTAAAACGTTATAAGAAATTAAATCAATAGAAACAATAAAATAAAGAAATAATGCATAGGAAACAGGGCTGAGATGTTTTTTTCAGAATACTAATAATGGGCCATTAAGACACATAGTCCTACAGCGACTACAATCCTTGTGTTCATATGATGAATTTACCACCTCAACCTTTCTTTAATTTATGTTTTTTTTTTTTTTTTACCCAGCCTGTATTTGGAACCAACCTTTATTTGTCCAAACAGGTGGAACCCCCGGCTAGAATTTAAATTACAAATTTCATACATATCGTGTTGTTTCCTTTGGGGCTCCATGCAGGCCTTTCCTACAACATTGAGTTTATTTGTCAGTTGATAAATTTAAGATAGTATTAACATCTTCCTTTGTGTTTTAATTGTAATAAAAATGAAAACATTTTAAAAAGTTGAATTAAGTTGTCTTAATGCCAAAAACAGATTCCGAAAGGATGAAGCGATGATGGACAAAAAACAACAAATTATAATCATCATCGCAGGAACTGCAAAAACAAAAATTCAGCCTTAATTTAAAACCATAGGCATTTGATGTTAGTCGTGTCTTAAATTTATCAACTGACTAATAAAAACAATGTTGTAGGAAAGGCCTGCATGGAGCCCCAAAGGAAACAACACAATATGTATTTTGTGATAAGGTAAGACGAGAGAAATAGAGAAATGACACCTTTTGTGAAAAGTGCCAAGGAATCTCTCATGATCAAGATTATTAGTTTACCAGGCCCACTTGACTTGCCCTGTCATTTCTGCAGCCATAGATCACATCATGTAATTTGAAAATGGTGTTGCATAATTGCCCTGCCATGGGCAGAAAGTTCCGGCCGGGCAAATTGTTCCAGGCTGACGCAACAATCAAGTTCTGAACAGCTGATCAGCGTTCCTCCCAAGCCATTACCTAATGAAAACAACGACTGAAAACAGGCGGTGTAATTTCGAAGAACAAGGAACATACCTTGTAAACTTCAGGGCACCGTATATAAAATGCATAATATAGTTATAGTTAATAAAGTACAATGCTGTAGCCTGCGGAAGCCCTAAGATGCCATATATTCATACATTTTATTTACTCTGTTTTCCGTGATAACAAGTTAATTTAATTTGTTTTCTCAAGATCTCGAGTTATCTATGTCATTTTCACAAAATAACGAGTGTTGCTTTCCCGAGATAGTGGGATAATTTTCTCGAGATCTCGAAACTTTGTTTTCCCAAGATAATTACATAATTAATTTGAGATCTCTCGATGACAAATTAAATGTGATGGGCCTTTAGTTTCTCGAGACACCACACGTGACAAGCCATGCAACGCTGACAGATGGATGTCCTGAACACTAAGGTAAGCCTATTTCTACATGTATTCTGTTCTTTGTGCTTGAGCTCACCTGACAGCTCGCTAACATGGCCAGTGAGGTCTGGAACTTCACCATTTTTTTGAAGTTGCACGTTTCTAAAAAATAATATTAACACACAATTAAACTTGCGTGCAGTGGGCCTCATTCATCAATATTTTCGTAAAACTGTGTGTAAATTTATGTGTCAACGGCTAAGAACTAACAAATTCTGCCGGATTTATCAAACATGCGTAAACACAGCATTTGTTCGTATTTCGTGCGTATGTTGATAAATACCAATCAATCATAAATGACAAGCGCGTTCACAAAATTTTCGATTAGCATAAATCCACGCCCCTGAAATACCATAAAAGGAGCTTGAAATCCCATTGCTGGCAATGGAAAGAGATGGCAGAGAAAAGGCAGAAGAAAAAAAACTGTTGTGAAGCGGCGAATGAAGTTTTGTTAATGGAAACAGAATAAAAAAATACTTTGTTCATAACTGTAAGTAGTTTAGTGTCGGTCCCGGGGAAGACCAAAGCCTGGCAAGAAATAACTGTTGCAGTAAATTCTGTGTCAAAAGTTCCGCCGCAAGCTGCAACAGGTTAAAGGAAAATGGTTCGACATGAAACTGGAGGCGAATTATTGGAGAGACGTCGTTGGAATTACCGTGGAGGGTGACCGGGATCTGATTTTCCCTGGTCTTGGATCGATCACTCTCCAATTCTGAAGGTAAATTTTTGTATACTAGCCTTATCGTTGCCATAAATCCTGGGGGGCAGCTGCACCCGGGCCCACGAGGGGGCGTGGTTGGCCAAAGTGGTAATGTCACATGCAATACATCGTTGGCACCATCATGTTTTCCCTAAATCAACTTGGAATGAATCCCTAGTTAAATAATTTGTTCAAATTAGAACTATTACGTAATTAGGATCCTCCATAATAGTGTGCCCTCCCTTGCCTTTCCCTCCACTCTGTAGTCCCTCTCTAACGTCATTTTACCTTGTATAAAAATAATGACAACGATTGTACTAAGAACTAAGAACCGACATAGTAGCAGCAAGAGTTCTAGAAGCAGTCAAAGAACAGCAGAACTTTCTGTTCAAAACCTGAAATTGTCATTGAAGATCACTATACCTGACCAGCATTGCAGTGTCATTATATCCAGAAAGTTATTTCAAAATGTCAGGTCTGGTAAGGTAGCTAACCAGCAAGCATGCTGTATTCTTTGGATATTTTTTTCCAACTACTTTAAAATTGCAGCGGCAGTTATAATTGTTGCTTAGTAACGTTAGCCACATTAACACGCTCAACATTCCACCAATATAAAGTCAATGGAGGCGTTTTTTTTTAAAGATTTGTAGTTTAAAAAGTATTAATCTATAGCTCAGAAAAACAAGCTTTACAAACATTTTAGAGCACTCGTGAAATTTCTTCGGATCCTACAAACTGATATACGAAAACTTTGATAAATCCCACATTTTTTGCGTAAATGCATTTACGAACGATTTACGAACAAATTCGTTCGGCTCACGTTTGATAAATGAGGCCCAGTGTGCGCATCAGTCTCCTCCTCTCACTCAATTTGTCAAGAAACTAGACACAAATAGCCACAACGTTGTCTACCCACGCTTTTTCAAGGGCTTTCTGTTGTTGTGTATCAATACCTAACGTTAATAACGCAACTTATAACACTAGCTACTTAGGTATACGCCATAATTTCATCCAACGTTTGGTTATGTTACGTTGGTAAGAAAGTAAGCATCACGAAAACTATATATTTTTCTGAGCCTCCCAGCGTTAACACTTCTGTCATTCATTCAGCTGCACCAAAATGGATGAGTCGTCCCTTGCTGCCTTGAGGAACAGGGGGATACCTGATGAGAAACTTGAGAAAATGTCACAGGACAAGTTAAATCACATCTGAACAGACAGGCCCGGTTCCAGAACAAAATGACAGGTGCATCTGAAATTCGTGGAGGAGCACTTGTAGCGACAGTGCGGGCCAGCAACAGCAATGATAAATAGTGTAGGTGTTACGTGTGTTAAGTGAATACAGCGTGTCGTTCGTTCCTTTTCAGCAACAGTCTGCTTTATGAGTCAGAACTGCACCCGTACCCTCAAACTGCGGTCCCCAGAGGAATCACGGCTAAATACTACCACCTACCACTTAAAAGAGCGTAACAGGACATTAAATACACACCCTGAACAATTCTACTGTGGTGGTCCCAGATTTGTTTTTGTTCTCCTTTAAAGACAAACAAAAAATATCTTATGTTTATATGAATTATTTAACTCATGAAATCCTTTTGTTTTTGTGTGCGTCACATAGGCTACTGATACAGTAGTTTATCAGGTGCCTGTGTTTCAAATGGAGTTCGTTCAAACAAAGTTCGGGAGAATCATTCTCAGACAACCTCCTTCAATCAATTCCGGTCTCCACACAAGTACATAAACACCACACACCTAGCTCCCATCGTGCTTCACATCTCTGGCATATCAGTTCGCTGCTGTTGCTCGACTTCTGCACTTGCTAAATTTCCAATCGCTAACTAGTGCCATGGAACTGCAGCTTCATGTGTCCGATGACGACTTGTCCCTCGTTCCCGATTCCAGCTCATCGGCTTCTCCTCCCCAGGCGCCTCTCCGAGACAACTGAAACCCAGCCGCGGTGGCCCACGCCCGGGGTCACCACCCGAGTTGTCCCTGGAACCTGCGCTGGCTGTTTCCTGGCGGTCTGCATCTGCCTCTTTCACCGCCTCCAGAGTCCCTGAATGGCGTCCTCGCCGCGGCGCTGCCCCTTCGGCTCTGGCTCGCTCCCGGTCTCCTGCTGCCCTCATCGACCTCAGTGAGCGAACCGCTTCTCCTCCCCAGCCATCCCGGTAGATTGTGGCCCTCCTCCGGAAGGCTCTCACCGACCGCGGAGTCTATTTTCCTGCAAATGTGAGAAAGACGGATTTGTTTCGCCTCTACTCAGATTCCTGCAATCTGGGGTCCTGATGGTCCTTGCTCAAGCTCGGCACGGAGCAGATGTTGTCACCCTACCTGCTAGCGACCTGCGCTGGACCCTTGGGCCATCCTCGGCTGCGCCTGTCGCCGGCTCCTTCCCTGCGGCTGCCCAGACTAACCCCGTATCCTTCTCATGTCTCCCTGCTACTAGCGAAGGAGCGGCCCCATATCGGCGCCCTCTCAGCGCTCCGGCAGCTTTCTCGTCCTCCCTTCCCCCTGCCCAAGTTCCCTCCAGAGTCGGTTGGCCCCGGGCGGTGCCCGTCGCATCGCCTGTCCTTCCACTGCACGCTCCTAGGGACTCGGCACCGTATTTCTCCCTCCACGCTCCTGGCGTCCCCCTCTGCCGTCCTCCACTAAGGTCCTCATGTTCCCCGAGTTTAGCCTAGCCTTTAGCCGCTACACCGATATCATTTGTTCGGCCTTCCCTCACTGCCGGAAGGAGTTAAATGATTACTTAGCCATTGTAGCTGACCTTGCTGTCCATTTCGGCGGGTCCCACTTTTTTACATACCACCGGTTATTCTCGGCGAAATGCGCTGCTAGGCTGTTTCAGTTTAATGTTTGTGCGTACTGGGGGGTTTTAGATTCCGATGTCTACTCTCAAGTTTGAAGCCGTCAGCCTGTGCTGTCTGTAATTCTACCGAACACATCACCAGGCAATGTTCTATGGTAGCCTCGTCCTCTCAACCCGCTCATGCAGCCTCGCAGCCGCCTAGACCTATTGCTCCTGCGCCCAACTCGGGCCTCCTACCTCTGTCTGGGAGGTCTGACGTTTGCAGTTGTCCAGTTGTGCTGAGCGGGGGTAGGGAAGTCTGTAACAATTTTAATTACGGCCAATGCGCTCGCAGCGACTGCAAACTATTGCACATCTGCTGCTTCTGTGCAGGCGCCCATTCATTTCTTGTGTGCCCCATGAATCACCGTTCCCCTCCCCTCGATCAGGCTTGACTGAACCCGGCTTCTTTCTACTCCATTTCCACTTTCTACTACTTAACATTTCCAGGTTCCGGACCGACCTCCGCGGTCACCCGGACGCCTCTTTTGTTTCATATTTGCTCCAAGGTCTCGCACGGTTTTCCCCCGGCCTGGTTTCGCTCCCCACTCAGTCTGTAATTGGCCGTGGAGAAAACCTTCGGCCCCTCAACCTCTCTAGAGTTTTTTGGGCATCTTCCTAGACATTAAAGGATTCCGTGCCTTCCTCCCTAAAGAAAAGATAGACCGAATTAGCGAATTATTGGACAGCCACTCATCTAACCCTTGTTGCAAAAAGAGACCCATCGTCGCTCCTTCAAATCATTTATGTCATTTAAATTTTGCCATGCTTGTCCTCCTCCAATACTGCTTCAGCCTCTCTAGTTCTCCAACCTCTCCATTATTTCTTGACGAAACCGGCAGAATTGTAACACGCCATTGTTCTAAACATTTAAAAGCAGTCTTGTGTGTATGTGGTTTTCCCTCTAATAATTTTTTTCCCCACTCTTCCAGAATCGGAGCAGCCATCACCGCAGCAAAAAACTGACTTCCCGACCACCTAATTAAACTCCTGGGTCACTGGTCCTCCGATGCTTTCCAGTCTTACATCAGGCTTAACATTCCAGACTTTAACTCCGCTCACGTCGCTTTGGTCCACTAACGCTTCTCTTTTGCAGTCCCATCATTTCCATATTCTTAGACGCTCCGGCTGGCAGTCTTTGGGGGTCCTCTTCTCCTACGAGAACATCCTCACTCCTCTCCCCCTTTGGACTCCAAGCCCAAAACCAGTGTTCAATTTCCTTGCCTAACCATTTAATAAATCATTCTATTCCTCCCATTGTCTGAGAGTGTTTCTACTGAAACAATACTTGCTGCAGACGTGCTGCATCAACGGATTAATCCATAAAATATAAATAATCTATTTCAATTAAACACTCTCCAACCAAAATCGGCACAGAAAATAACTTTTAATGTGGTTAAAGTAGGAAAGTCAGTAAATCAGTCTGCACTGATCTATAAATGAATGTGGGTGATTCTTAAAGTATCTGCTGTTCACACCTGCTTTATACTGTATGAAAAGCTTCTTCTGTTCATTAAATCCCTGCAGCAGGTCTGATATGCTAATAAATCTGCAGCCTCTGCAAAGTGCTGCACCAGAGAGCAGTGCCATTACGCACAGCCATTCACTGTGTTTACCTTAAATCGCCTGATGACACCAGGCTTCTACAGAATAACCACACACACCTCTACACACATCAGACTGGTCAGATATTCTGCTTTTTAATTTTTTTTTTTTTCACTATTCTTTTAATACAATAACCTATTTTTATATTGAAGATCACCTGTCTTAATCTCATATTGACGTTGATACTACTTAATTTTTTTTTTTACCTTTGGCAGGTGGACCAAGATGTTGTCAGGATGATGGGTGAGGAAACCCTGTCAAAGTATATTCCTCATTTTGGAGACTGTGTGTTTGCCAAAAATTGGACAGGCTTATCCACAGCAGAACCTGGGAACAATGCAGAAAAGAAAAAGAACCTTATACAATGCATACGATCTAAAATGAAACATCCAAGCTAAGCCCAAGCAACAACAAGCTCTTCAACTCACACTTGCCTAGGACTTGGTTTGGGAAACAAGAATGCTGCATGAAAAACAAGAAAAATAGAACTTCGTTGGATGAATTATCAAGATGGTTATTTTAGGCAGGTTAGACTAAAATAGGATGGGAAGAAAATATTCTTTCCCAAGGAGAAATCTATTAAAGGAAGAGTTGGGGACTTTGGCTTCACACTTTGTGTCATGGGCTCAGAGGAACCCTTAGATGACATACTCACATTTGAGAAGTTGCACGATACAACTCTACATAAAATACGTACGTTGTACATTTGTTCAAAGAAAAGACAAAGTGGTGATTCAGATTTGAGTAACTCATCAGTAAAAGTCAAATCACCAGAGAGATACCAGACAGCTCTTTCCTTGCATGGGACTTTGTCTTGCTCCATAATAATTTGTCCATAATTCATCTTGCTGTATCTTGCTTATTTCTAATTCTACCCCAACTTCTCAGATCTAAACCATCTGTGGCCCGGACTGGTCTATCCCTTGATGAAGAAGTTAATTTCCTTGATGATGATGGAAACACTTACTTGGACGTTCTCTGTGACACACTGATTTATCAACCTCTCCTTGCTTCTGAGCAGCAGGCATCTGATAATGCTATTGAAGTTCAAGAAATGTAAGATCAGATGGAAGAATCTGCCATACAGCAAGGGGATTCCAACCCTGCCTCCTGTACCATAGATTGTAGAATATTCCAGCAAGTGACAGAAATCGAGAGTACTGAACCTGTGACTGAGGTACCAAGTTACAACCCTGTGGCCACAAAAGGTGAATCAGACATTTCCCTTTAGAGTTAGTCAACAGCACTTGAAGTCATAAACAACGATCAGCTCATCTGCAAATTTCTATGAGAATCCAGAGAACATAGTTGAGAAGGAGACCATTACTGTTCACACAGTGCATTGTGTTTCTGATGTGCTTCAGGCATTTTCAGATGAGAATATGCTAGATGCCAACATTGAATTTATGCATGTGCTGGAAAATGGTGAGTTGGAGAATGAAGCTGGACGTTGGCTTGTCTTACTGATTTCTGGAGCGATTTCTATGCTGTAAGAACTTCTGGAACCACATACAAGATCCCCACTTTGCCTGATGCCTTTTAAGAAAGGGAGTGGAAAGCTGTCACTCATATTGTGGCCTTTGAATGGCAGAGATTTAAATACTTTCCTATTCAACTGGCTCCACCATTTCTTAACAAATCCCTTTCCATGTCTTCACAAACCTGCAGCCAAATGGAGGCATTTTTCAACTATATTAGTCCCACTGAGAATGATGCACTTACAGAGGCTTTGAATGATTTCAAGGGAGCTGATATGGAAGAGCTTCTTACCATTCTGAGCAGTCAAAACTGCACCACTCTACCAACAGAACAAAATTTAAAAAGTCTGTTGGAAGAAATTGCACACAAGGGGCCCCATTCATCAATATTTTCGTAAAACTGTGTGTAAATTTATGTGTCAAAGGCTAAGAACTAACAAATTCTGCCGGATTTATCAAACATGCGTAAACACAGCACTTGTTCGTATTTCGTGGGTATGTTGATAAATACCAATCAATCGTAAATGACAAGCGCGTTCACAAAATTTTCGATTAGCATAAATCCATGCCCCTGAAATACCATATAAGGAGCTTGAAATCCCATTGCTGTCTATGTAAAGAGATGGCAGAGAAAAGGCAGAAGAAAAAAAACTGTTGTGAAGCGGTGAATGAAGTTTTGTTAATGGAAACAGAATAAAAAAAATACTTTGTTCATAAGTGTAAGTAGTTTAGTGTTGGTCCCGGGGAAGACCAAAGCCTGGCAAGAAATAACTGTTGCAGTAAATTCTGTGTCAAAAGTTCCGCTGCAAGCTGCAACAGGTTAAAGGAAAATGGTTCGACATGAAACTGGAGGCGAATTATTGGAGAGACGTCGTTGGAATTACCGTGGAGGGTGACCGGGATCTGATTTTCCCTGGTCTTGGATCAATCACTCTCCAATTCTGAAGGTAAATTTTTGTATACTAGCCTTATCGTTGCCATAAATCCTGGGGGGCAGCTGCACCCGGGCCCACGAGGGGGCATGGTTGGCCAAAGCGGTAATGTCACATGCAATACATCGTTGGCACCATCATGTTTTCCCTAAATCAACTTGGAATGAATCCCTCGTTAAATAATTCGTTCAAATTAGAACTATTACGTAATTAGGATCCTCCATAATAGTGTGCCCTCCCTTGCCTTTCCCTCCACTCTGTAGTCCCTCTCTAACGTCATTTTACCTTGTATAAAAATAATGACAACGATTGTACTAAGAACTAAGAACCGACATAGTAGCAGCAAGAGTTCTAGAAGCAGTCAAAGAACAGCAGAACTTTCTGTTCAAAACCTGAAATTGTCATTGAAGATCACTATACCTGACCAGCATTGCAGTGTCATTATATCCAGAAAGTTATTTCAAAATGTCAAGTCCGGTAAGGTAGCTAACCGGCGAGCATGCTGTATTCTTTGGATAATTTTTTCAACTACCTTAAAATTGCAGGGGCAGTTATAATTGTTGCTTAGTAACGTTAGCCACATTAACACGCTCAACATTCCACCAATGTGAAGTCAATGGAGGCGTTTTTTTAAGATTTGTAGTTTAAAAAGTATGAATCTGTAGCTCAGAAAAATACAAGCAACCTGACCAGTATATTCACGCCAAGTTCGGTATGTCTACCTTAAAAACTGTTGGGGGAGATACGTCCGGAAGAACCAGGAACAATAATATTAAGAAGAAGAAGAAAAGATTCTGTAGAAGAACAGAAGTTTGCGCCTTCGGCAAGCAAAATAATTAATTTTATTAATCAGTATTACATAAATGAAGCCGAATGACCTGTTTTAATGTTGAATCCTATAGTGATTTTATATAACACTTTGAACCGTTATAATATTACGATATTGTTTTGATAAATCCCACATTTTCTGCGTAAATGGATTTACGAAGGATTTACGATCAAATTCGTTCGGCTCACGTTTGATGAATGAGGCCTAAGGAGTTGGAACAACAACATTCAACATTTATAATAAAGTGCTGGAAGCCAGTCCTGGAAGCTGTTGGAGAGTCTTTGAGTAGTGTAGGGCTGGGCAAGACCCTCGCTGATCTTCAGCCAAAGGCAAGAAGTACCACAAAATACATTCAGTTTCCAAACTCAATGTCACCAGTAGAGAGGACCACCTCTCTTCATCTTCTGCGATTTTTCTTCGAGAAATTAATCAGAGAGAGATTGGATTGTTCCTTAGGTTCTGCACAGGGTCTTGTTCAAGACCATCAAGGTTACATTCATGTACATGTCTGAGTTCTCCAGACGGCCTGTGGCCCACACCTGCACTTGTGTACTGGAACTTGCATGCAATTACAGCACTTTTTCAGAATTCAAGTCAGAGTTTCTGTCCGTGTTGCAAAGCGGAATATGGGTAATGGGTATGATCTAAACAGGGTATGTGATAAAGTGAAGACCTCAGAATGGTCATGGTATTGATGTTTTTATATAAAGGACCTGCACTGATCTTTAGCAATGAACCTGCATATTTATACATCCAACAGGGTGCACAATTGTCTCTTATAACTGCATTATTAGCCAATACTTGTCAGTATTCCATGTACAACAGTGTCATATGCTATGTTCTGTCCAAACATCACAATGGTGACTTGAGACTAAGGTCTAAGTATTTCAAAGACTGCAACATATTGTTCTTAGCGGAGTAATTTTTTGATTGTGGATGTGTTTACTTTTCTGGAGCATTTGGTATACAGTATTTATTTCACATAGACACGAGAGCACTCAAATGATTTGTTTGTTTTTTTCACCACAAAGGTAGTGAAAAAAGCCAACAATGTCCTGAGAACTTCAAAATGTTACATGCTTGAAAATACTTCTACGGTGATAATGCATCTTGATACATTTTACATTTGAAAGTTGAAAATTGAAGTTGTTTACAAAAGGTTTAAGAAGCTTACAAAAAGTTAGTTTTTGCACAATCTGAAGCAAAGTAATTCATTCATGTTTTTAATGCACATGCTGGTGCGTGGTGTTGTTTTCAACTGTTGATTTTTACCCAGAGACACTATTAGAGAATTATAGTGTCATAACTGTTACATTATTTCATTCTTTAGTGTATTTTCATGCTTTCCATAAAAACAGGCTTTGTTTTGTGTAATGGGATGTTGTGATGTTATTGAATGAACAAATCATGCAGTTAAATATTTTTTTATTTTATTTTTGTATTCAAATGTTTTGTATTAAACTGTTTTTCAAACTTAAATAAGTCTTAAATCTTATTATTTTTATATTCAAATAATATTTAGTGAGAGAATACTAATTTCCGGTGCTGAACATGTGAAATGAAGTGGACCAGACAGACTGTGGAGAGCAGCTACTTACAGTGCACACCTTTAGTATTAGCAGTAAAGCATTTGTTCTTGTTTTGTCTCTATACTCAAAATGTTTCAAACAATTTCTGAGTTTAAAGTACAGATGGTCAGCTTTGATTTGAGGGTATTTATATGAAAAACCTTTCATTATTTTGAAACTGTCAGTAATGCTGTCTTACCTTGTGTTTTGTTTTTGTTTTGTTTTTTCTATTGGTTATCATGTGTTTTGGTTTTTCTGTTTCCCTGTCCATGTGCTTTTGTTTTCATTGCCCTTCTGTGTCCCACTGCCTGTCCCTGACACAGTTTTTGGATTATTAGACTGTGTTTATTCACAAACGCCCATTCCCTTACATCCGAGTCTGAGTTCTACCTGAGCCCTGACAGAAACAACCCTGTCTGTGCATAGTCCACCTTTTAAGGGCATTATTTTGTATGAAGTGACATTCTGAAGTCTGACCTGTCAACATCACCAGACTCAATATATTATTCCAAATATTCATCCAAGACAAGGCTTCAATTTCAATTTTACAAAATGCAATGTTAATGGATCTCAATGGGAATTTAGCTGTG
The DNA here is from genome assembly GCA_022829145.1 of Albula goreensis. Classification (NCBI taxonomy): domain Eukaryota; kingdom Metazoa; phylum Chordata; class Actinopteri; order Albuliformes; family Albulidae; genus Albula; species Albula goreensis. The sequence continues at coordinate 242,709 of CM040758.1, forward strand.
GACTAGATTCAACTGTACTTTACTCAAAAGCATGGAATATACGGTTGGTTAAGTTGTAAAACGACCCATTGGCCATCACACTATTGTCAGAAATGCATGAGATAATAAATCACTTTTGCAGCAGTTTCACCTTACTCATTTCCTCATTGACTTCAATTGGACAAGTAGTCAGAATAAACTTCTGCTGAAAAAATCCATGCATACCTCCTTCATTTCTGGTATCAGTGTGAGGGTTAACGGCTCAGTCTATTCCTTACATTCTTGATGACGTGAAATTAATTTAGCAAACCACGCTTAACCGTATTTGCATATTTTACAGCTGAATCTAGTTAACAGCTAAATTCCAGTTACTTAGAGGTGACAAGAAATTGCTGGATATTAGACATTTGTCACAAATTTATCTGCCCTTATATCCTTGGTCCTGACAAATCTGGCTCTGATAGATGTGCTCCTATCAAGGGCCTCAGTCAACTGTACAGTCTGGTAGCAACAGCATTATGACCAGCCTCAAGATTATGTTCTTCCATTACCAAAATCTAGAGCTCATAAATGTCTGAATCACAGGTCATTCCAGTTTTCCAAAGGCAAACACCCTTTTCTAGAATGATGTATAGTCTGTCATAGTCCACTGGATGGAGGTAGTACCATGCCTGGTAAAGCTCTGGTGCATGATACATGAGGAAAGGTTTTCCATGATACAGGTCATGGTCATTGCCACCTGGGCAGATCTGACGGGTGCTCCACATTCTCACCACAGTGTCTAACTCCTCCTGTAAAATAAGACACTAATTCAAATAAGTCGCCCAAATGGAGATGCCAGGCTGTCAACATCAAGCTATCAGTACCATTCAATGAATGCAAATTATGTTTGTTAACTTCATTACAATTCATAATTATTAGCAATATTGTTGTTTTGCATATTCACATGCATGTCATGTGGTCTGTATGTGTGTTTGACTGAGTGAGTCGAGAAGTGAGAGCGAGAGCGAAAGAGAGCAAGAGGGAGCGAGGTTACCTGAATGACATCAAGAAAGCAGAATCGAATGAGACCCTTGTCAACCATATCCCCATTGAAGTCGCCCACTGACTGGAACTCCTGGAACAAGTCTCTCCAGTAGTCTGCATTCTGTCTCCAATAGTTTCCTCACCAGCCTTCAATTCTTTGATTTGCAGAACTTCTTCCCTAAAGGACACAAGGTCCATGAACTGTGCCATTTTCATCCTCATGCCGCAGAAAACACTGTAATGTATTGACATGCATATTCTCAGTACCAAGGTCCAATCTGATTATTTTTGGGAGACAAGACACCTAAACCCAATTAAATAATCTACATTATTTTAGCTGAAAGCTACTTTATATAACTGACAGATAGCTAGCTCTCAAGACTATCTTACAATAAGTTAGCCTAGACAGATAGTTTTAGCTAGGTCATTATTAAAACATGGCATATTAATCTAACTGACAATCTGACTAAAAATATACTAGTATATGTTTAGTCAGATTGTCAGTTAGATTAAAATGCGATGGTGTTGTTTGATGACATTTTCTTTTATCTTTCTAGCATGGAGAAGTTCAGAAGGGGCGTCAGTGAAGAGACTACAATAGTAATCAGGAAAGCCGCCCCCAAGGCTACTCCCTCCAAGGTGAAAATAATAGCTAATTAGAATAAAAATGACTAGAGGAACTTATAAATGTAATTATTGCGTACAACATAGCTGACATTACATATAAGTAGTGATGACTATCCTGTCATGGTAGCCAGATGACTAGCTAGTGTCATACTGTCAGATGGCTAGATAGCTACCTAAAATTTACCTCAGAGTAAAACACTGCCAACTATATTAGTGAAAGACATTGCTAGCTATATTATCAAAAGCTAGCTCGGTAGCTAATGCTGCCAAACCCTATTTAGTAGAAATTACTCAGATGAGGGAAGACATCAGTTTAACTAACGCTCAGAAATATTACTATCTGACAATACATTTCATATTTCAATCTACAAATGTCATATGTCTACACTGTCATCCAGTCAATCTTTTAGATGTTGAGTAGATGTTGAGTAGGTGACAACACATAGCATTAACATTAGCTAGGTCCTACATTTTGGATTAGAAAACTAGCAAGTTAACAGCTTGACGAGAGATAGTGAAAGATGTGGCTAGCTATCTGTGTAGCTGGTGCCACACGTGAGGTTTTAAATAATTTCTTACACTTTTGGTGCCCTGTGCGAGGAATACTATAACAAATCCCTACACTTTCCTCTGTCTTTCTTTACAAACTAAGATGTTGACCTCATTGGGCCATTCAAGACATCAAGGAACAAGAACCAATACTGTCTAATGGCCATGGACGCCTTGATTTTCTCCCCCTGGTCCCACCCTGACACAGACTATCACACAAGTCAGGCAGGGGCTGCAGACCAGCTTTTGCTTGGGCTCTGGTTACCACAGCACATGAAACATTTACATTCAATGCATCACTGTTTGCTAACAGTTCCGACAGCACAGGCAGATCCCTTCCAAGAGCATGTCCATCGGCAAACCGTCCACCACCCCAGCATTTAAAAAATACATTTGTGTATTCACAATGACAGTAACCTCTTCAGTAGGATACACGTTCTTGTCCCCATGAACACATAATTGTTTTCCTGCCATAGTTTACATTGCCTTCAGAGACAAGACTCTTTCTCATGAACGACATGGAGCTTCCCTTGGGTGGTTGAGGTAATTGAATTGGCCCACAGTAGTTCAGGGGTGCCACCACCTTAGTAGAGTAGTGGGCCACTCTACTCAGGGAATGGCTACTTCTTGGGCACTGTTTATGGGTGCTTCCTGGGAGAAGTGTGTAGTGCTGCAGGCTGGACTTCCTCACTGACCCGATTCTATCGCCTGATTGTGGCTTCTTCAGTGGCCTTCTCTGTCTTACTGGCAGTGGAGCGTCCGTAATTTGTCTTTGACATGCTTTTGATGTCTCCAAGGTATTTGACACCTGGTTTTGTATCATGTTTTACTCAATTCAATTCAAGGGGTTTCTCTTCAGCTTGTTTGCCCGAAGTCTATCCTTTCCCTCTCTGCAACAGCCCTATCTCTCTCATCATCAGCCCACAACTCTTCCAAATACAGTGCAGCGATACGAAAGTTAGCCAAAGCAGGTTTCAGTATACCCTCCTGCACCTTCACAACTCTGCTGCTAACTGCAACAGCTGGTCATTAGTGAGCCGTTGGAACTTACGGCGGGAGGACAATGCCATCTCCACCACAGACTGTTCCATAACTTCCTGCCCGTCACCGGGTTTCAAAATCAATGTAACCAAGGAAGGAAAAGCGGTGAACCGGCGACAGGGTCAAGGGCGGCCAAGGCTCATTGGTGAGCAAAGGCTGGCCTGTGTGGTCTGATCCAACAGACGAGCTGCTGTAGCTCAAATTGCTGAAAACGTTAATGCTGGTTCTGGTATAAAGGTGTCAGAACACACAGAATCGCAGTTTGTTGCATATGGGCCTGCGTAACCACAGACCAGTCAAGGAGCCCATGCTGACCCCTGTCCACTACTGAAAGCACCAACAATGGGCATGTGAGCATCAGAACTGGATCATGGAGCAATGGAAAAAGGTGGCCTGGCCTGATGAATCACGTTTTCTTTTCCATCACGTTTCCATCACACATGGCATCAGTAGGCATATGCACTTTGATGCATTGTAAATTTCCTCCACTCATGTGGATAACATGCCACCTATGCATTGTTGCAGACAAATGGACATGGTTTAATGGCCTAATAATGTAACCACAAAGCAAAAATAGTTCAGGAATGGTTTGAATGTAAAAAAAAAACAACATCTGGAGAATCCGCCCCTTTCTCACCACCTACAAATATCCTGTCCCCATCCAAAAGTGTCTTAAACAACATGGGGTTCTCTCTCATGAAATTTAAAACTTTGGTGCAATTGTTACAGCTCCAGCATACATCATCACACCCTACACCCCAGCCAGACCCCTGGACAAAGGTCAAATGACCTTCCCGTGGAGGTCAGAACAATTCACCACCTGGCTGCAAAATCAAAAATAGTTTAGTTCAATTCAGTCACCTTTGGCATTGAACTTTACATCTTTGCAAAAATGCACTTTGCCCATTCAAATAGATAAATCCATAAAAAAAGCTCATACCTGTTGGACAAAAACAAAAAAAATCAAAAATAGTTTAGTTCAAGAATTGACCATCAAAAATCTCCCATTCATAGATAAATCCATAAAAACTCATAACCGCTTGCTGGAAGTCAAATGCTTGCTCCATTACAGCCTCTCACCATCTAGTCCATACTCCAATGCAGCATAACCCCATGTTTTAATCCATAACAAACCCTTTCTTTTCTCAACCTGGATTGGGAAAGGAGTAACCAGACTGTTACTCAATGATGGCTTACTCATGACCTTTGACCAGATCCAAAAAAAATATAACATACTGGACAGCTGCTACTTCCAGTATGTCCTGTTAAAATAAGTCAAAAAGTAAAAATCACAGCCCCACCGCCCCCCCCATCTAAAGTTGCAATCACTTGAACCTCAAAAAATGTTATCCCAAATATACAAACTCCTAGCATCCGAAGACCTAACAATATCATTCCCAACAGACAAATGGACCACAGACAAAAAAACCAACCAACAGATATCAATTGGCAAAGCATACGCAATACCACATTTTCTATGACACGCAATTCCAAAACCCAACCAATACAGTATAAAGTCCTTCACAGAACCCACATTACCATCCACAAATTTTACTGCATGGGCTCCAGTCAAAGAAATAGTGTCCAACCTCAAGAGATGATTTACTTCCATACCCTCTGCCAGAATCCTGCATCGGGTCGGGTACCTGGTGGAGAACCGCTAAATTCGATGTAACAGGTGCAAAAATATTAACATTGTCGGGTGCAGGTGCTGTCAGGAATTTGTAGTGCATTTTTATTTTGAAAAAAAACCATGGACATTCTTTTTTCTTCTGGTTGTCACCAACAGTGTGCTAAAGATGCAGGCTATTTAGAGAAGCCCAATCTCAGTGCTTGTGTCAGTTAATAAACATTGTTTGAGTGAGCAAATAAAGTTTTTTTTGGTGATGTACATGCATTATTTTAGGGTTTGGGACAGGTCGCAGTTTTTATGTTAAATGGGTCAGTACTAATTAGTGCTAATGTTGGGTAGTGGGTCGGGTGCAGTAAAATACCGCGGGTGCGTGGCGGGTGCAGGTCTGCCCACACGTCCATAACTTCTGGTTGGAGGTCATAAGCAGCCTGTTGATCCTCAGACTCCATTCATATTGATATCACTAACCATTGAAAAAAAAGACCATATTACTGAACTGGAAAGACAGAACCAAGATATCAATAACCCACTGGCTCAATCTACTAACAGACCATTCAAATCTAGAAAAACTTACTGCATTTCTAAAAACCAACATTAAATCCTATGAAAACATCTGGACCCCCTTTTTACAATACCAATGCTAATTCCTCTTTCCACTAATGGCCCCTAATATGTGACTTGCATCCATACAACAATTATAAGTATTACTATTCTTTTCTACTTTTATTTATTTATTTTTCTACTTCTTTTTTATAATTTTTTTCTTTCTGCTAAAAAAACCAACAAGAAAACACAATGTTTATTTTTTAAGGAGGCTCCAATCATTCAACATCTGCAATAAGATGCTGTAGATGTTTTACCACTCAGGTGTAGCCAGCACTGTATTCTTTGCTGTGGTGTGCTGGGGCAGCCGGGTGAAACCAACAGGCTGAACAAGCTCATCAAGAAGGCCAGCTCAGTGCTAGGGGTGGAACTTGATCCACTGGGGGTAGTGATGGAAAGGAGAATGCTAAACAAACTCCTAAACATAATGGAAAATATCTGTCACCCCCCTGCACTCCATAGTTGTTAGCCACCGGAGCACCCTTAGCAAGAGGCTGATACCACCTAGGTGCTCCACTGAACGTCACAGGAGGTCTTTTCTCCCTGTGGCCATTGGACTGTGTAACACCTCATTTATATGCAGATAATTGACCAACATCCTCTGACACACACGCACTATGCAATCATTATAACTCTAAATTGATGTAAGGTGCAATATAATTACCCTGTGACTTGTGTCCTTAAAATGTAAAGCTTCGTTATGTGCAATAACCCATCCATGTAGCATAAAGAACTGTTTTTGTCAGTTTTATTTGTAATTGACACTATAGCTATGTGGAACTACACGGTGATGTGCAATACCTCGAGAAGGCAGCTCACTTACCCATCTCATTTGTTTTTATCTATTTTCATTTGTTGATCTATATTCTGTTAATTGGTAGTCACTAGTAATGTGCAATAACCCTGTAGGAAGCAATAGCCCTTGTTTACAACCTGTGTACAGGGTTTCCCCTGTTTAACATTTTAATTGTGTTTTCTTGTATTTGTAACTTGTAATCGGTAATTTGGAATTTGCATTTGTACCTCATTTGACTTTGACTTTGTGTACCTGAGCATCTTTGGCACAACAGTTTCCTCCGGGATGAATAAAGTCTTATCTTATTTAATTTGAATGTAATTGCGATGTTGAATTACTGTGATTTTCAGTATAAAAATGACATAGACCAGAAATGCAATATTCTGGAAAAAAAAAAGTAAAGGTTGAGGTTGATCCCAGTTTTTCACAATTGTTTACAATTGTTTTTTGTATCTTCAGAATCCTAGCTTATTTTCTCAGTACTGTAAACACAAAACTGAAGACCATGAACACAAAATGCAATACTCTAATACTCAATACACAAAATACAAATCTCTAGCAAAAGCAAACACTGCATTCAAAGCTGTTTTATCTCTTTCCAAAATGATTTTTTAAGCAAAATGACACATATGCCATCACATGAATAGATTTTTCTACCAACCAACAACTTGATTGTTACAGTAGTGTATATCTACTCAGATATATATATATAAATAAACACACAAAAATGCTCTACAGCTACAGAAATATTTTTTTTCCCAAAACGCAGTATTTTGGAACACTCGTGTTTGTATGTAACACTTGACATACCAAACAGGAGAAAACCAGGAAAAATCTTTAAACCTAAAAAATTAAAAAACAAATGCAAACTGAAGAAAAAAGGAATTAGGTTGCATCCTACCTCCTATTTTGGTTTGGTCACAGCACCTCATCTACATCACAAGCTATGTTCTCCCTGGCCAAACAGCGGGGAAAGAATGTTCTAGAGTGACAGATTCAACTGCCGAAAGCCCACACATCAACTTAACCACATGCTTTCTCCAATGTCTGAAGAGGCATACGTGCTAGGGGATGGCAGTCATACATACACCTTCCATCTCCCCCCAAAAACCTCTTCAGTTGGGTTTAGGAATGGGGAATATGGTGGGAGGTATAGAACAATATATTGTGGGTGGTCAATGAACCAGTTGCAGACCAGAGCAACCTGGTGGAAAGTCATGTTGTCCCAGATGACACCAAACCTGGGCTGCTCTGTTCCACCCCTCTGCTCAGCTGGAATAACACATTCCTAGTGTGTCCAGGAATGTGATGAGAAGGGCAGTGTCGTAGGGACCAAAGTTGGCATGGTGATGGTGGATGCTGTCACCATCTCCCCTTATTTTGGCTAGATTAAAACCAACACACAGTATAGTACTTACTTGTGGATATTCATAGCGCTGTTCTTCAGTTTCACTCAAATGGGACTCTGTAGACCTGTTTCATCTGGATTTGGTTGTGCTGTAATCGAGGGTTCGACGTGTACAAGCCCACCTGGTGAATGTTATTGAATGTTGTGTTGTCTGCAATTATGTGGTTCTGGATTACTCATAGTCTAATGGTATTCTTTGCCACCACCGTGTTGACAATAGCAGTCTCCCATTCCGGTGTGAACAGCCGATGTTTTCCACCATGGCCTGGTTGTCTCTCAGTACTGCAGAAGATCCAAAAATATATGATTGATTATGGTAAGATAATTATTTTTCAATATGAAATGACATTACTATAACATTGGCCAACAATCACTGAATAACATAGACCTACTGATATGTCAGACTGCTGTATATTACAGTATACATTTAGTATACATAAAGAGCATAGTGTAGATAGTAGGTAACTTACTGGTTCTCATTTCTGAATGTATGGATGATGGATAGACTGTGCTCAGGTTGGGCTGAACACTCTGCCCAGCTTCCCTCATAATCAATCCATGGTCGAGCACAGGGTCAACAATGTGGCCCTGATCTCATCTGAGACAACTGTCCTTCCTCGTCCTCATCCTCTTCGTCCTCTCACTCCTTGACTTTTAGCTCTTGCTTCACCATTGACCTCCATTGTCCTCCAAAAAAGGAGAGCTGATCTGTGGCCTTTTTGTAGTGCTAAAGCTCTGATTTCTAAGTGAACTAAGTAACTGAGGTACTGAATTAAGCAGCTTGTGATTACACCAGTGAGGAATGGGTGTTGCCAATTGGTAAATAAATCTTGGCATTGGCATTGCTTTGCTTTGCTTTCCAATGGAACACAAGAGATTTTGAATGATGTGCTTAATGTAGAGAACTATGTGTAGTGTTTTGCAAAAAGTGTAATGTAGAATTGAAAACTAAGTGTAAAGCAGAAATTGTGCAGATTTTTGCAGACTTAGTTTAGGCATTTGGTACATGGGTTTCAGGTTCCAGAGACTGCATTTCAAGTTCCAGTTTTAGTGTGTAAACAATTGTGGAAAACTGTAAAAAGAAAATTGCAGAGTTAATTACATCAGCTATGCAGTGGCTAATGTCTGTATTTTGTTTATGCATTTCTGTAATGTGAGAGTCCAGTCCAGTAAAGGGAAGTTTTGTGTCATTTTGGTCCATTATTTTTAAGTTCAGCTACACTGCTTAACTAATAACAGTGTGTTAGCATCAGTGTGTGAACTTTATCAATGAGGTTGCATTAGTGTAATCAATGGGTCTCATTTATCAATCGTGAGCCAAACGAATTTGATCGTAAATCGTTCGTAAATGCATTTACGCAAAAAATGTGGGATTTATCATAGTTTTCGTATATCAGTTTGTAGGATCCGAAGAAATTTCATGAGTGCTCTAAAATGTTCATATTGTGTGCGCAAATGGAAAAACACGGCTGTAAAATTTGTTTTTCGTGTTGTTGCTTTTATTTTTCCATTCACTCATTTTTCATTTGATTAAAAATGAGTAGCAAATTATTTGGCAGTAATATTGTAACATTATAACGGTTCAAAGTGTTATATAAAATCACTATTGGATTCAACATTAAAACAGGTCATTCGGCTTCATTTGTGTAATACTGATTAATAAAATTAATTAGTTTGCTTGCCGAAGGCGCAAACTTCTGTTCTTCTATAGAATCTTTACTTCTTCTTCTTAATGTTATTATTACTGGTTCTTCCGGACGTATCTCCCCCAACAGTTTTTAAGGTAGACATACCGAACTTGGCGTGAATATACTGGTCAGGTTGCTTGTATTTTTCTGAGCTATAGATTCATACTTTTGAAACTACAAATCTTAGAAAAACGCCTCCATTGACTTCACATTGGTGGAATGTTGAGCATGTTAATGTGGCTAACGTTACTAAGCAACAATTATAACTGCCGCTGCAATTTTAAGGTAGTTGAAAAAATTATCCAAAGAATACAGCATGCTTGCCGGTTACCTACCTTACCAGACTTGACATTTTGAAATAACTTTCTGGATATAATGACACTGCAATGCTGGTCAGGTATTATGATCGTCAATGACAATTTCAGGTTTTGAACAGAAAGTTCTGCTGTTCTTTGACTGCTTCTAGTACTCTTGCTGCTACTATGTCAGTTCTTAGTACAATTGTTGTCGTTATTTTTATACAAGGTAAAATGACGTTAGAGAGGGACTGCAGAGTGGAGGGAAAGGCAAGGGAGGGCACGCTATTATGGAGGATCCTAATTACGTAATAGTTCTAATTTTAAGAAATTATTTAACTAGGGATTTGTTCCAAGTTGATTTAGGGAAAACATGACGGTCCCAACGATGTATTGCATGTGACTTTTGCACTTTGGTCAACCATGCCCCCTCGCGGGCCTGGGTGCAGCTGCCCCCCAGGATTTATGGCAACAATAAGGCTGGTGTACAAAAATTTACCTTCAGAATTGGAGAGTGAATGATCCAAGACCAGGGAAAATCAGATCCTGGTCACCCTCCACGGTAATTCCAGCTAACGACGTCTCTCCAATAGTTGCCTCCAGTTTCATGTTGAACCATTTTCCTTTAACCTGTTGCAGCTTACGGTGGAACTTTTGTTATTTCTTTGCCAGGCTTTGGTCTTCCCCGGCCCCGACACTAAACTACTTACACTTCTGAACAAAGTATTTTTTTTATTATGTTTCCATTAACAAAACTTCATTCACCGCTTCAGAACAGTTTTTGTCTTCTGCCTTATCTCTGCCATCTCTTTACATTGCCAGCAATGGGATTTCAAGCTCCTTATATGGTATTTCTGGGGCGTGGATTTATGCTAATCAAAAATTTTGTGAACGCGCTTGTCATTTACGATTGATTGGTATTTATCAACATACGCACAAAATACGAACAAATGCTGTGTTTTGTTGATTTATGTTTGATAAATCCGGCGGAATTTGTTAGTTCGTAGCCGTTGACACATAAATTTATACACAGTTTTGCCCAATGTGTGAAAGATGTGTGTTAGCATTAGTGTGGTCAGTGTGTGAGTGGTGAGTGTTAGCATGAGTGTGATCAGTATCTGAGCAGTGTGTGCTAGCATCAGTGTCATCAACGTATGAGAGTGGTGTTTTAGCATTAGTGTTATCAGTGGTGTGTGTGAGTATTAATGATGCCACACAAAGTGTCAGTATGTGAGTGGTGTGTGCTGGTATCCCTGGTGTTAGTTTCTTCTCTGGAGGGTTGCCACCTTGTCATGGTGGAGAAGCTTGTGTGTATCAAAGATCCCAAGAGTGATGCCGACTGGAGTTTAGCTCCTGGTAGGGTCATCCCTGTCTCTGTCAAGGACCGTGTGGTGGCTGTCCATGCACCAGTCTCTCCACGTTAAAAGAAGCCACGCACAGGTCTCCACCTATAGGAGATAATCCCACACTGCACACCTCAATCTCAATCCCTGTGGGGATCAGTAAGTGGCAACAGGGGCAGGACCGAGAAGTCTGAAAGTTTCTTGTCTCAAACTAGCACACAGGCAGAGGGTGAAGTTTATCCGCTGGACTCTCAGATTGAGACAGGAGAATTTTTTGGCACCTTCACCCATGACTGAGCAGCTCTTTTCAGGGTCCACACTGCTCACTCCAGTTGGGGAGGGGGCTAGAAAATGTGCCCTAAAAATTGTCTGCCTCACCAACTTCCTGTCTGGATTACCATATGCAGTGGGATCTCCGCTATGCGGTCAAAAACACAGAAAAATTAATTTTGGAGCTTGGAATGTGCACACTCTTCTGGACAGTAACTCCTGCAAATGGCCAGAGAGACGAACAGGGAATTACAAAGGTCTACCATCGACAATGGCTTCACCATCAGAAACAACTTGGTCAGCCAGCTTACAGAACTACCCCAGGGCATCAGTGAATTCCTAATGACAGTTTAACCAAGTTTCTATCCTCATTCCAAACGTTAGTGTCTGATAGATTATGTCATTCAGAGATAGGCGCGACAGGCGCGATGTACACCTAATGAGGGCAAGATGGATGCTGAACAGACCATCGTCTCATCTGATCTATAGCCATCAGACTACTGACCAAAAGAAGAGGAAAGAAAAAGCAATGCCACCCCAGCCTAAACATAAGGAACCTGGAAATGGCTGAGACACGGGAGCTCCCACAACCTGCAATGTGACAGCCTGCCATCAGAGTACCCTGATGATGTTGAGGCACACTGGAGTTCACTGAAGACCACCATCCTGAACACTGGCTGAGAAGTTCTTGGTTTAATCACAAAGAGGAACCAGGACTGGTTCAATTACAATGATAAGGAATTGAACATCTTATTTCCAAAAAATGGGAGAAGGACATCACTTGCCAAGTTAAGAGGAAAGCTCACTCCAGAGCCAAGGCCTTTGTCCAATACTGGGTAAAGGAAATTCAAAGTCTTGCAGAAACAGGTGACACAAGGGGTTTCTTCAATGCCACCAGAAAGAGTTGGATCCATCTCCCTCTGGTCTAAGGACAGACAAAAGATCCTCAAAATGAATGATGAGATTAAGGCCTGCTGGAAAGAAAATTTTGAGGAACTGTTAAACCAGAGAACAACGGTTGATGAGGAGGTCCTTTACAGAATTCCACAAGTGTCTCATAAAAGAAGGCATGGGGAAGGCACTGAGCCTGTTGGAGGTTTGTGATTAGAGGTGTTACAGTATACAAAATTCACGGTTCAGTACATACCACGGTGTGTCATGGTTCGGTACGTTTTCAGTTCAACAGGGAAAACAAAAAAATGTAGAACATTTGGCCACTATTCTGACTGTAACAGTTAAGGCATTCTAATGTTGACATATTGTCATTAAGAAAAAATAAATAATGCATGCAATAAACACAAGTGTCAGTAATGCTCCATCGTAAGCATCCTCTGACCTGTTGATAAGTCCTGAACAACAGCAGCTTGCGATAATTTATACAAGGCAGGCACAACGGACTGACTGAAATGCACATGTGAAACAGAATTCATGCACTTTGACCATATGCTTAAATCCTGTATTCTCCACAACTGAGTATGGTCACATATCTGCAGTGATAAACACTCATATAGCATCAGGTATTGCTTTGGCACAGTCTGAATCTGCAGAGAGAGGCACCCAGTGAGACACGTTTAAGTGATGCCATCATAAATGACATGGTTGAAGTGTATCCACAGACATACCTGACTTCACTTGAACAATGTTGGCATATAGTTTGACACTAATTGTTGTCCATTTTTGCTGTAACTAACCGGGAAACCATAATGCTACCATAAAGTGGATCTAAATGTCATGGGAGGATCCTCCAGCTCTGGTCTCTCATTTGTGTTTGACATACGGATGGCAGTAACTCTATATGAGTTTGGCTAACCTAGCTAACTAGGCTTAGCTGACTAGCATGCTGTAACTGATAGACAACAAAAATGATGGGGCTTACCTCCTTCAGCATATACATGCCCTCATGAAGATCTGGGATAAAGGCAATAAAGCTGAATGATAATTTCAGTCTTCTCTGCTTTCAGTTGTTACTCTAAATAAGGGACATAATCCATCAAAGAAGAACAATCAAATGGGAAATACATTGGTAACCTCTTGAGAATTGTAAACTGTAAAGTTGTACAGTTTCACTCTTTCACTTTGTTGAAGATGTCCGCATTAAAGTAGCCTACCTTAGGTGTTAGCCTTTTATGGTCAGTGGGTGTTCTATGGAGACTCTGCATACATTAAAAATTATTTTGTTTTATAAATGTTTACTGGCCAAACATTTTTTCTCTTTGTTACCATTATTGTGTACAATACATTTACAGTACATTACATTTTTTTATTCTTTTGTATGGCATTGGACATTGGTAACCTGTGCTTTTCTTGTAAATTGCAAATAAATTGGTAACTTGTGAATGGTTATCTGTAAAATATGCCTTTAAATATGAACCTACTACTGTACCTCCTACAAACTGTAATGTTAATAGAGGTGCAGTTACATAAAATCAGTTTATTACAGAAAAGCAGTCAAAAGTAGCAATAAAAAACCTGTTCTTTAATGTTGTCTACCATCATTTTGTGCTTTTCTTTTTTTAAGTATCATTTCAGACACTGTTTAGGTACCAGAACCATTTTAAAAGTATTGCTTCAGCACTGGTATTGGAAAAAACCCAAACAATGCCCAACCCAAGCCAACATGCACCCAGAGGTCAGAAAAAGCATTTGAAGGACAACATCAGGATTACCCAAAAAATTACATGAAGGAGCCACATTCCATGAAGACGAACCTCACATCAGAACCTCACATCAGTGCCCACACTGCAAGAAAGTTTATGGTTCTAGAATTGGTCTCTTCAGCCATTTGAAGACACACAATAAGGATTCCCCAGATGGATCCCCCCATGATCACCAATGATGATGATGATGGTGTAAGTTTGTTGGTATATGTGCGTGAATGTAGTTTTGTGTGTGTTTGTGTGTGTGTTATGGGAGGCAGTAATATGTGTATTATTGTGTGGGAGGTGGCAATATGTGTGTGTGTGTGCGTGTGTGTGTGTGTGTGTGTGTGTGTTTTTGTGGAAGGTGGCATTATGGGGGTGCCAGCTTGTATGCAGACAGCAGCAGTTTGTAGCAATGCCAAGGCAGTCTCAGGGGAGAGACAGAAGGAGACAGAGAAAAGATAAATAAAAAGAGCATTTCACATAGTCGTGCACACACAAAGAAATGCACTTTCAGGCATTTCATGTGCACGCTCTGATAGAGACATACAGATATCACAAATGTGAAGGTTAAAAGATCAGTTCACAGATCAGTTCAAGTCAAGTCAATCAGTCAAGGAATGACAGAGATTGACAACTGCAATAAACAGTACAAGCACAGACAAGAGTACCATGTGTTACCAGTGAGTGCCAGTGAACATTAAACATGTGTGCACGGGAGAGCATTATAGAAAACATCCATACACAAAACTGAAACGCTGCCTTCACTCAAATGCAGACATACACATACGCATACACACTCACTCCGACACATACACATACAATCACACACACATTCTACCGTGACAGACAGGCAAGCAACTTCATAATCAAAATCCCACAAATAAATACTTCAAATTCAAGCAAGGAAGATGAATAAATGAGATGGGTAGACATCCATACAAACAAAGAAGGAGGGAGAGAGGGGAGAATCAGCCCTGTGGACTTGATAGTTAGCTCCACAGGCACACAACAGGGGAGAGAGGCACAGAGAGAGACACAGAGTCACTGGAGAAGACGATGACACAGAAGGTCTGGACAAGTCTGTGCAGTTAATGTGGAACTGCTGCCAATGTGGGCTTTCCCTCTGTGTTTGTGGCCAAATGCATGTATACAATATGTGTGTTTGTGTCTCCACCTTCTTTCTAAGAGTTATTCTTATTTCTATTGTGCATTTCTTTACATTATTTGCATTTTTTTCTTTTTTTTATGGAGTGCAAAGTGAATGCAGTATGCAAATGAGATGGTTATTACTGCATTGCTCATCAAGCAACACAGAGGAGACATTAATAGGCTGATGAATATGCATGTGAGTTTGTTAATTAAGTTAATTATTCTGCTGAAAATGCATTCGTCTTCCAAGGACATCTTCCCCAGGATTTCAGCCTGCTCTTCTCATTAGTCATGCAATATTTTGCTGAGAAAGAGAGGAGACGGGGCAGAGCTTAAGTTACACTGTGACAGACAACAATGTATAGGACAAGCACTGCCAATAATATCACAGTATGAGCAGTACATAATGATGTATATAGAATGAGAGAGAGAGAAAGTATAAAATTCTCTCCTACAGCACTCCACTAGTGTTCCTCTAATTGCTTATTAAACCTCTTAAATGAACTTTTTGTGCCAACTTTCTGACACATTAATTAATTGTTGTAGCCAATTAAGTGTCATTGTGCAAATGAGTTTCAGCTCAAATGGTCCTGTAGGGCCACTCTCCTCCCCACCAGCCTTTCATCCCAGCAGCCCCTCCTCCCTTAAAGAGCCCACTACATAAAACTCACTGCCAGTGCTCTGCACGGATACACCGCTACATAAAACTCAAACTGCATCGCAAAAACATGCTGATTCAAGATCATTTTCAGCTATTTGCAAAGAATGGTTAGTTTTAAGATTAGCACTGGCTTAGCTGATTTGGGATAAGTGAATAGACATTATTCCTGATCAGTGCTGGGTTAGGAAAAACTTGGTTAGTGGATAGTGGCATCTCCTAAAACATAAATATCATATTTATTCATGCTGACAGTCATTGTGCAAGTCTTAAGTTCCATCACAGAGGGAAGAGTCAGCTGATACAATGCAAATGTGCAAACAGATTGATTTCCACTCAATGCATGAGACAAGCTCAGTTGATGTTGGTCACCTTTTGAATGAGGAGCTTCTGTTTATTTGCCATGATATAGAAGACATAAGCAGAAAACTGGCGAATTAATACCATTAACACTAAGTAGTAGCAATTATATTGACAACTGGAGTGATACAACAAGTTCAGGAAAAATATTCCCAGACAACCCCTTAATCAAATACCAATATATCTCAACCTGGTTTTATAAAGGTTTATAAATGCCATGCACCTCATTTCTAATCTTGCTCTCCATTTCTGGCATCCTCCCTCCACACCATCTCTACCTCTATATTCCTTTTACCCTTTCCTTCCCTCTCCTCCTCAGGTCATTCTAACCCAGTTCCTTCAACTACCTTTTCTCTGTAGCTCAACAGGGGAGTTCAAAATCAAATACTTAACTTCAAGAACCAATGTCTCTACTTCCCAGAATTGAGTAATTATTCCCTTTTCAATGAATTCATGTTGTTTGAAAATGTATTCAACTGAATAGCCATAATAGAATAATGCCATGAATTGATGAATAAGAGATTGAATTTACAATTAACTGAGCATGTTAATATGAAAGGGTCATATGGATCTTTTTGTGGAGCTGTGAAATGAACATGTGAATGTGGGAGACCTGCTAGCTCAGTCCACTGAGCAGCTGTCTTGCCACATGTCGATCCCTGGGAGACCAGGGCTTGAGTCCCGGTTCCAGCCCCCCTGCCTATTCTCCCTCCTCCCTGTAACCCCCTTAGCATTCCCACTATCTGAAAGAGAAGTACAGAAGGATGAGGGTGGCTTGGCCACGCTCCTTTTTAAAAAGAAAACGTCAATGTGTTACATTAACAAATTGCATAGATGACACCACCAACAAATTGATTCACTTTATTGAAAATGTATTTAAACATGCATAAAAATATGCAGGTTACATCATGCATGCAAACAGTCTAACCCTAGCATGCTATAGGGGGTATACTGGCATGTACTTATATAGAATTGCAACTCAGTATACAGTGTCAGCAACTGAGTGAAAGCATTCAGCATTCATGATAAAGAAAACAGTGAAAAAGCAAACCCTCACTTAATACTAGCACACCAGATACGCACAGCAATCAACCGTGAACACAGCAGAGGATACAGAGAGGCAACATATGAATCTCATTTAAATCAATACCTCAAGCCAGCCAGACCATTCCTGAATTTGCAGAATGAACAGTTACATTAATTATGAGCAATTTAAAAATAATGCCACTTCATTGACTAACTGGGAGAAGATGGCTAGAGGAATTGTAACAGGAGGATTTAACACCGCATGGAAAACCAGTTTGGACAGATAGAAGTATTTGAATAAGGGGAACTTTTGTTTTATCTCCAATTCACCAAATAGCTTTTAACCAACAATCAGTGTCCATTGTGTTCTGTAACATTGTTCCCTAGAATATGATACCACACTCAGTAGTGTTGTAAAGCTGCATAGCTGCATGTTGCAAACAGATTCCACCCTTCCCCGAAGGTCTGTGCTTCTTTATTAACAAAACGCCAGTTTCAATTTCACTGCTTCTTTAAATGAACTAATGTGCCACAGCTAATTAAGTGACAACGCAGACACACTGTGCTTCAGCACACAGACACAGATACCAATCATGTCATTTATACAGAGTGGAGTGGGGGGCATATGATTGCCAAGCTTATTAAGGTAAAATGAATGTTGATGTAGAGCCACATATTAATAACGAGAAAAACATGTACTCAACTGTTGATAGTTGTAATGTAGTTACAGGTAGTTAAGGCGGTTACAGGGTTTAATGTAAAATCAATAAAATATAGTTTTTTCCAAAATACTGCATATTTTTCACACAGTAGAGAGGTAATGTCCCTCTGACAGTCCAGCGCTCCACACAGTAGAGAGGTAATGTCCCTCTGCTGGTCTGGTGCTCCACACTAGAGAGGTGATGCCCCTCTTCTGGTCTGGCGCTCCACACTGTAGGGAGGTGATGTCCCTCTGCCGGTCCGGGCATACATCGAGGAGCATCCTCTCCAAATCAGGTTGATTTTGGGGGGTCTAAGTCTCAGTTTCTTTCTCTGCTTACCACTCCCTCTCCTCTCGCTCTTTCTCCAGGACCAGCATCCAGTGACCCCATCCAGTAGCTTGTCACCCAGGTAAGCCCATCGCCTTTACAACACAAAAACCACAAACAGCACACATAGAGGGTGTACATTGGATGCCTGCATGCCCTCTCGGAACTCAACAAAGCAAAGAAACATAAAACAAAATAACTAAACTCCAGACGGTGCCTCCAGAGTTTTCTCTGAATATGCAAAATGAAAAAATTCAATAAAAAACCAAATTCAAAACAGGCCAGAAAACATGAACGTAAAATATCAACCCGACTAAAGCTCCACCATGCAGGGTATCCCTCTCTCCATACCAGTGACGTGCGGTGAGGTTCATAGCTGGTGAGGCACTGACGTCATCAGAATCAGATTTGCAAATAGATGCATAGATTGACAGCAGTTTACAGGTTATGTTTCACTTCTGCATCCTTTACACATACAAGCAATCCTTTCAGCTCCGGCGTTGGTCTTCCTTTAGTTATTATCTCCTGCTTCGATTGAAAGTCCACTTGAGAAAACTGTTTTAGTGTCGAAATGTAGTCATCCATGTTGAAAGTCGGGATAGGCGAGAGGAAAAAAATAATCTCTATCTCTAATAATCTATCGCTGCACTTGACTTGCTTACCGTATCGTTTAGCCTAGCTCGCTGTCACTTACTCTGCAGTTGTGGAGTGACAAGACGAATGTCTGGGATCTTGAGCGCCCCCTGCCATGAGGCAAGAGAACTGCCTGCCTCACCTCCAACCTGTTCTCTGCCGTTTATAATCGCTCAGCACACGAAACACGTTACACAAACACAGTTGGTGACAAAAAGCACTGTACATTATATACATAAGCTAAATTATTGAAAATCAGTTTACATATTAAATGTGTTTAAACCATTTTATTGACGCCGTACAGCAACATGCTCTCTCCGCTTAGCAGCCAGCGCAGTTAGCCAGGGGTTGCGCAATCCAAGGTGAGGCTGAGCTCGCTGCTGCCTCACCGGCATCGCTTCCAAGCATTTGAATGGGAAATTAAGAAAATTCAGCGATTTTGAAGAAAGAATAATCGAAATTGGTGAAGCTAAATGAAAAATAAATATTTTTTAGTACAAACCACCGGATGAATATAACAATTTAAATTATTTTATTATTATATATTTTCTTTCTTTCCATGATGGCTGGTGAGGCACTGCCTCACCTGCCTCCCCTGACCGCACGTCACTGCTCCATACTGCTCTCACTGACTTGCCTCTATGCCTGCCCAGTGTCCCCGATTAGCAAACATGACCCAGCTGCAATGAACCCACCAGACTGAAAATCACCATCAACAAATATTCAATTATTTAAACAGTCTAACCTTAGCATGCATGCACAGGCTCCCGAAAGCACTTTAGTCTGAGAGTCCAGCCTACGTAATTTGTGCTGTCAGGAAAACCCTTGACACAACCATGCTTGTTTACATTAAATTACTCTTTTTCTCCCACACTGAACACAGCTGAACTGTTTAGCCCTCGACAGCAACCTGCTCCCGCCGACTCTTCTTTTCATGCTGTAAGTCCACCACCTATCACACTCTGCCAATGTTGTCAGAGGATTATACAATCAGCATATGTTGGGTTTGTGCATCTGCAGGTGCCAGCCGACCAGGAGGGGTTTCTAGAGAGTGATGAACTAACAAACTAAGAAAATATTAACCACCCCAGACCCCTACCATCCCCAACAAGGAGGGGCAAATTGTTGCCTAGCTGCTGTCAGCCTTTGGCCATGGCCAGTAATGCTGAGAACTCCATGTCAATCTGGATGAAACCTTGAGCAGAAGCCGGCTCGGGGGGAGCCCATCTGCCTCTGGCCGGCACTGGGCTGAGAAAGCCTCCAACAGCCTCCAACCCGCTTCCTGGAATATAAAACAGCACACAGGTAAGGCTACCCTCATTCACAGCATACCACACCTCACATTTCACCATTGTCCCTGACATGTTTTTGAGTTCCACAGCCCCCCCCGCACCACTCAGCACAGCTGTCACTTTTGTATTGTTGTCCTCACTTCTCCTCTGGTGAGGAATATCTTCCCCAAGCTGAGCGGGTAGGGATGGCTGGTTCTGGTTCTGGACAGGATATTGTTGCAGCTGCGCACATTCTCTTCTCTTTCCAGGTCTTGCCCCCCTTTCCCTGTCCACTCTGCCACCAGGTAACCAGGCCCCTGCCTAGATGACAACACACACATACAAAACACGGACAAACACGCTCTCTCGTACATACTCCTGACTCCTGGTTTCCCCAGCAAAACTAAATTAAATTATAAAACAACCCAACGAAAGATCAGTCACCAAGAAAATTCCAACAAAAATCCAAAACCAACTCCAAAACTAACCAAACAACTAAGAACTCAAATGTGGAGCTCATTCTCCTTTTGCATTTTGTTTGTTTGGTTTTCATAACAGCTTTTATCCTCTTACCAGGCCAAGGTAATTATTAAGTGAGATCAGCTGTGCTGACCAGTCCGAGCAAAGTCACTGCCAAGCCCAAGTATTCAATAAAACAAGTACTTACCTCCAGTGAGTGCAACCCAATCACTGTGACTGTCAGGAAACTCCTGACATTTTCAGTTTGCAGCAGAAGATGAGGAGAGATTCTGCCGCTGTTATTGCAGCAGGAATTCACTCCACCATTGGGCAGAGTAGAAGAGAGGCATTATCGAGAGGAGGGGCCCTTTCAGGAGGGGGGGCAAGTGACCCGAAGAGGAGGACAGTACCAAGACCTCCACACAGTATCATGATACGTTGAAGTTACTTTGTGTCCTGTATGTTGTTGGTTTCTTCTCCATTGTTGCCTCTGATTTTATTTGTCCCCTTTCTTTTTAGAATACTGTGCTCTCTCTCTGTTTCCTCAGTTGTTCAGTTTCTTAATGGATCTTCTATAATCTTGCCTCTGTATGTGTTTGTCCTGTGTGTGATTGTTTTAGGCGGTCATCAATACAGAAAATACATGTTGATGTACATATTCAACATTATAAAATACAGGTACAATGGTTTCTTGTATTTGCAAATTTTAAATTGGGTTGTATACAGGATTGTATCATTTTTAAATAGGATTATACAATAAATCTTAATCATTTCCACCACATTCACAGCCAAATCTGTGTTGGGAATTATCTCACAATATAAATGTAATTAGAGTATATTTGGAAATGACAGACAATAGAAATACTCCTTACTCAGGTGATTTTTACCTTGATTAATCTTAATTTTTGGGACATCACTTCAGGAATCTGTATTCTCCTCAGATGTGCTTGCCTGTAACTGTATGTTCCCATGGTAAGTTTTTACTTAGAAAACACAAGAATTGTTGAGGTTGTGATGGGAATGACACTGTCAGTGTAGGACAGGTATATGTAGTGTAAACAATTATTGTATTGTATTTTGCAGTAAAGATAATTAACAGTAAATATCAAAGGGGCAAAATGGATCTACAATGATTGAGAATTCAGTGTACAAACCTGTTTAAAACATTTTGGCATGAATTTGCAGTAAACTTAGCATATGAGGGAGAAAAAAGAAAGAACACTTTTTAAGGCAAAATATGAACAAATGTGTAATCTCCCGTATATCTGGGGTAAAATCGTACACTTCAGTGAAGTCTGTGGGTTAAATTCATTAGGCTGAGTTTCAGACAGCTTGATGCCATACCTAAAAAAAAGGAAACAAAAACCCATAAGATTTTGAATTTTAATAAAGGTGTGTCTATAGGCAAGGGAACTGGCTAATTTAACCTGGCTTTTTTAACCAGTGTGCTGTTAACCTGAGAATCACTCAGCTGGCTTCTGTTTCAAGTTCTAAATTGAAGAGGGAGAAAAGAAAACACAGACCAGTTTCCCAGAGCCAGAGTGAGCTCCCAGGTTATGGTTGGCTGCCATTTTACTCATAGTCAGAGTGAGCTCCTGGGTTGTGGTTGGCTGTCACTTTACCCAGAGTCAGAGTGAGATCCCGGGTTGTGGTTGGCTGTAACTTTACCCAGAGTCAGAGTGAGATCCCGGGTTGTGGTCGGCTTAATGCATTGATGTTCTGGGGCTGTTCATAGCTGGCAGCCCACTCTCAGTTGCTGAATTACTGCACCGATTGCCCTGCATCCATTACCTCCTCACTACAGGACAGGTAACAGAGAGGGAGAGGTGTGCCATAGCTTTGTCTGTCAGCAAATGAATAATTTCTTTGTCTGAAAATGTGCTACAGTCCAACATTGAAGGTGCCCCCACAGGTAGAGGAGCACTGAGGTGAAATTGAGACCCAGGTATATTTCTCACACTACCACCTCCCTCTCTCTCACTTAGTGTCTTCTGGCTATCTCTGGCCCATCAGAGTCTGCACTTGCTCTCTCTTTCCAGTAGTTCCCCCTCTCCAGCTCAGTGCTAATCTCAGCCTTGAGCCCACACAGCAGAGCTAATCAGTGGGACTGTGCACCAGCTTTCAGAAGGAGACTGCAGAGATTATGTCAAATCCTTGAGAGGAGTACATAATCTCACTTTCACATTTCACCACCTGCTCTGCTCTGAGTCTTAATCTCCCTGACTCTTTCCAGGAGACTCAGCCCAGTTTTAATCAAACTTTTTTGAGGTCTGGAAGAGGGAAGAGAAATATTATTATTATTATTCAGAGTAGTGTTGGATCAACAGCAAAATTATGACTTTGGTACTAATTCCAGCTTTGTTACCTTGGTATCGATACCAAATCAATACCTTGGGCTGTGTTCACATGTAGCGTTTTCCCCCCCATCTGCTACTGCCTATATTTAATGGATTTCTATGGGAAGCGGTTGCTTTTTAAAAGTGCTACCACCAGATGCTTTTTGGCAGAACAGAATCACTTTTGAGAAAAAAAGTTCAATTTTTTTTAGTAAAGCACAGAGTGACGTCGACCTTTTTTTTCAGGAAAGATGAGGAGAAACGAGATTGCAGGTTGAGAGATTAGTATTGTTGGTGAATATAAGTAGTGAATAACTATATGACAGGTCAACATAAAGCAGCTAACTAGCTGTCTAGTTTTGTATAAAATAAGTTATTTCCTCAACATGTAACTATCGGACAACTTCAAAGTAGATAGCTATCCGCTATGATCAGATACAAAGCAGAATGAAGCGTTGCGTGAGCTGCTTTTTCATATCAGCTTAAAAAGCAGTAGGTAACTCTTTAGCTCTTTGTCAGTTTCCGTTTCTCTAGGAACATGTAACTAAGTATTCTACCTCCACAGTGATGCAGGACATGGGAGACATGTGACTTTCACCAACGGGTCAATCGAAAGCACACAGAATTAGCGCACCCAGTACGTCACTACTCAAAGACGCAATGTTTTTCGATGAATGCAATATAAACCAAGTTCAGCGCATTTTCATCAAGTACCGAAATGTTCTAAATAGTGGTATAGTACCATTTAAAAATTTTAAAGTACCGGTATACAGAACAACCCTATTTCAGACTGACCCAAAACAATAATGGCTCTAACCTTATGTCCAGCACTGACATGATTGTACAAACTTCTGTAAAAACCTCCATAAAAATGTGAGTGTAGAACTAGTCAGCTTCTTTGCTCAAGAAGGAAACATTTTAACCTAAGTAATATAAATGGCATGACATGGATTACTGATTTTAAAAATCCCACTCATCTCATATATTTTTGGCATATTTTATTAAGACACTACAACATTGTAAAGGACGACTGCACATGTAAGTAAACTAAGTCAGAACAGGTTAGGATTGGAGCTTTAACTTAAACTTTACCTTCAGGCACAAAAACATATGTATGCTGTTTAAGGGAAGACTACGGGCAAACATGGGGCAGCCTGTAGTCTAGTGGCTAAGGACATGACTACATGACTGGGATTCCTGAGGTTGGTGGCTCAAGCCCTAGTCTAGCCACATCAAGAACAACATTGCTTCTGGGCCCCTGAGCAAGGCCCTTAACCCCACATTGCTCCTGGGAGGATTGGCCCTTGGTTAGCCTTATCAACTGTAAAGTGCTTTGGATAAAAGTGTCAGCTAAATGACTGTAATGTAATGTGTGTGCGCTGTTTAAGGGAAGAGTAAGGGCAAACACATAAGCTTGCTGTTTAGGGGAAAACTAAGGACAAACACATACAGTATGTATGCTGTTTAAGGTAAGAGTAAGGGCAAAGGGTATTGGAATGGACCCCTTGAGTACAAGGATACCCTTGTATGATCAGGGCTGAAGTTAGAGGAGTGGGAGTGCCAGGTTCCTCTTACCTCATGCAGCCAAGTCCCATGATCAGGCTAAACCTGTTGAGAGACAGGCATACTCTAGACACTTTTATCTCCTGACATTCACATACTCCAGGACACAAACACATGCATTTTTGTTTCCTGTGGTTTAAATGGCTCACTAAAGAATTGTTTTGTGTGTGATGTGAGTACGTGTGTGTGTGAGTGTGTTTGACTGTGTCTATGTGAGTGTGTGTGAGTCTAAGAAAGTGCATGGGCAGGTGAAATACCCTGATTGATAGCAGGGATTTAGCTTCCAGTCAGCACTCAATTACAGGACTCACACACAAACACTCTGTCAGACAAATGCACCCACACCCGCCCACCCACTCTGTCACAAACATACCCACTAAGGATGAAAGATTTGGGGAAAATATCTAATTGCAATTCTTCTGACAGATAATTTCAATTGCAATTTGATTTGCAATATCATTCTTTGAAGTCAAGCTTCAGGTCAATATTTACTGTGTAATAGATTTAAAACATGTGATGGAGCATTACCACATGAGATACCATCAAAATATTACCTGCTCTATATTCCAATGTAAGGATGAGAACTTAAAGATATGAATTGCCTCCAACATGTATTTATTACATTTGTTTAATTGGTATTGAGCGTAGAACAATTAAATATAGAACAATTGTCACAAAAGTTGCCACTATAATAATAATAAAAAAAATAAATAATTCTAATAAGAAAATAATAGGACATTTCTGTAAACATTGTCTGACATTCTCTGACATTGAAATAGATAGGTCATTCACTTATGGCTCAGTAACAGCATTTAAATATTGCACTCAAGTTAAATAAAGTAATCAAGTAACCATGCAACTACTGCCCAACTTTAATCTAAGTATGCAAAAAAACATTTTTACCCTTTATATCCTAGGATAAAAGTCAGTCAATAATAACCTTACAGCAAACAATCACCTACACATCAATTCATCTTAATTCCCTGACAGCATACATTACTGTAAATAGGCTGTCTCACAATTATCTTCACAATACGTTTAAATGTACTGCAGTACAGACTGCACTTCAGTAAGTGTATTTAATGAAATCATATTCACCTACACATTAGCCAAAATATAGCAATTTCGAGCCAAAAATTTGTTTGTACGATAATGAATTGCCTGAAAGAATGCATGAATAACCAATTCTTGCTTATTTACTATGAAAATCAATTTGTCAGTTGTTGTAGGCTAAGTGTTTTCTCAGATGCAATGTACCAAATGTGAATACGTTTTTTGCAAAGCAAGCCAGCAATGGGGAAAGCTTTCAAGTAACTTATTCAGCACATCATTGCTTTGTCTTTTTCTTTACACATGTGACACAGGAGACAACTCCGCAGTGACAAAAATTACACTTCCTGGTTCTGAACTTGTCTCCATTGACTTCTATTGAAGTCATTGTCTCTACATGTTTACACAATGATCAGCCATAACATCTTGGCCACCTGCCTAATATTGTGTAATATTGTCCTCTTTTGTCGCCAAAACAGCCCTGAACCATTGAGGCATGGACTCCACTAGACCTCTTAAGGTGCGCTGTGGTATCTGGCACCAAGACATTAGCAGCAGATCCTTTAAGTCCTGTAAGTTGCGAGGTGGGGCCTTCATGGATCGGACTTGTTTGTCCAGCACATCCCACAGATGCTCAATTAGATTGAGATGTGGGAATTTGGAGGCCAAGTCAACACCTTACACTTGTTGTGTTCCTCAAACCATTCCTCAACCATTTTTACTTTGCGGCAGGGCGCATTATCCTGCTGAAAGAGGCCACTGCCATCAGGGAATACCATGTCCATGAAAGGGTGTGCATGAACATTGTCTGCAACAATGCTTAGGTAGGTGGTATGTGTCAAAGTAACATCCACATGAATGGCAGGACCCAAGGTTTCCCAGCAGAACATTTGCCCAAAGCATCACACTGCCTCCGCCGGCTTGCCTTCTTCCCGTAGTGCATCCTGGTGCCATGTGTTCCCCAGGTAAGCAACGCATACTCACCCAGCCATCCACGTGATGTAAAAGAAAATATGATTCATCAGACCAGGCCACTTTCTTCCATTGCTCCATGGTCCAGTTCTGATGCTCATGTGCCCATTGTTGGTGCTTTCAGCAGTGGACAGGGGTCAGCATGGGCTCCCTGACTGGTCTGCGGCTACGCAGCCCCATACACAACAAATTGCGATTTACTGTGTGTTCTGACTCCTGACCTCCAGAACCAGCATTAACGTTTTCAGTAATTTGAGCTACACTAGCTCGTCAGTTGGATCGGACCACCCAGGCCAGCCTTTGCGCCCCATGTGCATCAATAAGCCTTGGATGCCCATGACCCTGTTGCCAGTTCACCGCTTTTCCTTCCTTGGACCACTTTTGATAGGTGCTGACCACTGAAGACCGGGAGCTGCAGTTTTGGAGATGCTCTGACCCAGTCGTCTAACCTTCACAATTTGGCCCTTGTCAAAGTCGCTCAAATCCTTATGCTTTCCCATTTTTCCTGCTTGTAACACATCACCTTTGAGGACAAAATGTTCACTTGCTGCCTAATATATCCCGCCCGCTGACAGGTGCCATGATAGCAAGATAATCAGTGTTATTCACTTCACCTGTCAGTGGTCATAATGTCATGGCTGATCAGTGTATACACTAAGGTTTTGACCCTGGGTCATATCCTATATCATATCCGATTATATTGTTTCAAATCGCGATTTTGATTTGAAATTGATTAATCGTTCAGCCCAAATACCCACTCTGTCACACACACACACACACACACACACACACACACACACACACACACACACACACACACACACACACACACACACACACACAACCTACACTGCATGCAGGCTCACACACACACACACACACACACACACAGCTCCACACTCCATAGCACAGACACTCACAAACACACACACAACCTACACTGCGCACATGAAAACTCACACACACACACACAGACATTAACAATAAGGATTCCCCTGATGGATCTCCCCATGATCACCAATGATGATGATGATGGTGTAAGTTTGTTGGTATATGTGCATGAATGTAGTTTTGTGTGTGTATTTGAGTGTGTGTGTTATGGAAGGCAGAAATATGTGTATGTGGGTGTTGTGGGAGGTGGCAATGTGTGTGTGTGTGTGTGTGTGTGTGTGTGTGTGTGTGTGTGTGTGTGTGTGTGTGTGTGTTTGACCGGTCTTCTGTGGGATTTCAACGGTAGTATAGCGCCCCCGCATTGGAATAAATAAGCCCTTGTCCAGAATTTCTGCAACTTTTTCCGATTTTCCAAGTTAGTTATGATTGTTAGACTCTACTGCCCTCTGGTAGTGTTAATTTGTCATTACAATGTCTTGAGTCGTGAGGACTTTTACTGTTGGACCAGTCAACCTGTAAATTAATCGGTTGCTTTGGCTGGGAGGAAATCCTCTATGGTATATCTGGATGTATGTAACAGTAACCCCGCACACAAAGGATACTTTACTTATGCTGTAATCGCACCTTCATTGCAGTTAGACGGTGCGGTCATGTGGCTTAAAAGTGATCTCTCACCACACACTCGGCAGGGCTCTTCGGGCTTCAAACGTAGACTCAGTCTGCTTAAAAATCTCATACGATTATTATTATTATTATTATTATTATTATTGAAACCCATTTTAAAATCGATGCTTCCATGTGTTATCTAAATAAATGTGGGGGATCTGATAGAATACTCAGGCTAGACCTAGTTCAGAAAGTAGGCTAAATAAGATTTCTAATTAGTGTTATTGCTACATCAATGAAAATGAAAACGCAATAATAGCAGAAACAGCCCCACCGTTCACTTTCAATGTGGCTTGGGTGTGCTGCCTAGGACCACAGGTAATGGTCCAACCGTTTAATCCTTATAAACTGTGTTCGTGAGAAATAATTCACTCAGTGTGAACTCCTCCAGACGAACTTCTTGGATTTGCGTATGTCATTGATTACGAGGTTATTTTAATTTAGCAACCGTATAATCTGAGTGATGCGAGCAAGGCAGACAGGTGACAATTATACACGGTGAGCACCGCTGTACGACTTGCGACCTTGAGTTTAGTTGATTGATTTAAAACGCTAGCGGAACATCACCCATCCACTACAGAAAAGGCAAAGTTGCAGTACCTTAGCGAGTATTTCATAATAAGTAAGCTACATGATACTTACAGATTATAGTGGCCTTAATACACACATCATCAGGCAATAAATGGGTTTGCCCTCCAATCCCCTTCATTACTTTGTCTAAACTGACCAAATAAGCGATCATTCTATGATATATTAAATACAGGATAGAAAATGACCAAAATAATTCTATTGACAGTGCACTGAAATGTTCTGACGGATCAGTGATAGGACACACAAAGTTTAAATTAATTGTTGAGTTCATAATTATTAATGCTCAAAATTGTTATAAGAAAGTTACCATTTTAAACACATCCAAGGAAAACAATGTACAGACTTCAATTAATTTGGTCGCAATCTGTTTGTTCATAAATACTAAGGTCTACATAAAATTGCGTTACAAATTATGGCGAAATGGCCGGAACATTATATTTGTAAACTATAGATACTATACTACATTGCCGATGCAATTTTTTTCAAAAGGATGAATTTCGACGATGCATGTTCTTCCACCAAAACACTACGGAAGGTGTATGTTATAGCGTGATTTGTTCTAACAATGACGCCACCAATCGACACTTCAGTTTCATGCGAAAACGACGCGCTTTCTTTGAATAAAACATTAAAAGCATCACCTTGGACGTTGATGTCGGAGAGTTGAATGTGGAGGGGGCTTACGGGCAGGAAAATTAGGCAGGGAGGCGTACCCTCAATCAGAACAGGCATTGCAAAAGTGTAGTTCAAAAGTTAAAAGGTTTTTGTATATATTTCAATAAAAAGGAAGCGGTTGCAAGAGGCGTATGGTCAATTTGATTCGAAAACTGTTCATAACTATTTTGATGCAGCGTTGTCTACCAATTTTCTTTAGTCTCGTTCCTGCAAAAAATGACTGATTATGACGTCTTCGACTGTCGTGGAGCTTTGTCAAAATAAATGTTTTTCACCAATTGGCAAAATACGCTTGAAAAATAGCTCGAACGTCCTCCTTTTATGTTTGCGTGTTCTTAGGTATAAGACAACGTTTTAACTGGATTCATTGTATTTAAACGTTTATGCCTCGTGTTTTGGTATCCTTTCTAGAGTATGCTGCAACATTTCGGAAATTCCTACAACACTGAATGCGGCGAATTCTTCTCTCGGTAAGTAGATAGTAGTTGGTTAGACATTCGCTGAATCACCAACTGAACAGATCGGCAACTGTACAGATTATACAATTCTAACATCTCAACCGCAGTGAGGAAATAAAGAACCTTTCGACAGAACGTGGACAGGGTAACTGATAATACGTTGAAGAGAAACCAATATTAGTCTAGAGAAGTGACTGCTTTATATGGAAGCCTCCTGGAGTGAAAACCTAAAAGATCAGGCAGTGTGGCTATATAGCTAAGAGATGAGGTAGGCTGGCCCTTTATTTTTTTTAGCTCACTACATTTCATAATTTGTATTGTTAGTCACAGTATTCCCCCCAACAGATTACCCAGAGTTCACTACATTTTACTTAATGTATATGGTGTTATTTGGTGGGGCATTGTTAAACATGTAAAAAGAGCCTCCCTGGTGGGTCCATCACTCCTACAGCTTTTGTATACCACAGCTACAATCTCAAATACCTTTTTTGCAGGCCACTACTAGCCTTAAAATGTTATCAACTTGCCATGGCTTTTGCAGGCTAATTTAGGATATGCTCAGCCTAGGACATCATGTCTGCTCAAATAAACATTCAAGATAACGATGTGGGAACTGTGGCAGTTCCAAGGGGTGGCATGGGGTTGTGGCTGCCACCCCCAAAAAAGGCCTTGCCACCCTACTTGTAGGCAATTCATATTTTAAAAAATTTGGTGTTGAAAGTTCATATTTCTCCATAGTTGGTGTGAAATTCTTTACTCACCAGTTGAGAATTCATGTTGCCACCCTGAATAAAGAAAAAAAAAAGGTAAATATTTTCTCTGATAGTTGCTTGAACTGCTTTTAGAAATAAATAGGACTAGGTTCAGCATAAAAGTTGATTATATGTTGTCTCATTATGTGATTCACATGCATAAAAAACAACCAGAATGCAGGAAAAGAAGTCTCTGAAATTCAAATTTGTCTGGGGGTGATAACCTTCTGCCCCCCCAGCTGGAACCTCATCCCACCCTTTTGTCACCACAGGTAAAACTTGCTAAAAGAAAAACATGTCATGATGGACCTTGCTCCACATTTTTAGTGCAGTTGAAAATTCATGAAAACAATAGTTTTTTTTTTTTACCCATTACCATTTAAATTTTAATCACGTTACCATCACATCACTGGTTAAACTGTTTCATTGTTGAGTGGGTTGCTTATTGAAATAAAACATTTATTTGAACATTTATTTCCCCTCCTTCCTGGTACAAAGGGCTACAGTATGTTTCTGCACTGTGCTAATGCAGTCAGGGTGTAGGTATTAACCAACAGCCCAACCGTATGGGAGAACACAGGCCTGGGCTACATTGCAGCCTGCAGCCCAGGACCTTATGCTTTCAGCCCCAGCATGGACTCTGAGGAAGCTCACAATGTGCTGCTTGACCAAAGGGATGGACACATGAGGAGGCAGTCTCTCTCCTGGAAATACACTTCAGACACACAGGCCAGAATACAGAGAGTGGGGCACTGTGGGGATGGACTCTGCCTGCAGTGCTATGGAGAGGCCCCTTGAACCCTGCCCGGGCTGACACATGAACCAAGGGGCTGTCTGGACCATCAGGCCTTTGGCAGGCTTTTGTTTTACTTACTTTCGACTGTCTGAACAGGGAACTGGGGATTTCCCATCTTCAGGAAACTGTGTTCCACCTTGGTATGTGACTACCGAGTCAGTGCGCCACATAATAGATGCCGGTACGTAGAAATTACGACGCCCCTGCAAACTGACAAATAACACAACCGCTGGCCTTAGGACTTCCTTTAATAAACAGAAAGTAAACATGTATATAACAAAATATCTCTACGATCACAGGAAACCCAAAGTTGGGTCCCCTTCTCTGCCATTTCCAAGCAGAAGGAACAAAAAATTTACTCAACCTGTTAGCATTAATTTTTCAGCATTTTAGTAGAAAATAATAGCACAAAACCTTGAGTTTGCAGTGTAGACTAAGCAGTAGAGGAGAGTGGACTCCACAACCGTGATGGGGTGAAAGGCCAACATGACAGACAAGCACATTTCTGACTGTGTGGGGATGGTGATGCAGGTAATGCTGAACTGTGGCCCTGAGGCTGTCAGAGAAGCTTCACTGAGAGATGAGAATGTCCCACAGTCTGATTTACACTCAGCGTACTGATGGGTTCTTCCATAGAGGAAGGTACTTCTACTCTACATGTGGTGAAAATCCTAATGTCACACACACAAAATGTAACGGATACATGGGAGAAGAGTTTACAACAAACAACCATCTGCAGCAATGTTAGCCAGATAGGCAACTCATGGATTTAAAACAATCAAGTGCAGATTTTTCCATTGAACTCTGTTTTCAAATCATTTTAACCTTGGTTATCACTATTGGAAACACAAAGGAATAAACAAATGAAATAAAGAAAAAACATTTTACTCTGGAAAAGATCATTCAGGGGTCGCTTAGGTCACTACAGAGGCACATGGTCAAGGTTGGAGGTCAGCCAGGGTGAAAGGTCAGACAGGGTAACATTCACCCATAGTGAGAATCTGAGCATTCACACCCAATCAATGTTTTGTTCCCCCCTTTGTCAGTCCTTGATGCGTCAGCTCTCCCAAAGTCTGCATCGTTAGGCAAACACAGACTGCCAGTGACCCTTGGAACCAACATAATGGTGTCGACATGTCAGCTGGGTCACTCACACTTGGAAAACCTTCTGGTCTGAAGTTAAGAGGAGTCATAATGACAGCTGAAGAAATCTGACTTCCTTCAACAGAAAAAAAAAACTACTTGCAAATCCAAATTCATTTAATGTGCAAAAACTGAGTGTAAGATCGCAGGCCTGTGAGTCAAGGCTGTGTGAGCTTTGAGTGCCATCCACAGGCAGGGCACTTGGGAAAACGCCCTGACCGGCTCTCGCTAAGGAATAGGCATACCCACACACATTCTCTGGGGAACATCAACAGCCATACACCTTCAGCATAAACATACACAAACTTTGTCCTGTCGTCCACAGTCCCCCATTTCTGCTCTCCCTCTCTGAGACTAATGCCCATCACTACACAGGTAAGCAATAACAGACGGCCTTCCTGTATTCCCACATTCCACAGATAGGGGGCACGGATTTCTGAGTGACTGGTATTCCAAGCTGATCAGCAGGAAGGGCCTTTGCCCCTGCCAGCCCCATGACCTTGTGTATGGGACTGGCTGTTGGGCCTCTGGCTCCAGGCCTCGGTGTTGGAGTAGCCAGGGGCCCCTGATTCACCGGAGGCCATATGGGAGAAGCGTAAGTCCTGGTCCCGTGGGAACTGTGCAGCAGCCCGTAGCGGAGGTGGGGGGTCACTCTGTAGCTGGCTGTGCGGAGTTTTTGGAGAATCTGAGGGCTGAGTCCATGAGGGGGGTGTACAAGCTGGCACCTCCTTCTGTTCACAAGACCCCAGTGCACCCACGGTCTCTGTGGGACGGTCCTTCCTGCGGTGCTGGAGCTCCTCCCCCTTTGCTCGGGACTCCGCCTCCTGTTGCGATAACAGCTGCAGCAGAGCTGCAGCCACCGCAGGGCTGATGTCCTGGGCTGGCTGAGGCTCTGGGCCAGGCTGCTGGGGAGGCCCGGGGGCCGATGCAGGAGGTGGGCCTGGGGGGGAGGGGGGCCTTCTCTCTGGTCCTAAGGGAGCCTGGGCCCCTGCTGCCACCTTCCGCCTCTCACCTGCACCATCTGAGGGGGAAGCCAAAAACAAGCATGGGTCAGAAAGCCGCACACACTGCTAAAGGCCTACAAGTGTCTCATCAGCCACCCTGGCATATCCAGGCCACTCCTGCCTAATAAATCCCTGCTGCCACAGGTCATCCGTCTCTGCGTTTTTTCCATTTAAATTGGTGATAGAGCATGAAACCATCTTGAAATGTGAATTATGTTCCTAAAAACTATAACAAGTGTCTACAAGCACCATTCTCAGTCCTGCAATACTATGCCCTCCTAAGTGGGCACCCTATGCTGACACGTTCATTACACACCGAGGACAGTTGTGGTCTTCTAACACGATACACAAATTCAGCCTGAAACAAAGTCAACATCCCAGCTCAACATTCAAAGGGAAGGTGCCAGACAGACTTCAATCCTTGGTCTTTTAGTCCCAGAAGATGGCTCATAGGATAAACACCAACGACTGGAAATGGATATGGGCTTCGCATACTCAGCAACATTTCAGGCTTGGACTTCCACAAGATCCCTAGGCCTTTCTTTCCATCAGCACCGCTTTGAAACAGATCTTCAACGTTTTCCCAACTAAACTCGACCGAGAGGTGAGAGCTGAAATCCCACAGGTCTGTAGCTACATAAATGACAGACTGCCCCCCATGCTGGACCATGTGCCTGTTGGGATCCTCCCAGGAGAGGCATAACATGCTCAAATTCAGAAACTGGGACATACAAAGAAATAGCTGGATTTGACCTGGTCCACCAGTGTCTTCAGGCATACATTCACATCTAACTACTCAATTGGCTGCTACAGGCCTTCTAAAGAAGCAGCTTATAGTAGTTGTGTTAAAGGGAGGGGTGTTGTGAAGACAGAGAATAAGCGTGGAATTGGTGCAAAGACCTGAAGGGAGAGGGAACAGGCTTGTAAATGGTGGAGAGGCAGGGAGAGAGAATAGGCTTGATTGGTGAAAAGGCAGGGAGAAAGAGTTGGCTTGTGATTGGTGGAGAAACTAGGAGAGGGAATATGCTTGTGATTGGTGACAGGTTACAAGTTTAGAAATGGCTTCCACACCATCCGCCCATAACTACACCAAGTACAGAAATAAACGGTAATAAACATGCAATAATAAAAGCATGAGGGAAGCTGCTTCAGCCATAAACAGAGAATGGGCCAGGTAAGTCTGCTCTGACTGCAAACATTCTGCCAACTGTCTCCCCCTCCAATTTAACTCCACTCATAAAGAGTTAGGTGGGATTTCCACATGGAATGTGAAAAAAGCTGTAGCTCTGCATTCTGAATGAAAGAGTTGCAGATGCAGAATAAAAGGATGCCTACCTCCTCTCTTTAAAATAATAGCATGTACTGACCAAACAAAATGCCATACAACGTACAATGAAAAAAGAACAAAGCAACAAAAAATAAAGACATGCAGGTGAAATCTAAGTTTCAAAACATTTATTTTGAATTTATAATTTATTACTTTCTTCATAAAAAGGCTGACATTACAGACATTTTGTTTTCTTAAAAGCAATACTTTTCTTATAGAAAGAAAATAACAGTCCAACAATCCTTTACAGACAGAGAGAAGAAAAAGACAGCAGTGTGACCTGTATTTCTGTGAGACCACAGCACCACATCCCCTCCTGGACTATATTTACATTGCGGACAGACAGGAGGGTCTATGTAGTGGACCCAAGTGTTTGACAGTGTGCCAGTCCATGTGCCTGAGCCTGGCCATATCAGCCTCCTGACTGTTGCCCACTATCCTGCGTGGGGAATGCTGTCTACACGGCTTCATGAGGGGGAGGGGGGAGTCAGAACAGTCAGGGGTGACAGTGAAGTGGATTGATCCCCTAGGTGAGTACATCTTTGCCTGCCTTTGAAACACACACAAAAATACAAGCAAGTTTTACAAAAATATTTATTTCAAATAAATGGTATCTGTAGTTTTGTATCGTTCCTTTTTTGTATTTTTGGCCGACAAAAAAACATGTTGCTCAAAAATGTAGAAAAAAAAATGTGGAAAAGGAACTGCAAGGACTACAACGTACTCTATGCGGTGACCGTGAGCCAGTGATGGAGGCCGAAGGGGGCAGAGTGTTTCAGCCCCACCCCCTGCCCCGCCCCCTACCCGGTGCTGATGCCTGTTCCCCAGTGCAAACTGTGCCCCTACAGACTGAACTCAGACTTGCCCTTGTGGTCGCCAGAGGAGGCAGGGCCATGGGGGACCGCCTCTTCTGTTTGGACGCCGTTGCTCTCATCGCTTTGCTCTGTCCCTTCCATGGGCGGCTTGATTAGCTGACCGAGAAGCAGGGCCAGGAAGTTTGCCTGGTCTTCTTGGCTGATGGGGAGCTCAGTTGGAGGTTCAGGGGGGACCGGGGGTGCTGCAGGCCCCTCCCCCGCCTCCTCTTCCCCCGTCCCCTCCAGCCGGGCGTGCTGTAGGCTGGAGGCCTCGGTCAGGGCGGACAGGGACTGGCTTAGGATCTCCAGCTGCTGCTGGCTCTCTGGGTTGGAGGAGAGGTTGAGGAGCTGGGCCATCTGGGGTAGACTGAGGTCCGTCTGCCTCTGCAGCAGGTTGAGCAGCACAGCCAGCTCACTCTGATTCAGCTGCTCCGCTGCCGCACCCAGCCCTGGGGGCAGAGAGACATGCTCACTGAGGGGTTGCGCATGTGCCCGCACACGCACCCACACACAAACACAGCACCGCAGGCAGAGAAACAAGCTCACTCAGGGGTTACACACACATCCCGCTCTCACACACTCACACTCTCTCGCGCACACACACACACACACACACACACACGCGCACACACACTACATCCAGCACTGGGGGCAGAGAGACAAGCTCACTGAAGGATTACGGTGAAGACACACTGGCGGCGTCATTTTGAATGGGGGCAGCCAAAATGCTTGTGCGGGGCACGAAGGGATTGCAGGTGTCGAGTGGCCAACCAGCGGGGCCCCAAGAAGAAGCTGAAATCAACACATATAACTTGAAAGGTAATTGGTCCACAACATTAATCAGAAAACCAATAAATAAAATCTGCCAAAAAAAAAATTGTATTGTACTTGCGAAGTCTCATATTTTCCCCAAATCATGTTTTATTGCAGTCAAAATGGTCATGAAATGTAGCCAAAATCTCACAGGTTGTCACACTTTAAAAATATATACTAACAAATAATACAGATAAGGCAGTTAAGTCACACCGTAAGATATCTGCAGCATGTAGTCAAGTCACAGTCAATTTGTGAAATAGAAAGATAACTGAGAGAATTAATCCAAATTAAACAAATCTGGTGCTTATTAACAGTCCATCTATTAACGTGATCACATGAAAACCCTTTAAACTACTTGCTGTCACCAACCAAAACAGTGACATTAACAATGACTGTATATCCTATTGATAGTGTGCTATTCACCTATTTCTGGTTATACCACAGGTTGGTTAAATACTTGTTTCAGATTGGCTGGAGGGGTTTACATTATTTCCCAGTGAATCCATAGTAATAATGCACGGCTATGAAGTAGTTCCAATGAAAGTGTCCTTATCACCGTTCAAAATTAATACGCAAGTTCATTCAACTTCACTGAAGATTCCATTTCTGACCAAATGTAATGGCAAAATTCTGTTGAAGAGGAAATGCTAGAGCTGGGTACTGTCATCTAATTTCAAACGTCAAGTCTCCCACATACCTTGTTTAATCTACCATATTCAATGCCAAATTTCCCAATAAATAGCAACATTCAATTTCATTTCAATAAATGAGTACAATGCAGCTTATAGTCACCGTTTCCACATATGTACGTTTGAGATGAAGGACACAAATGTAATTTTATCCTCTTCACCAGCTAAGCGGACACTGTGTAGCTGGCTGTATGAGAAATTTCTAGTTAGTGGGCTAAGTTACTGTAGTTTCAATCGCTGAATTCAAGATGTGTAACATATAGTATTTTTTAATGTAGGCTAATATAGTATGTTTTAAAATAATTACATTTTAAAGTTTGGATGTGTCAAGCTATCTACATGAATGGACTATATTCTGCTGATGTGCACATATTGTAATATATATTTTGTTCAACAACAATAAAATAGTAGCCTAATTTGATAGGAGTGCTGAATTATTTCTTTGGTAAGGAGCCATGGTATAAACAGAATAAACCACTTTAGGGCAGCAAAACACACTTTTGTGTGTGGGTGCCCTGTGTGTGTGTGTGTGTGTGTGTAATGGTGAAGACATGCTGGCAAGGCTGAAGACACTTGGCGTCGCTGCTGCCTGCCAATGCCCTACACTTGTGGGCATGTCCTCTAGTATAGTCATGGCTCAGGAGTCACCATGTTTTTATTCACTACCATGGATAAGTAAGGAATGACCTATGACTGGCAGTGCAGTTCTATGGCACTGAACACAGGTGATGGGGGTGCTCCATTTAAGCTGTTGGGCTCTGACCTGCTGTGGGTCTGAGGGGGCTGCATTAAATTTGATAGGCTCTTACCTGCTGTGGGTCAGGGGGGGCTGTATTAAAGCTGATAGGCTCTCACCTGCTATGGGTCTGAGGTGGCTGTAGGGGCTGCATTAAAACTGATGGGCTCTTACCTGCGGTGGGTCTGGGGGGGCTACATTACAGCTGATGGGTTCTTACCTGCTGTGGGTCTAAGGGGGCTGTATTAAAGCTGAGAGGCTCTTACCTGCTGTGGGTCTGGGGGGCTACATTACAGCTGATGGGCTCTTACCTGCTGTGGGTCTAAGGGGGCTGTATTAAAGCTGATAGGCTATTACCTGCTGTGGGTCTGGGGGCGCTGGGCTACATTAAAGCTGATGGGCTCTTACCTGCTGTGGGTTTGAGGGGCTGTAGGGGCTGCATTAAAACTGATGGGCTCTTACCTGCTCTGGGTTTGAGGGGCTGTAGGGGCTGCATTAAAACTGATTGCCTTTTACCTGCTGTAGGTCTGAGGGGGCTGTAGGGGCTGCATTAAAGCGGATGGGCTCTTACGTGCTATGGGTTTGAGGGGCTGGCCCTTATGCAACAAAATATATTCTAATATATTAGAAAATATACTGGAATATATTAGATAATATATTTAAATACAAGGAGACACACCTAATATATTTCCAATACATGTCAATATGTTGTCAGTATTATTTGGTAATACATTCTTAAATGTAATAACCAAAATCTATTAGAAATTACATGGTAATATTGTACACTACTTCAGTTTATGTTAGCTATATTCATATACAGGAAGACAATATAATTGAAATACCCAATGAAAAAGACTATTTAAAGCACCTAAATCTCTAGTAGGAATTAGTCTTCACGTGTGTTTCAAATTAATGGCAATATTTATTAACAATATGTTTCTGCTATAAAAGCCATATTAAAATTAACACCTGCTGGCAACATAAGAGATCTAAAAGATTTCTGTGTATCTTTTGGAGTCCATTTTCCCATTCACTCTTTGACAGAATAGGATGAGGAGGAGCCAGGGCAGCACAGAAGTATTTTTTCATTACATTCAACCAGACGTGTTATAGATTATATGACAATATGTATGAGGATATATGCTCAAGTAATGTATTTGACATAAGTAACAGTATTTTTGGTTGATACGTCAAATATATTACTTGTGCATATATCCATATGGACAAACTGATCAAGAGGGGAGGGGAGCACAGGAGAGAGGAACTCACAGCAAGTGTTTTGGGTGGGGGGTGGGGGGGTTCTCACAGGGGTTCTCACACAGGTTTCCCATGTCAGCTTTATGACCCAAATCCATGGTGCAATGGTAAAAAGAGCATATTACATTGAGTAATTGCTGCTGTTTATTTTAAATAATAATTTGTCAATATCAGAAGCATAACACCACCGCTGTGTAGCTACAACTGACACGGTCAAGGTGCTTTAACATGAGCTCTGCTCTGGCATCACGGAAATCTACATTTTGAAATAAATGATTTTTATTTTTACTCAACATAATAATCTTTTTTTATCACTGTACCACTAGTTTTTACTTCAAAACAACAGGCCTATGAATCTGATTGAATTTGAGCAAAAAATCTGCCGTGTCCTGTAAAAGGATGGCTACCCTCATTTTGCACAGCTGAAAACTGGGGGCTCAACCCAAAAACAGCCGTTTATGTATAATGGTGAGATGACAGGCATGTAAATGCCATGAAATAAAAGCTGATCAACTATACTTTTGGCTCATATTCTCTTTCAATCTCAAAGCCAAATGTGTGAAGCATATAGTGAAAATTACAACTCTGCCATTCCAAATGTATGTAGTTTCTCAGTGGTCCCCAAATCAGGTCTGGAAAAGCCAAAGCGTCTGCTGTAGTAAGTGCAGTAGTTAGCAATTAATTATCAAATAAATCAGTTACACAGACTACTTCCCCCTCTAGTTTCTTGGGTCTGAGCTGGTTGCTCATCTTGAGGCGAATACAGATGCAGCAACTCTGCACCTCTGTAGGATCGTATCGGCTACCTTATCTACACTGTTGCACCTGTTACATGTTTCAAAGTTTGTATTTGCTATGGGACAATACGGCAATATGTGCAAACGGCATAAAGGAAGCTGCCTCACTACCATCCCTGGTCACAAGACTGGGGCAACAGGGTACCATGACCGATGCAGGGCCACATGGCAATGTCATGAGCAAGAGGGGCACACACCGAGACAGAATCAGTGACAGGTTAACAACAAACACACACACCTACACACAATTTCACTCAAACAATAACACACACGCACGCGCGCGGGCAAACACAGATACACAAACATGCACACACAAACACGATTTCAGTAAGAGAGAATAATACATACATGCACAAACACAGGCAAAGTGATCAGCTGGTTTGTGGCTTACCTGCCAGCTCATTGGTGGGGGGTGTGGTAGGAGGTGGGCGGCTGGGAGGAGGTGGGGGTGGAGGTGCCCCTGCTGGGCTGATAGGGGGGCGGCTGTTCTCACTACTGGGAGCCCCTGTAGGGTCCTTCCGGGGCACTTTGGGCACAGGCACATCCTCAGGCAGCCCACTCTGCCGCTGTCGCCGGCGACGTTTGCTCCACAGCTCATGGCAGTCCTGCCAGTGAGGGAGGCTGGGAGGGAGAGAGTAAGGTCAAAACGGATACAGTGCTCTGTTCCTGTATGACATCACAAACAGATTGGTCAGAGTGGACACAGAATTCTGTTCCTCTGTGACATCACACAGAGATGGGTCAGAATAGACACAGAGCTTTGTCCTGTGTGACAACACAAAAACTGGCTGTGTCTCAAAGTGCATACTTGCATATTTGTAAGTACATACTTCAAATGTACACTAACTAGTATGTACTATTTAGTATGCAAGTACACAGAGCGGTTGAAATTTGTTCATTTGAGACGTACTTTTACTAACACGTCATATCTCTTCTGACCTTTGCGAGAAAATTCATCTGGTAATGGTAATAGCGCCTGAAATCGTAGTTGACCGCTAACTAGTGCTATTGTTGCAGAAAAAATGTCGCTCAGTACATATTTTTGTGAACAGTTGTTTATATAGTTATATTTATAAACTTCAAAGTTCTTCTTAACTCTCAGTTCTGAGAATGCGATGACCACAGGGAAGGAATAGTATGGTCAGATGCATGCTTTGTTTTTTGGTCCTCCCAAATACGGTAAATTCTATGCGTTCTTGCATAATTGCATATTTGAGTTTGAGACGCACTTGATCAGGTGACCATTAACTTCTGTACTTGATATGGGTACTAACTAGTACGCAAATATGCAATCTGAGACACGGCCGCTGCTTTAGTGACACTCACTCCGGTGGGGCCATCTTGCTAGGCTCAACATCACTCAGGAAGTCACTGTGGAGAGCTTGCTCTGCAGTGCACCGTCGTGCAGGGTCAAGGGTCAGCATGCGGTCCAGCAGGTCCAGAGCATGAGAGGGCAGACTAGGGCAGAGAGAGGCAGGAGCTCAAACACACAAATTTTTCACCCAGGTCATTTGTAGCCCTATGACAGTTATCCCAAAGAGTAGATGGATGCTGTGGATTTTCCAGGTGGGTGGGAAAAATGTGTGGTGGTTCAGGAGAGTCTCTCCCTTTTGTGGGAGGAGGCACATACAAGGCAAACTCCTCCCTCAGGCGGCGGCGATACTGCTTCTTGGGCTTCATGGTGTTGAAGTGCGGCAGCTTGATGACATCAGGCCAGGCGGCCGGGCAGGGACTCCCACATAGCCGGCTGGAGGAGAGAGAGCAGAGCAGTCAGACATCAGCAGAGTGCCACTCCACAGCCCTGCAGCAGATACACTACCCTTATCATACAGAATGTCACTGTGTTAGAGCCTACACCCCCCTTAGCACATACAGAATGTCACTGTGAGAGAAGCTACACTACCCTTAGCACATACAGAATGTCACTGTGTTAGAGCCTACACCACCCTGAGCACATACAGAATGTCACTGTGAGAGAGAGCAAGTCCCCATTAGTCTGGTATACACTGTTTGAAAAGTATGATTAGAAAATTCTTTAATATACAAATCAATTTACGCATCCAATCTGCTAACTTACTTCTGCCCTAGTCATTTCAACTAACAATAATCGGTTAAGCTGATTCGTGTTTTTGAAGTGCCTTATGTTATATCTATATTCCAAAGACTTGAATTTCACTTAGAGCTTCTGAAAGCTTGGAGCCATATTTGAATATGGTGTTATGTGCAGCAGAGAGGCTGAGCAACCTGATAAGCTCCAGCTGAAGCAGCTCCTGATTAGCCTGGAAGATGGGCTTCTTCGTAAAGAGTTCTCCCAGAATGCACCTGGAAGTACAGCATCATGAAAGAAGACAGTCAAAACAAAACCGGCTGATAACATTACACATTGTGCTGGTGCTTAAATTATGAATTACAGCAACTCAATGAGCAAGAAAATAAATATGGTGGTTCTAAAAGATGAAATGTTGATGAAATACCTGGCCTACATACCACACCTCATAGTCCCTATCACCAAAAGCAAAGTCAACTCCAACACCAACATACTTGATGGGGAAAAAAACATACAAAAGTAACAGTGCTAACCCTAATATTTCCATCATGTGGAATATATTGTACTTTGTTAATTATTCCATGCAATTGACCAAAGTACAGTTTTAAATTATACCTTTCCAAAAACACAAGTTTCACAATTTATTTTTACTTGCAGGGCTCCAGACAAAAAAAAATATGGAAATATTTGTGTCAAGCGTGTGTAATCCAAAATATTTAGGAGCCAAAGCAAATCTTAGCACCCAAAATGTCCATCCATGTAAAACCTGAAAGAAATATGTGGGTATATGTATATAAATATAATTTATACATGCTGCAGCAATGGGAGACTCTGTTAACTGCACTTTGCTGTCATCATCTGGCAATGACTGTATACTGTCCAAGTCAGGCTGGGATGACTACTGTATCTACCTGAGAGCTTTAACTGATTGGGTCAGTCTCTATATTGTTGGCATCTGACATAGAGGAGGCAGTGTTTGGATGGGCAGGAGTGAGAAAAGGTTGGATATTTTTCATTTGGCCACTTCATTTTATTGTCACTGTACTTAACTAACATTAGCTACCGTTGGCTAGCTAGCTAACCAGTTCAGTTACATTGTGTGTGTTAGCTAGAAAGGCACCTAGGTACCTGTGTACAGAGCACTACAGTACAGGAGTGCAAGTGATAGTGTACCAGGGCAAGCAGATGCAGACAAGATGAGAGTTCAGAGCACAGAATTAAAGATTGCTGCTGTGCATGACCTCTCGATTTCTTTTTTGCTAAATACGGCATGCCATCGACCATTTTAGGCGCCATCTGGTGTCCTGACTTGGTGTAGCCTTGGCAAGGACAGCCTCTAATGTTTAATAAAGCTGAGTAATGCATTGGGAGAGATCTTTTCCTATAATGTTTAGTAAGGCTGGACCACATTGGGAAGGACCTTAGGTCTACACTTACGCACTGTGCTCTCCCAATTTTCCAAGGGTGTAGTATAAGAGTATTTAATGATAGGTTGATAGTACCATTTATATCTATGCATTAGAGGAAACAATGAACAATTTCATTTGGATAAAATATAGCTTCCCAGTATGTCTGGGTATGGGTTTGAAGTTGTCAACAGAGAAAACTATGAAATGGAGACGTGTGTGTGTGTGAGAGAGACAGAGAGAGAGAGAGTATGTGCGTGTGAGACAAATTCAGAGTAAAGTCTATGTTATTCAGTGAGTTTGTGTGTGTGCGCCTGTGAAAGCTTCAGAGTGAACACTATTATATGGAAATGAGTGAGGGTTTGTGTGTCTATGTGCGTGTGTGTGTGAACACTATTACCGTAAATTCTCAAATAATGGCCTGGGCTTTTATTTACCTCAACTGGAGAAAGAACCAGGCCTTTATTTGAGACAGGCTATTATTAGAGATAGGCCATTATTTATGATCTGTCCTTTTCTAGTAGTGTATTTTGTAATATTGCAGTAATGCTTCATTTCTAATTTATCCAATAAGGATTTACAGGTACTGACAGTCTCCAGGTCACAAACGTCCAATTTACGGACAACTCCTCTTTTCAAACTGACTGCCATACAGCC
The DNA here is from genome assembly GCA_022829145.1 of Albula goreensis. Taxonomy (NCBI): domain Eukaryota; kingdom Metazoa; phylum Chordata; class Actinopteri; order Albuliformes; family Albulidae; genus Albula; species Albula goreensis. Next base: position 286,677 of record CM040758.1, read on the forward strand.
TATCATATAAAACATTTGAGTTACATACAATGGTTCGTAATAAGGAATGCACGCACTACTCATGACAACATTCTGCCTCCATTAATTGTGAAAATTGCTCTGGAGAAATTAAAGTCTACGAATAAATCTATACTTCCTCAATTGAGCAGCTGTAAGCACACTTTTGGCAAAATGTTTGTATAAAGAAGGTAAACATTATATTATTAGAATGTACTGTATTATTATGTTTAAGATGTTTTGCTGTATTTGGATGTGTTTTATATACATAGAAAGGTAAAATATATACTAAGACAAACATTTGACTAACTGACTGTAAATAAGAACTGAATGTACCTGTTCCAACTCACATACAAATTCGACTTAAAGACAGACTTTGGAATGGATCTCATTTGTAATCCGGGGACGGGCTGTATACCCACTAATCTAATATAGCCTACACTGTACTGTATTTAAAGAATAAAAAATATTGGGTCCACTACAGAGTTAGTGTCAGATTATAATGACACGGTAATGATAATAACAGCAGGCAAATAAAAAAACAACATATAGTAATATCTATGAGATATCTGATGGAAAAAAAAAAACTAAGGCAAAACAATCAAGCTTTGATATCATATAGAAATGTATTGGCCTGCAAATTGTCAAATAATAACATACTGTATAACGGTAGCAAATGTTTTAATTGTTGGGAAAAATAAAGAGCATGCCCGATATACCATGAGGCTACTTGTAGGAAAAATACAAACTCAAAAAAGATGCATGGTGAAACAGTAAAATCCCAGCTTATCGTGGTAAATGCAAGCCTCAAGGAACTGTAAAATTAATCACAATCCTCCATCATCATCATCATCGTCATCATGCAGCGTTTGTTATATCCAGAGATGGTTTTAATCTGTCGATAACTGTACTCTTTTTTTCTCCATCTGAAGTCAGGGAATATTTATGCATTACTATGATCTGCAAGATCATAACGCAAATGGCGCAGATTGCTTGAAATCTGTGTGCTACTGTGAAAGCTACAACGTGAGATTGTTTAATTAAGCTGATGCAATATGCACCGATCAGCCGTAAAACTATGAGCACTGACAGGTGAAGTGAATAACACTCATAATATAATTATCATGGCACCTGGCAGTGGGTGGGACATATTAGGCAGCAAGTGAACATATTGTCCTCAGAGGTGATGTGTTAGGAGCAGGAAAAATGGGCCAGTGTAAGGATTTGAGCGATTTTGACAAAGGCCAAATTGAGATGGCTAGACGACTAGGTCAGAGCATCTCCAAAACTGCAGCTCTTGTGGGGTGTTCCCTACCTATCAAAAGTAGTCCAAGGAAGGAAAAGCGGTGAACCAGCGACAGGGTCAAGGGCGGACAAGGCTCATTAATGCACATTGGGAGCGAAAAAGTCAAAGTCAAATTGCTGAAAAAGTTAATGCTGGTTCTGGTAGAAAGGTGTCAGAACACACACTGCATCGCAGTTTGCTGCGTACGGGGCTGCATAGCCGCAGACCAGTCTGGGTGCCCATGCTGACCCCTGTCCACTGCCAAAAGCACCAACAATGGGCACGTGAGCATCAGAACTGGACCTCGGAGCAATGGAAGAAAGTGGCCTGGTCTGATGAATCACGTTTTCTTTTCCATCATGTGGGTAGCCGGGTGCGTGTGCGTCGCTTACCTGGGGAACACATGGCACCAGGATGCACTATGGGAAGAGGGCAGGCCTTTGGAGGCAGTGTGATGCTTTGGGCAAATGTTCTGCTGGGAAACCTTGGGTCCTGCCATTCATGTGGATGTTACGTTGACACATACCACCTACCTAAGCATTGTTGCAGACCATGTACACCCTTTCATGGACATGGTATTTCCTGATGGCAGTGGCCTCTTTCAGCGCGATAATGCGCCCTGCCACAAAGCAAAAATGGTTGAGGAATGGTTTGAGGAACACAACAACGAGTTCAAGGCGTTGACTTAACCTCCAAATTCCCCACATCTCAATCCAATCGAGCAACTGTGGAATGTGCTGGACAAACAAGTCCGATCCATGGAGGCCCCACCTCGTAACTTACAGGACATAAAGGATCTGCTGCGAATGTCTTGGTGCCAGATACCACAGCACACCTTAAGAGGTCTAGTGGAGTCCATGCCTCAACGGGTCAGGGCTGTTTTGACGGGAAAAGGGGGACCTACACAATATGAGGCAGGTGGTCATAATGTTATGGCTGATCGGTGTACATATTCTGTTTTTTGCATCAGCTTGTGTGCGATGAACAATAAAGTTAGCACAGATGGCACAAAAGCAGATGTTTCTTAAGCATTCAAACTGCATAATTTCCACAGATCGTTTTAATGTACCAATATCACCTGAAATTGGAGAGAGAACGAAGAGCATTATCGACAGGTTAAAACCATCTGTGGATATAACAAATTGATGCAATAGTTTGCAAAGAACAGTAATTCTATGACAAAATGAAATTGGTGATCATTTACTATATTTACGTTGATTAGTGCTGATTATTCTGTGAATTATTTGTTTCATTGTTAATCACAGATGATACATGGGAACAGGCTGAAATAATGACAGGTTTAAAGGTAAAATTTGTTCCTGTTTCCAGCTCACTGGCCGACATGTCCCTACCTTACCTACGGCATCTAAATTCAGAATTTTTTTTCCCCTTCCGTGACTTTTTCCATGTATCATTAAAATGTGCTGTTATGAGATAACTCATAGAAATAATGAAATAACACATAAGAAATAGGAAGGAGAGAGTTTTGGCAGTGATCTCCCTGAATACCACTAATGGGCCATCGACACACATAGTCATACAGCGACCACAATCCCCATGAGTTAAAACACTATTGAAATGGTATTTCTGTTAAAAAGTGAAACTAATACCAACAGAGTGGTGAGCATAATTACTGCTGTGGAAATATATATATATATTTTTTTACCCCGCCTGTATTTGGAATCAGCCTTTATTTACCCAAACAGGTGGGACTCCCAATTATAATTTGAAACCTGGCCATTATTTGAGTCCCAACTTTTATTCAAGAATTTACGGTAAATGAGTGAGTGTGTATGCGTGCGTGCGTGTATGTGCACATGCGCAAGTGTGAGAGATTAGACTGACCCACAACTCCAGACGTCGATAGCTGGAGAGTACCTCTCTTCCCCCAGGAGTAGCTCAGGGGGCCGATACCACAGTGTGATCACCTTGTTAGTGTATGGCCGGCTATGACCGGGAAAAGGGAAGAGGGAAGGGATGGAAAGGGAGTCACACACAGAGCATTACAGAGCAGGTGTCAAACATGCTGTCAAATGTACGAACACATTTTCATTATACAGAATAAAACCCTGAAAATGTAAATAAAGCATCAAGTTTACATTGTTCAAGTTATGTACATCTTGAATATCACAGCATTTGTGTAGCTCACCTCTCTTCGGAGTTATATAGCCGGGCCAATCCAAAGTCTGCAAGCTTGATGTGTCCACTGCAGGAGGAAGGAACGTGACTCATTATCAACCCAGCACCCAGGCCACCTGTCCTGCTGGGTCATTCAGCCTATCACCATACAAAGCTGGTTTATAGCCTGAATTGTAAGAAGCTTAAACTAGCAGGATTCCCATACTGTTCCACTGTGCTGCTCTTATGCCTTTCAAACACACAGGCTGATACCAATAAATGCAACCGGAGACGTGATCATGACTGCTAACCTAGAATTCTCTGCCATTTACCAATGATCACTGACCACAAAGCAATTTCACTGACCATGACACAGTGAAAGGGTTTAGAGCTGGGGGTTCAGGGCTAAGTGTGTAACTATAAAGTAGGGTATCAGGGCTGGTTGTGTAACCCTAAAGAGGGGTATCAGGGCTGGGTGTGTGTCACCCTAAAGAGAGGTATCAGGGCTGGGTGTGCATAACCCTAAAGCAGGGTATCAGGGCTGGGTGTGGGGTCTCAAAGCTGAGCTGGGACAGGCCCGTACCTGTTGTTGAGCAGGATGTTGGAGCACTTGATATCCCTGTGCAGGAAGTTCTTCTTGTGACAGTAGTCCAGGCCCTCCATCAGCTGGCGCATGAAGCTGCGCACATGCTCCTGGGAGAACTGCACCAGGCCAGATTCCAGCAGCCCCATGAGGTCATGGTCCATGTACTCAAACACCAGGTAGAAAGCACCTGATATAGCCAAGAGACAGGTGCACACTATTGAGCTCCATTGTCTGCACTTCCACCAGGTCTGCTCTGCACACGGCATAGTAACAATGTCATCAGTGCAGTCAATTATGTTGCAAAAATAAAGCAATCACAAGACATTGCAATGTCCTAACTAAACAATAGACACTGAACCCTATTCTAACAGTCTTTATGTGCTATGCACTAGGCACTACGACTTATCGCATTATCATGGGCTTGGCAAAGACACTTCAGCAGTTCAACACGGGATGCCCTTTTGCGCTAAAAAAGTCTAATGAGGATGGACGAATGAGCTTAATTAAACATGACAGTGTTTCGGAAATGACAGGCAATAAACCAATCAGAGTGTCATGTTTCATCACCTTTACGGATGGATAAGGTATGCACCTATCGCTGTTTTAATGATGCTGTATGTTAAGTGGAAGAAACGACAAAAGTCTTTCAGAAATAGTATGAATATTTTATCTGTGATCTTAAGGTTTTTCATAGTAAAAATGCAACTTCTGAAATATATTTAAATACTAGGGGTTGCCGGAAACCTCCCGATTCGATATTACCATGATATCTGGTTGCCAATTCGATATGTATTGCAATTTTTTTAAATGTGATTCTATAAGAACTGAAATTCGAAATGACGATATATTTAAATAAATTAAAAAACATTTTGCTAAATGTTAAGTCAACCTTAACATAAGTCAACATTTGCTCGAAAAAAATCTATGTTAAGCTATTTTGAGGAAACATTGAGATTCTTCTTAGAAACAAGAGCTGATCAACATGCTCTGAGGTGAGACAACTTCTTTAGGCAGTTACAATATCTCCTGCAGTGGAGAGACACCGGCATTTTAAACCACACTATACGGGAGAACATCTCTACAAATGAGGTAGGTGACTGAATTCCTTATTTGCTTTGCTCTGTCAGAAGCTCTGGGTAATTTGATTAGTGCAGCATTTGTTGATTAGGTCTACTTAATTTGGCTGCTGGCTTCTCAGAGCTTGACTCTGGGTGATGGCGACTGAGATGCTCCCATATGTTGGTCGTATTTCCACAACATTTTATTTGTCCATGGCAAAGTCTGCATAAAGGCGTGCTCATATCCTGCCATCCATTTACTTTGTAAAATCCAGTGACTCCATATGTTAATTTTAAACGGACAGGGTGTTGCATAAATCTGAGAACTGGTATGTTCACTGCATTCACTAATTTTCTAATCAGCAACGTGCATTCCGTCAAAAAATCTGTTTGTGTGCAACAAGGCATAAAAGATTACCTAGCGATTATTGTATTGGCACAAGGAGCCTAATGCAACTAGATATGCAACTTTTTTAAATTAATTGATTTTTCATCCGTGTGGTGATTTGACTCGTTTGAAGAAATCATGATTTGTAACTGAATCGATTTTTTCTCCCACCCGTATTAATTAGTCTGTTTAAATGTTGATGTGTATTTCCATGGCTTACAAAAAAAAGTGCCTTTGCACTTAAACACACCTCACCTTCAGACTGACAAGCCCATGTGGGTGAATTGACTTATAGTTTCAGATAGTATAACACATTGCAATTAGGCATAGCACCTGTTGCGAGTGCAAGATAGACCCCGCTAATAGCAGTGCTCCGGAGTTCTGCCACCTCTAAGCCCCACCCCTTGGATTCCAGCCCCCCTCTGAGCCCACCCCTTGGAGCCCCACTCCTCTGCCACCACACCTTTGTCTTTTTTGAAGTCGAGGGCGTCCTGCTTATCAGTGACGATCTCCTTCATGTTAACCACGCTTCGGTGGTTGAGCTGCCTGAGGATCTTGATCTCTCTGATTGCTGTAATGGGGAAGCCCTCCTTCTCATTGTCCAGTCGGACCTTCTTCAAGGCCACCAGCTCCCCTGCGGGACCCGGGAACAGACACAAAACCGGCCTATTCAATCCTGAGGGCTAGGCTTGGGGTAAGCAAATTAAGCAGCATTTACTTCAATTGCACCAAGTTTGCATATAAGTTAGCGTTTAATAAAATATACAATTTAAAGGGAAAATATGAGCATGCACTTCTCAATACTAGAACAAATCACCCCAATTTCAGATTTACTTCAGCTAACTTTTCAGACATAAGCACTTCTAGCTCTATTTACAGCCTTCCCACACAGCAGAGCTGCTGGCAACAGAATAGGCCAGCTACATTTGGACTAGCAAACTTGATGACCCGATTCAGTACTGCATTTATATAATTCTGTAAGTTGCTGACAAGTCATGACATTTCCATGAAAAACAGAGTAAAAAATTTTACAGCTTCACAAATTGATAGTATACAAAGCTCAAAACCTGGGGCCTGCTTTATGATGTCTGTAGATGATGTAGAACCAGCTGTTAATAGCCATTAATTAATGCTTCAAGTTGGGGAACCTATGTAGTGGGTGCAGTATACAAAAACAATATAAATATACTGCACTGGGGTAGCTCATCAATTATTGATCATTCAGGAAGTTCCTAAGACTTCTCCCTTGCATGACTTCAGTACTTTGCAGTCAAAGTGTTAATGCTGCCTGATTGGAAGGGATGCCTGCTTCAGGAATGGCAAGTGAGGCACAGAAGGAACCTGAGGGTAGATGGGAGGGATCAGGAAGCGGAGAGGAGATGGGACGGATAAGGAGTGTCAGAGACAGCAAAGTGAAGTGCAGGATGAAGCTGAGGGGAGATGGGATGGATTAGGAGTAGGACTAGACAATATGTGGCATTTTAAAAAATATTGTAAATGAATTTATTATGAAATTAGCACATTGTAATGTGTTGTGATAATTTAATTACTTCAATTTAATAAGGCGACAAATGTAAGGAAATGTAAAGAGCATAGTCACACACGCACAATTGGCACTTGATGCAGATGCATGGACACCAACAACGTCATGCGCAAGACGAGCAGGGAGCAGTGAATCCATTGTGAAGTAAAAAACCGCTAGTCGGCTTGTTGTCGAAATGAGTGGGCCAGACATTGTTTTGGTTCTACAAATGATGATCACAATCAAGAGAGATGGGAAGGATCAGGAAGCTGAGGGGAGATGGGAGGGATCAGGAAGCTGAGGGGTCAAGGGGGTTAGAATGCACAGATGATTAGAAAGTACAGAGAACAAGTCAGACCAGATACATGACTGGCTCAGAATGAGAAAGGATTAAGAAGGAAATTCATGAAAATGAAATCCTTCAGAAAGAACAGTACAGGGCTGTTCAGAAAAATGAAAAAAAAAAAAAAATTATGCATGTGAAATAAAGTTTCAATTGTATTTTCAAATTACATTGACAGTTAAGTTTACCTGATAGGGATAAGAGATGAATATTTGAATGTCCGTGAGTCACTCTGGAAATGCAAATATCACTGCTCGACTTTTTGGAAGGATAAATGTTTCTTTGTTGGGAGTTCATGTTTACCATCAACTTCCAGAAATCCCTTACTGATAAAGACACAAGCCAGTACTCGGAACCAAAGACATACAAGCTAACACAAAGGGAGTGGGGTTAAGCGGCCCACCTGTATCCTTGTCCTTGGCTTTATACACCTGGCCGTAGGTGCCTTCCCCAATGATGCCGATGATGTCAAACTTGTCCACGCAGCGCTTTCCCCAGTCACTCTGGGTCTGCTTGCGCTCCCCATAGCGTGGACAGCAGAACCTGCCATGGACAAAACACACAGCTTGCTCCAGATTCTGACTCAACACTCAGAACATGCCTATGGAAACACACAGCCTCTCCTGATGTTCTGAAAGGACTCCATAATGCCTCAAACCATATGGATATGTGCAACATCTAAACTGATATAGTAGCTATCATGTCCAGTCATGACATGTATTTAGAAAATGTATTTCACTACAGCTAATCACAAGCCTTCTCAATAAAAGTTTTAATTCTCAATTGTGGGAGGCTTGGGAAGGCTTCTTTAAGATATTTGGTATAAATTAAAATGAGTGCTGAAGGAACAAAACTGATCAAAACAGTGGCAAATTTAAAACTTTCATTTGTTTGGAAATATTTTGTACAAACAGTGCCTCAAGACCAAGTCAATGGAAAAAAAGGAAAGCATCTGATTCCTTCATTCAAACATGACACACAATTCAATAAAAATTAAAATAAACATAGCAGTTAACAATTTAGGAATGTGCAAAATGCATTTATTCAAAAAAATGTTTTAGAGAAATCCTATTTATAACAAAAATACTCCTTGCCATACAAATATAGTAAAATTAAGTCTTCAATCAACTGTTTGAAAAGTACCATGTAATTTGTATTTGTTGTATTTGTATCATGTATTTGTGATTCAGCAACCCTGCACTGAGCTCCACAGAATGATTCAGCTGCTCTGCATTAAGCTCCATAGAATTATTCAGCAGCCTTGCACTGAGCTCCACAGAATGATTCAGCAGCCCTGCATTAAGCTCCACAGAATGATTCAGCTGCCCTGCACTAAGCTCCACAGAATGATTCAGCAGCCCTGCATTAAGCTCCACAGAGTGATTCAGCAGCCCTGCATTAAGCTCCACAGAATGATTCAGCTGCCCTGCACTAAGCTCCACAGAATGATTCAGCAGCCCTGCATTAAGCTCCACAGAGTGATTCAGCAGCCCTGCATTAAGCTCCACAGAGTGATTCAGCAGCACTGCATTAAGCTCCACAGAGTGATTCAGCAGCCCTGCATTAAGCTCCACAAAATGATTCAGCTGCCCTGCACTAAGCTCCACAGAATGATTCAGCAGCCCTGCACAGAGGTCTACAGAGTGATTCAGCAGCCCTGCATTAAGCTCCACAGAATGATTCAGCTGCCCTGCATTAAGCTCCACAGAATGATTCAGCAGCCTTGCACTAAGCTCCACAGAATGACTCAGCAGCCCTGCATTAAGCTCCACAGAATGATTCAGCTGCCCTGCATTAGGCTCCACAGAATGATTCAGCAGCCTTGCACTGAGCTCCACAGAATGATTAAGCAGCCCTGCATTAAGCTCCACAGAATGATTCAGCTGCCCTGCATTAAGCTCCACAGAATGATTCAGCAGCCTTGCACTAAGCTCCACAGAATGACTCAGCAGCCCTGCATTAAGCTCCATAGAATTATTCAGCAGCCTTGCACTGAGCTCCACAGAATGATTCAGCAGCCCTGCATTAAGCTCCATAGAATTATTCAGCAGCCTTGCACTGAGCTCCACAGAATGATTCAGCAGCCCTGCATTAAGCTCCATAGAATTATTCAGCAGCCTTGCACTGAGCTTCACAGAATGATTCAGCAGCCCTGCACAGAGATCTACAGAGTGATTCAGCAGCCCTGCATTAAGCTCCACAGAATGATTCAGCTGCCCTGCACTAAGCTCCATAGAATTATTCAGCAGCCTTGCACAGAGGTCTACAGAGTGATTCAGCAGCCCTGCGTTAAGCTCCACAGAATGATTCAGCTGCCCTGCACTAAGCTCCACAGAATGATTCAGCAGCCTTGCACTGAGCTCCACAGAATGATTAAGCAGCCCTGCATTAAGCTCCACAGAATGATTCAGCTGCCCTGCATTAAGCTCCACAGAATGATTCAGCAGCCTTGCACTGAGCTCCGTAGAATGATTCAGCAGCCCTGCATTAAGCTCCATAGAATTATTCAGCAGCCTTGCACTGAGCTTCACAGAATGATTCAGCAGCCCTGCACAGAGGTCTACAGAGTGATTCAGCAGCCCTGCATTAAGCTCCACAGAATGATTCAGCTGCCCTGCATTAAGCTCCACAGAATGATTCAGCAGCCTTGCACTAAGCTCCACAGAATGACTCAGCAGCCCTGCATTAAGCTCCACAGAATGATTCAGCTGCCCTGCATTAGGCTCCATAGAATTATTCAGCAGCCTTGCACTGAGCTCCACATAATGATTCAGCAGCCCTGCATTAAGCTCCATAGAATTATTCAGCAGCCTTGCACTGAGCTCCATAGAATGATTCAGCAGCCCTGCATTAAGCTCCATAGAATTATTCAGCAGCCTTGCACTGAGCTTCACAGAATGATTCAGCAGCCCTGCACAGAGGTCTACAGAGTGATTCAGCAGCCCTGCATTAAGCTCCACAGAATGATTCAGCTGCCCTGCACTGAGCTCCATAGAATTATTCAGCAGCCCTGCATTAAGCTCCATAGAATTATTCAGCAGCCTTGCACTGAGCTTCACAGAATGATTCAGCAGCCCTGCACAGAGGTCTACAGAGTGATTCAGCTGCCCTGCATTAAGCTCCACAGAATGATTCAGCTGCTCTGCATTAAGCTCCATAGAATTATTCAGCAGCCTTGCACTGAGCTCCACAGAATGACTCAGCAGCCCTGCATTAAGCTCCACAGAATGATTCAGGTGCCCTGCATTAGGCTCCATAGAATTATTCAGCAGCCTTGCACTGAGCTCCACAGAATGATTCAGCAGCCCTGCATTAAGCTCCACAGAATGATTAAGCAGCCCTGCATTAAGCTCCACAGAATGATTCAGCAGCCCTGCACTGATCTCCACAGAATGATTAAGCAGCCCTGCATTAAGCTCTATAGAATTATTCAGCAGCCTTGCACTGAGCTCCACAGAATTATTCAGCAGCCCTGCATTAAGCTCCATAGAATGATTCAGCTGCTCTGCATTAAGCTCCATAGAATTATTCAGCAGCCTTGCACTGAGCTTCACAGAATGATTCAGCAGCCCTGCACAGAGGTCTACAGAGTGATTCAGCAGCCCTGCATTAAGCTCCACAGAATGATTCAGCTGCTCTGCACTAAGCTCCATAGAATTATTCAGCAGCCCTGCATTAAGCTCCATAGAATTATTCAGCAGCCTTGCACTGAGCTTCACAGAATGATTCAGCAGCCCTGCACAGAGGTCTACAGAGTGATTCAGCTGCCCTGCATTAAGCTCCACAGAATGATTCAGCTGCTCTGCATTAAGCTCCATAGAATTATTCAGCAGCCTTGCACTGAGCTCCACAGAATGACTCAGCAGCCCTGCATTAAGCTCCACAGAATGATTCAGCTGCCCTGCATTAGGCTCCATAGAATTATTCAGCAGCCTTGCACTGAGCTCCACAGAATGATTCAGCAGCCCTGCATTAAGCTCCACAGAATGATTAAGCAGCCCTGCATTAAGCTCCACAGAATGATTCAGCAGCCCTGCACTGATCTCCACAGAATGATTAAGCAGCCCTGCATTAAGCTCCATAGAATTATTCAGCAGCCTTGCACTGAGCTCCACAGAATTATTCAGCAGCCCTGCATTAAGCTCCATAGAATTATTCAGCAGCCTTGCACTGAGCTTCACAGAATGATTCAGCAGCCCTGCACAGAGGTCTACAGAGTGATTCAGCAGCCCTGCATTAAGCTCCACAGAATGATTCAGCAGCCCTGCACTGAGCTCCACAGAATGATTAAGCAGCCCTGCATTAAGCTCCATAGAATTATTCAGCAGCCTTGCACTGAGCTCCACAGAATGATTCAGCAGCCCTGCACAGAGGTCTACAGAGTGATTCAGCAGCCCTGCATTAAGCTCCACAGAATGATTCAGCTGCCCTGCACTAAGCTCCATAGAATTATTCAGCAGCCCTGCATTAAGCTCCATAGAATTATTCAGCAGCCTTGCACTGAGCTTTACAGAATGATTCAGCAGCCCTGCACAGAGGTCTACAGAGTGATTCAGCAGCCCTGCATTAAGCTCCACAGAATGATTCAGCTGCTCTGCATTACGCTCCATAGAATTATTCAGCAGCCTTGCACTGAGCTCCACAGAATGATTCAGCAGCCCTGCACAGAGGTCTACAGAGTGATTCAGCAGCCCTGCACTGAGCTCCACAGAATGATTCAGCTGCCCTGCACTAAGCTCCACAGAATGATTAAGCAGACATGCACAAAGGTCTAGAGTGATTCAGCAGCCCTGTACCGAGCTCTTATAATTGTGTGAATGTTGTGATCTTTCCTTTTTTTCCTTGTTGCACATGGACACCTCTCCCCCCCTTTCCTGTTCCTCTAATTTTCCCTCCATGAATTTTACCATCCACTAATTAACTGGTAACTGGTAAAAGAGTGTTTTTCACTCCCTGCTCTTGGCTCCTGCCTGGAGCTAAAGCCCAAACGGCGCAGCCCAGCCCTGGCTCAGCTATCTTCCTGTCCTGCCCGTCCCACCCTCCCTGTGCCAAGAACTGGACCCTACTTACTATATTAACTGTTATATTACAAATCCGGTTATTCTAGCTAAACTGTTATTATCACTGGTATTGTACTTGTTGTTCCTGTCATCATTTCAATTATCATTTGAATCAGTTAGAGTTATGTTAGCCATCCCCACTCTCCTGTCTACCCATTGTACACCCTGTGCCAGCCTGAAGCAGATGGGTTCCCCCTCTGAGCCAGGTTCTGCTCAAGGTTTCTTCCTGTTTGTCAGGGAGTTTTTTCTCTTGCCACTGTTGCATTGGCTTGCTCCAAGGGGGCTTCAGGTCAGGGATCAATTGTAAAGCTGCTTTGAGACAACTTGTTGTAAAAAGCGCTATACAAATAAAACTGAATTGAACTGAATTGAAGCTCAGTGAAAAATGACGATTTTGACCTCACTCAAAAACACAGAAAAATAATGGATGCAGGTATTATTATAAAATGTACTTCACAAACTTTTGATTCTGATGAAAAAAGTGCCACTGGAGGAGGGACACAGACTCACTTTGGTCTCTTCTTGTAGACGTGCTGTGGTGGGGGAGGGGCTCTGTGGACAGGAGACTGAGGGGGAGAGGGGTCTCCCCCAGCCAGAGTGGGGGGTAACGGCAAGTCACTCAACAGGGGCCGGGACCGCAACTCCTTCTCCTTCTTCTGAGGCTTCTGGGGAGGTGTCTTCTTTGGGCTTCAGGGGATGGAGGAGAGAAAGGGTGGAAAGGAGAGTAAGAAACTGCATCACAACTTTAGTGTCAATGTTGGCAGGCACTGCATTTCTGTGTTTACATTCTATTTAGTTTGTGCATCTTTTCTGTTCAAGTCTCCTCTTGCTTGTTCTGGTTTCTTAGTTTCCACGTGTCTCATTGTTTGAGTCACTGCATTGATGATTTTCATGTCAGAGGTCAATGTGTTGAAACACTTTGGTGCTTGTGCTGGTGTCTTAGTTGATACTTAATTGTATCTGATGCCATCTCAAATTGTTCCTGATGCTACCATTTTAACTTCTGTTCCTTCACTCCAGAGCAATCTTCCAGACAATAGACCAGACTATAGTTAGCAGTTACCAAAACAAATGAGTATCCATCGGGGTGCTTCCAAGATCACAAACAGCTCCGATCAAAAAGCATTCTTCCGGTGAGTACACAAGGAGCACAACAGAACAGTTCATGGTCCAAAAGTAATGACCTTTCTTACTACTGCGGTTGCTAGCAAAACAAAAAAGATCATATCTGCTTGGCAAGGTCTTTGGCTTTCTGAAACTGCACAATTTTTTGTAGAAATTGCCTCACTTGCAAAAACCAAAGGCTCTGTGAAGCAGAGATGATCTTGCATATAGCTGGATGGCTACTACAGCAGCAAGCAAGGTAACATGCTGCACTAAACATTTCCACAACCTTTTCTACTTCAGACCACAAAACCTCTAAACAGATAGATCTTCTGGTATCAATTAGAACTTCAGTTTCAATTATCAGGAGTATCATATTGATTATTGTTTATTAATTAATACAGTAATATACAGCACTATATAACACAACAATAGATCCATATTGCAAACACAAATCAATATATTCTTTAAAAGTACAGATTCCCTTCTTTTTTGATACCTGCTAACTTACACCCGAGATTCACCCCAGATTAAAAAACAAAAATTAGCGGCAAGTTGGTAAGAAAATTACAAGGCTTAATGACAAAAATTGAGTGAAAAATGAGTTCCCCTTTTCCCAGTCTCTAAACGTCTACCGTTTTTCCAACACAGAACACTGAACAGCCAAATTTTTTAGTCCAGCAACCTGCTCCAACTGGAGGTTCACGCTTTGTTTTCAGACCAAGTGCCTTTACAAAAACACAGTCCCCCCCTTTCATTAGCCCTTTAAGTGCTTATGTTGGTGTCCTAGTGTAATTGCTTTACAACAACAAGTGGGACTGTTGTATCAGTGTAGGTGTTTGGGCAGGAGAATACAACTCACCTGTCCTGGCAGTCTCCCACCAGCACAGGAGGGAGGGGCAGAGGGGGCAGGGTGGAGGTCTTGATAGGAGGAGGCTGGCAGGCAGGGCTTCGGGCTGGAGGGCCCGCTGGAGATTTGGGAAGAGAGGATGAGGAGGAGGAGGGTGCTAGATGTATGGCAGGGGGTTGGTTCAGCTCAGGGAGGGGTGGGGGGGGCTGCAGCAAGGCTGCAGGGGAGGGGGGAAGGGGGGGAGGAAGTGGGGGGGTTTGAGCTGGAGGCAATGGAGGTGCTGCAGAGGAAAGGGGGGTTGGGGGGGGTTGAACACTCTTCTCTTCCCGGTGCAGATTGTCTTGTGGGGGCGGAGCCGGGGGCTGAGGCTGGGCCTGGGCCTCCCCAGGAGGAACAGGCTCTCTGTCCAAGGGCTCCGGGTCTGGCCTGGGAGGCCGTGAGGCAGGGCGTTTGGTGCCGGGGGAGGGGACATGAGCTGCAGCCACCGCGGCCTGCCGCTCCTTTTTGCGACGGCTGAGCTCCTCCCCCAGGCTGGAGTTCAGTGGCAGGCGGGACGAGGAGGGCGAGCGGCTAGGGGGGCGGCTGCTGTGGGAGCCACCCCCTCCACCCCCGCCTGTAGATGAATGCTTCTTACCACGGGAGCGAGATGAGGGCCGCCGGGATGAGGTGCTGGAGAAGGGGGCCGGGGAACGGCTCCGGGAGCGAACAGACCGCCTGCAGAGGATGGCAAAGTAAGAAAACCCTGCCACACACAGGCTGAGACCACACATGCAGCTGGCAGACCTAATGTCTGGTCCCATCTAATCCTGAGCAACTACATCCACCTCTCACTATAGCCTCAAACTAATGTGCCTACTTTTTCTAGTGGCACCTATTGAAAGCAGGTGAGGATGGTGAACACAGTTGAGCATATTAGTTATAATCACTACTATGATAGTTATGATAACTACAGTCGGTTGTGGATCTGGCAGCTTGGTATGGTTTTGGCTGTTGTTCTAGCTAATTGTATGCACATTTGTAAGCCACTCTGGAGTGCCTGATAAATGCCTGAATGTAAAATGTAAAGAGTCTTTTTCAAAAGTCCAAAACATATGCCAAAAGTATTCCAATTCTAATTACCAACATCTTTGGGCTGTAGGATATGTTTCAAAATCAACACTTTCAAATGCGAGTCTTTAAAGCTACACAAAAATGTAACAGAGTTTGACAGATATCACTATACACAAAACAAGGAAAGAGGGACAGAGGTTACAAGTCCAACCTCACCATCAGGGACAGAAAAACATGACCTGTTTCCTACTGTTTAACACAATGGTGGATTTGGCATGCTGAGTATCTCAACTATTCATTAGTTAATATCAGGGCTGCCCCCTATTAGTCAACCAACCGTTAGTCGATGAGAAGAGTCTTAGTTGATCAAGTTTTCATTGGTTTGAAAAATAACATTGACATTCTTTTTTTCTTCTGATTTTCAACAACAATGCATTAAAAATACAGGCTATTCAGATAAGCCCAGTCCCAGTGTCTGTGTCAGTTAATAAACATTGCTTGAGTAAGCAAATAAAGTTTTTTGGTGGACCTGATGTAGTTGCGTTATTTTAATATTTTGCATTATTTAAAATAATATGTTAAATGTGTTGGTTAGGTATAGCATTAAATTAGTGCTAATATCGGGTAGCAGGTCAGCTGCAGTATTAAGTACTGCGGATACGAGGTGGGGGTGGGTCTACAAAACAGGACCCATGCAAGACATATCCATGCTGATGGCTACTGATGAAGAGCAGCACACAGAAGGAGAGAACAATGAAATTAAGACATACTTGGGAGGACAGAACAAAGGTTGATTTGGGGCCACTGACATGGTGGGGAAAAAAATGAGGAACGCTATCCCAAGCTTGCCAGAGCAACTTTCTTTTTTCAATTTAGTTTTTTAACAAAAGGTTGTTTTTTTATTTACCATTTGTTTCATAGGGCTATTGTGTTGGTGTTTCAAGTTCATAATTTGTGTGATGTTATACCATATTGAAATAAATGTCTCCTTGCTGGTTGTTCCGACACTTTGAGAATCATTTCCGCTTTTGCTGTTAACATTGTCGTTAACAGGCGGCTCGCTTCGTGCGTGTGCTTGTAAAATTTATATTTTAAAGGCTCATTACTACGGTTTGTATTTCTTTGTAAAGTAGCACAGTGTTAACACTGTTACTGATAACATTCTTTCTCAGCCCCGGAACTCAAACCATTTTCTGATTCTCAAAAATATATACATTTAAATAATTAACTTAATATCATAAACATGCGACGACTAGTCAAATAATGGCTTGAACTAACTATTAGTCAACTATGAAAATCTTCAGTCAGGGGCAGCCCTACTTAATATCCATACTAGTTGGCATTCCTATTGGCCATAACCAACGTTTTAGATCTTCGGACTTTTCTAAAGTTAATGCTGATGTGGCCTAATCACAAACTTAATTCATGCCTTTGTGATCCACCTTGCTGAAAAAGGCAACTTCACTAACTCACTACCAGGCCAACTGGTAAGACAGCTGAAGTTGACAATGTCCATCATATACAGCCAGAGTTATAATTTATGGTTCTGCAGCCAGGTTGAGTCAAAGCATGAGGTTTAGTAATTGTTTTGCACAGAAGCACAGCAGCAGCTGTGTGTATGAGGGGGCAGCAGTGTATGTGTGTCTAAGGAAGCAGAGGACCTGCTGTGTGACTGAGGGAGCAGCTACTCTGTGTCAAAGGGAGCAGTGGCTGTGTGTTCAAGGGAGCACAGCAGTGTCTGTCTGCCTGAAGGAGCAGAATAGTGTCTGTGTGTCTAAGGGAGAAGTATCTGTGGGCCTGAAGGAGCAGAACAGTGTCTGAGGGAGCAGCGACTCTGTGTCTAAGGGAACAGTGGCTGTGTGCTTGAGGGAGCAGAACAGTGTCTGCGTGTCTGAGGGAGCAGCGAATCTCTGTCTAAGAGAGCAGTGTCTGTATGCATGAAGGAGCAGAATAATGTCTGTATGTCTAAGGGAGCAGTGGCTGTGTGTCCGAAGGAGCACAGCAGCGGCTGTGTGCCTGAGGGAGCAGCGTATGTGTGCCTGAAGGAGCAGAACAGTGTCTGTGTGAGTGAGGGAGCAGCGACTGTGTGTCTGTGCAGCAGTGTTGTGAAAACTTTAATTGGTTGCTGTTTTGCTAGTTGTTAGTTGGGCAGAAGGGTCAAGTGCCCACGATATTTGCGCATTTTTGATTATCTGTCATCTGTATATTTTAATCTAAATCCTTGATGACAGAAAAAACCTTGTGTGTACCATCCCGACGTACCTCCTGTCAGAAAAAAAATACTTATTGGTATGGCTAACATTCTTTCCACAAAATTCCCTCATTGGCCGAGACAGACAAAGTTACCTAACCTTGAAAATCAAATGTTTTCTCAGACCTGCTGCTGGAAACAAGGATGAAAGGTAAGTATCCAGTAAAAGGGTTGTTGTGCTCAATCCATGCCGTTAACAAAACTGCACTAGGCTAACAGAACCTTTTTGAATCAGTATACATAGTCTACGCTTAACGCAAAAAAAAAAAAAAACATGCTTGGAATATTAAAAAATAAGGACTAATTGGTGCACTTATGCTATAAGTTGCAATAGCTTGACACTGCACATTTAACAAATAGTAATGTACATTTATTCTTTCAAATGAAACAGTCAAAAACATTCCGTGTACTTAATGATGCATGTTGTTAAACGTTGCACTGTGGACCTGGGAAACATAATTTCGTTCCACTGTACAGATACAAATGTGTGGCATAGAATGACAATAAAGTCTACTTTAACTTGAAATTTACCCAAAAACACAGCCCCTCTGAATAGTCATCATTTAAGCAACCGTTCATGAAATGAAACTTCAGCTTCGCTTGAAGTTGCACTGTATGTGGGAACCTCATAGCAAAGCTGAAAACGCTCGTTTGCCGCTTTGATGTTTCTTCATTTGGCATTATCATCATCATGGAAGTTGGGTTATTACAATAAAAATCTGCAGCACAGTTTGCACTTCACAATATTTTCGTTAACTTTATCACAGTCCTTCTACACGGTACCTACTTTATGATGACAATGAAAACTAAATGATGTATCAATTTGCTATATTTCTTATGCAATGATTGCCATTGTTCATCTGATAATTGAATGCTTTTGAAATAGTCATAAGCACCTGTTGCGTATTGTTATTGAGATAACAATAGAGAAATTTACTCACAACCTCAATATTACCCCTTTAGTCGACCCTGTCTCTTTGTCACACACCGGCTAATTCAAACGTGCAAGCCCTCGCGCACACACACGCTCAAATGTGACCCTCACAGATAATCTGGTCAGTATTGTTGCCTATATTGAAGCAAGAATTGTAGAAATGTATAATTTTAAATGCAACTTGCCCATGCAAACACTCAAAATAATTTTCTTATCTTCCTGCCTTTTTCTCAAACCTGCTTTATGGATTCAAATTAGAGATTAGTAAGAGCAGTATTTGTAATTGAGTCCATGTTGTCACAGCCTATTTCTTTTCACACCGAAAAATTTTTTTTTTAAAAGCATTCAAACATCAGCCTGAAATAGCGGTTATTGACCTCTTTTTGTCACAGACAATCATTATCGTATCGGCTCTGAAAAAACTATATCGGTTGACCCCTATAAGAGACCATGAAGAAAACCGACACTGAGTGCCCAAGGGACTGTGCAGTAAAAGCAACAGCATGTACGTTACCGCCTGAGAGCAAAGACAACAGCATGTACGTTACCGCCTGAGAGCAAAGACAACAGCATGTACGTTACCGCCTGAGAGCAAAGACAACAGTGAGTATATTACTGTCTGAGAGCAAAGGCTGCAGTGTGTACATTACTGTCTAAGAGCAAAGGCTCTAGCATGTATATTACCATCTGAGAGCAAAGGCTACAGAGCATACATTACTGTTTGAGACCAAACACAACATTACTGAGAGCAAAGGCTACTTTTAATTTTATATTAGGTAGCAAATCAATGTAATGTATGCCCTGTAGCCTTTGCTCACAGAAGGTAACGTACAACATGTACATTACCTTCTGTGAGCAAAGGCTACAGGGCATACATTACTGTCTGAGAGCAAAAGCAACAGTGTGTATGTTACCGTTTGAGAGCAGAAGCAGAAATTGATAAGTGCCAACCTTATCAAGACTGCTATCAAGACTAGGTCCTGTGTTATTCAAGTATTAGTAGTTTTCATTAACCAATTCAGCAATTGTTACATACATGGGTATGCACAGCTATTGTATAAAAACTAAATAAATATCCCAATACTTATTTGTTGGATAATTATTCAACCTACTGCAGAATTGGTCAATTCCAAATGGAGATGTGCCAATTTATTCTCTGCTTCACTCAGCCATCACTAATTAGATGACAACATAGCTGCATGGCTGAATCAATCCAGAAATTTGCTACCTAATATAAAATTAAAAGGTAAAGAGGAAAGAAAACGTGTTACAAGAGACCAAATACACCAGCATGTACATTACCATCTGAAAGCAAAACTGCAGTGCGTACATTACTGTCTAAAACCAAAAACACCAGCATGTACGTTACTGTCTGACAGCAAAGGCCACTGCACAGACGTTACTGTCTGAGAGCAAAGCTACAGTGCGTACGTTACCACCTGAGAGCAAAGGATGTAGCACGTACATTACTAAGAGTAAAGGTTTCAGTGTGAATATTACCGTCTGAGAGCAAAGGCTACAGAGCATACATTACCGTCTGAGACCAAATACACCAGCGTGTACGTTACCATCTCAAAGTAAAGGCTACAGCACAAATGTTATTGTCTGAGAGCAAAGCTAAAGTGCATATGTTACTGTCTGAGACCAAAGACACCAGCGCATATGTTACCGTCTGAGAGCAAAGGCTGCAACATGTACATGAAAGTCTGAGAGCAAAGGCAAAAGTGCACATTACCATGTGAGCAAAGCAAAGGCTACAGCGTGAATGTTACCGTTGGAGAGCAAAGGCTACAGCGAGGAAAATGAGGCCTTCAGCCATGAGGAAATCATTGTCCAAGAAGGTTAGATGACACTAGCAATATGTTATTTTTTCCTCAACAAGCAAACTGAGAAATTTAGTATAATGCAAGACAGAAAAATGTGAAGAAACCTACAAAGAATAAAGTACGTGCTTGTTGAATGAAAAGTGGGATGAACAAATGTTAGTGTGATGTTAGTATATTAGGTCTGGACAGTTAGGAAACATAACTTTATTTTCAGTATATTAAAGAAAAAAATGTCATATTTGAAATCCAGTAAAACAACTGAAACAACTGAAACTTGGTAAAGAGTGGAATACTTCTGAAAGGCACTATACACACACAATTCAAATGTTTTTTTTCTCTAGTTCAAAGGAGGTACTTAAGGCCTGAGTCTGTGTCTGGTTCTACAAAGGAACTTAATTTACAATGGAATCTAAATTTTAGAAAACCCAGAAATTAATAAGTGACAACCATATCAAGACTGTTATCGAGACAAGGTCCAGTGTTATTCAAGTATTAGTATTTTTCATTAACAAACTGTCTGAGACCAAACACAACAGTGGGTATGTTACTATCTGAGAGCAAAGGCTATAGTGCATACATTACTGTCTGAGAGCAAAGGCAACAGTGCGTATGTTACTGTCTGAGAGCAGAGGCAGAAATTGATAAGTGCCAACCTTATCAAGACTGCTATCGAGACTAGGTCCTGTGTTATTCAAATATTAGTATTTTTCATTAACAAACTCAACAATTGTTACATACATGGGTATGCAAGGCTATTGTATAAAAAAAATAAATATCCCAAACACTTATTGCATTTGTTGGATAATAATTATTCAACCTACTGCAGAATTGGTCTATTCCAAATGGAGATGTACCAATTTATTCTCTGCTTCACTCCGTCTTCACTCATTAGTTGCCAACATAGCTGTATGGCTGTATAAATCCAGAAATTTGCTACTTAACATAAAATTAAAAGATAAAGAAGGATAATGCATTACAAGTAAGGGGTTATTTGCTTGCAAGGGGCAACAAAACAGCCATGTTAAAATACCTGTAGTTGTGACATAGTGTGAGCACTTCTGGGCAAACAAATGTGCTGACTACTTTGTCTCCTTCAATCAGATGAACCAATTTGAGGTTTTTTTTTTCATTTTAGGATTTCTGTTCATTTCGTGAAATTGTGCATTCCCTGATGAGTAAAGATGCATGGCTTCCATAAAGCCAAGTTTGAAACAGTTTACCTTAAAATTCTGATGAAAAAAATGGACACATATTGTTACTGATCAGTCTTGAAGGGAAAAAATGTGACCGGAGGAAGCCTTTAATTCCCAAAAGTTACATAGTCATGATTTAGCTTGACAAGTATTGATAAACAGAGCTGTTATGTGGTCTTGACATGGTGCGCCCTTTTTTGGTGATCCTGTCGATAATGAAGCTCAAATAATTCTTCAATCTTTACGTTGTGATTAGACACCAATTAGATATTTTATTGTTCCCTGGTGATTATCCTGTTGAACGTTACATTTTTTTCTGAAAAATTAATTTCTCTGAGAAACATTCTCCAGCCTCACCTTTAAAACGTTACTAATGGTGAATTCGACCTCAGTTCGGTACCAATTTTATAAACTGCCCTTTTTTGCATTTCGTTATAACATTGAAAATGCAGACACATTAACAAGGCAACCGTTGTTACTATTACTATCACTCTTCTGCAATGTGAAGATAATATCTGATGCTGCCCACACTGTCACAAATGGGTTGAAGCCAAGAGGCCAGGTGCCATTCATGGGTCACCCCAGAAATGGTATGTGACATTATTGTGTCAAGTTTCATATTGCCACAATTAGAGGAGAGTGACACCCAGCCATGCATATGATAGAGCCCAAGGAAGACCCCATTTTTTAAAATACACATTATACATAAACATGTATAAAGACAAATTCATTTATATTTCGTTTTCAGTCTTCTTCATTTCCTGAAAATAAAAACGCATCAATATTCTTCTTCATAACTTACTTACAATTAAGCAAATCATCAATCCATCATCTTTGTTAAAATATTTGCCATCAGTTTATGTGAATTTATTGTAGACTACGATTTATATAATGTCATAGTGTTAAAAACGTACTTTAAACTTGTTTACTCTGTAATTTTTCCCCACACTGACTCATGCTCTTTTCCTGCCGCTGCCTTGTTACTTGTTACCGAAAGATAAAGTCGTAGTCCATATAAGCACAACAAGACATGAATATATTTTGGGTGAAAATGCAGAGTAACCAAATACGTTGACGAAGCTCTGGGATTTTTTGACGCGTTGCCACGGTGCATCCTGTTATCTGCACTCCATTGATGATGACTTCTTACTTTCACCATGAACACGCTTCAATCAGGTTCAATTTAGTCAGCGTTATTTGAACTAATTCTAATCGGCTGTTCAGGGACAGAAAACTCAGGGTATGTTAGCTCAGGTTTGTTCAACCCAGAGTTCAGGTTTAAGTTCACGGTTTGTTAAACCACCTTTCTAAAATACCCCCCTGCTGTGCTACCGATTAATAGATCTGTACTATTGATAAACGGAGCCACTGTGCTGTATAGATAAACAGAGCTGTGCTGTACTCATAAACAGAGTTGTATAGTATTGATAAACAGAGCTGCTGTGCTATGATTCACAGAGCTGTGCAGTATTGATAAACAGAGCTGCTGTTCTGTATTGATAAATAGAGCTGCTGTGCTACTGATTAACAGAGTTGTGCAGTATTGATAAACAGAGCTGCTGTTCTGTATTGATAAACAGAGCTGCTGTGCTATGATTCACAGAGCTGTGCAGTTTTGATAAACAGAAACAGAGCTGCTGTTCTGTATTGATAAACAGAAACAGAGCTGCTGTTCTGTATTGATAAACAGAGCTGCTGGGCTGTATTGATAAACAGAGCAGCTGTGCTATTTATAAACAGAGCTGATGTGCTGTATTGATAAACAGAGCTACCATGGTTTCTGAACCCTGGAGACACTGGCCTATGTGCACAATAAAGTAATGTGACCTATGAGCAATCTACACCTGCCTCTCCGTGTGATACCAACTAGAAAACTTTCACCAGAACCGGATCTGGTGCAACGGCTAGAGCATCTGAAGACACTCCCTCAGCTGGGTCTGTGAAACGGCTCTAATTGGGAGTGAGGCGCAAACATGGCCAGTCGCTTGCATACCAGAGAGAAGGACCAGGGTCAAAACATTCCACGCTATCAGTTGACAACATAAAATTCAAAGCCCAATCACAAAACACCAGATGAAGGTGGGACTTGCTTCCAAAACCTTGTAATACACAGCTTACACCTAAGCGCCTGGAATCTAACCTCCTCAGCAGCCTGACTCAGCAAATCTGATACAGTGCAACGATTTTTATTTTACCTATATTTCATAATTTTGAATGGGCCAGCTCTTGCGAATCAAGGTAATCATTAACCACAGTTCAGCACAACGTGAAGTAAGGTAATACTGTTCTCCATCAGCACCACACTGGTCTTCATGTTGAATTACTGTTAAATGCTTGTGTTTTGGTCCAGTACTCCTTTCCCGATGTGCTGTACCTGAGATCGTATTCATGCATCTTACGTCACAGATTCTGAAGACCCTTACAATAACTTCTTATTACATTAATACCAATCCATTCTGGAAGAGCAGGGCCTCCAACACAAATATAAATACCCCTTATATTCAGATTTCCCTTCAAATCCATGTCTCAGTAACATTGGAAAAGGAATCATTTCCAAGCCAATACAGCACGTTAAATAGTTGTCGGTGAACTGACCTGCCACTTTTAAAAGTTCTTATATGAACTCAACACAGAATTAATCAGACTGCTTAGCATAGTGGTTTACGGCTAAATATGACATTAAGAAGGTAAAAGATCCATCCCGAAGCACTAAAACATTTTACTGACTTGTTAAGCTTCAAGTATTGCAAATATGAACGGGATAAATACTTGCAATCAAAAGACTCCCTAGGACAACAGAACCGAGTCTGGGGCACCAACACACTGTAAGCTCTGCTTTAAATTTTGTGTAAAGATGCACACTCCTTACAGAATGACGGCTGCTGTTGTCGCGTTGCAGTGTTAGAATGTAAACAAACACTATCGTCAGCTATCAGTAAACTGCACATCTCAGAGTACAAATGCGGATTCGAGGGATGGGCAGAATGGGGTACACAGTCACTAACCTGGCTATGCCATACTCACCTTGACACAGGGCTGGCACTGGAGGAGCGGCGGTTGCCGTAGGGACTGATGGACGACCGTTTTCTTGAAGAGTAAGGGCTGCTGTCGCGCTCGTAGCTGGACGACCGCTGACGGCTGCGCCGTGAGGCCTCCCGGTACGGGCTAGGGCTCTGCTGTAGGGGTCTTCGCCGGTGGTGGTAGCTGTCCTCTACCTCCTGACCAAAGCTCCCGCCAGCAGGGCTGTCACTGCCCACGCGCTTCGGGCTGGGGGACAGGGCTGAGGTCTTCCTGTGCGGGCTGCCTCGAGAGGAGGCCCTCCCTTTGGGACTGGCCTTGTAGGGCTTGGAGGACTTGCGATGGCTCTTCTCCCCTCGGTCCCTCTGGGAGGAGCTGCGGCCGTCCCCGCGCCCCTCCCGCCGTGGCTGCTTGTCCTTGCGGGACTTGCCCGAGCGGCTGCTTTCCTTACTGCGGGACGAGGAGGAGGAGGCTGTGCTGCTGACGCTAGCCTCCGGCTGCACCTGCACGGTAACAGGCAAATCTCCTCGTTTTACCCCCAGATCACCCTCATGTTGACCCTGTCGCCGGGATCCAGATACCAGAGAGGGCGTAGACCCCCCTTTTTCCTTGCTTTTTCCTGAACTCCCCTTCTCTCTGTCCCTACTGCTCTTTTTCTTTGAACTCCCTCCTCCCTCGACTGAGTCCTTTATTCTGTGTGGGTCCTTGGACTTCTTTCTGGGATGTCGGTGCTTATGTCCCCTACTCTCCCTGCTTCCTCCAGCCCCGCCCCCGTCATCCTTGCCATAATCCGTCGCAGAATCTAATCTATCACCTCCTTTCCGATCTGCAGAGGGCCTCGCGGCTGGAGGGTCTGAGAAAGTATCAGAGTCGGAGCTGATGTCGTCATACTCGACTAGCGGCTTGATGGCACTTACGGCAGGAGGCGCCGCGGAGTCCTGGACAGGAAAGGCCTGTCCCAGCGACGATGCTTCTCGTCCATGTTTGGATGATTTGTGCCGTTTGCGTTTAGACGAGGAAGACTTGGACTGGAGCTTGCCGTCCTTGCTGGTCATGTTGCCCACAGAAGAGTGCGCTGAGAGCAGGGGCTGGTATGCCCCGCTGTTACCGCTCGCTGTCTGCGGCTGTAGTGAAATGCTGGCGCTGGGATCCGGCTTTCTCTTGGTCCCATGGTGTCGGTCTGACCCAGGCATTCCTCACGTCAGCAGCGGTCCTTCTCCCAAAGGCGGGCCTCTGTAGCCGAGACAATACATTAACGGAAGAATAGTAATCCAAAATCCAGTAAAATTATCATGAAAACGTTCACATTAGTAGCTGGCTAGTTTAATCAAACAAAACTCTCCCCACGCTGTCCTTACGCTTCATCCGAGTTAATTCCAATCAGGTCAGCGGTATGCCTCTGAGTTTCAGACAAAAAAATAAAAATACGTTACTTTCCGATAAGCGGTTGAAGGTGGGTAGTTATAAGAGACGACTACAAAAGCTCAAACAGTAAGTTGGAGCATTGTGCTCGTTTTCCCCGTATGTTTGGTTAGCCACTTCTTGCTATGTGGCTAGCAGGCTCTTTCGTAAAAACGAAGAGTAAAAAATATACCTTTTTCTTCTAGCTACCTTTAACCTAGTGCCGGGCTATATGGAAGGTATTTAAATTCCTTCAGTGCACCGTCTAAGTTCGGAAACAAGTATAGTCCATGATGAATGGGCAATATTGTTTCGCAGAACTGAAAATGAAAACTTGACCCGGTTGGTTCTGTTTACATGTTCGTTTAATATACAATTCTTATCTCTTTATATTTTGTATTGGTCAGAAATTATAAGATATTCATGTGCAAAAGATGTTCCAGTTTATTTTCAGTGGCCCTGGATATCAACCAGGCCTGTATTTAGGGCGATGTTTGCGGATATAAGAACACCCACTGCCCTGTTGTTAGGAGAGGACAGTCGCCATTGTGGCTCCGGCTATGAGCTTCAGCTTCTGTACACTCCTTGCTCAAGCCAAAGCCCATGCCGGAAGTCTCGATCGCTGTCAGTCTTCACGGTAACTCAGCAACAGCCTTCCCAGTGTGAGGCCCCGCCCTCTGTTCTTGGCGCGCTGCAGTGTTAATCTACAACCTACAGGGGCTTCGCAACCGATCTCCATTATATAGTGAAAGTTTCACAATCATAGAAAGTTGTGGTTAAAAGCCAAAGAATGCACTTCCGCACCATAATATAAAACAAAAGTCTGATAATAGGGTTTCTTCAATTTTATTGTAGAATAAGTTCATATAGCAATCAATGTCTTTGAAACAGAAAGCAACGAAATTAGTAGCTGTCGTTAAATTTAACAAGACGCCCAGACTAACTGGTGATTGTACAACTATGCATAACTTCAATAACCAATAGATACGATGCCTGAATGGAGTTAAGCGTGATAATTTAGAAAGTTAGCCGACGTCCTCCGTCAGTAAGCACACAGTTGCTACTACGTATGGCCGGGGAAAAGACTGGGGTAGCTATTAAAATGAAAAATACCTTTCATATCCTTAGAAAACGTTACCTACACATCACCATAGCCATCATGTAAAAAACTGGATGAAGTGAAATGAATTCAGCTGTCTGGTTCGACTGAACACTACCTAAATCATGAGCTAGCAGCCAGAGGCTAGCAACGTGGCTAGTGCGAGTACCAAGCTTGGCTAGCTAGCAAGCTTCCATACTCGGTATACATATAAATCAACCAACGGTAGCAAACTGAAATAATGAATACGTTTATAAACTAGCTATTGCGATCATACGTTTCACCTTCGGTCTTCATCAGTGGCAAGGTCTGTCGAATGGTCTTCCAAATTTTGGTAAAACTAGCAACAAATCACATGATAACCAACATTGTTAGCTTCCTAACTATGTCCGTTCCTCGGCAAAGCCTTTACGTCGCAACTTTATGTCGTAAGGGAGGCTCTCCTGTAGGCGACGGAAACGTATAAATGACAGGTAGCTAGCTAGCTGCGCAAACGTTTTCTGATAATACGAGTGGTGTCTGGAAGAAGCAGTAAGTGCTTGTTCTGTGATGCACACGCAACCTATACAGCATTTCGTCAATGAGGAAAACGTAATTTGAGAGGGCATCGGGCATTCCTTGTAGATGTATGTCTTGAGTGTATTAGCGATGTAGAATTTAAACTAGAATTGTCAATCATAAATGGGTGAAATATATGGATATATTAGTTATGAATAGTTATGCAAGTTGATTTATAGATTGCAGTTCTGCCTTTTGCATTATTCTACTTTATGTGGCTGTATCTACCTGTGCATACTGTATGGTTCGTGAGTCGTTCCGGGAAGGGGGTTGTCATGGAGCGTGCTGTGCGGTGCTTCATTTAAAACAACTCCATCCTCGCTTCCTCAATAAGTAAATACAATATGAAACAATCCACTGGACATGCCCCATTTTTTCTCAGCTCGTTTTTATTTTATTCAATCAGTACCACTGAATTAAAATCTTATTTGCAAGAGAAACTTAGCCAGGAAGGGTGGAACATATCTCATAGTTTTCATCAAAACATACTTACAAGACTTACAAAACAAAGAGGGACTGCAAAATACAATCAATTACCTGTAAAAACATCCAATCAGTGAAATAGTTCTCTGTGTTCTCCCTCCCCTTTGTCACAAAATGATTGCACATACATGCCAAAGGCACTGTCTTTTCCAACTTCCAAAAAACTACATACATTCATGTATGTGCTGCCCTAAGCAGACAATTCTGCAGACAGCAACTGCACCCCTCTGAAAGAACATCTGTTTAATATCCAGGTGTTTCTACAGACAATTTTGAATGTTATAAGCCTCATTCACTTATTAGTAACATTACTCCTCAATTACATTTTCTTTTGTGAGTTTTACTGTGTTCCTACTTTTTATATCTATCCAACAGAGAACGGAACCCAGTTCCTGAATACTTAAATGCAGTACTCCAGTTTGAAAAGAAATTACATCCAATTATGTACACACTCACACACACGTATATGTCAAGTCAGGCAGAGAACTTGCCTCTGTTATTACATTAAACAATGTTGGTTTAAAACGTAATCTTGAGTCATTCAAGAAATATGTACATGACAGTGATTCTCAATTTGTTTGGACCTAGCGTGATGATATTACAGTTATACATGGCTTGTGGTTTTATTAGCTGTAGCTTTCTTGGTGGTGTTCACTTAGAGCCGAAGTTATTTTGTTTTTATGATAGCAGAGAATTTTGACATTTTTGTCTGAACTTTCACTCAGCTTTCATTGCCACACGACAAGTTGGCTTTGGTATTTACCATAATACATAACTTACACATAATCAAGTTGATTGGCTATCAGTCAGTCTTTTAGCTTCAGTTTAGAGTTGCATTGCAAACAGTTTAAAATATTAGATTGCTTATTGATATGCAGCATATTCAGTTTTGAACCTTTTGGACATATTCCACAAATAAAAAGTTTCACCCATTTGTCAAATTCATTGTCTATATAATTTAGGCCTATTACAAGGTCTCAATGAAAATTGACCCTAACCCTAATTGAAAATTGAGTATGGCTGTTTAGCCCGATGCAGTGGTGCATAGCAGTGGAGAGTATAAAAAGGTTGAACAGTGTTCAAAGAACCAGAGTTTGTGCACTGCAGCATTTTTAATGCTGAATTTGTTTACCATTTGTTTCACTGTCCGTGATGGGAAAAGAGATGAACGGACTATCTTATAGTCGGTTTGCGGCAAGGTATTTCAGAATTGCAGTTCTAAAATCAAAGCATTAAAAATGCTGCAGTGCACTAACACTGGTTCTCTCTTTATACCCGTTCTCTTGGACCTGTCATCTCTGCCCATGGCTTGGCCTACCATTGTTATGCTGATGACACCCAACTCTTTTTCTCATTCTCTCCCTCTCACAGGTCTCCATTCGGATCTCTCCTTGTCTGCGTGATATTCAGAGCTGGATGAACACCCACCATCTTAAGCTCAACCCAAACA
This sequence comes from Albula goreensis, assembly GCA_022829145.1. Taxonomy (NCBI): domain Eukaryota; kingdom Metazoa; phylum Chordata; class Actinopteri; order Albuliformes; family Albulidae; genus Albula; species Albula goreensis. The sequence continues at coordinate 316,251 of CM040758.1, forward strand.
AGTCTGAGCTTCTCTTCTTTCCGGCCCCATCCTCTCCTTTGCTGGACCTCTCTATCTCCCTGGGTGACAACATTCTGTCACCATCATCCTGCGCCAAGAACCTCGGAGTGGTGTTCGACAACAAACTGACCCTCTCTGAGAACATCACAGCAGTGAGCCAGGTGTGCAGATTTTTCCTGTATAACATCAGGAGAATCCACCCCTTTCTCACCACCTTTAACACCCTTGTCCCGAAAGAAATGCACTTTGTGTGTCCCTCTGGATAAGACTGTCTTGCTAAATGGCTATAATGTAATGTAAAGTGTTGTCAACTGACATATTGATGGAGTAGTCCTGAGCGTAAACAAAGACTGGCAAGGCAGAGGGAAGCTGTGGTGATACAGCTGAACTTTTGAATGTCATCTTTTCCCAAGTCTCTAGAGCAGTGCAAAATGTTTGGACTATGTTACGTATAGACAGCAGTTTTGTAGAATATTTTACTATGAAGGTGATTATCATTTTATGATGGCACAGAAAACATGTTCTTACACCCCATCTAATGTTTTGGCTTTGTGAGACAGCCCAACAGCTCACAAAACATACTTAACATTGTTTATAAGCTTTATATTTCATGAGTTGTCCTCATTTCATGAGCACTGCTTATGAACATGATTTTGAGTTGAGGACATGTTTCAAACGTCCTCCACGGAATGTGATACATTGGTTCTGTTTGGGAGTCTCAGATACCCCAAAAACAAAACATAGTTAAATGCACTGGATTTGCTCTGAATCCTTGATTGTTGAAGGTATAGTTGACTCAGTACTATTTCTCACAAATAATTCTGATAAATGTGCAGGCACACACATATTCGCAAATGTTTGTCCAACAAACCCCATCCTGCCTGTCTCTCTATGTCTCTCTCTCTCTCTCTCACACACACACACACCTGCCAACAGGTTGCAATAGGAACCAGTCTTTTCCCATGGGAACGCCTCTAGTTCTAACAGGGCTGTGTCTTATGGTCCAGGGGAAACTGCTACATGTTTACCAAGCCCCCTCACCATGACTACCCCCAGGAAACCTTTTATATGCTTACTCGATTGGGGTGCTGCAAATTGTATCAAAATGGTTCCAGGCCCCATCAGATATACTGGATAGCTTTCAGATAGTTTCCAAAATAGCTCATTGAAACCAGATATCAAGAGAAGGTTGTTCCCTCACCAGCTGCATCTAAAGTGAAGGGTACTCAAAGTCTGTCTGATCCCTCTGACAGATCAGCAACTGGGACATGTGGTAGGTGCCAGGTCTGTGTACAAAGGGATGACAATAAGACCCACATAAAGTGTGTGAAATGCTATAAGTATCTACAGTGGGCTCCAGAATTATTGGCCCCCCTGACTGAAAATGCATTAAAAATACAATAAAAATAAATAAATACCATAATAGAGATAAACTCAAAATGCCAACATGTGGAAATACAGTAGTTTATTAATGTTTCAATAGAACCAACCAAAATTATTTATACATTTAATTAAAAATCAATTTCCTCCACATCAAGGTTTCATAATTAATGGCACCCTTAGAGATTATCACAAATAAAATCGACCAAATTTAAACCAGGAATGAAATTCAAATAATTTAAGTTCATCTAAGTTTTAGGGAACTATATTGTATCATTACATCTCTTCCAGTTTCACTAGGGTATAAAAATGTACCTTGCATGAAAGATCCTGTTGCTATCCAGCACCATGAAGAAAACAAAAAAAATGGCAGTTTAAAAGAGACAGATTAAATATACCACTGAGCACAAAAAAATTTAAAAACATGGAACAGTTGAAACCTGACAGGTAGAGGGCGCAAATGCATTTTGCCAACCGGGATAGGGGGGTGGATGGTTAGAGAAGAAAAAAAAAATCACCCAAGAATCACCTTGAAGGAATTGCAGCGATAGGTAGAGGTCACCAGGTTTCAAAAAGCACCATCAGATTCCAGTTCCATAACCACATTATTTTTACAAGGGTTTGCGAGAAGAAAGCCTTTTCCGACCCCAAGACACAGAAGCAAGCACTTGCAATTTGCAAAATATACCTGCATGCAGGGATGAAGGGGCCTCGCACCTACAGCTCGTGCATCTTTCATTGACATACAGGTAGATTGCCATTTTTCGAAAAACAAAATGGCATACAAGGGTGTGACAAGATGAAAAAATTGGTATATCAGGGAAGTCCAGAAACCCAAATAGAATACAAATCAGAAGAAATTCCATTTATAAGCCAATTCCATCAAAATCTACTGGCAAAAATAGTGTTATCTTAATTTTAGCGCCACCTAGTGACAAAACAACGTCTAAAGTTCTCAACTACATGACCTGGCAACCTGCATCAGCATGTTTTGTGTTGAAACACTGGCGCATACAAAGAAAGGCACCTCATACCATGGTGAAAAATGGCAGTGGGTCAGTGACGTTTTGGGGCTGTTTTAATTCCAGAGGTCTAGGGGCACTGGTTTAGACCGATGGCTTAATGGATTCCACCATGTATGAGGCAATTTTGGTTGCCTCTGCCAGAAGGCTAAGACTCGGCCGTAGGCGGACTTTCTGTAGGTGGGATGTTCTGCAATGTCCATCTCAACCACCAGATCTCATGGAAAATCTGTGGGCTGAACTGAAGAGAGCAGTTGATAAACGTAAACCCAAGAATGTGAATGATCTTGAAAGGATCTGTAAAGAAGAATGGTCCAAAATCCCTTCAAATGTGTGCCTTAACCTTGTCCAAACAGCATAGGAAAAGACTCCATGCTGTTATCCTTGCTAGAGGTGGTTGCACTAAGTACTAAACCAGGGGTGCCAATAATTATTAAACTTTATTTTTGGTGAATTTGTTTATTAAATAAATGTATAATTTTGGTTGGTTGCATAGGAACATTGATAAACTACGTTTTTGGCATCTTTGCATTTTGAGTTAATCTCGATAATGTTATTTTAATTGTATTTTTACTGCATTTCCAGCCAAGGGTGAAAGTAATTCTGCATCCCACTGTACGTAAAGCACGCACACAATCCCTGTGCATGTCTTTTATTAAGAAAGGCCTAACCTCATTCAGGGGAACAAGGGTCAGTGTACGGCAGTCCTGTTAGCCTGGCAATGTGCATAGATTGTAAATTATATATATAGTTAATTTTCCAGATGGACAAGTTCTTGGACAGATTAGTTGTCTATGTCTTGTCTTTTATTCAATTTTAACAGTTTGTTTTCTCTGGGGTCAAACTGACCCCAAACATAAGCTGTGCCACTATCCTGGATAACAATTTTTTGTCCATTAATATTTTTTGACACACAAAATAAATGTATTTATTCAGTTACAGCCCATATAACATTGCACATGAAATATTGCTATATTTATTGTAAAAAAAAGGTTTAAGGATAATTTACATAATTCAAACTCTCAAACCGCATGATATCAAATAGCTATATAGTGTAATCAGCCCGTTTATTTATTTATTCGTTCTTTTAAAAATTCTTATTATTTTCCAGTTTCCTCATTACAATTTGAACAATCTCCCCTAATACAACTAAATTTAAAAAAATATATTTCTTAGAATAATCTCTATATGAGCAAAACAGCGGCCAAATTCAAAAACGTGTGATGCGAAATTTGATCCCGCCTGACGCAATAATGGGTTCTGAACAGCTGACATAACGTTACTGTACCAATGTAGCGATGACCTAACGTTGAGAATCTTGGCAAATTAAATCGCTCACACCTTTACTAGAGTTTCGGAGGAATTTACCTCACAAAGAGAGCGGGGGTTAAATTGATTAAGTTTGAATAATTTTACTCTTAATGAGGATGTATTGGAGATGACAATAAGTATTAAAGTTTCTACACTAAAGCTAACGTTTAGTACGACTGTATCTAACAAGTTAAGAAGTTTTATCTGACAAGTTACAAAGTTGTGCCTGACAGCTTTGCTTAGCCTGCATTATATAAAACCTGCAGCACACCTTAAGTGCACATGTGGAAGTGACCTGTAGCTGATAACGGCGGAAAACAAAATCGAATGGAAACGCAAACGGAAATGATGTTTCAGAGAATTGCATAGCTATTAAAAATTCTAGCTAGCAAACACCACTCGATCAAATTGTATTTTCAATGGACAAAATGAATCGTTTCACCGTAATGCTGGACGGTTTTGCATTCGTAATAAAGATAACAGTATCACTAATCACTAATACTTCTGAATATAATATATAATTAAAAATATGTATTTGCCTAACATTTTTTTCAGTGGAAAATATGATGGCGCTTCAGTTTGTTATACCACAACCAAACCAAACAAAAACAAACCTGGTCAAACAATAAAAAACATAAAACTGACCTGAAAATATTCAAGAAACCTGGTTTTCTTTTTTCTCCACAGGTATTTGTTGTGTTCTATGTTGATATTGTATTGTGTGGTTTGCTAGATTGCTTTTTAGTTAGTAAACATGATCCCGTTACTATTATTATTGTTATTGTTGATAGTCTTCACTGGTGTTTAATATTATCAAAATTAATGAACCATCAGTATGTTAAGTTATTTGAGTAAAATGTAAAATAATGTAAATGAAATGTTAATTTTAAGAAATATTGCACTTTTTTGTAATACTTGAATGTTGAAGTGGTCCTCCTATGAGAAGACAATGCTATCAGTGACCCCAAGGTAATTTGAGTTTGAGACCCCTGACCATGGGCAATATTGTACAATATCGGCTGGTTAGAAACAGCAACAATCAAAGTCTCCCCCATCCTGGCTCAAGAAGAAAACTACAGCCAAGTGAGGTCAACCACACGAACTTCTTTGCCCTAAGGGTATGGTCTTAGGGCAAAGAGACTTTGATTGTTGCTGTGTCTAACCAGCCGGTATTGAAGTCTTTCTCTGGTCTTCGGTAGGCTATACATTTTCCCGTCGCAAAACCAACAACCGCTCATGTGTGACCAACATCCACAACCACTCAAATGTACTACAAACCAGCAAACTGATTTCAGTGTGCGTCGCATCCTGCACCGCCCACATTCAGCATGGCAAGATATGAATTTTGCCTCGGCAAGCGATGGTCATTTGCCTGCATTCATAAGTGGTTGTGATGTTGGTCACACTTGAGTGGTTTTGTGGTGAGAGGCAAAACACTGAAGACCATGGACAATATCTTACAATATTGGCTGGTTAGAAACAGCAACAATCAAAGTTTCCTCCATCCTGGCTGGCTAACATAGGCTAGCTAATTTAATGTCCAACAATTAGATTGATATCGATAGGTATCCTATTTCCGAACATGGTCATATGTTAACATTCTCTGCTAAAATATCTGCCAAACACGATGGCTGTGTTCCAATACTTTTTCTCGTCTCCTCCTTTCCTCCACTTGCTTGCAATATGACCTTGCAAGGACTGAATTGCTGCGATGTGTTCCTTGCAGGCTGCAGTACCTGTTCCATTTCAACTCTCCACCGCATAACCAATGTAAAGACAGAGAGAGTTCTCTCTATGCTATGTTATGTAACTTAACCAGCAATATAGTTAGACAGTGAAGATGCATGTTAGCTAGATATGCCAACTTGTTAATTCCCCATGCCAAAATCCTTATATTTTCCATGACCATGAAATCATTTTAAATCAATGTTTTTATCTACTATTAATTGATGCGGTGTTATTTTCAATAAAGTTTCCAAGCTTTTCCAATGTGAAGCCACTTATTTGTATGCACAGTATAATAATCATATTAAATAATTATCACAATCATAACAGTAGTTACTATAATTATTTGTGGTGCACCTTTTGAGCAGGGTGCATCCCAAAGTGATTCGCATAGACAAGTAAAGATAATTAATAAAATCGATAACGATAAAATATTGTAAAACAGATCAATAAACCAACTAATGATAAATAAGTGTGAAGTGTAACAGGGTGTAAAAGTACATATGTGTAGAGACAGGTAAAAAGATGAAGCAAAAAATAAATATCAATATCAGAAGAATTAACCCGAAATTATGCTGCGATACATATAGGCAATTATACTGGTATGTTTAAATGGCGATTAAAGTTCAATACGTGCTCAACAGAAGATTCTATTTCATGCTGTGTGGATGATTGAAGCTAAGGGTAGCATAATTGTTGCATTTCAAGATTCAGAAAATGTAGTTTATTCTTAACAAAATACATGGCTGCAGCAGCTATGCCTCCACCAGCTTATGAGAGCTTATGGTTAAAACTTAATGGCCTAACTTAACTTATTTTTTTTTTAATTAATGGCCATAACTTAATTTTTTTGGACTACCAATTAACTTGATAAGCGGCTATTGAGTGTTGGGCATTTCCTTTGAATTTGTAAGAATTAAATAATAACCACCAACAACAACTTAGCATGTTAGCGAATGGATTGTATAATCAATCGGCAACAGAGGTCTTTTAACTTTGTAAAAAGTTTTAAAATTCGCTAGTTCTTTAATAGCAAGAGGATGATATTCAAATAAAGCTAAACGTGGGAAAGCGAGCAAGCACCGCTGTGCTTTCTGGGCAATATCACTGGTAGAAGGGATGTTTTTTTTGTTGGCTCCGTTGGAGGGAGGAAAACTAAGGGCTTGAGCAAATGAAAATCCTCCCTTCACTTGATAAAACTAGAATGGAATCACCCTTCTGGCGGCAGCCATCTTACATCCTCACATTGGGGATTCCCTCCTTCATTGGAGGGTGAGTGAGCACGAAGAAGCAAGGGTTTTTTTCGGATTGGAACGCAGCCGAGGAGATGAATCGAAAATTGGAACAGCTAATCCGATTCGCCCGTCATCAAAGTCGATGTCGGCTATTGATGAGGTAATAATTTCGACTGACTCTGAGGATACCAAAGCCATTCAAAATATTCTGTGGGATGGTCTTTTAACCTGACTGGTTGTGAGCACAATGATGTCACCAAGAAATGTGAAAAGACTTCCGTGGTAGGATACATCGATGTATCCTTCGTTTGAAGGAAAGAAGGAGACGAGAAAGGAGGAAAGGAGGAGGCGAGATTTCGTTTTGGAACAGTGGAGGGAAGTAGGACACATAATCAGCTTCCAGGGCACGGAGGAAAGGAGGGGAGGAAAGGAGGAGACATATTTGAGTATTGGAACACAGTCCCTAACTTAACGCCTGTAAGGGTCAAACAGCAGCTCTCTGATTGGCCAGACAGGGGCAGATTTGCGTATTCGTGAGGTCAGAGGTGAGAGCAGAGCAGAAATCTGCTCCCGGAAGCGTTCACAATTGTCGCCACCTTCCATTGACTTGAATGGAAATTCACACGGATTTTTTGCGGTTGGAAGCCAAGTGTGACCGTACCTTTAGATGAAAAGTTAATAATGTTCTGTTTTTAATCAATGACTCATTACTAGCAATGTTTATTTCTTGTCTATCATGTTTGTTGCAGTTTTCTCTTGTTTCATAAATTCCCCATGAATACAGAGAAGGTGAATATAATAACGAAAACTTACAGATGGGTGAAATGAAACGGCGCTCCAAAGCTGTGTCAAATCATTCGAAGCAGCTGTGTTTCGCACACTGCTCCGGAGCCCCAACTGAAGCACACTGTTAATGTCATCAGGTTTCCGATTTGACGTAATGGACAAGATCAAATGTGGATCGTTCCCCACAGTTTACAGCATCAGAAGAAAAGTTAATTATGTTCTGTGCTTAATCAATGACTCATTATTGACAATGTCTATCATTATTTTTTGTCTATCACGTTTGTTGCAGTTGTTTCATAACTTGCCCAGTGAATGCAGAAAATGTGAATAAAATCACAAAAACTATGTGTGGAGTTGGTGTTTAAATGCTACAGGTCAAATACTGTACAGATCAAACTGTGAAGCACACGCTGTCTGGAGTTCATAACCTTAATAATATCCAAAGGCCTCTGACATCATTTGAAACATAGGCTACTATCTGAATAACTGCAACTGTTCGCCTTCCTGAAACTTGAATTCTAGTAACATTTTTTGTCCATCAATGGACCTCTCAAAGACTTTGAGTGAAATATCCCTTAGAAGGCTATACCCCAGCTAACAGTTGTTGTCAGAACATTGTCAGAACCTTAAATAAAATATTCCTAGAAACTTTGTCCTATGTTCTAAATGTTCCTTGCACGTTATTTTGTCAGGACTTTTTCCTTCCCCACCAGGGGTCACCAGAGACACTGTTCCTTAATTACACCCATTCTGTTGATTGCCCCACCTGTGTCTCATCTACTGTGTGTCATGAGCATTGTTTCCTTATTGGTTAGTGTATTTAAACCCTGGTCTTTGTCTCTGTCATTGCTTAGTCTTTGTTATTACTGCCTTGTCCTAAGCATGCTGAATTCTTTGCTATTTCACTGTTTGCCTGGTTTTGACCTTATTGCTCTGTTTTGGATTTACACTTTTGGATTCTCCTATTGGATTTGTTTGCCTCCTTATGGACTGCTCTTTGTGTTTGATCTGGACTGGTTTTTGGATTTCTCTCTGTTGGATTACTGCTTGGATTCTGTTGCCTGTGTTTTTGCTTGTGGAATAAATTCCTCATTGAAGTTTACTATCTGTCTCTGCATTTGTGTTAACTCCCAAACCTCATAGCTCTGTGGTTAGTGCTGTGGTTCTCCTATTAGGAAACCTGGGTTCAAGATCCACTAAGGATGGGGAATCCTTATATATTTACCTTGAATGTTTCCTTGTGGCCATAACTTGTTCTGAACCATGTGAAATGTTAGAATGGTTATGGCATGTTTACAATGTAACATTATGTCAAACCCCACTGAAATATGACCTAAATTTTCCTCTTTCTTATGGGTCCATTTTCGATTAGCTGGGACCAGGGTATTCTTGGAATAAGACACTAATAAGTAATTTGTTAAATAACTACAAATAACTTACACAACTTTGAGATCTTCATGAAAACTTATAGCTTTCTGCAAAATTCAAACAAAAAATGAATCTGGGACCATTTTGATCTGGTCATCTGACTAGTTTGCCATGTCAGCACTGAACCCAGTCCTTGGAAAATGCTGTAAAACATCCCTAATAAATCCTTCGACAATTCATATTGATAGAATAGGTTTTGTGTAGCGATTTAAAGTCGAGGGGAAAGAAATCATGTTAATTACCTGGCCAACCGCTACAATGTGTCCTTGTTCATTAGCAAATCAAACATCACCTCTGAATTTAACAGTAGCTGCTCACATAGGCTACCTATCTTCGTTAACAGCAGTTTGTTTTGTACAACTTGATTGAACAACTGCGTTAAATGTGCTTTGTAATTATGAGTAATGTTGAGTAAAATTATGAGTAAAGCACTGTACTGGTTGTTTTCATCGTGTTTTTGGTTTTTCGGAAAGCATAAGCTTACAGCGACGTTGCCCATTATTTTAATATCGGAATTCCATGAAAAGAACTTTAATCTCCACCGCCGATAGTTTTTCCTTTAATCTGTTCTTTGCCACCTTTCTATGTTATCTGCAACGGAATTCCAAGCTCCTGTGGTATTCCTGGGGCATCAGGAATACCACAGGAGTGGTGCTAAACACCACATCTAAAAACGCACTTCTCATTTATGAGTTAATTGTTGTGATAGTTATTAATCAACATATGTACGGAATTCCAGATAAAATTGATCTATTTTAGGTTTGTTTATAACCAGATACTAATGTCCAGTTCTTCAAAACTTTTTGCAGGCTACTTGTAATGATATTTTGCCTATGTCACCAGCAGATGTCCCCAGCACAAGTGTTTCAAAACAGTTCATTGTTCCCATGAGTCAGCTGGCAAAGTGTTTAGAAGCTGTTTTGATTGTTCTGAAATATCAGCTGTGTCAGTGTTTCGAGACAGTCCTAATCATTTCAGTGTGAATTAACCATGCAGTGTTTGAAAACAGTTTTAATTGTTTCAAAGTTTCAATTAACGGTGCAGCCTTTCAAAACTGTTTTAATTGTTTCAAAGTATCAATTAACATTACAGTTTTTAGAAGCACTCTTAATTGTTCCTAAGAGTCAGCTGCGTTACTATTTCCAGACAGTCTCATTTGTTCAGAAACCCCAGTATTTATTTTTCAAAAATTTCAACTGTGCCAACTCTTTGCATACAACCTTAATTGTTCCTAAGCGTCATTGCTTACAGCCATAAATGAAACAAATCATAATTGTTTGGAAGAGTCAGCTGTGGTAGTATGGGCATAAATTAAGTGGGATGGGGGGGGTTATGCCCTTGCATGGTTGCGCTTTGAAACAATTTTAATTGTCCGAAGCACCAGGTGAGGTGGCAGTATTTGGAAACAGTCCTAATTGTTTCAAAGCCTCATTTAACGGTGGAGTATTTCGAAACAGTTTTAATTGTTTCAAAGTGGCAGATGAAGTTTCGAGACAGTCCTAATTGAAGCAAAGCCTCAATCAAAGCCTCAATCGACCTTGCAGTGTTTCGAAACAGTTTTAATTGTTTCAAAGCTTCAGGTGTCCTGGCAGTGTTTTGAGATAGTCCTAATTGTTTCAAAGCCTCAATTCACGGTGCAGCGTTTCAAAACAGTATTAATTATTTCACTGCTTCAGATGATGCGGCAGTGTTTTGAGACAGTCTTACTAATTGTTTCAAAGCCTCAATTAAAGGTGTAGTGTTTTGAAACAGTCTCAATTGTTCCAAAGCGTCAATTAACAGTGCAGTTTGTTGAAGCAGTCTTAATTGTTCTGATGCACCAGCTATGCTAAGGTTTCCAAACAATCTGAGCCATTCCAATGCATCAGCGTTGTCAGTTGGTTTAATTTATTTTCCCCCATGCTGTGATTATCAGTCAAAATAGTCTGATGGCTAAAGCTCTGGGTTTCTGCTTGTGACTTTTAGCGATGTTCTGTTTTCCGAACTACGACGTCTTTTCGCTGTTATCAATGGGATGTAATATTTAATTTATTTATGACATTCATCACTCCAAGATGATGAATGTCATTGGTGTTCCGGAACAGTAGTTTCCAAGCCATTTAATTCGCTTCTATTTATTGAAGTTTATCCATGTCATATAAATTGTAATTGCCATAGCCATTGTATGTTAATTAGGCTGTAAACACCAGACAGTGAGTGCTTGCTAGTTTTGGTAGTGTCTGTAACATGTAACACCAGCTCCACATGTGGTTTTTGTGACATGGTTTTATTAACCTTTGTCTGTCTCCTAACTGAACTTATAAAACGAGAGAAAACTACAACAAACATGACAGGCAAGATATAAACCTAGTTTCAGACAAAAGGAAGAAGTATGGCCAGGGCTCTCTTACCTAGCAGTGGGTAATCTTTCTCCACTCCAGTCCAAAATGCAGCCAGTGTCTTTGACTGCAACTGCAGCTTCATTGTTGAATCATGGGTGACATCAATGAACTGTTCTTCCTCTGATGTGCTGAAGTCGGCAGGTGGTGTTGCACTGAAGGGGTCACGGATCCAGTCATATTCTTTGGGATCCTGCATCAGGAAATATCTCTGGAAATGTTTCTGAAGGGCAGAGATGTGTGCTTCCATGCATGGGATCACTGTGTTCTGCAGCTTGTTGTCTTCAATGAATGATTTCAGGTTCTCAGATGAGTCCACATTTCCATATTTCACTTGCTGCAGTTTTCTGATGAATGATGTGATTTTATCTGCCAGATGTAGGAGGTGTGTATTTGTGACCTGCAACTGCAAATTCACTTCATTGTGTTTCAGAAACATGTCACTGAGGTATGCAAGTTTCATGAGGATTTTAAAAATTGTGGGCAAGATCACTGCCCTCTTCCTTCAAAAAGATGCGGATTTCATCTCGCAGTTCAAAGACCCGTGACAGCACCTTTCCACGTGACAGTCATCGGGACTCGCTATGAAACAGAACAGCTGTGTGGTCGGAGCCCGTTTCCTCGCACAGTGCCGAAAAAATCCGGGCTTTGACAGGTCGTGTTTTTATGTAGTTGACTGTGGCAATGACTTTGGTCATTACATCGTTCAGCTCAGGACTCAGCTGTTTAGATGCCAGTGCTTCGCGGTGTATCATGCAGTGCGTCCACTGCACATCGGGGGAGACGCGCTTGTTGAGCGCTTGCAGCCCTCCTCATTTCACAGCCATAGCCTGCGCCACGTCTGTGCGGATCCCCACACAGTCCTCCCATTTCAGATTGGCCTCTTTCAAATAATAGTGAGTGATTCTAAGCAGTTCTTCTGCTGTGGCTCTGCCAGTAATTTGCTTGCAGAAAAGCAATTCCTCCGTCATGTCATTTCCATCTATGAATCTGACATAAGTTATCAATAAACAGTCTTTGTTACTGTCAGTGACTTCATCCATCTGCAGAGAAAAGCAGCTGTCACGCACCTTATCATTAAGCTGCTCCTCTATGTCCTTTGACATGTCATAAATGCGCCTGCCGATGGTGTTGTTGGACAGAGGAAAAGCCCTTAGTTTGCTGGCTGCAGAGTCATCAGGCATAGTTGAAACCATGTCCATAGCACAGGGAAGTATTAATTCCTCCGCTATTGTGTGCGGCTTTTTACACTGTGCCACTCAGTAGGCAACTTTATATGAGACGAGTTGGGCATTTGCTGGCACAGATGCAGCTTTAGTAAAGACATACTGTTGAGCATGGCAGTTTATGAGTTTTTGTCTGCTCAAACTCAACTGGCTTATCTTTGTGCTCTGGATGTTTTGTCTCCAAGTGGCATCTTAGCTTGCTCAGCTTCAAGCTGTCACAAGCTAGCACTTTAAGACAGACAATACACTGCGGTCTCTCCTCATTACCCACCGCTGTACAGGTGAAGCCAAAGCCAAGATATGTGTCATCATATTTTCTTTTCTTTGCCATGGAAGGAAATTGCTTTGGAAGCACATTTGGCAATGCTTCATCCTCTGCTTTGCGTCTACGTGGGAGCCCCGTCAAAAACTTGTCCATGTTATGCTAGCAGTGTCATTTATTGATTTATTCATTCATTCCACCCGTGTTTCCCTGCAATTGCTCTGCGCCCCCACTAGGAGGCGCGCCCTCCAGTTTGGGAACCACTGGTCTAGGTACTGACTTGATCTGAATGTGCCCTGGGAAGACTGTATAGAGGAGGCTTTTGAGAGAAAGCCCTCCAAGTACCAGGGACTTCTGGAGGATTGCAGGAGACAGGGGTGGTGAGCACACTGCCATCCAGTGGAAGTAGGTTGCAGAGGCTTCGCCAGCTGCTCTCTCTATAGAGTGTACACCCCTGCTGGGCATGAGTGGGCCACTCAGGAGGGCTGCCATCAGGACTGCAATTGAAGATGCAGAAAAAGCCAGGTGGCTGTGGATTAAGAGGTGTGAGCCGTGGCCTAATGCTGCTGGGACACAAATTGGGGCTTGTTCAACCCCAGCTGGGTCACCTAGGTGAGGGTGTATGATGCTGTGAGACCCAAAACACCCAATGAACCCAGGAAGCATCACTGATGATGCGTCCTGTTGCATCCATAGGATGTATCTTTCACCAAAAAAGAGAGAAAGAAAGGATAAAGTCGAAGTACATAGAAAAACAAAGAGGGAGAGAAAGAAACATAATGAGAGGCAAAGCAAAAGCTATGAGAGACAGGGAAATGAGTAATAGAGACAAGGAATAAGAAACTGAAATCATTGGATTTAAAATATTTCTGTGGTAATTGAAAGGTGGTTTGATGTACAAAGACCTGAGAAATAAAAAAATAAAACAGATACACTAGGATTATTTGAGCAACCATGTCTTGTTGCAACTGAAATAAACATTTAACTATATGCAGAGTAAATTACCACAAAGGGCAAAGAGTAATAAGCTGTATGCATACAAAAGCTGAAAGTACACTACTCAAAACAACCAGGACTCTGTATTACAAGGTTAGGAGTAGTCACAGACTGGTCCCTGACCACTTGTGCCTATAAATCTGAAAGGACTAATGGGGATCATGCATGTTCTGTGTGACTATAATCCTAAATCAGCGATAACAACCTGGACCTGATTCTGTTAACAGATCTTACCAATTTTACACCTGCAATGTTTTTAATTATTCTTTAACATTCTGTATTTTATTTTTCCCCTTTTAACTAGGAGTGATGGCTTCACAGATTTTAAGTTGAATTTAAGTAATGTTGATAGTTGCATACCTACTGTGACCCAATGATATTCAGATTTAGGATACAGTAGGATAACGCCATATTCATTTGGGATACAGTAGGGTAACACTATTTCCTGTGGCAATATGACAGAAATTCCTATTCAGGTAAGAAAATCTGATTGGTCACAGAATTTAGCTTAAGGTCATATATTTCTTATCTATGTGTACCGCCCCGCCATGCCACGGTAATAGACATGGGACTCCAAAATAATCTAAGCTCTCTATTTGGGGCACCCTGAGTTCTTCTCAATCACTTGCAAATTATAGCCACGATCCCTTGTCAACTCAATACCCTTCGTAATAAACACAATTTCCACTACAGCGTATAATAAAACATAGACATTTTACTGTCCAAGTTAGAAATCTTAAGCTTTACAAACAAATAAAATGACATAAAAACAGAAATATAAGAAATAATAAGCTTCTTAGCTTCAAGTTATGCAAATTAGTGTAATTCAAATGAAACAGGTGACCTTCTTCACTTTTAGTTAGCCGTCTCGGCTACCTCACCTTCGAGTGAGCTAACACTCTCTTACACAAACGCAATAACAGAATATTACCCAAAATGGTAAACATAGATAGGATAATGCACCATAACACCACACAATGTAATAACATTCACACAGATAAACAGCAATATCGTCAACTGAATTGAAGTTCAAACAACTAAATGTCCTATGCCGGCTTAAAACTTAAAATTACCCCCCTCGCTGCAGGCCTGTTCGTAGCTTGGGTACGTGGTGACCAGAAACTTAATGGCCGCTTCGCTCGAAAGCAAACAAAAATGCAAACCTTTATCTTGAAGTTTCGGAATAGAAACAACGTGTTTTCGTGCTTGAATGAGTGGAGCCACAGTGTCCTTCGCTTTGACTGTTATTAATGGTGTCGAGTTCTCCCTTCCATCCACCTTGTCCAGTTGAACAGCGAGTTCTACTTTTCCTCAACAAACTCAGTCTGCAAGGTCTTCTATGAGGCAGGCTACCCTCGTTTCTATAAGCACGGTAAACAAACAAAATACACAGTCCCCAGTAGCGTAGTTGTCTAACCGACAGCTTTTCCCGGTTACACTCCAGTCCAATTGCCTAGACGTGGACAGACTGTGCAGGTGTACATATACCGATAGCGCGAGCTCAGACTCATCGTCCGCTCCCCTTCCTCTTCTCTCCTTCTCTCCCGCTCACTCCCACCACTCCAGATTCAGGTTCAAGGGTCACAATTACCTCGCAACCAATAAACTTACAGAAAATAAATATTCAGACATTTAAAATTTAAATAAAAATACAGGCCATGAGAAAACACATTGCTAGCATAGTACATTATAATGTATTCTCATACATTTATACAAATTGGAAATAAAGAAAAATAACAAAATAATAGCACGAGCTACATATCCTTACGTATCGGCTACCAACGGGGACAACAAAGACAGTAGTCTTTTCTAAGACAAACGCATTTTGTTAAGTTTTGTACAGACATTGCAGTTCCGATTCAGTGCATGCAGTCATGTGCGTCAACTCGGTCGCACAAAGACTCAGTCGCACTAAAACAAGGGAGTCCATCTGTGGGAGTCCAGTGAGGGAGGTCAGTGCTCCCACCTTTACCCTTCCCCACTCCTTGTTGTCTGTGCCTTGCTGTGTGTTAGTATCCCATCCCTGTTCACTGCTGTTTCCCATACAGAAGGCAATTCCATCGTTGCAGCCCTGCTTGGCGACAGAACATCTCCAACCTCCTCTATTACCCCTCAGCAACTCCCTCTGATGCCCTCACCGTGGCAGGGGGGTTATGGAACTGTCAATCTGCCACACGGAAGGCTGACTTCATTTTAGCATACGCCTCCCACTTCTCTCTCAAATTCCTCGCGCTTACAGAGACCTGGGTTATGCTGGACAACACAGCTACTCCTGCAGTCCTCTCCTCTTCCTTCTCGTTCTCCCCCCAAGGCCATCTGGCCGAGGTAGCACGACTGGTTTGCTCGTTTCTTCTTCTTGGAAATTCTCTGCTTTTCCTCACTCTCACCTTTCCATTTCCACCTTCAAATGCCACTCTGTAACTGTGACATGCCCTGCTAAACTCTTTATTATTGTCATCTACCATCCTCCTGGGCCTGTCGGCAACTTCCTGGAAGAGCTGGACTCCCTGCTCAGCTCCTTCCCAGAAGATGGAACCTCACTGATCCTTCTAGGTGACTTCAAAATCCACCAAGGAGCAACCCAGTCTACTGCATTTCTTCCACTGCTCCCCTTTTCAACCTCTCCATGTAGCACTCTCCTCCAACTCACAGAGCTGGCAACATCCTTGACCTGGTCTTCCTGAGGAATTGCTGCTCCTCTGATCTTGTGGTGACTCCTCTTCATAAGTCTGACCATCATTTCATCTCTTTCTCCCTCCCTCTGTCTCCCCTTTCCCTCTCCTCTCCCTCCACCACATCTGTGTCAGCCTGCCGCAATCTCCATTCCCTGTCACCCTCCTCCCTTGCATCTGCTACCCTTGCTTCTCTCCACACCCTTGATGAGTTCTCTAACCTCCCCACTGATTCTGCATCTTCCTCTCTCCTCTCCTCTCTCTCTTCAGCTCTTGATTCTCTCTGTCTTCTAGTTTCCAGGCCTGCACGTCAATCTCCTCCTAATCAATGGATGACCGGCATCCTCCGTATTAGTAGGGCCAAGCTTCGGGCAGCTGAGAGGAGGTGGAGGAAATCCAGAGTGCCTTCTGACTTCACATCCTACCGGTCTCTCCTCACTGCTTCCTTCTGTTCTATCACTTCTGCAAAAGCTAATTTCTTTCAATCTACGATTCATACATCCTCAAATCCTCGTCAGCTATTCTCCCTTCTCACCTCTCTCCTCAGCCCCCCTTCTCCCCAAACTCAATCCTCCTTCTCTGCGGATGACTTTGCATCTTACTTTGATGGTAAGATTGCAGACATCTGCAACACCTCTCCCCCTCTACACCTTCCTTGTCCTTCTCCACTTTCTCCCCTCTTACCGACACTGAGGTCTCCAAGCTTCTCCTTTCCCACTGTCCTACCACTTGTGCTCTTGATCTCATTCCTTCATCCCTCCTCTAGTCTCTCACCCCAGCCATCACCCACCTTGTAAACTCCTCCTTGTCCACTGATTGCTTCCCCTCTCCCTTCAAGCGGACTCACATCACCCCACTATTGAAGAAACTAACCATGCTCTGTCATCCATAACTATCGCCCTGTATCCCTACTCCCCTTACCCTCCAAAACTCTAGAGCATGCTGCCTCTAATCATCTCTCCCTCTTCTTTACTTAGAATAATCTCCTGGACCCCCTACTAGTCTGGTTTCAGACCTGGTGACTTGACTGAGACTGCACTTCTCTCGGTCAGTGAATCTCTCTACACTGTACGGGCAGGCTCTCTTTCTTCAGTTCTGATCCTCCTGGACCTGTTGCTGCCTTTGACACTGTCAACCACTCCATCCTCCTGTCCTCCCTGGCTGCTATGACCATGGCACTGCCCTTGACTGGATTGAGCCCTACCTCTCCAGTCGCTCCTTTCAGGTTGCCTGGGATGGTACAGTATCGGCACCCTATCTGAGTGCTACAGGAGGCTCTGTTCTTGGCCCACTTCTCCTCTCTTTATACCCATTCTCTTGTCATCTCTCCCCATGGCTTGTCCTACCGTTGTTATGCTGATGACACCCAACTCATTTTCTCATTCTCTCCCTCTGACTCACAGGTCTCCACTCAGATCTCTGTTTGTCTGTGGGATATTCAGAGTTGGGTGGACACCCACCATCTTAACCTCAGCCAAGACAAGTCAGAGCTTCTCTTCTTTCTGGCCCCATTCTCTCCTTTGCTGGACCTCTCTATCCCCTTGGGTCACCGTCATCCTGTGCCATGAACCTTGGAGTGGTGTTCGACAGCAAACTGACCCTCTCTGAGAACATAGCAGCAGTGAGCCGGGCATGCAGATACTTCCTGTATAACGTCAGGAGAATCCGCCACTTTCTCACCACCTACTCCATGCAGCTAGTCCAAGCAATGATACTCTCCCACCTGTACTACTGCAGCTCCCTCCTTGCTGGTCTTCCAGCATCTACCATCAGACCTTTGCAGCTCACCCAGTATTATAACTTCTCGTCTGGTCTTCAGCCTTCCCAGACGTGCCCACATCACTCCCCTCCTCACTGACCTCCACTCCACTACCTGTCTCGGCTCGCATCAGATTCAAAGAATTGGTGCTTGCCTTCCAGGCTGTTAAGGGGACAGCCCCATCCTACCTTCAGAACATCATCAGACCCTACATGCCTTCCCATTCCCTCTGCTCTGCATCTTCAGCGTGCCTGCTGCTCCCTCCTTTGCATGCCTGTACTTCCCAGTCACGTCTGCTGTCTGTTCTGGCTCCCTGCTGATGGAATGACCTTCCCACAGAGGTCAGAACAGCAGATAGTCTGTCCACCTTCAAGCGCAGACTGAAGAATCAGCTCTTCAGGACATACCTCTCTGTTTCCCTCCCTAGCTCCCCCACTTAGCCATAAGTTTCACTTGTAGCAACCTAATTGTTGTTGGCATTACTGATTTTTTTTGCTTTGTTTCTTCAACAGGTCATCCATAGGGTCCATGCTAACCCTCCTGGCACTTGTGACTTTTACCCCCTCTAGCACTTTAACACTCTTGTCCCGAAAGAAATGCACATTGTGTTGTAAGTCGGTCTGGATAAGAGCATCTGCTAAATTCCTATTATGTAAATGTAATGTATACGGAGAATATGCAGTAGCCTATGTGCAAAGATTGATGAACATAATCCCGAACCAAATTTCACAAGCACAAGTTCTACCCGGAAACCTTTAAACTGTAAGCTGTTAAGAAGTTAGTAACATTATGCGCTAATCTTAGCTCAATCTGATTCGCGTCTGACTGAGTCAGTCACTCTATGGCGAGAGCACATGACACAAAGGAGCTTTTTAAAATAAACATATAGAAAACTACCCTTATGCATTTGGGGTTTTTAATGCTTTTTTCCACGTTTTACCCCGTAGTTAGCACGAACGTTTGCAGGAACATTTTGATAGGTCAAATAGGATAGGTAAACTCACACACGGAAAAATTCTAGGAACTCACAGCAGAGTTCAATGGACACAATAAATGGGAAGTGCTTAGCAGATTGGAGGAACTTGTTAATGATGGAAAAGAGGGCTCTTGGGTTATCCTGTCCTTGGTGTAATACCTGGTCTTAGCTTCATTGAGAGATTCCTTATAGGTTTTGGCATGGTCTATGTATGCTAGTGAATGGACTGTTAGGCCAATTTTCCTGCTAAAGCCGCTCCAGCTGACTGCCAGCAGCCTTCCTTTTGCCAAGTTCAGGCGTGAACCATGGGGCAGAATGGAAGAAGGAAACAGTTTGTGTCTATAGAGGGGCATTGAGAGAGTCAGAAAGATGAGCTTTATTATTGCAAAACCAGATCTTTGGGAGATGAGTTAGCTAACTCAGCACAAATCTTAGATTGTAATATGTTCATCAGAGCAACTGTATTAATGTTCCTATATGTAATGGGGCAAGAGGAATGGCGACAGTGAAGCAATACTAAATAGGACACTGCACATTAGACAGAGAGGTGTCAGAGTATATGTGGGAACGTTAACATGCTGAGTAAGATCAAAGCAATTAAGCAGATAACAGGACATAAAATAAATACATGTATACAAATATGATTAGATTAGAGTAAGATAATCTTCATTAAGCAAGTAAAAAAAAACCATACATAATACTGTGTAACTGTATTTACATAGTATGTAACTGTGATTAAAAATCCACGCCCTGGAAAAACATCTTTCAGAATAAAACCTTTGCCTAATGGCCTAATAGCAGAACAGTACAGTAAGATATGCTTAAGAGTCAGAGGAGTCTTGCAAGAGCCACTCAATGGTGGTTCTTCACCTTTTAGTAAGTGCACATGTGTAAGTCTTGAGTGAACATTAACGTCATAATAAATAAAGCAAAATGACAATCTACATCACTCTTAAGCTTGTACACTCAAGCTCATGGACCTTTGAAAACGTTTTTTGTTCACATCCTTAAACTCTTGAAAGTCTTTCTGAAATGCTTCTACTAGAGAATAATCCTTAGGAGGGTGCCAGGGAAGTGAGAATTTAATAAAATTGGTCTGATTCCAGTGGTCTTAGGTATTGATTCCCTGTTTAACATCCGGCACTCCAAATACTGAACCCAAATGACACTCATCACTTAAATATGTTAAATAACAGAAATTGTTTTATTGTAATTGTTACTATTAAAGATTAAAGTTTGATTATGATCTTAATTATCAAATTTGTTAGTAGAAACTGAGCAGTCTGGTGGATCAAGCTTTCTCAAAAATACACACTCAACTGGAACAAATTAAAAAGGTTGATTGGACAATTAACACTAAGAAAAAGACAAATTTCAGCCTAGGTTACAGACCTGGTACACAGTCCATGGATCACAAAGTGAATCTCAAAGTCAGCTGGCCATGACTGAGAACAAAGGGAGAAGATGCTCTCAGGAGAAGACAGAATAATGGTTTCCACAGAAACATCAGTACAACTGCCATCAAAGCTCTCTTGAATTGATACTGCATTGCGATTGTCTTCAAATTCCAATATGATGGTCGGGACATTGGACACTCTCGCTTCTAAACCTGGCATACAGGACACATGCAGGCGCTCTCTATTTCACACCCACTTTGAAATGTACAATGCACGCAAGAATTCTCTCTCTGCCTCTCTTAGCATGATAACCGCATGCTGAGTAACTCTCTCCTCCACCACCACCCGAGAGAATCATTTAAAATACTTTGTAATTTTAGTGAATTGAGGGACAATTTTAATATGAATTAATATATTTTCAAAATACCTTGGCTAATCTTGGCGTGTGATGCGTCAATCATCTCGTTCACCTTGGTCACCTTGTGTATGCTGCAGATGTTTTTCTGTATGTGTATAGATATTTTTGTTTTAAGGTATCCAATCGTGTTATATGTGTGAAGTGGAGAAACGAAAATTTCAAGTGTCCAAAATGTCTTTAAGGTCCACAAGAAGAAGCCATGCTGGTTCACTCTCTGGCACTTTTGAACCAGTAAACACCAGTTTTCATATGCGTTTCCCCCTACACTCTTTCGGGTGGCAAAATATAGAAAAATGGACAGTGGACAATCAGACTTGTAAGTCCACTTATGATAAGAGAACTGTCCAATTAGGTTGTACAGTTCAAAGTGCAAAATATATCTTTGTAATTGGAACATCAAGACACAAAAACAACTCCAGAGACACAATTCCCTCAAATAGGTCATGAAGCATGCCAGGTGTCCTGTCAGCACATGAAAACATTTCAACTTATTTGTTAAGAAACTCTGCCTTTTCACACCAAAACAATGAGAACCCACCAATTGAATGGGCACCCAAATTATCAGCTACGACACTAACAACTGTACCTTTTATGTTCTTTCCAATTACAGGGACAAAGGACCCTTCCTCTCTTTCCTCAAAAAGGACTGTAAAGAGTGGGACAAAAGCTGCCTCATATCCATATTTCTGTATATCAGCAGCCTTGCACAGCACAGCTAAATACAGTGTGTACGGAAAGTATGCAGACCCCTTCAAATTTTTCACTCTTTGTTTCATTGCAGCCATTTGCTACAATCGAAAAAGTTCTTTTTTTAAATTTTATTTCTCATTAATGTACACTCAGCACCCCATCTTGAGAGAAAAAAAGAGAAATGTAGAAATTTTTGCAAATTTATTAAAAAAGAAGACCTTACAGCTCACAGTGCATGTCAGAGCAAATGAGAATCATGAGGCCGAAGGAACTGCCCAAGGAGCTCAGAGACAGAATTGTGGCAAGGCACAGGTCTTATATAGGACAGGTGTATGCCTTTCCTAATCAAGTCCAATCAGTTTAATTAAACACAGCTGGACTCCAATGAAGGAGTAGAACCATCTCAAGGAGGATCAGAAGAAATGGACAGGATGTGAGTTAAATAGAAGTGTCACAGCAAAGGGTCTGAATACTTATGACCATGTGATATTTCAGTTTTTCTTTTTTAATAAATTTGCAAAAATTTCTGCATTTCTCTTTTTTTCTGTCAAGATGGGGTGCTGAGTGTACATTAATGAGAAATAAAATGAACTTTTTTGATTTTAGCAAATGGCTGCAATGAAACAAAGAGTGAAAAATTTAAAGGGGTCTGAATACTTTCCGTACCCACTGTAAATTGAATTCAATGTAGATCTGAACTGTGGTGGAACTTTTGCAAATAGCCAATACACTGTGGTAACTGGAGTTTGATAAAAAAAAAAAAAAAAAAAAAAACAAAGGTTCAGGAGACATTTCCAGGGCCAGCTCAAGCCATTTTGGTGTGAGATTTGGATTTGTTGCCCAGTACTGCCTCATCACCATCTACTCATTCTACAGTAAAAAATATGACACCACAATGGTTTCATGAAAAAATCTACAATTACCTCTCAAACAAACATATCATGTATCAAAGAATGAATAAATTAAATATTACCAACTACCTTTACCTGTTAGTAACATCCAAGACACACAGTACTGTACAGTATGAGTGATTATACTATACATGTTGATTTTTTTTTTTGTGTGTGTGTGATTATTATTGCAGCCCAGGAATTTCAGGAATTTTTGTTTCAACTTTTTATTTTTCAATTACTATGTTCAAAAATATAGTACAAATAAAGGATATTTTAGGTCAGTGCGTTATGAGTGACAATGTATGCTTTCTGAATGAGAATTGTTGCCTCTGTTATGGTCTAATGAGCTTCTTTTGAGACATGTATGAAGTGTTTTGGGGGTTTGAGTGAGTTTTGGAGGTGAGATTAACTGTTTTGCCAAGATGCATGTTGGTAATGCAGACTGTATGAAGAGTTTTGGAAAAGTGGCTTGAGTATTGACCGCTGCTTGTTAGCAATTGAAAAAAAACTGTAAGATGTGATGTTGATGAGAACTTGTGGCCAAATGCAGGAGAGAGGGAGAACTAGAACTATTATTGCAGCCCTGGAATTTCAGGAATTTTTGTTTCAACTTTTTATTTTTCACAATTACTATATGCAAAGATAGGTGAGATTAACTGTTTTGCCATGCATGTTGGTAATGCAAACTGTATAAAGAGTTTTGAAAAAGTGGCTTCAGTATTGACCGATGCTTGTTAGCAATTGAAAAAAACTAACACCGGTGTAGATAACAAGATCGTGGTTTTCCGAAGTGCAGATGGCGTGACTGCAGTGTCAGACTTACGGGGGAATCAAGTACCAAAGCAAACTATTTGTTTAATTTACTGGTGTGGATGTGGATTCCCTTTGGATTATTACTGTAGGCGACCTCTGTTTTTGTTTAAATATAGCAGGTAATTTGCTCCAGAGTTTTTACCTTACCAAATAAAGCTGGAAAATTCGCATCAGAGTTGCCAATGTGGTACAGGGTAACATGTGAATATTGAACAAGCGTTCAATGCGTGGTTCTTGAACAAGCCTTTGATATGGTCACACTCCTCTATACAGCACAATATTAGCCTAATTATTCCGCTGTCAACTACAGGGACACGACAGTAGGCTCCTGCATGGTGTGTGCTTAATCACCCGCTCCTCCCCAGGATTTTTAAGGGCGCTACCGGAAACAAGTTCGGCTATTTTGACATCTGATGAAAGCGAGTACTTCATACTAAAAGTATGTCTTAAGCCTATTAATTTTGTTTCTTTTTACCACTACCAAAAACCACTAAATCCTGATGAAGACACTGAAAAACCTTGCAAAAAGTTAAAAAGTGTACTGATTTACAGTTTTCTTGGATCAGTTCGGGTCCGTCCATCAAGAAAATCTGGAAAGTGAGAATCATTTTTCTTTTCCAAAATGGGAAATTTCATGTACCATATTTTGATATGTTCGATTATTTTATTTTCTTTAACCGACGTTTTGGGTAAGTAAAGTCAATAAAGGAGAACAGTATTCGACCTATACCTTTCACTGCTTACGTTTTTTATGTTTTTTTTTTTTTTTTTTTTTGTTCTCAAACAGATTTGCTTGATTTGTGTTTGTATTATTCACAGTGTAGCCGCTGCATTCTCTGTATGCATCTATTCTTATTTGTAATGTATTTCAAGGTTGATATTCTAAATATATTAACTGGGAAACCTGACTGCCTTCTGAGTTGGAACAAAAGAGACGGCCCTTTTTATTTGTGGTATATTAGTCAGTTAAAAGTATTACGTTCGTTTTAAGAATGCAAAGCCTAGTCGAGTGTAATTAAAATCATAAGTTCTCATCTCCTAACTTGCGCTCCGATTTAGAGTTCGACGAGGCATTTTCAGCGACTTTAAATGAAATGCAATGAACGTGTTGAATTAACTACATGCCTTATAGCAGGTTATCTGTCGAAATATCGTTCTCAAGACTTATAGCAGTGTAAAACTCTAGATTAGTTTCCTGTTTTGTAGATAGAAGTGCAAGCACATGTGAGGGTTGTTTATTTTAAGGAAATTGTAGATGTATGCACACGTCTTGGTCGGTAGGCTGTAATGAACATAAACCACTTGGTAGTTTGATATTGCACTGTAAAGATGAACACGCACATACTCACACGTGTGTATATTCTATGCGTGGCTGAATTGCTTTTGGTGATTTAATCTGATTTGGCTACATCTGAGCAGAGGCTCAGTCAGACAAGCTGGGTCCTGAACTTCTGTTGCAGACCTTGAGAGTAGTTTCACAGTGACAAAACTCACACTACACTGCACAGTCTCGTTTAAACTAGTCATGCATTCCTTGACAGGCCTGACTATGTCAAAATAGTTAAGGAATACTGCTTCGAGGTAAGGACGGGAATTGATTGAAAGGTTTAGAGTGTATCTTTCAGATGCTTAAAATGTAGAAAAGGGAACTAATTCAACAAAACAGACATGCTCAACTTCTTTGTAATGATCTGGCTCCTAGCCTACTTGAGCATTTGTATTTATGTCCCTGACTGTAAAATTTGGTGTGTCTAGCACTGCAATCACCAGATTGTTTTCATGGCTTCCATTAGCTTACATCAGTAGAATAAGCATCTTTGGGTTTCATATGTGTACAAGCAGATGGCAGAGTAAGCTCCATATTCACCACAGAGCCAGTGTGTAGCTGAGTGTGCACATCAAAACTAGACAAAATGGGAATATTAGAGTGCATCACAGTGCATCCTGAGTGAATTCTGCTCCTCTTTCAGGGTCCAATATCTGCACCTCGCGAGGCGTTAGCACCTGCAAGCAGTGCCTAGCCATCCACCCCAGCTGTGCATGGTGCTTCCAGGAGGTAAGACCCAAGCGTCACACCACCTGCATACCCACAAACATACACGCACACTATACACATGCACACCACACACACGTACACTGTGAAGATACGCACATCACACATGCACAACATGCATACACACATATGCACATCACACACACATGCACACACACAAATGCACATGTACATATACCATACTCACACACACCAGACACTAAACACATGCACACACACCACACACACAAATACACAGACACACCATGCACACCACACATGCATGCACGCACACACACACATCCTGCATGCACTCCACATGCATGTGCATTGTACACAGTCATGCTCCCTGTGATGGCTGAGATGGAGCAGAACTTTGCCAGCTGCCAAACCTTCATCTTGTGCAGACCTGCCATGTGCAGTCAATGTGCAGCAAGCATATGTATCCTAAATGACTAATGGCAGCAGTCAGAGGTTGATACTTAAGTCATTTTGAACTGCATTACTGAGGCAGAACCACTCAGGTTTAGCTGTAAATCACACGCATCACAATTTTCATGTCCTTCTGCCATGAGGTGACCTAATCGACTTGCACAAGCGTTCCTGTGAGTTATGAAATTTCTTTTCTGCATGTTTGTGCTTGGGAACATAGTTTGTGCTGTGAGGGGATGGATATTGACAATTGGAATTATTAGTAGTCAATCCGGGCTGTTGTTCTTTAACTGAACAGCAAAAAGCTTTTCAAAAGCTTCGTAAGGCTAAGAACATCTTTATCTGCCTCTTACGATCATTCTTAAAATAACGTGGGTTTCTGAAGCACGTTCATAGCTAAAGTGTTTCTTTAGTTCGTTGGTAAGTGAGAGATCTGCATCACTGGTTCACAAAAAAGAACCACTTTAGCAACTCAGTTGCAGCGTCTGACCAAGCACCAAACAGAATGCACATGCACTCATGATGCAGTCTTGCAATTGCAGGCTACAATTGGCTAATAAGTATTATTGCCTTATATTTAGTTTTTTTAAAGCCAGTTGAGAGTAAATACTTTTCAAAATATGCAATCATAAACTATCTGTGTTTGAATATGATTTTGAACACAGTTTCTATAAAAGTAGACATGATAATGATTTTAATGTCATTATTAATAAAAGGGTGTTAGGTAATTATTCAAGAAGTTTTCATTAATTAAATGGATTGCTTCACATGTATAGTTCCATAAACAAACTGTCCTGCCAAAACATTGCCACCCCTGCATTGTGGAGAAAGGATGTATTGTCATGTTGTGAGACATAAAAGAATATGTTTGTATTGGGTATAAATGCTGCGACAGGTATCAATGTCAATCCACTAGATCACTACACCGATGAGAGCACCCTGGTTAAATATTGGCTAGGAGGACCTAACATCCTATAAGCAGCTGTTTTAAATTTGCAAGTAATGCATGATAGCCAGAGCATAACACTAACAAAATGGGCTAGCGGCAGACAGTCTGCAAAATAAGAACAATTTTTTTCTTAATTACTTAGGGTATTATTTATACAGGGTATTGTTTCAATATGTATATGTTAATTTAAGAAATATGCTGGGAATCTACATTTTTAAAAGTTTTTAATGTTGTCACAATATATTCTCATTTATACACTTTATATTTCAGTATTAATTGGATAAAAACTATTAATGTATGACCTCACTGCATCAATTTGTCAACTAGCAATGATTTAGCGGGGATGCACTTTATGATGCAGCTCTATGGAAAGTTCTCTTAAGAGTCTGTCTGACGAATGTATTTGAGACATGTGTTTGTTGTTGTGATGCTGTGGCGATATAAAGCTGTGGTGCTGCCATGTAATGGTTCTGTGGTGCTATGGTGGTGTAGTGCTGTGGTCCTGTGGTGCTGTAGTGTTGTGGTGCCGTATAACTGTGTTGCTGTGGTGCTGTGGCATTCTGATGCTGTGTTGCTGTAGCGTTTTGGTTAGGAATGGGCATTGATAAGATTTTATTGATACCAATGCCATTATCGATTCTGCTTATCCGTCTGATTCTTTATCAATTTCTTATTGATTCCTGATCAATTTTCTGTGTGGAAAAAATTAGTTCTACACAGGTTTTCAGCGTCAACGCAGCTGTTATATTATCTCTGAGTCTGAACACAGAGTAGAATGTCCCCCTAATAACATTTGCAAATGTTAAAAGAAAATGCAATGCTCCTTTTCTTAAAAGGAGATAACTTGGAAAACATATAAAACTGACTGTTAAAATAAACAAATCTTCTGTAGAAAAACAGGCATGTATGCCTAGTAACATTTGAATAAATTACAGTATTCCAATTACAAGTTTCCATCAGCATAGACAAAGGTTAATATTGTATACTAAACGTAAAACATAAGACAAAAATCAGATGAAACAATTTTCGTAAACTAAAATAAAATAATCAATAAAACAGAATGAAAAACTGAAACTAAACGAAACTATAACAATACTGTCTAAAAATTTAACTGAAATAAAATAAATAACATTAAATATTTTTAGTTTTCGTAGCTAATAAACTACACCCTCTAAGACAATGGAAACTCCTGTCTCAGACCTGCGTGAGTTTAGATACTCCAACCGCGAGGTGGTATGGTGTGGTATGGTGGTATGGTGGTGGTATGGTTCTGTGGTGCTGTGGTGTTGTGCTCCTGTAGTGCTGTGGTCCTGTAGTTTTGTAGTACTGTGGTGCTGTGGCGCTATAGTACTATGGTTCTGTGGTGCTGTATTACTGTAGAGCTGCAGTGTTGTGTCCCTGTTGTGCTGTAGTGTTGTGGTGCTGTAGTGTGGTGCTGTGGTTCTGCAATACTGTGGTCCTATAGCACTATGGTTCTGTAGTGCTGTATTACTGTGGTGCTGCGGTGTTGTGTCCCTGTGGTGCTGTAGTGCTGTGGCACTGTTGTGCCATGGTGCTGTGGTTCTGTAGCACTGTGGTGCTATTGTACTGTGCTGAAGTACTGCATTGCTGTAGTGCTTAAGTGCTGTGGTCATTTAGTGTTGTGCTGTGTTGCTGCAATACTGTGATGCTATAGTGCACCATGCCATAGTGCAGCGTTGCTGTGATGCTGTAGTAATTTGGCATGGAAGTTATGTGGTCCTGTAGTGTTGTGCTGCTGTAGTGCTACCTTAGTGCTGTGGTTCTGTAATACTGTGGTGCTGGGGTGCTGTACTGCTGTAGTGTTGTGGTGCTGTAGCACTGTGTTGCTGTGGTGCTGCAGTATTGTACTCTGTGGTGCTGAAGTGCTGTGGTTCTTTAGTGTTGTGGTGCTGTAGCGCTGTGTTGCTGTATTGCTGCAATACGGTGATGCTGTAGTGCTGCGTTTCTGCAGTAATTTAGTGCGGAAGTGCTGTGGTTGTGTTGCGGTGCTGTAGTATGTGGAGCTGAAATACTGTGGTGCTGTATTACTGTGTTGCAGTGTTTCTGTAGTGCTGTGGTTCTGTAGTGCTGCAGTGGTGTGGTGCTGTAGTGCTGTTTTGCTTATAGCGCTGTGGTGATGTGATGTTGTGAAACTGTGGTGCTTCACTGCTGTGGTAACTTAGAGCTTTGGTGCTGTTGTGCTGAAGTGCTGTGATTCTGTAGCACAGTGGTGCTTTAGTGCTGTGGTACTATAGTACTATGATGGAGTGTTGTGATGCTGCAGTCCTGTGGTGTTGTAAAGCTGTGGTGCTGTAGTGCTATGGTGCTGCAGTTCTGTAGTGTTGTAGTGCTGTGGTGGTTCAGTACTTTGATGCTTCTGTGTTGTGGTGCTGCAGTGAAGTAGTACTGTGGTGCTTTGGAATTTTGGTGCTGCAGTGCTATGTTGCTGTAGTATTATGGTGCTGTAGTGCTGTGGTACCTTAGCACTGTGGGAGTGTTGTGCTGTTGTATTCCGGTGCTGTGGTTCTGTAGTTCTGTGGTGCTGTAGTACTGAAGTGCTGTGGTGCTGTAGTGCTGTATTGCTGTGGTGCTGCAGTGCTGCGGTGCTGAAGTGCTTTGGTCCTGTAGTGTTTTAGTGCTGCAGGGCTGTACTGCTGTGGTGCTGAAGTGTTGTGGTCCTGTTGTGCTGTGATGCTGTGGTGCTGAGGTGCTGTAGCACTGTCGTGCTGTAGTTTTGTGATGCTGTTGTGCTTCGGTGCTATGGTTCTGTAGCGCTGTTGTGTTGTATTGTAGTGCTGTGGTGCCTTTGAGCTGTAGTGATGTGGTAGTGTAGTACTGTAGTACTGTTCTGTACTAGTGTAGTGCTCTGGTTCTTGGTTCTCTAGTGCTGTAGCACTATGGTGCTGCAGTACTTTGGTGCTGTGTTGTAGCACTGCATTGCTGTGGTGCTGTAGTACTGTGGTCCTGTAGTTCTGTGGTTCCTTTGCACTGTTGTGCTGTGGTACTGTAGTACTGTGGTGCTGTAGTGCTTTGGTTCTGTGGTGCTGTATCACTGTGGTTCTTTAGAGCTGTGGTGCTGTAGTGTTTTCGGTCTGCGGTGCTGTAGCTTCTACGTGTAGTTTTGGTATGATTGTTGGCCAGAGGGGCTGATTTGAGTATTTTTTAAACTGTTGATCCCTTGGGATTTTCATGCACAGCAGTCTCTAGAGTTTACTCAGAATGGTGTGACAAACATCCAGTGAGTAGCAGTTCTGTGGATGGAAACGCTTTGTTGATGAGAGAGGTCAGTGAGAATGGCCAGACTGGTTCGAGCTGACAGAGAGGCTACAGTAACTCAGATAGCTACTCTGTATAAATGTGGTGACAAGAATAGCATCTCAGAATTTTAGGGATTTGTTTTAGTGTGCCTCACACAGGGCACCAAAAATGTAAGGAATTTGTTTGGTATTCCTGACAACAGGGGGTGTCGCTTACGTGGAGGAAATTCTATAACATACTCTACTAAAAATGGTTCATTCAGTTACAACCAAATTAAAAACATTAATGATTGGACGAAACATAAAGGCATTTGGAGTTCTTTGGAGCTGCAGAGGTTGGCAAATATTAAACATATGTGCAATATTAATAAACCTGTTTTCAATAACAAAGGGCCTCATTCACCAATATCTTCCTAAGTTTTTTCTTAAATTTGTTCTTGAGAAAGGTCCTAATAAAGTCTACGTCAGATTCATGAAGCGTTCGTAAACGGTAGAATTGTTTACACTTTTGTTCTTATAATGAGGAATCCCATTGTCCTCGTAAGTTGAAAGCGCATGCCAGTTTTTCCCAATTAGCATAGGTAAACACCCCGCCAATCCCTATAAAAGGGCATGAGACTGCGGGGCCGTGTGCACGCACAGCACTCACACACAGAAGTTGAAAAAGTTGAGAAGTCAAGAATGCCCAAACGCTTACACAGATCGCATCAACTCTGGCCACAATCTCCGAGACACTTAAAGAAATTAATACAAATAAAAAAAATAAAGATATGCACTGAAATCTGTTTGATTTTTTTAAAGTGATGTGTTTCTTTCTTGAGAGTAATTGTAAGCTATAAATAACCACACTGTAAAAGTCAAATTAATTTGAAAGCATTTATTTACAAACGAGCAATTAATTGCTGTCAAACTTGGACAGCAAGTCTGTTGTCCGGTCCCAGGAGTGGGTCGGGACGCATATCTTCGTTGTTGGGGCTGAAGGGGAAGTGAAGATGCCAATGGTGCGCTTGATGGTGGAGCAAGTATGTGCTTGCTGCTGATTGAAGGACACCTCTTGGTGAGTCTGAGGGTTGGTGAGTAGTGTCATTAACCAGGGGTCAGGGCATATTGTTGATCTCCTAATATAGCAAGTCATTATAGGAATAGAAGCCCACTGTTGCTGGGATTTGTAATTACTCAGTGTACCAATGAGCCATGCAGCCAGCAGTTCCTTGTTCGAGGCGCATACCCACAGAAATGTTTTGTAAAATGTAGGAGTCATGTGCTCCTCCTGGGAAGCGGGAGACCATATTCAGAAGGTGGTTCAGGAGTCACAGATGAGTTGTACATTTATGGAGTATTATTGCTTGTGGTTGAGATATGGGAACGGATCTGGACAGGGTGACTTAATGCGCACATGCGTGCAGTCTATTGCACAGATGGTGTTGGGTAGACCAGCAATAGAATGGAATTCTCTCTTGACTGGGACCTGTTCTTCTGCTGCATAGGGGAATATTATGTATTGTGTAGCCAGTTGATTTATTCATCCACGACTTGCAGGAGAGCGTGGCTAAATTAACATAATTGATGTGAATTTAAGTGTTAGCGTAGTGTTTATTTATTTTAAAAGACCATAATGCTTTGTAAAATAATGACAAAAAGTATTTAAAAATATTATAAATGATAAAAAAAATATTATCCTAATTTAAATACTGTAATATTATACAACTGTAGAATTAAAGAAAACGCAATACCCAATTTTTTTGCACAAACATGTCAGCACTCAAATGTGCGTAAGAGTGCTCTTGAGTGTGCGAAGATTGTTCTTACCTAAGAACAAATCCCAAATAAGAAAACATTGGTGAATGTCAGAATCTTCGTGAAAACTGCGTAAGTGAATTTTGAGAAGAAAATTTAAGAAAAATGGTTGGTGAATGAAGCCCAAAGTTTATTGAACACAAGTACTAACCGGAAAAGCAAAATTTTTTACAATGAAGTACAATAAATGGTGTGCGTGTGTGTGTGTGTGTGTGTGCGCGTGCGCAAGTGTTTATGTGTGCATGCCAGTGTTTATGTGTGCATAAGGTGTGCTCCCTGCACACGTGTTCATGAAGAACAAAGAAAAAGAGATGGTGGGAGTTTTAAACTTAGCTGAAGCTAAGCGTTCTTTAAAAATGACACATGCAGTGTGCTAAAATGGATGTAATATATAGATCACTAATGCTGGGTTGCTGAAGATCTATTTCTAGTCATCAACTAAGATGTGGTATCAGAAGTTGTCTGTGAAAGCCTAAATGATATGTCCAATTAAAACAAAAAGAAGAGAAAAAAATTCTGAAAAGTAAAAAAAACACACACTTAAGTGCACACTTAATTCATGGGTTGTAGATCGCATGCAAAACCTGGTTTGGGTGAGATATTTGCCAAATAATGCTGTGCGCCGCTCAGCCCAGAGTCAGCTCAACAGCAATCAAACACAATGTTTACAGTAATGAACCAGTTCATCACATTCATTTATTAACATAACAATTTGCAGCTAAGTTATTTTGTCAATCTGTGCCCATTGTTACAGCCTTACTTTTGGGTTTTCTCTGTTGTTTAAATGGGTCCAGTGCGTTCCTTTTGTTTTGTTACAGTGAGTCTCAGGTTTTCCAGGGCACAAAGTTGATTGCTTGTTCTCTCAGGGATGAAATGAGAAGGACTTATTCTTCTGGTGTCCGATTCCATTGTTTCTCTTCACACAGCAGGATCCTACTTGCAGGCTGCTGGCCTCCAGGAACTTACAGGTCTTTGTTCTGCTGGATTCCAGATTTGCTGCGTGGCTCTCTGCTGCAGAGTTCCACTCGTCTTGCAGTCTTGTGACTGTGTCTTTCTGCTCCTCGAAAGCTGACCACCGGGGTTCCAAGCTACCTTGTAGGCTATGTTGAGTGGGCCTTGTTAAATGGAGAGTTTTCGTGCATGCAAGGCAGATGAGGTCGAGATTTCTTGGCATGTTATTTGCTCACCAGGCCCTGAGGAGAAGGGAGCTAACCTGTGTGCTTGTTGCACAACAGGGTCGAGAGAAGAGTTGTTTGTCATTTTTTACCTACATTTTATTGCTTTAACGTAGTTATGCTATACCATATATACCTTAGTTGTCTTTGAAGTTTAGCTGTGGAATTATGGGAAACGTAGATTCATAGTCCCTACAGAATGCACAACACGTCAAACCTTGAGGCAAATGGGCTACCACAACAGAGGACCATGTTGGATTCCACTTCTCTCAGCCAAGAACAGAAAGCTGACGCTGCATTGGGCACAGGCTTACCAAAACTGGATAGTTGAAGACCAGAAAACATACCCTGGTCTGTTGAATCTCGATTTCTGCTAGAGGCACACAGATGGTAGGTTCAGAATTTGACACTAACAGTATGAATCCGTGGACCCAACAGTGTCAACAATTGAGGCTGCTGGTGGTGGTGTAATGGAGTGGGGAATGTTTTCTTGGCACACTTAATTGGGCCCATTAATTCCAATCAGTCATCTCTTTAATGCCACAGCCTATTTGAGTATTGTTGCTGACCATGTGCATCCCTTCAATTTACTCATCTTCTAATGGCTACTTCCAGCATGATAATGCACCATGTCACAAAGCAAAAGTTGTCTCAAACTGGTTTAATGAACATGACAATGACTCCAATGTTCTTCAGTGGCCTTCCCAGGCACCGGACCTGAATCCAATAGAACAACTTTGGGATATGGTAGATTGGGAAATTCACAGCATGATCTACAGGAATTGCGTGATGCAATCATGTCAACATCAATGACCAGAATCTCAAAGGAATGTCTCCAACATCTTGTGGAATCCATGCCACAAAGGCTTGAGGCTGTTTTGAAAAGGGAGGCCTTACCCAGTATTAGTAGTGTTCCCAATAAAGTGCTCAGTGAGTGTATATTCAACCAATGAATGAAAAAAGGTTGATCACCTTATGGAGAAAGCCAAAAGTGAACCCTTGCTTTCTTCTTGATGTATCCTAAAGCTGTTTATATTTAGCTTTAAAAATGTATCTTTGCTTAATGTGTCCCAGAGCAACAGTATTAACCTGTTGAAGTCTCCTGACTTTTTTGGGGAACTTACAACTGTTTTCCCTAGTCTTAATTAAACCTCATTATCTCCAAAACTATAAACAGTAGAGGCATAGTTCAAGGCTTGAAATAAAGTGCACCCCTGTACCACCATGGATGCATCAGATCTTAGGGAAGTCCAACTATGTAAACATACAGTTTGATTTTGACAGTGTTTGGTTTTCTTTATTCAATAATGAATAAAATGTAGTTCTAAGACAGCTAAGGCCCATTTCTTTTTTTCATTTGATACCTCAGGATGCTACACCAGGCAGAAATTTGGAGCTGAACTGGCAAAATCTTAAAAAGTCTATGGGTATAATACCGAACATGGCACCCAGGGTCCAAAGTACCTCTACAAATGTGTCCAAAACCTCTCCCTTTTGCAGAAGTATTTGCTCAGCCAAATTACACCTCCAGCAGTGAATTCTTTCAAGGATGAGTGCCCACTTTTGAAAAGTCAAATTCACTAATAGTAAAGATGGTGATGATGATGATGATAATAATAATAATCACAAATAGATAATAGCACTACTTCATACTCAGTGTCAATAGTTATTTTGCTGAGTTGGACTGTGCTTAGTCTGACCTCTCATCTTAGATCTGCTGGAAATTGCCTCGAAATGGAATAGCACAAAGAATCACACTCCTTCAGAACTTATCACTCCACAGTAAAGTATTGACTTTCTCTCTTACCTTGTCCCTTTCCCTTAGATGCCATTTTATTGTGGTTAATTTTCAAGACGAAAGTGTAGGCAAAACGTTTTAATGGTCGCCCTTGGAAATCACGCACAGCTGAGCTGAATTTGACTTGCAAAGTATGCATGTCCATATCGTTGCGTCTGTAGCAGCTAGAAAGAAGCTGTAAAATATGGAAGGATCCAGAGAACTAGCTCTTAGACAGTAATGATATGTCATCTAAAAAGTGGGACATGCTAATTTCAGATATGCATGAAAATACATGATTGACAGAGGCAATTTAGTAGTGCCTAGTGATAGTTTGTGGCTATTATCCCCGGACCACAATGTCCGATTGAGATAATTATTTCACTGTTTAGATCATAAGAAGTTACTTTATTCCAAAACCATTGGTTATCACAATTGACATAGACATTTCATGGACAGAAATGCTGGATTTCACATGCCACGGAAAACATTTACGACTGTATTGGAAATCACACACCGACTTTCTGGACTTGCATATCGATAAATATATCAATTGTTGTGCCTGAAACTATGTTTCTGTGGAGTTTTCGTACTACGAGTGATGGGGTTAGTACAGAGGCTCGAGATGCATTTAAGAACATAGATGAACAGTAAAGATCTCAGAGGACAGTTCTGCCCTTTAATAAAACCTGTCTGATCTTCTTTAACAATGTGAGGGTGTACTTTCTCCAGACTCATAGCAAGTGTTTTAGAAAACAGTTTCTGATCAGAATTAAGCAGAGCTATTGGCCAGCAGGAGGCACAACTGTCTGTGTATTTCACTTTTTTAAGAATAAGAGAAATACTAGCTTCTTGGAGAGATTGGGGTAAAAGGCCTGTTGCAAATGAATGGTTCAGCATAGCAAGCGTCAAGAAGAATATTGTGAAACTCCTTATAAAACTCTCACCTAAACCCGTCTGGTCCTGGAGCCTTCCCCCATGGCATTGATTTCAAAGCAAGCAGTGCCTCCTCCCTTGTAACAGGGGCATTTAGCATTCATTTTTCAGCTTCTGAGATCTTGGGAAGTTTATGGCATAGTCAGGTTGCTCTGACTTATATAAATTGGAATAAAATAATGCAAATTCCTAATTAAACATTTTTGTAGTAAATTATCAGATGCTATTAGAGTCCATGATTGAAGTAATAGTTTGTGAGTCTGCCCTCTTTTTAACAAGGTGGGTGAGATATCTGCCCGACATATAAGACATGCATGTCTCCCATAAGATAGATGGACTGTCTTATGGGAGACATAAGTAGGAAACATATTTAGCACCTTTGAGAAGGGATGCCTGAAGTCTCAAGTTTTTAGATAACACCCTTTCCACATAAATATGTAGTCAATCCTGGTATAGCATTTATTAGCAAGTAGGAAAAAAAGTACACTTGGAATCCGTTGGGTGAAGCTCCCTCCATGCATCTGCAAACCCAATATCATGACAAAAGGAAGCAAGGGTCCTGGCATGCTTTGAAATAGGAGAAATGGTAAGTGGAAACTTATCTAGAGGGATTGAGGTGGCAATTAGAATTTCCCCCAATAAAAGAATTTTCAGAAGAAAATTCTGTAAACTCTGCAAAGGCCTTGGTGAGAAATTCAGCAGAATAACCAGGGCATCAGCTAGACAAGACATTCTGTACCCTGATAGGAAAGGGACTTTCCTATCAGGGTACAGAATAGGAAGAATGTACCCTGATCTGAAGCTGATCTGAAACCTTATCCAGTTTGTTGCATTTAATTTACCCTCTAAGCCTGATTAACTGGCATGCAAATATGACAGTGTTAGTTTACATATTTGTAATATTTTTAATATTCCTGTTTTAATCTGTGACAGATCTTCATTTGTAATACTAATGTTTTAGACATGCTGTGCTCCATAATCCCAATCATATTACTATCCCATGTGTTTCTCCCCCTCCCCCCCCTTCAGATTGGTCACCAGATTGAGCCCACTTCAGTTTATCTAAATAGTCCATATTCGTTTAAGGCCAGGGAGGCTACTTCACCTTACTCACTTTTAAGGTTTAGGGCTACTTCACCTGAATACCAAAAGCTTGCTGCAGCCTCAGAAATTAGATCATTTGAATATTTTGATTTCACTGGCGAACCCTGATATTCTGGTTTCGACTGAAATCTGTTTTAAAAAAGCATTAACGAAGTAGTCTTGATGATTATAATCTATATAGAATTGGTAGAGTTAGAAGGGGAGGTGGCGTAGCCATATATGTTAGATCTTGTTTTCCTGTCACTATTTTAAATGCTGTTATTGTGCCAAAATGCTTTGAATTCATTACTCTGAAGATATAATTGGGTTCTAATAATTCAATCAAAGTGGTGGGGGCCTATAGGCCCCCCTCAGCTCACAACATCTCTCTTGATAAGCTGGCAGAGTTGTCTTCTCAATATGTTAACTCTGAATTGGTGATCTTGGGTGATTTTAGCCTGGATTGGTCAGCAAATGTTTCTGATTAAGGAGCCATAAGTGTTATATCCTGAGGGGTTAGAGCTCACACATTCATATCCAGCACAGCACTGCACAGGGCTTAGAGGTCACACTGGCTGTGTCTCAAATTGCTTAGTTAGTTAAATTAGTTAGTTAGTACGCATATCAAGTACGGAAGGTAAGGGTCACCTGATCAAGTGTGTCTCAAACTCAAGTATGCAAGTACGCATACAATTTGTGTACTTGGGAGGACTGAAAAACAAGTATGCTTCTGAGCATATTACTCCTTCCCTGTGGTCACTGCATTCTCAGAACTAACAATGAAGAAGAATTTTGTACTGAGCCACATTTTTTCTGCAACAGCATTGCCAGTTAGCGGTCAACTACGATTTCAGTCGCTGCTACCAGATGAATTTCTCGCAAAGGTCAGAAGAGATATGTTCGTACAAGTGCGTCTCAAATTAACAAATTTTTAGCACTCTCTGTACTTGCATATTAAATAGTACATACTAGTTAGCATACTTGGAAGTATGTACTAACAAGTACGCAAGTATGCAATTTGAGACACAGCCACTATCGTATCCAGCACAGCAGTACTGAGGGTTTAGAGGTCACACTATCATATCCAGGAAAGCATTGCACAGGCCTTAGAGCTCACACAGTCATATCCAGCTCATTTAGAGACTCCAGTTCTAAAACACTGCCCTTTTACTGAAGCATAAGAAGAGGGACATAAAAATGTGTAAACACAAAGAAAGATAACTCATGATTTACAAATACTTGTAGTATTGTTTTTCTTTGAAATGTGTCTCTGAAATGTGGTATGTTGTCTGGTCAGGATTTTGGATTGGGGATGGCCAGCTCGTTCCGGTGCGACCTAAGAAATAACTTGCTAGAGGCAGGGTGTGAGGCCCAGTATCTGGAGTTTCCCACCAGCAATCTGACTGTACAGGAGGATCGGCCTCTCCGTCACAAAGCCACAGAGGGACATGGTGAGGTCACACAGATCCAGCCTCAGAAGTTGCATATCATCTTACGGCCAGGTGGGGACAGCACCTTCAGATGCTCCACACATATAAATGTGTGTTCATGTGTTTGTGTGAGTAAATGAGGTGCAATTGTGTCTTAGGTTTGTGTACATGTGCATTTAAATTTATTTTCTCTGGTCTTTTATATCACCCTGTACCCTGTCCCACCTCCCTTTGCAAAACACCTGTGCCTCCACCACTTCTCCCCCACCTGCTTCTTCCAAACATCTGTATCCCATCCCTCCTTCCTTCCTTCCTCTGCCAAACACCTGTACCCTCTCCTCCCTC
The DNA here is from genome assembly GCA_022829145.1 of Albula goreensis. Taxonomy (NCBI): domain Eukaryota; kingdom Metazoa; phylum Chordata; class Actinopteri; order Albuliformes; family Albulidae; genus Albula; species Albula goreensis. Next base: position 354,831 of record CM040758.1, read on the forward strand.
TGCCAATTGCCTGTACCCCCTCCTCCCCTTCTCCCTCTGCCAATTGCCTGTACCCCCTCCTCCCCTCCTCCCTCTGCCAAATGCCTGTACCCCCTCCTCCTCCCCCACCCCCTCAGATGACTCCAGGCAGTTCACGGTGAAGGTGCGGCAGGTGGAGGATTACCCTGTGGATCTTTACTACCTGATGGACCTGTCCTACTCCATGAGGGATGACCTGGTCCGTCTGCGTTACCTGGGAAACTCTCTGGCTGAAGCCATGGGCCGTACCACCAGTAACTTGCGTATGGGCTTCGGGGCCTTCGTGGACAAGCCTCTCTCCCCGTACATGATCACTTCGCCCCAGGAAGCTGTGTCTAACCCTTGCCATGGGTGAGTGATCCACTGTGACTAATATGTGTGGTTTATATTGTGAGTTATATGTGTGCATGTCTCTCTGTAGAGTCAGTGTTTCAGTAGCCCTTTCTCTATCCTTAGTGACAGTGCCATTTCTCTCTCCTTAGAGATTGTGTTGAGCCCTTTCTCTTTCCTTAGAGTCAGTATTTCATGACTCATTTCTGTCTTTAGAGCCTGTGTTTCATTAGCTTTTTCTCTATGGAATGGCAGGATTGGGGCCAGTTGTCTGGCTCAGTTTGGTTATAAGCATGTGTTGTCCCTGACGGAGGAGGTGAGTCGCTTCACAGATGAGGTGAAGAAACAGCAGGTGTCCCGAAACAGAGACTCTCCTGAAGGGGGGTTCGATGGAATCATCCAAGCGGTTGTCTGCAAGGTGACACACCCCTTACACACACCTCTCACTCCTACACAGTAAATGTGAGCAGCAAAAAAGCTTGTTGCAGATTCTACTTTACTTCCAGCTGATATGGATTATAATATTGCATCTTTTAGATACTAATAATTTTACAATTATTTTTGACAGATCTGGTAATAGCTATGTATGTTAAATGTGTGTAAAAATGTGTGTGTGTGTGTGTGTGTGTGTGTATATATATATAGTAAAATTATTAGTATAAAATTATTATTTATATGTATATATATATATATATATATATATATATATATATATATATATGTATGTATGTATAATGTATGTATAATGTAGCCCAAGGCCATAAATGAGTTTCAAGAATTGTATTATGCTGTTGTAGTGTATAGGCTAGTTGAAAACTATGTCAGTGTGAGAGTTAAGGAATTACATACTGATATACATTGGTTTCTTATTTTACAGTTAATTTTACTAATTATCTAATGTGCATAGCCTATGTGACTCACAAGAGGGGGCCAGTGTTAAATTTAGCAGGTGATTTTGATTTAGTCTTAGTTGTAGTCTTTTTTTATTTAAACTTAATTTTTTATTTTTTTTAAATATTTTTTGTGTTTTTCACAATAAACAAGAATAACAAAGGACAGTAAATAAATAAATAAATAAATAAAATAAGAGGAAAGAAGAGAAAGATGGGAGGTAGTAGAGGGCAGAGGTCAGGTCAGTCTCGATTGTTCTTCCTATACAGTTTTAGGTAAGTATACATTACAGAAGTACATCACTATATCCAATGTGAAAATGAGTCTGCGTGCCTGTGTACTATATATCGTCTTTGTACTCTCATGTACAAAATAATTTAACATCCATACACTTCTCCAACAGAAAACTTTTTCTGGGATTCCCATTTCTTCCAAAAATCCACACCTTTGTCTTTCTGTAATCTTCAACAAAAATTCTTCTGCTCCATGTCTCTTAAAAGGTTAACAATGGACATAAAGAGGCTCATTGGAGGGGCTTCTTTCTGAAGCCATTTTTTGGTAGTAGCCTTTTTGCCTGCCATCATGAAAATCTTCAGGAAATAAGTGTCCCCTGGACTCATTTTTGGAATGATCCCAAGATATAGAGAGGCAAATGTGACCTCAATGTCAATATTTACAACTTGAGAACTCACAGATCTAACCTCCTTCCAGAAAGGTTGTATGTATGGACAGGTCCAGAACACATGTGTATGATCTACCAAAGTTGCCCCGCAATCTCTCCAGCATTTATATACTGTTCCAGTAATTTTAGACTTTTGCTTAGGGGTTATGAAAAAATGAATTAAACTTTTCCAACCAAAATCTCTCCAGTTCAGGGAGTTGGTTGAGTTTGATCAAATTTTCCAGGCTGTTGACCACATCTCATCATTTATTTCTGTGTCTCATTTTCCCATTTTCTCTTGATATAGTCTGTCAGATTTTTTGTCAATGATATAAAGGCCTGGTATAGTTTACCAATGAGGCCTTTGTTATTTCCCAAATTGTAGACATCAATGAATATTTGAGTGGTTGCTGATGGCCCACTAGAGGATATACCTTTTACCTCTTTCAAGAAATAGTGGCGGACCTGCAAATACCTATAAAAATCCTGCCTGGTCGACTCAAATGTTTGGAGGAGATTCTCAAAACTATCCATCTCTTGGTTTTTTAGAATTCTACAAAGTGCAGTTATGCCGAGTTGGGTCCATCTGTGGTCTAAAGAAGATGGTAGGAAGTCAGGGTTATATGCCAGCCAGCTAAGTATCCTCATCTCCCCTGTAGCCGAAATCATGTGACTACCTTTAACCAAACCTTAAGAGAGGAATTAACCCATTGACTTTGTATCTGTGTTCCCCCTATCCTGTCTATGCATCCCAGGAGTGACTGCACTGGTATCTTCCCTAAGGATAATTCCATATCCTTCCACTTGGCTACATAACTGGGATTACACCAGTTTACCAAAGGTCTCAGTTGGCTCATATATAGTAATCCCCTAGGCAGGGAAGCACCAAGCGCCCCCTCCTTTGGCAACTGCAGTGTTGAATATTCCGCTCGGGGCCTCTTATTCCAAATTAATCTGGAAATGTGTTTGTCCCATTCCCTGAATTGTCTATGGGGTATTTCCACTGGAAGAGAACAGATGTAGTAGTCTGGGGAGGATGTTCATCTTAATGGTCCTTATTTTGTTGCCTAGAGTCAGGGGAAGGGAACACCACCTGCCCAGGTTCTCATTTATGTTTTAGCTTATTGGCTTGTAGTTAAGCTCATGCAGAGATGTCTTTGGTACTTATCCCCAAGTACTGAATATGGGGGGACTGCCAATTGAAGTCACACACATTCTTCAATTCTTGTGTGGTAGTATAGTAAAATACTAAGGCCTGTTTTGTATGTACATTGAGTACATGCCCTGAGTATCACCCATATGTTTTCAGTAGATTCAATAACCGTGGTGTACTGTGACCTGGCTCACCAAGGGTGACTAATATATCATCCACATACATACAAACCTTGTATTCAATGTAACTAATATTTATACCTTTTAAGGCTGTGTCCTCTCTTATTGTTTAAGCAGATAGTTCTATGAGTAAATTAACAAGAATTGGGCTTACATCCTTAATCTAGGGCTATTGAATTAGATTGGCTACCATTATTTTTATCCTTGCCATTGGAGAAGAGTAAAGAGTTTGTATACATTGTATGAATTTTTTACAGAAGCCGAATTGATTCATAACTTGGTACAGGAATTCCCACTCTACAGAATCAAAGGCTTTTTCTGCATCTAAACTAAGAAAAATAGATCCAACTTTGTGGTTATTCACATGTTCAGTTTCATGGAGGGCTGTCCTTATATTATCTTGTGTCTGTCTATTTCTGATTACCTGTCTGATCCGCATCTATGATAAGGGGTACCACAGTCTCCAATTTTTTTAGCCAATATGTATGCATACAGTTTGTATTCCGTGTTTAAAAACCCTGATAGGTGTATATCCTTTGCATTCCCATCTATCTTTTCCCTCTTCTGGTACCACTGATATGAAGGCCTCCCTCCTGGATGGTTACCTTAGTTAGACATTTTACTCCTTTTTATGGGATTACCCAGCCCATTTACATTAATGATGCTATACTATAGCGTTGATACTGCATTGATTGTCAATAGAGCAGTGGGACCTGTGCCCCCCATCTCTATATCCCATAACAACAAAAAAGACAGCAGCACAGTAACATGAACAAGAACTACAACTGTGCTTAACAGCAGGATTTCCAAAAAAGAAGGTTTCTCGGGTACCTCATAAAAATAAGGGATACATTATCCCCTAAGGGGACCCCTCAAAGAAAAGTTGAGCCATGGTGGTCAGTAATGTATTAATCCCGTTTTTATCTATTAACATGAACTAGAAGAAAACATTGGTGAGGTGGTAAGTCTTTCAAAAGTAAAAAATAAAAAACAAATAATCAGGCTTGTTTAACTAAATGCCTTTCTGACCCTGACTGACAAAAGAAAAGTCAAACCTAAAGCCTTTTTCCCTTTTAAAAGATAGGATAAATACAGTATTTCACCACCCTTATAGCCTACTTACTCAAACTATGATACTGTTTTGTAGCCCAAAACAGTTATTCAGTCAAACATGGCCTTCTCTGGACCCTCTATTGAGTTTTCTCCGTGGGGATGAGGAAAGATGCAGAGAGAGAGACAGGGAATTCCGTCCTCCGTGTGTCATTAGAATCACCTCAGGCTCTCACAGATGTTTTGGGGCTGCCCTGTGCTATCTCTGTGGGAGCCTCTACCTGCTATGTTGCAGCTGAGGTCAACCCGTCCAGTCGTTACCTGCCTCTCACAGACGGTGGCTGTATGGATGCTCTCTATCTGGATCTTGATCTCAGGTCCTTCACTGCGTCCCCCGTATTGGCATTCGAAACTGTGCCAGTTGGTAGATGTACCCACAGCTTAGCAGGGAATAGAGTTTGGAAACTAATTTCCTTCTGCTTCAGGGCCCTCTTAATAGGAGTGTACTCTTCTTTTTTTTCAATGTATATTCAGCATAGTCATGGTCAAAAAACACCCGTTTATCCTGGAGGAGGACCGATTTCTTCCAGGCTGCCTGTAGCACCCACCCTGTAATTGAGAATTTCTGGAATCTGATGACTATAGAGCATGGGGGGCTCCCATTGGTGTTGGAGCCAGTGCGCGGTGCACTCTCTCTATTCCCTTGTCGCTAATTCCTATATCACCTAGTTTGGTTTTTAGCAGGTTTTCCACATACAATTTTGCAGAGGTCCCCTGTGCGCCCTACGGCATGCCATACAATCTGATATTGTTGTGTTGTGCTTGCACCTCGAACTCCGTGATTTTACTCTGGAGATTTTGTTGAGTCTTCAGCATCTCTGAAAACGTTTCATTCAAAGCCGTGTCGCACATTTCAAGCGACTTTCTGCCTCCTCCATCCTCTGTGCTACCTCCATGACTTTTCCTTCCACTTCTTGAGCCTTCTTTTCTATTTCATCTTTAAACCTGTTCAGCTCAGAACTTATCTTCTCTAAATTGATCTCTGAAGTCCGAAAGTTCAATCATCTTTTTGTTAAAACTCTGCATTTTGTCTGCTAGCACCTCACTCATGGTTAGGCATATCATGTTAAAGCTAAAAGCCCACCTGTTTTGCTTTCTTGGGAGTCTTTTTTTCGGTCTTTTTTGTCTTTTCTACCCCTCTGCCCACCATGCGTTTGTTGATCCCCATCCATTTTCAGTTATTGTGGCATTTTTAGTTTCATTTTAGAACTCGAATTAAAGGGAATATATCTGACTGAGTAGGAGCTGTTGTTTTAAGCTGCCATCACCAAGCATGCGCCACCGGAAATAACCTAGTTTTAGTCTTTTGACTAAAATACATACTCATTTTTTATATTTTAGTCTTGACCATGATTAGTTTTAGTGTAGTTTTAGTCAACAAAAACTATGCAACTTGTAGTCAAATTATAGTCATGAATTTTAGTCAATTTGCAGTGTTTTTTAATTAAATCATTGTAGTGATTTCATCAAGCATTATCTATACTATTGCATATCCTAATTATAAATGTTATGAATTGCTAATACTGAATGGCAAGGGCGAGAGTGAGCCCTGCTCATATCTAATTATGCAGTCTACTATGAGTGTGATAGTACGTGTATTTGTCCCGAAATGTTCGGTACAGTACGTTCAATTCGGTATGCGACTGCATCTGTTCGGTACACCCTGTGACCCAAACAATAATTGTCAAAATAGTCTATTTATGTCTACTATTCTTGTGCGCGGAACAGAAATTCTACAGCGTGAGTTTTATACAGAAAGTTTTGTCAGTGCACCAGTTGTCTATCAGCTGTAGCATGCTAGTCGTTTTAGCCCAGTTAGCCGAGCTCATGTAGTGTTGCTCCCATCCATATGGCATACACAAATGAGAGACCAGAGCTGGAGGATCCTCCCATGACATTTAGATCCACTGTATAGGAGCAGTACGGTTTCCCAGTTAGTTACAGTGAAAATGGACAGAAATTACTGTCAAACTGTATGCCGACATTGTTCATCTGAAGTCGGGTATGTCTGTGGATACACTTCAAACATGTCATTCACAACGGCATCACCCGAATGTGTCAATAAGCAGAATGAGACAAAAACAGACAAGAAGGCGAGTCCTTCTCCCCACAGCATTCAAGCAGTCTCTCACTGCTATTCAGACTGTGTCAAAACAATAACTATTGCTATAGGAGTGTTTATCACTGCAGATATCACGTGTGCATTTCAGTCCGTCCGTTGTGCCTGCTCTGTATAAACAAGCGCAAGCTGCAGTTGGTCAAGAATTATCAACAGGTCAGAGGATGCTCACGATGGAGTATTACTGACATTTGTGTTTATTGCATGCATTATTTTTTTTTCTTAATGACAATATGAGTGCCTTAACTGTTTAAGTCAGAATTGTGGCCAAGGAGCCACTGTTGAATGTTTACATTTTTCAAAATAAAAGACAAAATGTTACTTTCTACATTTTTTTTGCTTTCCCTGCTGTACCTAAAACGTACCAAACCATGACACCAAAACCGAGGTGCATACAAAACCATGAATTTTGTATGCTGTACACCCCTATGGTTGGGAAGTAAGGGGCAGCCTGAATTAAGAAGCTATCCCGCTAACTAGATAATAGAAGGAACATTGAATTTGTTTTTGATGTAATGTTTACATTCATCTTTCTCCCAGACAACTAATCTATTGGTATTCAAAATTAACAGCACTACCAGTATGTATCAACCAGTCATAAGCATGCAATACATGGCTGTGGATATCTTGTGCAAATTGAGTGCATGCACATAATTGGATGAAAAAATATATGCCTATGGTAGTTAAATTGCTTGTCGATTCGTCTTTCTCTGTCTCAAAGTTTTTGTTGACGAAATGAAAACTGGTGGGGTAGCCAGTGTGTCGGGGGGGGGGGGGCAGCGATTGTATCAGGGTGGCTGCAGCCCCCCCTGGGTGGCGCCGCTGTTTATAAGAGTTTGTTCTCTTCCTTGTCTGTTAAAGGAAAAGATTGGCTGGCGACAGGGTGCCTCCCACCTCCTGGTGTTCACCACAGATGCTAAGACACACATTGCCCTGGATGGTCGTGTGGCAGGCCTTGTGCAGCCAAATGATGGGAAATGCCACTTGGACAGTGACAACAACTATGACAAGTCCTCCACACTGGTGAGATGCATGTGTGTGTATGAGACAGGAGTCATGGAAATTATTACACTAGCGAGGCATTTTGTGTGTGTGCGTGCTTATGTGTAAATGTGTGTGTATGAGACCTGGGACATGGACTATTTTATGATCCTGCAGACTTTTGAATGTTTCCAGATACGTTTTATCAATATTAATGCTAACATTATTTGCATAATTGGCTAGTAACAGAGTGGTTTTGAGTAAATTACCTATACCTTTGCTTTGAAAGTGCTTTAATTAGAACAGCACACTTTTTAGTTTACTTGCTGATGACACAAACTGCTGTTCTGTACAATCTTATCTAATGATCTTGTTCTTAATATAATTCCAGGAACTTTTCTCCCACTACTGTTTTTTAAGATAGACATGCCAAAGTTGGACATAAACTTTAATAGACTGGCCATGTTGTCTGTTTTTCTAAGCTATTTGATTGATATTTTTCAACTTTTAATTATTAAACTTTTAAACAAGGTCTTCTTTGTATGGGCCAGTGTAGAATTCTGAAGTATGCTCAGTATTCAACAAATGCTTACTCAAACTACGCAATATTACTAAGCAACAGCAAAAGATTGTATATGTTGTACAGAACCAATAATATATACATTAACAGCAACAATTAGCAGATTGAACATAACTGAAATGCATTACCATCTCAAGTGTAAATGTCACCTGTTTTTTGAGTAGCTCCACTAATGTAGTTTACACATTACCCAAAGAAAACAGCAGCCTGCTAACTTTGGCTGGGTATGTTCAGATTTTGCTAGCTGGTCAAGTATATACATCACCTGTATACCTCATTAGCTACCCTACTGGACTTTTTAAAGACTTTTCTTGTTCCCTTATTAATATTATCTTTCACCACAATTGCCACTTTGTTATTATCCACATTACAGAGCTACACTCTGCAAGTTTTAATTAATATAACATCAACTACATACCAGTAAGCCATGACAATGCTATATCATGCATAAATGCAGAAATAACTGCACAAGTGTAATGATAGCACTATTTGCTGATATACTGATACTGTCTTATTCGCTACAGATATTCTGTGCTTGCATGTTTTGTATACAGATATCAAACTGTTGGTTAAAAATTAGGTTGAGGACTCGCATGTGATCATGGACCCAGAGCTAACTCTGGAGGCCCACATTAAGCATATAAAGAAATCTTCATTTTGTCACATTAAATCCATTGCCAAGGTATATCCCTTTTTTTACTCAGGAGAGTGCTGAGAAACTTGCTTGTGCTTTTGTCACTAGCAGGCTTACAAAATGTGATTTCACTTGTCCTTCAAATTTTCATTGGTCCTTCAAAACCCAGTATAAATAATTTATGGTTAGTCCAAAATTAATTTTTGAACTAACCAAATAAATTTTGGAATTACAAAGCTCATTTTTACCTAAAACAAAAACATTCACATTCATAAATGCACTTCACTGGTTACCCGTTTCTTTTCGGATTGATTTTTAAAATTCTCTTCCTAGTCTGTAGATCTCTCCCATGATGTAGTGCCTCCCTACTTTGATGCCTACCTTCCATGGTATGTGTCAGATAGGGCCTTCAGATCTCTGGCAGTAGCCTGTTGTCTGTACCTAAATACAGGACTCAGGCTTTTTAATTTTCTTTTAATTTCTTGACTTTTTTTCTTGAAGTTTTTTTCCTTCCTTAAATTCATTCTTTTTGAAGCACTTTGTGTTACATTAACCTGTATGAAAGGTGCAGTATACATAAAGATTGATTTATTGATTTATTGGTTGTATACTGCAGTCTTGATGTAGTGACACTGCAATGTTGTAGAGGTCTAATAATCCTAAATAACTATTTCATGTTTTGAACAGAAGGCTCCAGTGATTGCTTCTAGTAACCTAGGACTCCAACTAGTAACTCCAGCTGCTGCCACAAGTTTAGTACTTACTGTAGGCTAATTACTGGAAGTAGTAATATAGTTAATTTATTACAAAAGACTTATAGGAATAATAAAAGATATAATATACGTTTTGCTTGATGTCATACAGAAGCACTTACGGGCAGGGGGTAAGGGGCACTTTTACTAATGTGATCGCTTTAAGTTACCTGCACCAAATTTTTTCACAGATCAGAGTCATGTTGGGGATTATAATTTTCCCCCAACCTGAGTGTGATTCTTCACAATAAATTGTAATGTCAAAGACAAACACATCGCTCTATATTTTAGCACATTTGGGTATATTTTGTGTATACAATGAACATTTTATGACATGTTTCATATATTTTGAAACTTGAGTCTTGATGATACATTAATTTACTTCATCCATGTACAGTATGTACAGTGTGCATTAACAAAGTTATAACACTTTTTTAACCACAAGTAGTACAAAATGACCAGAAAAGGGACTTTTTTTCTTGGGTTTCAAAAGGTTAAACAATGAATGTAATGAGACACACTATAAACATGTTTTGTCTAAAATTCCAGGTCTTGTCGGTATCCATAGTAAATGAATATGCTCTACATTGCCCAGTCTGACTTATTTTATTCCTTCTCTTTACCTGTAGGACTACCCCTCGATTGCCTTGCTTACAGAGAAGATGTCGAAGAACAATATCAACCTAATCTTTGCTGTAACAAGCCCTGTCATGTCACTTTACCAGGTGAGAATATGTATTCTCTTGTGGTTGTGCTCATACGCACATTACTTTGAGATAGAACTGACTCTATGTTTGTATGTTTATATGGGACAAAGTATTTTACTGGAAGATATGAGCATTTTGTTTTTTAGGTCTTATAGTAAATCTTGTTGTATATTTGTGTTCTACCCCACCCTTGGGAAATGAAACAAAACAAAGAATAAAATATGTATCAGGATTATTGCCCCAAATTTTCTGGCAATATATCTCCATGTTATACCTCTATGTTGTTGGTTATGTGTTGTTCGTTCAGGAAAGCTGAAAGGCTGGTGTACAGGATATCTTACTGTCTCCATTCTCTTTGTCGATGCACTCAGAACTACAGTGAGCTCATTCCAGGGACCACTGTAGGCATGCTGTCAGATGACTCTGGCAATGTTATCCAACTCATAAAGAATGCTTATGAAGTGAGTTGCAACTTTTATTCCTATTAACCACTACTCTATTTGATGGTGATGATAAAAGTTTTGCTATTGTTGATAGATACCTAACTGTATTTGTTTGTTTGCAAGGAAATAAAAAAAAATATTGAGACAAACACATGTATAATAATTACTTGGCCATAAGGAACCTAATCATAAACATATGGTTGTTAAAATATGAGCACAATATAATTGATTTTAAAACATGGTATAGCCTGAAATCTTGCTGCTCCATGTTTAATTGTTTAATTGTCCTACTCAACTGTTAAAGAAAATTCGCTCCAAAGTGGAGCTGGAGGTGCAGGGATTGCCAGAAGAGCTGTCCCTGTCCTTCAATGCCACCTGCCTTAATGGAGAGCAGATCCCTGGCCTTAAGTCCTGCTCTGGACTGAAGATAGGAGACACGGTACTACCCTATGCAAATCTAACATGTCTGCTATTTTCACCTCCCTACTCTAATCTACTATACCACCTCTGCTATATCCATCCACCCCCCACACACACACACACACACAGACACACTAACCTACTGTCTCTGCTATCTTCACCTCCCTACACTAATCTACACTCTCTTCTATCTTCTCCTGCCTTCACTACTCAACAGTCTCTGCTGTTTTCACCTCCCTACACTAATGTACAGTTTCTGCTACCTTCACCTCCCTACACTAATCCACTGTCTCTGCTATCTTCACCACCATACTCTAATCTACTGTTTTTTCTATCCTTCCCTCACTAACCTACACTGATCTATTATCTCTGTTATCTTCACCTCCCTACCATCAAACTGAGACCCTTTACGCTTTATCGCCTATTTCTTCCAGTTGGTGCTCCCAATCATATTCTCAAGCCATTTCCTTTACTACAGCAGCTTTCAGACAAGGAGGAACACATGGGCACCTAACACAGGAATATTGTGTTTGCTATTTTGTTTTATTGCAATGCAATTTAAAATGAGTCAGTGAAGTTAACCCCCACATTGCAGATTACTGCTAACAGGCAGGCTGTCCCGGCTTTTCCCATCTGTCAGGTTTCTTTTAGTGTTGAGGCAAAGATGCGGGGATGCCCTAAGAATAAGCAAAGGAGCTTTACGCTGAAGCCAGTTGGGTTCCGGGACGCACTACAGATCACTGTGGACTTCCAATGCGAATGTGACTGTCAGCGCCAAGCCCAGCCCGATAGCCCCATCTGTAACCAGGGGAATGGCACCTATGAATGTGGCATCTGCCAGTGCCACCCAGGGTGGCTGGGCCCCCACTGTGAGTGTGCAGAGGGTGACTACAGCCCTAGTGAGCAGGATGACTGCACCCCTGCCAGCCCCGGGGCCCCCATCTGCAGTGGTCGTGGTGACTGCATTTGTGGCCAGTGCACCTGCCATGCTAGCAGCTTTGGGAAGGTGTGGGGCACATTCTGCGAATGTGACGACTTCAACTGCCCACGATTCAAAGGAGAACTCTGCTCAGGTGAGTTATGGAAGCTCTTCTCAGGTGAGTGAACAGAGCAGAGGCTGAAGAGTAAAGTGCTGTGCAGGTGTGTTGGCTGTAGGGTAAAGTGCTGTACAGGTGTCCTTGCTGAAGAGTAAAATGAGGGTTTTTCCTGCATAGAGAAATTTGACGTGGCTGTCTTAATTCAATTTCCTGCTGCCTCCACAAAATTCTCACTAATGTTGGCAAGCTATAATCTCAGCGACTAATTATAGTCAGTAACATTAGTTCTGCTGACTACAAATTCCATTGGATACATCACAAAGGACAAGTTAATTGCTGCAGTTTCACGATTCACTGTGCTGTATGACTCATCTTTGCCAATGTTGCCAACCATGTGAATTGATGTTGCATGTTACAGACACATCAGAACACTCAAGAGCACACTATGCAGCACTTATAGCCTAGTTAACATGCAAAGGCTTCTGATGTCTGAAATATATTATTTGAGTAATTGAATTTGAGTAATTTGAATAATTCAAATCAATTTTATTTGTATAGTGTTTTTTTACAACAAGTCATCACAAAGCAGCTTTATAAATGATCCCTGGCCTGAAACCCCCTCAGAGCAACCTGGCTCAAAGGGGGAGTCCATCTGCTTCTGGCTGGTGCAGGGTGTACAACGGGTAGACAGAAGAGTGGAGATGGCTGACGTAACTCTTACTGATTCAAATGATAGTTGAAATAATAACAGGAACAACAACCACAATAACAGTTTAGGTAGAATAACCAGACTTTAAGTATAACAGTAAATATGGTAAGTAGGGCCCAGATCTGTTAGACATACATTTGAAGACGCTGCCACGGCATTGTGGGAAAAATAGAAAACTTTATTCTGACATATAAATGTGTAATTGAAAAGGGAAAACAACATCTATCCATATCTAACCACATCTATCTATACATATAAGACATTGATCAAGAGATATTCTACTTGTATTACAATAGTTATTGTAATTGATTTCACGAATTATACGACATGGATAATTAACTCTTATATACAGGCTTGTAAATTTGTTTGGAAAGTATTACTGTTCTGAAACACTTGTGATAGTAACATCTAGGGGTACATAGATGTATAAATAGACATTTTTTAAAGTATTGCAGTGTTTTCCACAGGCCTAGAATTTACTTGTGGTACACATATAAACATATATAACAAACAAATAAAAAATGATCTACATGTGACCTAAAAAATAAATTTTTGTTTGAAATATTTTACACATATTACAGAACTCAGCTAGGCTACCTATGTTAGCTAAAGTTACGTTAGCTAAAGTTACTTATACCTAACACTCAGCTGCCAAAACGTTTGGAAACAGTCTTGATTGTTCCTAAGCTGTGTTAGTGTTTTGAAACTGTCTTTAATTGCTTGAAAGCATCAGATGACGTGGCATTGTTTTCGAAACAGTCTTAATTGTGCTGAGGCACCAGCTGTGCCAGCCCCTCAGTACAATCTGAGCCATTCCACTCCATCAGCGTTGTCAATTGTTTCAGTGCATTTTCCCCAACGGTGTGGTTGTCAGTCAAAGTAGTCCGATGGTTAACACGCTTGGCTTTCATGTGTGACTTTTAGCAAATTTATACTTTTCAAATCATAAATACAGTGTCTTTTCTCTTTTATTAATAAGATGCAATGCAGTTTTACCAGTTGGAGAAAATTCAACATAGGAATTTATTTAGTTAACTAGCTAAAAGCATGCCCAATATCAATTGGTGTAATGTTACACACATTACACTGTGTTGCTTAAACTACATGGAAATAAATAACCTATATTGCCTGGCAATTGCATGTCATACTTCGCCAGTGGGCTATGTACCTTGTGAATGCATATGTGCAGTACGTAAATAAAAACACCCACGTTCACTACCAGAGACACAGCCAAAAAGCTTGTTTTTAAGTGTCTCTTGAGGAAATATGTTACGTTGGCTTAATAAATGGAAAGAGAATTCAATGTTCATTGATTTAATGGAAGTTAGAATGAGTATATTGCTAATTTGTGTAATTTCTCTAATTGTGCTAATTTCTCTCTTGCTATTATCTCTCTGTGTCATATACTATGGATGACACCTAGTCGTACAACAGGGTATTGCATTGGTCATTAACTCATATTGATAACTTAATGCAGACATAACATTCCCCTAGTACCGGAAAGAAGCATTTTTTTTGTAGTAGGATGGGCTGTGGCTCAGTAGCTTGGTAACAGAGTTGTATCTGTGGCCTTCCATGGTATGTGGGAATTCTCAGTGCACTGGATACATTGTTTCAGAACTCTGTTCAATCTTTCCACAGCAGGAAAGTTGACCTGCAGGTAGCAGACACTCGTACGGATGTGTTTTATTCCCCTCGTAGGAATTCTCTAAAAGCAGATGAGGTACATTGTGGTCCATTGTCCGTAGAAATTTTACATGGATGAGAATACAGAAGACAGGAATGATAGGTCGCGTTTCGGTCGTGACATTAGAGGCAAATGCCACTTCTGGCCACTTGCTAAAGTAGTCCACTATGGTGATGGCAGTCAAACGGTCCCACGATGTCCAACACAATATGCTGGAATGGACCAGCATATTGCGTATGTTTTAGCAGACGTACCACTACTTTGGCATTCCACACATGAAGCCATTTTTGAACTCACCAGTCCATCCAAACTAGGCCACCAATAAAGTTCTTGCAGCCTTTGCTTGGTGCGTGCGACACCCTGGTGTCCTTCACGCGAGAGATGGACGATCCTTGCTCAGAGCTGACACTGGTACTATCAGGAGAGAGGGATGAGGGGCGACTCCGCTGCTACCTCATCTCGCACCCTGAAGTAAGGCAGCAGGTCCTCTGATACTTCTCCAGCTACCTTGGGCCAACCTTTGAGAATTATGCTGTGACATTTGTGGGCAGGAATCACATTCACTTTTGAATTCATCCAATGACATGGCAGTGAACTGGAAAGTTATTCCTGCAATAAGTTCAGGTTCCATGTCAGTGTCAGCCCTCTGATCGTGTAGCGGGATGCAGGAGAGGCAGTCAGCTGCCAGGCCTATACTCATATTGAAAGCAAGTGAGTTGAGCTATTCTCATGCTTTTTGTGGCAAGCAGTGTAGTGAGTGCCTGGTGATCTGTTCTAAGGGTAAATTGTTGGCCCCATAAGAAAATTCTCCACCTTTCCACTGCCCAGAGGCCTGCTACAGCTTCTTTCTCAACAGTGGAATATTTTCTTAGAGCAGTTGAAAGGGTATGTGAGGCAAATGTGACAAGCATTGTTCTCGATTTAGCAAAGCTGTCTTGAGCTTTCTCAGTCCATGTAAATTTAGCTTGTGGTATATCTCTTAGGATGTTTCTTAGAGGCTCCACAATCGTGGCATAATGTGGGAGGAATTTACTGAACCATGACATGAGACTGAGGAAGGAACACAGAGCAGGCATGTCTTGTGGGGCAGGGGCCTCGGTATTGGCTGCAATGTGATCCACTGTGGGACGTAGTCCATCTTTTGGAATAATGTGGCCCAGGTATGTAATGCTTTTGTGGCTGAAGGAGCATTTTTGGAAGTTCAGCTGAAGTTCAGCACTGGTGAAGCGCTGCAGTACCACTCTCAGGTGTGTGTCGGGTGCAGCCTGGTCGACTCTATGGACAATGACATCATCTAAATAGTTCTGGACTCCTGCTAGGTCTCTCAGGATGGTCTGCATCATTTTCTGGAAGCATGAGGGAGCTGATGCCAGTCCAAAGGGTAACCTAGTGTATCTAAATAGGCCATCATGTGTAATGAATGTGGTCAGGTTCATGCTGTCTTCATGTAATGGTAGTTGATGGTAAGCTCACGTCAGGTGTTTTCTCAATTTGAGAAAACACCGTGGCACCACTAAGATCTGCAAAGAGATCCTACATGGATGGCAGGCCATGATGATACTTTTGTTTGATTTGTGAATGTCGACACTGTTGGAAATTATCTAACTCTAAGAACTGTTAGCTTTATCTTTGAGGAAGCTCCACGCCTCTGGTGCTACAAACAGTTGTGTAATGTAAATGACAGCCATCAACTGGGAGTGAGCAAGTGGGAACCACCCCAGACAAAGGGGATGCAGACATTCTGAACATCAAAGACCATCAGTAATTTGCATTGGAACCATAGGTTTTCCAGTTGCCATTTGCTCCATTGGATAAAAGGCTGGTCACATCAACAGTTCATTGAGTTAAAGCAAAGTTGAAGCTTTGCAGGCAGACACACTGCCTCATCTGCAACAATAAAGCTTTTCCTCCAAGTGCACTTCTTGTATGGTCCTTTTCTTTAATAATTACAACAAAATCCAACAACATATAGACAAATACCTCCTCCTTTCTTAGTTGTCCCTACTGTGGGGGGACACTCCTGGGGGAGTCTCTATTCTTTCAGTCACTCCAGCTTGTAGCAGACATTGCAGTTCATATGACACCTCCTCATGCACACAAAGTGGCAGTTCACACAGTTTTTGCTGTACTGGTCTCACACTATTGTCCACCTGTACTTTGTGTATGAACCCTTTCACACAGCCTAGACTGCACACAGACTGCAACAGTCTGTTTTTCAGTCTCAAATACAGGTGCTGTTGGTTTTGGTCAAGCCCACCTCCAACAATTTGCTATTTCAGTGCTCTGATTAAGTCCATGCCTAACAAAGGTGATCCAGTATTGACAACGTAAAGTGTGGCTGGAAATTTCATCTTCCCGTAAGAGACAAATTCCAAAAGGTAACCAAGGACTGGAATATTTTCCCTTGCACACGTAACTAACCTAAACTTGGGTTCCCACAGTGGACAGGTAGAAAAATGTTCCTTATAAATGGACTCGGGCAGAATGGACACTGAGGACCCAGTATTAACAATCAGGGTTACAAGAATGGGAGTTTTTAGCAGTGGCTTCAGTATCAATTGTGCAGTAAATTTTGTCAGAGGAGGACATGTTTTCCATACATAGAACAGTAAGAGAAGGTACAGTGACTTCTTGTACCTCTTTCACAGCTGATCTGCACACTTCAGCAAAATGTCCTCTTTTTCCACAGGAATTACAAGTAGAGGATGTGGCTGAACAGTTCTTTGAATTAGCTAGGTGATTCTCTGATCCACAACGAAAGCATTTCCGTTGCTACTGCTGTCATCACTGAATGGGGCTGCTGAGCGCAAGTTTTCCCATGAGGGTTTGACTAGACTTAGCAGTGATTGCTTGTACTGGCACTGCAGGGCTAGCTAGCAAAGTAGAATTTTTCAGTGCTGACTCCACCTGCTCAGAGTCACAGTTTCTTCTAATGTAATGTCCACTTTCATTATTAATTCCTTTTGTACTACAGGTAGGTATGCTCTTTCTACCAACTGGTCAGGCAGCATTTCATTTTCCTTGTCCCCAAAGTTACATTTCACAGCGAATTCCCTTAGTGCTACCATATACTGTGCTACCCAATCATCTGGCCACTGTGCACATTGTCTGAAAGCATGGTGGCTAGCCATGACATTATGACATGACAACCATGGCATTATGATGTATCAACCTCTTATTGGAAATAACACTGTGACATAATCGTGCACTTTGACACTTGTGTACGTATGCGCCAATTCAAGTTGGACATTCTTACTATTACAAGCCTGCTAGCTAAGGAAGGTGTTTTAGCACAGCAAACTATCTATATGCTGAGCTTAGCTAAATCTAGTTAACTAAAACCTGTATCAATATGGTTACACTATACTTAAGGAGGAAATTCTCAGTTCTTTCTCTCATTTGTATGTCTGCAGTAGTAGCAGTTCAGATTCAGATGTGACCAGGAGATAAAACACCCATTTAACCATGTCTGAGGAAGTTATCCTACCTTCAAAAGTTCACATCAGATGTACTTCCTTCTCAGCTTTGTGCTTAAATTACCTTGTCCCGGTGGAGACTCTTCACAAAAATACAGATTTTGAAAGACGGCTTTTCCACGGCCTTTTGTCATTGACATCGCTGTGAATTATTGTTACTAGGTTTTGATGCTAAGTCTTATAACTGATAGTAAAATGCAGTGCTTACGGAGCAAAGGGGTTAACTGACTTTCTGCTGTCCAGTAATTAAAATGAGTTAATTAAAAAATTGTGAGCTCTTAAAGTTGTCTTCAAAGCTCCTTGAAAGAAAGTTCAGTAAACAATCAACATGTCATGTTACCTCATTTACATATGAGGTCACACCAAAGTGATATTTATACATAGAGTGGAATGGAGCTTTGTAACAAATACATTAATGCCCTGTGAATGATTTGTTAACACTGCAGCCTGGTAACATTCTTAGATAAAGGTAGGAGCTGTATAGCTGATACCAATCTGTCTGTGAGTCGTGTATGCTCACACAAACCATGACATCGTGATTATACCAAAGCATACAATGATTTTATCATTTTGAAATATGAATGACATGCATATAATCAGACCCAGCTGAAGGGTATGTGGATGGTAGATAAAGACTCACGTTAGCTATGAGGCAAGCAAGCAAACTGAACTGACTACCCATAGCTATGTTACAAAATTAAGAAAAGGTCCAAGAGCTGGTCAGTTGTTCTTCTCAGGGGGGAATCCTGTTTGAGTCTGTGGAACTAGCTAACAAATGTTACTAATCAAGATAACTGGCTTTATTTTCAGTCCCATAAATCATGCTGTTTAAATCCATAACCTGTCCCAAATTGTACACGTCTTGCTTGTAGCTGTTCTGGAAAATGTGAGTCCGGAATAAGCATGAAAAATACAGAGCCGGATGTGCTTAAGTACATAAAATTATTTGTATGTACTTATTTCTGCTATACAGCATATAGCAGAACCTACTGTATCTTTGGATGGGATCTATAGCGTGATATAGTCTTTGCATTTGAGTGGCTCAGCCAAGTGTTAACTGCGTTGTAGCTAACGCTAGCTAGCTACTTAATATTACTAACCTAACTTAACATTTTCTCAAATTGTGCCACGTAAAATAAATATGATTGAAATAAGAATACTTTCTTGTGGTGAGACTAAACACTCCCTTGGTGTCTCTGATGGTGTGTCTGCTTCAGGAAGAAATGGGGCTGTGGCTGGCCTCCCAGAGTGGAAAATGGCTGGAATGTGTATCACTTTCGCGCAAGTGTATACTGGCTGCAATACCAAATTCTGTCAAGTCATACACCAGCAAACATCAAAAGTCCGATTTTGTGGTATTTACAGTCTTTCAGAAGAAAGTGGTAGGGGGGTTTCTTGCAGCCAGAAAATACCTTCTGTAATGCTTGAATTAGGAGGACATGAAAAAGTTCTCCTAAACCAGCGTGTCCCTTTATTGTCAGTAAGAAGTCAGAAAAAATGTTCCCCCAAACCACCAATACCAACGCATGTGCACACACGCACATGCACAGTCATAAAAAGAGTTTCTTCTGGGAAACATAAGGCCTGACATTAGAATTTTCTTCAACAGACAAATGTATAGCTTTTATTACAGCCACAATATTTCTGTATAGGCTTCCAAAATCTTACAAGTGTCAGAATGACACAAAGATTATACCGTTCAAGGCCCTGCAATCCCTTTGTCTGGATGTGAATGTTTAACATCACATTCTTAACTGTGAAAGGCAGGGATGTGCTGGTGGAGTAAATGCATTGTATTGTTGGTGCCCCCAAGGTCATGGAACATGTGACTGTGAGGTGTGTCAGTGTGATGCAGACTGGCAGGGGGAGTTATGCAACTGCTCCCGACGCACAGACACCTGCATGTCCAGCCTGGGGATGCTGTGCAGCGGACGTGGTCAATGTGTGTGCGGGACCTGTGAGTGCACACAGCCAGGCGCATATGGCAGCACCTGCAACAAGTGCCCCACCTGCCCTGATGCATGCACCATCAAGAAGTATGTCACTGTTACTCAGTGTGTGACTGCAGCCATGTGTCACTGCTAATCAGTGTATGACTTTGACAATATTTTGTAACACAACACAGAATTTAGCTGGCCTGATGACGATGACTTAAGTAATGATGATGATGATGATGAATTATAAGGTCCCTGTATTGACAGCAGGCCTGTGTGCTGTTTGCAGGGAGTGTGTTGAGTGTAGGCAATTTAAGCGAGGACGGCTGTTTGAGGACAACAGCTGTGACCGGATCTGCAGGGATCAGATTCAGCTGGTGGACAATCTGAGTGAGTTGCTGCTCTCCCTGCCCTATAGTACCTCCTCTATAAGCTCTCTGATCACCATCTCCATGTTACCTGCTGTCCCTGGTCTCTGATGACCTCACTTCCTCCTCTTCTTTCCCTCCCTCACTTCTTCAAGGTTTTCATGACAAGAATGCAGTAAACTGTACCTACAAGGATGAAAATGACTGTGTGCAGAACTTCCAGTACTATGAGGACAACAGTGGTAATTCCATCCTCTCCATTGTCAAGGAACCAGGTAAGCAGGACACACCAGCCAGCATGTGTTTGTTTGAGATCAAGAATAATGCCTTGCATACACTTGAGTATGAACCCAAACAGGTCTCTGTTTCCACCTTCAGACTGTAAGATATCGGAAAGAATTCTGTGAAACCTTACTGATATGCCTAGGATCAGGAGTGACTGCTGAGCCAGTTTCAGACTGAGCTCAGTAGTCACTGGCTGGGGAGGTGAGCATGTTAGGGGGCAGGTCTAGTGGGCAACAGCTTTTTATTCCTGCCTAAACTTCTCAGTATCCTTGCAGCAAACGCATCTTTTTGCTGGTTTGCAATGAACATTCACCCATTGTAACTGGATCATACTTTGAGTCACTTGAGTTCCCTTACCTTCTATTAACATGTGGCATCCACACAAATATAGGCAGTGTTACAAGTGAATTTGAGACCTCTGAATGATTTTATAACTTTCATCATAACTGTTCATTTTCAAGTTTAAACAATGTCACAAGAGATTTTTAAACAGCAGAAGCTCCTTACACTTTGTCAGGCAAGTAGTTGAAATGAATGGGCACACTGGAAACGGCAAACACCAGAAACCAAGTATCAAATATCAAAATGAGGAAATGTCATGCCAATTAAGTTAATGATTCAATCATAAAAAAATGTACAGCTCTCTAAATGCATCAATTATTCATTATTTATTTGAGATTCGTGGACTGAGGAAGACTGAGGAGTAAAACATGTTTTTGCTTTTTAAATAACTATAATTTTGAGTTTAAGCATTTGTATGTGTTTTAAAAAAGGTAAAAACATGTTGGAAAACAGACACACTCAATTTTAAACTTAGATAAATGTTCAGATGCATTTGATGTCCCTCTTCTTGTACATAATACTGCCCTTTTAGGATTTTTCTCTGTCCTTTCTCAGTGTGTCAGAAAATGTGTTGTTGGTATGCTGATGTATGCATTAGAGAAGTTTATTATATCAGTCCCTCCTGGAAAGTCTGGTTTTGTGACATGTTACATGCACAAAATACATAAATGAAATAGAAAAGCTTGCACATAAAGTATGCTGTCAATATCTGTTTTAATGTAGAAAGGCAGTAAAAATGTCATATAAAATGCAGAGGAGGCATATTTCACTCTTTATTTAGATATATATTCAACTTTGAATTGGTTATTAGATGTGCTAAAATGAATCTTACCAAAAAAATTCTGCTACTGGGAATTACCATTGGCACAGGCTGGGAGAATCTGAAAAATTCTGACTGCCTAAATTAATTCTACTTACATAATAGATTTATAATAATTGTAATAATTATAACAAAAAGGAGCACCAAACATATATGGGAAAATACTATTAGTCTTAAGGTGGGAACCAAATAATGTAATGTAGGAATAATGTGTAAATAAATTACATGGTGTGCCAGATAATATGATTCTAACATGGCGACACAAATACTCTTACTCAAATACACTTTACTCTTAGTAGACTTACATGGAAATCAGTATTAATATATCAATAAATCTCATTTTTTAATTATGAATGATAATCATTGGCAATCTAAATTATAATCAAATGTACACAAATTTCCAAATTCATAATGGTTCTGATTAATATTGATTTGGGCTAATGTTCTTACACAGCACAGACACCACATTTAACAAAATATATTTATTGATCAACAAACTAAATGTAAGTAAATAAGTATAAATTGTATGACACAAAATGTGTGCGCGTGAGCATGCAGGTGTACTCATGGTAGTCGGTAAGGGGTAGGTTGGCTCAATCAAATATCAGACTACTCTGGGCCTCTGATGGATTTAAAGGAAAAATATATGATGTGTTAATTAATACAGTGATTACATGCACAGATCTTGATTAACTTGAATTATGAATTCTTATCAGTAAAAGCTGCCCAGTTGGTAACTGGTATGAAGCTAATTAGCCAGAGATAACTAACCAAAATGTTCATATAAGTAGGTTATACACAATGATACAACCAATACATATATTTAGTTTCAGTTTAAACAGAAATTAATTATCTAGGCTAGTGCCTGGATGTGTCTGTCCAACTTATATTTTTCTATCTGGGGAAACACCACAGTTCATTGAGCACTGGCTTGAAAAAGCAATGACAGTGGCTTGAGTAATTAGAAAAATCACAGATTCAAAAGCAACATTTACATGTGCTTTCCATCAGATACCATTATAAAAGAGTATAACTGAATATCACCAGGAAATTGAGCAATTAGAATATGGCTGTCCCTGATCTTACACTACAGGTTACCTTATAATACTACTTTCATCCTGATCTTTCTCTGTGTACCTGCTGCAAAGCAGTTTTACCTTTGTAAATGTAATTTTCCTCTGGGTGATGGCTTTGTTATTATCCTACAGTAAGGATATAGTCTGTGCACAACAGAAGCCCGTTGGGGGTTTTGGGGAGTTGTGACACCTCATCTGAGCTCAGAAAAGCCTGTGCTTACACCTCTGTCTGTGTACCTCTGATATCACTGTTATATGCTTGACAAAAACCTGAAAGTGAAAAGTGAGGAAAGGGCAGCTGCTCAAAGTGTGACAGGACAATTCTTTTCGTAACTTTAATTTTGACCCATGAAGGTTCTTTGTGGGTAGGTTTGGCCAAAAAGAAAAACATTTATGTATGTATGTGAAGATCTGGTTTTAAATAACAATGTTTGTTTAGTGGATACGCAGGATTAGTAACAACCACGCTCTTTCAGTAAAAACAGAAGTAAGCACAAGTAGGTCTCTGCAACTCAGGACATTCAGGCTAACAGTGAAACACTTTGTCAGCTGGTGTCTTTATGCTGGTGTACCTGTAGCTTGCCTTGAGGGTCCAGATATCCTGGTGGTGTTGCTGTCTGTGGTGGGAGCCATCTTCTTCCTCGGCCTGGCTGGGCTACTCATCTGGAAGCTTCTGGTCACAATCCATGACCGCCGAGAATTTGCCAAGTTTGAGGAGGAGCGAACAAGAGCAAAGTGGGACACGGTAATGATGACACAGTGGCAGCATGCTTTACACATACATACACATGTGCATATACACACACCCACACACTACCACATGCACACGTGCACATACATGCACACACACACACACACACACACACACACACACACACACACACACACACACACACACACACACACACACACACACACACTATTACCACTCACGCACACATACACACAATCTCCAATATCCATGGCTTAGTCAAGTTTGGCCTTGCACACAGCATGGGTCTCCACCTCAACCACATGCCCTGCAACCATGTACCATGTCTTTTATACAATTTTAATATAACTTCCTTAGATTTATAATAAAAACTTTTTGCTGTATATTAGGGCCCCAACCAATAACAGATTTTTGTCACCAATACCGATTCCAATGAAAAGAATCTGTCACAAATAATTTTATTAAATGAAATTAAAAGGGGGGTGTTGCATGGCTATTCTTCAAGCATCAGATCCCTTTGAAGCCCCGACCGAAGCACTCTCTTAATGTCATTCTTATTTGACGTAGAGGACAACATAAAATGTGAAACCACGCTCTGCTTATTTTTGCACAGAAGCACAATGTCTGGGAGTGTCCTGTAACAATCTGCCCTATCGGTCAGAATGTTACCGTTTTAACTATGGGTTAAAACTAAATTATCACTCATCAGCATCGCAAAATGTATCTTTGCAGTAACAGACAAAGCGACTTCCCAGAAACAACAACAAACAAGGCAATAGTTACATTCAATCAGTGTATTTACAAACAAATAACCAATGACTCTGGCCAGCAATTGCTTTTTCATACGCTCACACTCACACCCCGTTCAGTTTGTGGTTCTCCGCGCACTTCCAAGTATCTCCAAACAGGGGAACGAGATCCCAGCAAATCCAGCATCCAAACGCAACGACATAGACTCTAAAGAAAATGGTCCAAGTTCTCTTAGTCTACGGTGCCAAAAGAAAAATATAACCTCCCTCAGCAGGGAGACCGAAAAACTGTCCTCCATCAATGAATGAAACAAAACCGCAACGAAAGTAAAAAAAAAAAAGGATTCGTCTCACCGGGACACTGGAAAAGTACACCCCACTTCTTCTGTGATGGGGTCCAGTGGCTCTGGTACTTTTAAGTAGTTCTGTATATCCCCTTCTCTGAGTTTTTTGGGAAGCTTTAGGCAGGTCCCTCTTGGACTCCCCACCGCATGCACTTTTTTTTTGCCTTCACACTCCCGCGCTCCTCACGTCTTCCCACCTGGGCCGCGTTCTCTCCCCGGTTAAGTCAGCTGACAGGGCTTCACCACTCCTCCGATCAGCTGACCGGGTTTTCCAGGTACCATCAGCTGACAGCATTCACAACCCCCACCACATGACATTAAAACATTTAAGGGCAACAATGGGTATATAAATGAAAAGAAAAACAAAATGGATAACCCTTAATAAAACATTCCTGCTACAGCCACATTATAGTGCTAGTGCAGTTTTAAAAATTTATTTATTTAACTAAGGGAATCCTCCAGATACATATGTGGCCCTCTGTGTCACAGTCCTCTGAAAACAAATTTGAGTAACATGCAAATTATGGGGTGCAATGCTCGAATTGCAGCTTTCATCCAAAGAGCAAACCCTTGCGCTTAAGAGGTCTGGAGCACAAAACTCAAAGGTAGAAAAATAAATTGTAGTACATTGACTAAGCCAGCATGTGTCATAACATGACTTAGGAGATATTACTGAAAGGCAATTATGGTCAAACTTCCATAATGACACAAATAATTGAATTCCACGCAATCTACGAGGAAAATGCTCTTTAAATGTATATTTTTTTAATGCTTGGAACATGATGGATGCAGACTATCTTGGCTGAATTTAAAATCTCTGTTTTGCTGTTGAGTCCAATAGAATGGAATGCATAATAGCAAGGAGTCGAAGGCATTACTCTGCCAAGGATTTTTCAAACAGCAGCACCCTTTCCTTAATATGACTGACCCTACATTCACACATTAGCAGAATTTCGGCTCCACAGTGAGAGCGAAGAACACAGAACATCATCACACCTGTCAAAATTTGGCAATCACTGATTGGGACCTGCAGCAGACATGTAACTCTCTAGTGATACATTATTACAAAAGGACAATAAATATAGCTGACTGTCAGATAATTATCATCATGATATTTTGCTAGCTAGCTAAGATAGGCCCCCATGACCATAACGGCAAGCTGTGATAAGCAGGTTAGCTAACACTAGTTAGTTGGATAGGTACCCTATATTTTACATATAGGGAGAAACAATGGAGATGCAGCCACCTGTTGCAGTTGCCTGTGTTTTTGGCACATTGCTGTTAATTCTGATTGCATATCGGATGATGACCAGAACAATTGTCCAAAGAAAACCCAACAAAACAGCACTCCTTAATCACATTCAGAAACACTATCGGCTCTGGACATCACAGCAGTGTTGCTTTTCTCAGTGTTTATTTATATCATCATATTTAATAAGCATGATTATCGATGATGACACCATATTTAATTTGACATAATATAGTTTACAAATCCAAAACTACATCTGTCTACAAATGTCAGGTGCCCCCATCTCACATCTCTAGTTTGTAACAATGAGCATTTTGTGCGTGTAATAACATTTCATGAGCCATTATGTGGTTATGGCACAGTCATGAGGGCATTGTATGCAAAGTGGCAAAACGTTATATGTGTTTAATATATCTGTATGCTACTGTTTATAAATCCATTGTGAGCTGTGGATAAAGTCTCTGATGTTCTGATTGTTGTTCATTTTGTTTCTGCAGGGCCACAACCCACTGTACAAAGGAGCAACCTCCACCTTCACTAATGTGACATACCGGGGAAATGCAGAGTGAGCCTAGTCCAGCTATTCAGCACCAGCCACCACTCAAGGCTATATCAATGTGCTTTAGGGGAGGGGCTGAAGAAGAGGAGGTGGTCTGTGGTCTGGGAATATGTATTCATTCTAAACATACATGTTCTATTATAATTTTTACACAACCCTCATCTTTTCCACCCCTGCCCCTGTGTACTTGTCTATGATTTAACCCTGAGAGAGACAGATGGGAAGAAATTCTTTTTTGTATTTTGCACACCACCTGTGGTCTTAGTATGGTTTGTTTAGAAATAGAGCATATTAATATTGGAGCAATATTGTCTTTGTAGATTAATGTTGGGTCATACAGACCATTAAAAGACAACAGAAAAAAATTCAGTTTGAGTTCTGTGAGAGCAATATGGAGCAATATTGCTCAAAACTACATAGTAATATCAGAAAGTATGTACTTACACAGCGTTGCTGATATGCAGAAGAGATTGACAGGTCATGTATTGGAGGCAGAGAGCCCAGGGGTGTTGACATAGAGGCTTGATACTGTCTTAAAAGTAGTAGACCTGAATGGAGTGAATTGTTTTCTGGTTGACCATAAAATGTTCTTTTTTTGTTACTGCAGAAACAGTTTGTGGTGCCTACAAACAGGAAATTACTATAGTTTCTAATTTGCCATAACAATAATGAGCTGTATGCATATTGTTGTAATTTCTCAGTCTTGATTAAACCAAAGTTTATAAACTTAACCAAAGACAATGGAACGAAAGCATGATTCCTTCCTTTTGGTTTTCACAATGGTAATTAGCTGCGTAGATAATCAGAGGTATGCAAAATTACATATTCAGCATCTAAAATGTTGTGAATCTCTAATGATAATTTGACTGTGCATTCATGCACTATGGTTAATGCAGTAACCAGCATAAACAATGAGCCTCTCCTGAACTTTTTTCTTCTAAATCAAGGTATCCATGATGTCACAGTTCCTTTGAAGGAGTCATATCTTTGTGACTGAGTTAATTATGGATTTATCTGAGAATGTAAATACTTTCTACTGTTGTGACAGGGGTAATATGAGACTGAGGTTTGATATTAACAATGATTTCCCAGACCTGTGCAAAGGTGTTTTAAATGGATGTGGGTGCAGGTGTATGTTCATGAAAGTTTAACAGATTGTCCCCTTTCTTTACATCTTGACATGTCTTAGCATTTGAGTGTTGTTGATTTTTCACCTATATTTTTTTTTATTCTGTCCTTCATATATTTCTGAAAGATACAGTATTATTTTTAATTATTTTTATTGAAATTCCCTGAAGTTTGTAAGCGTATGGCATCCCTTCATTTATAGCTTTATAAATAACATAATGATGTACATCAACATAACAATGTCAGTCATAATAACTAAGCAATTGTATCATAATATTTTGTTAAAAGGATAATTCAATGCAAACAACCCTTAGTTCCTGTTAATATGATGAATATTCAAAATACATCTAATGTGGGCAATGCATATTTGGATTTGGAATCTACATTTGCACAACTATCAAAACACTATACAGTGGAACCTTGGCACGAACGCACAAACACACAAACACGCGGGCTTCCCGTCGTAGCTGATTACAGATGAATTGAGGAATGTCTCCTTCAAGCTACTCCATAGATATTATCCAGCAAAAGATTCCTCAGTCAGTGGCTGAAAGCTGGTAAAAGTTGTACAAGAAGTTGCATGTATTTAGGCCAAGGATTCTCAATTAATTCCATTGGCGGCCACATATTTGCTTATGAATAGAATGGCGAGCCACACCGTACAGGCCATAGATAAGCCTATTACAACATGGTCACATCTCAATGACATATTAGTATAACCATTAGGCTACTATTACAATGCTAATAACAACAATGACAATTTTGATAATATATATAATATTGTTTTTTTATATCTTAGAATTGTTGATTTTACTGATAGTATACCATTATCATCATTATGATTGTCATGGTTGTTGTCACTTTAAGCAGCCTTATAGGCCTCACTGGCCACATGTCTTTCCATCAGATTCGCAAAATGAGAGGACTTAAGTGTGGATTATGTGGATACATATCCTAAGATAGGAATATGATATGATTAGTAATGTTTTAGAAAAGGCTGGATAATGTTGCTCAAATGAATTCTATTGAAAAACTAACGTTCGAACCAGGGAATGATAGAATATACAATTGGTGTCTAATCATGACGACCTAAACATTTTTTGAGGCTTCATTGTTGACAGGATCACCAAGAAAAGGGTGCACCATGTCTGACAAGTATCTCCTTCCTAAATGCCGCAGACTTGATAGGTGTTCTGATGTGTAATCTGGGTTTAAATTGAAGAGTTCATCTGATCTCGCTTTTTGAAACCGATGGTGAACCTAGAGACCCTTAGCCACATCATGAATTAGCCTAGCTAGCTAGCTAGTTGGTAAATGATTGCACTTACTTTTGGACAAAGCAGCTGCAATTTAAGCAAATTATTGTCTAGCAGTCCATTGCTCCTCCGTACAAAAAAAAAAAAAAAAAAAAACAGTCGGTGCACAAAATCTAGTAAATTCCATGGTTTATTCATTTTGTGCATCAAGCCGCAAAATTATAAGAATGCTTGACTTTTTGATCAGTAATCAATTCCGCAGCTGAATCAGCTTAGGAAAGTGCAACACACCAGGGGAATATTAGACAGGAGCCATGATAGTCATAGGAGGGTTTTCTTGGCTACACAACCGCAGACTGGAGCGAGTACAGCAGCAGGCCGGATGTGCCCCACCAGCCACCTTTTGAGGACCACTGATCTAGGCTACTGTATCAATGATCTTAAAACAAAACCTGAGCATTTACAGATTCAGATCCAAGCAATAGCAAAGAGCTCCATTCAAAGCATTTCTAAATTATAATTGGTTTATCAAATCCCAGATGGAAACCAATTGTGCATGAGATAAGGTGCCCTTTTGAATGGAATTAGAAAAATGTATGAATGTAGGAACTGATATATAGACTACGACAATTCCGCTAACTTGGGAAATTCTTATATTTAAAACAATAATGATGATTCTTAAAGTGGTGGACTGTTCGGTAACGTCTCCATTCCCCTATTTTATATTTCCAAGATCCATGTTGCATGCGATTTAGTATGTTACTGTACTTGTTCTTGATAATAAATGTACCAATTTAGATTTTTGATATTATCCAAAACACTGATAGGTCTAGGATACTATAAGTGTAGCTCAACTAAGCTTTGTCAGAGCCATCACAGTCTAACGTAGATTGTCTAACATACACACATTTTTGTTAAGCACTTTGTGGCTTAGCCTGCTATAATAAGGTGCATTGTGTTTCTAACCTTGCACGTATGTAAATTAAAACTTTGGAGCATTTAAGTGTGAGGATGTCTCATTTATTTATGATGGTAATGTGTGAAAATTACAGACATTTTTGTTTATTTGTTGCATATGCTGCAGGGACGCCAACAGTGTGTTAAAAAATAATCCAAAGTTCACACAACATTACATTGTTTTGACAAATTAAGGGTTAGAATCACATACATATTATTTGTCATTAAAAATGTGTTATCCCGTTGATTTAACAGGGGGGGACACCCACACAGACCATGCTGTCCAGTCTACATTCTGTCAATGGGTTTAGTTTCCATTGTGATATTAAATAATGCTACATTCAGGGTAAATTTCCCAAGTTTGTTGCTGCATCCACTCACAAAATCAAGGGCTTTATTTTGATAGTCTTATGGTCTATGTGCATTCCTTTCATTACCTTAAGCATATTAATTCATTGAGCATTGGATGTCCTTATGAGCAAAACTCCAGCGCAACGTAAGGAAGAGGATGGATGAATGAGCTTAATTAAACATGGGTGAGATTTCAGCATAACAGGCTATAAACCAATCAGTGTCATGTTTCATCACCTTTAGGAACAGATTAGGTTTGTGCCTTACCTTTACTAGAAGAAACAGCTTATAATATGTGTAGGAAGGAGACCTGCTTTTGCATAAGGTGAAAGTCAACGAGCAGCCCTGAAAATAGCAATAACAACTGTGAAAGACGTGGTTTTTGTTTGTCTTCAGTGCAATTGCTAAGAGTTTCAGGCAAGTTAAGGTATAAAATGCATTAAAAGTAAGCTGAAAGACTGGTGGTCAAATATAACATCCAGCTAAAACTTAACCATCACAAGTCCGAAATAGATTTAGACTGTAACATAGGGAAGTTGTACACTTTAAATGAATCCAAGCCAGAATCATGTAATCATTATTGTAAAGGCCCACTTCCTACCTGAGCTCACATGTAGATTGAGCAACTCTGACAGTTTCATTGTCAAAAAACAGATTTCGAGGTAATAAAAAAAAAAGAAATCCAGTTCATGAGCATTAATTTCAAATCACCATGCTACAACAGACTGCTGTAAAATGGATGACAGGTTGGGGATAGCTGTAACAGGATTTTTTGCAACAGGGCATTTGCAAAAAAGTGTACCATATACTGAGTGATCAGGCAGGCCATTTTTTAATCTCGGTAGGCACACAAAATCTTTGGTCACAGTCAAGTTGTTAATTAGATCTGTGTGTTACATATGCCCATCATATATTTCTGGATATGGAAATGGAGGGGAAACTATCCGCTCTTTGAAAATGAACCATCAAATGATTTGCTTTTTTGTGTGCATCTACAATGAGAAACACAGTAGACCAAGCAGAAATTAAAATTGATGTCATGTAAGATTTACCAATAATTGGATCCATACTTTCGCACTGGATTTGTAATAACCAAGACTTGGACGGCATACAAATTAAATATGACATTATCTTACTGGGCTATTTTAAACACGCTGATTGAATGTCATAACAATATTAAAGCATGAATGGCTACATTATATTTGGAAGGATATTACAAAGGATTTACCCATGCTTTCTTCACTTACGAGTGGAGAAATTATTGTCATAATTAGTAAATTCTTTAACCTGATTTGGTATGTGCATGGCAAAGACTGTACACATTATACACATACCAAATATTGACAGATTCTGCTGTAGAATTTGGAGATATTGACCATTTTAGTCATTGTACCTGTATATGGGCATGTATGGCACCACCACCTCCACATTTGATATTCCATTTCACAGAATTTTCCTGTAATTACTCCATGCTTCTATCTTCACATTAACCTTGTCCTGTCACATACCAATTAATTAAGGGATAATTGACATTAACCCATTATTACTGTCACTCCCTCCTGGCATGCAAGTTTTATGTTATCATAGAGCGTATGACTTGACATAGCATAAAACTGCTATCAGAGGCTGGTGGCCTGTAACACACTTCTACATGTAGACAGTTTCTCATTTTCCTCCAGAATTTTAATCTGAGTGCATTTACAATTACCAAGGGGCTCAATTCCTGAAATGTCTGGAATCTACATTATCCTTTATATTTGAGGGCTACACCCCCTCCTCTTCGATTGGTTCTATCCTATCATAAAAGCTTATATATATCCCTCTATGTTGTATTCCAGGGTTGCTACAGCTCAAAGCAAGTTAGATTTAAATCTTTGTAAGACTTTTTGAATGCCACCCAGAATTCAGTTTCAGACCAACTTTACAATAACAAAAACTGAAATAAAAAATACATACGGGCTCAGAACAGTTTTGCCCAAATGTTTATTATAACATAAAACATGACTTTTTTGGCCCAGTGAAGAAAGTTATATGATCTACTTCAAATGTTGAAAAAAATGTGAAACTGTCTAATACCTGGCTTCTATTGGCGGTTTGACTTGACAGTTTTGGGTTTCTCACTCTGCATGTGGCATTTCACTGCCTTGATTCCCATCATGCCGAGTTTGAAACACTTCCTGCAAAAAATGCACCATGCCTTGTATACATTCCCTGGTACCGCTTTCAACCATGCTGAAAAATATTGGTTGAACAGCCAATTTTCATTGAATTTGCACTTCCCCATGTTGTCGCTAGCAGGCAGACAGTGCATCTGCTCTGAGTATCCTGGCCACAAACAAAATATGAGTGTTGCTGGTTCCGCTGTCCTGATCTGTATGATGTTAATGCGAGAGGCATTTGGTAAATTATTTTAAAAATATGTGTTACCAACTATTTTGAGATTTTAAATTGTAGTGTCAGAAAAAAAACAATTAATAAAATCCTACTTCCCATGTCTAAGCATTTTTAAGAGTTTTGAAAGATTGATTTAAGATGTTTTAATACCAATGAAGGCCTCATTTTTAGATGAATAAATTCAAGCCTTTTAAGAATTTTTAAGAATCCAAAGGAACCCTGTATTCATCCCCATCCCCAGCACAAAGCCACATTTCTGTGAGCCCAACAATGTCATAACTATCATTACCCATAATAGTCTCGAGCTCCAAAATTGTATTTTTTTTTTTACAAAGAGGAATTTCTGGGTATTGCACGTGCATTTCATGTCTTCCCTTCCCACTCCCAACTGCTCAAATCCACCTCTGCTACAATGCTGCTCAAGTCAATTTTTAATTCAATGCAGCTGTAGCCCTCCAGTTCAGATGTACTGTGTCCCACTTGAACAGATCACCCCTGTTCCAAAAGGGGTCCCAGTGCCCCATACTCCTGTACCCCTTTCCTATACCAGGTTTGTAGCCACGTGTTAAACCTCCATATAAAGTTTTGCTTCCCTTACTTGCACGTGTTACCACTAGAATTCCAGAGAAGACAACCGTGGAGATTCTGCTTCTAAGCTTCCTTGCCAACTCAATAAATTAGTCCTGCAAAACCTCAAACCTACCCCTTCCTATGTCATTGGCTCCAACATGAACCAAGACCACTGGATCCATCCCTGCTCGAGCCAGGAGCTTGTCCACACACTCCAGAAGGTCTCCAGCCTGGGCACCAGGCAGGCAACACACCTTGGGCACATCCCACCACCTGATGGAACATTCAGACATATCATGATAGATTATGTAGACATGATTACACCAGTCCAGGGTAGAGGGTACATGCTAGTGGTCTTGGATAGATTCTGCAGATGGGTAGAAGCATTACCTACAAAGGGGCCAGCTCAGCAGCTAAATTTCTATGCAAAGACAAAATCAACTGAGATAATGGTCCATACTTTGAAAGGCCCAATATTAGAATATGGGTCCCCAGCCCAAGTGCCAGAATATGGAGCCTAGTAATGGGGATACTGCTATCGACAGAAGTGGGCCCCTCTGTACCTGTTGCATCCATTTCTGAGGACACTGATCAGGTGGGAAAATAAGAAAGTGTTGAGTGATGAATAGATTCAACAGTTGCAGACAGTGAATAAAGAATGGACATTTAAAGGACAAACAAATATGTTCTATCAGCCCTGCAATACTTTGCTAGACGAATGACCAAAGAAACATGGAACATGCCGTAACAAAAAGATTTCCAGAGTAAAGCCTCCATCCTTCTCACAAAAAGGCTGTGATGATAGAATGGGCAAACAGGGAGAAATGAGCTACTACCTCCAATGCATGTTGGAAGTATGGCTATTCTGGACAAAAACAAGCCAGGTACACATTCAATCAAAGGGGGGCAGGTGAGCGATGGGGAGGTTTGGACCTAGCTCTGTTAGCTAAAATATAACCTGAAACAATGTTGGGATAGGTTTGTCAAAGGGGAAGAAGAGGTTGGAGTGCCAGCAATGGTTGTAGTGCCCAAAAATGGTCAGTTTCCCTACTGTATTGCAAGGGATGACACAACAGAGAGTATGATAGATCAAAACTTACGGGATTATGGGAAAAACTTCACACATCCATGGATCAGCTGTCAGAAGTGGAACTCATCATAAATAAATGTAT
Source organism: Albula goreensis (assembly GCA_022829145.1). Lineage (NCBI taxonomy): Eukaryota > Metazoa > Chordata > Actinopteri > Albuliformes > Albulidae > Albula > Albula goreensis. The sequence continues at coordinate 388,984 of CM040758.1, forward strand.
GGTGCTCCACAACAGAACAGGCACCAATCAAATGTGAGGAAGTGGTTTGGAATACAGGGGAATACACTGCCAGCTGCAAGACAGATGATGGAGAGTGGATACCGTCCTTCATTCCTACATCACCAGAAGTGGATGTATTTTGGTATAGTGGAAGGGTCACAAAGGTGAAGGCCACACTGGAGGAAAACTGAACTGGGATATGCGCACTCGTCACCCTAACGGACCATTAAAGGTTATTACTATAAATTCTCAAATAGTTTATTTATCTCAACTGAAGGAAGAACCAGGCCTTTATTTGAGCCAGGCAATTATTAGAGACAGGCCATTATTTACGATTTGTCCTTTTTTAATAGTGTATTTTGTAATATTGTAGCAATGTTTAATTTCTAATTCATCCTATAAGGATTAAAGGGTACAGACAGTCTCAGGGTTACGGACATATGTCTTACCGACAACTACTTGCAAACTGACTGCCATAAAGTCTATTATATTTGAAATTTCAAGTTAAATACAATTTATAGTAATAAGAGATGCATGCACTACTTTGTGATACTCATGAAAACATTCCGCCTCCATTCATTGATAAAATTGCTCTGGGGAAATTAAAGTCTATAAACAAATCCATACTACAATTGAGCAGTTGTAAGCATGTGGTAAAATGTTTGTGTAAAGAAGGTAGACATTTTATTATTACTATGTAGGCTACTGTATTACTGTGTTTAAGATGTTTTACTGTATTTGGAAGTGTTTTATATGCATAGAGGGGTAAAATATATACTGTATACCAAGACAAACTTTTGATTAACTGACACTAAACACGAATCGTATGTACCTGTTCCAACACACAAATTGGACTTATAGACAGACTTTGGTATGGATCTCGTTCTTAATGCAGGGACGGGCTGTATACCTACTACTCTAATATAGCCTATACTGTTCTTTATTTAAACAATAAAAAATATTAGGTCTAATACAGGCAGTTTGAGTCAGAATGATGTGGTGATTATAACAACAGCAACAGGCAAATAAAAAAACAACATATCTACAAGATATCCAATAGAAAAAAGTCACGCAAAACAATCAAGCTTCAATACCATATAGAAATGTTTTGGTTGACAAATTCTCGAATAACATACTGTATCACAGTGACAAACTTTTTAATTACTGGGAAAAATAAAGATCATGCCAGATATACCATTAGGCTACTTGTAGGGGAAATACAAACTCAAAAAAAGTTAAAACATTAAAATCACAGCTTACTGTGGTAAATGCAAGCCTCTAGGTACTGTACAGTTAATCACTATCCTCCTCCTCACCACCATCATCATCATCATTGTCACCGTACAGCATTTGTTATAGCCACAGATTGTTGTAATCGGTCGCTAATTGTACTCTTTGTTCTCTATCTGAAGTCAGAGAATATTTATGTGTTACTATGATCTGAAAGATCATAATGCAAACCAAACAGTGCAGATTGTTTAGTTTATGAGCTATTAAAGTTTATGAGCTATTGTGAAACCTACAAAGTGAGATGTGTTTAATTAAGCGGATGCTTTTAATTAAGTGGATGCAAAAAAAATGATGTGTCATGAGCAACAAGAGAGATTTATGGTAGGAGGATAAGGATGTAAGGGTCTCATGGTGGGCTGGACCTCAAAATAAACCACCCGAACATAAAATCATATCTGACCATGACATATGTGCTGGATGGGTGAACCAGCGACAAGGAACGGACAGCGGGTAAATTACTTATGGTATAATCAGCACAGATTCATCAATTAATACTGTACAGGCATTGCAGGAGGTGAAAGAACAGTTTCATTCCACCTCGTTGATGACATAACAAAATAGGTTGGTTCTGGACTATCTAAAAGAAAAGGGGGTGTGTGATCATATTGGTAAGGAATGTTATAGGCCACCAGCGTCAGACAGCAGTGTTATGCTCTTTGATAACATTAAACTAGCATGTCAGGAGGGTGAGACAATTGTAATGGGGGACTTCAATTACCCTTCAATTAATTGGGAAGCTGTGTATGGTCAAGGTAAATGTGAGGAAGAGTTTCTGGATGTTGTAAATGACTGCTTTTTTTGATACAGTCTGTTACTCAACCTACAAGAGAGAACACAATTTTAGACCTGGTTCTGTGTAATAATCCTGATAGAATCTGCAGCACTGAGGTAGCCACTCGGAACAAGTGACCATAGTGCAGTTACATTTAAAGTTTTTTGGCAAATTAAGATTAAATCTTCCAATGCTTGAATTTTCAACTTTAGATGAGCTGACTTTATTAAAATGCGTGATTATACAAGAAATATAAACTGGGTACCTCTTCTAGATGGCAGAACTGTGAAAGAAATGTGGAACATATTTAAAACGATTATTCTGGATGTACAGCATAAATTCATTCCGCAAGTGCGAAAAGGGAAGCTGAAAAAGCAGCTTCCACAGTGGATGAATAAGTCGTTAGAGGATAGTTTGAAACAAAAAAAGAAACTATTTAGAAAGTACAAGTTAGACGGCTCAGAGAGAAATAAGATTGAATACAGTAATATGCAAGCTCAAGTTAAGAAAGAAATAAGGGAAGCTAAAAGGCGTTTGGAAAGACAGATTGCACTAGATGCAAAGAGAAACCCTAAATGCTTTTTTCAATACTACAGTCAAAAAAGGATAGTTAAGGATGAGATAAGAGGTATAAAAAATAAGGATGGACTTTTGATAACAAAGGTATTGCTGATACCCAGAACAGTTCCTTTGTGGAGAGTTTCATGAGTGAAGTGTTTTATCATATGCCTTCAGGTGCATTAAGTTCTCAGAGTCTTATGGAGGAAATTGATTTAAATGATGCAGAAGTACTCGATAAACTTCAAAAACTTAAAACAAATAAGGCAGCAGGCCCCCATGAAATATATCCAAGAGTTGTTTACTAGCGGTAGTGGTCTACAAGCCTCTGACTGTTATTTTTAAGCAATGAGTTGGAGAAATACCAGATGACTGGAAGCAAGGCAGTGTAGTACCTATCTACAAGAAAGCTGACCTGACTGATCCAGGAAATTATAGGCCTGTCAGCTTAACTTGTATCACATGTAAATTACTGGACTCCATCATTAGGGCAATTATTCCTTGAACAAAATGGTATCTTAAACGATAGCCAGCATGGTTTTCACAGAGGAAGGTCATGCTTAACAAACTTCCTGGATTTTTTTTTTTAGGAAGCTATAGTGTGTTTAGATGCAAATCAAGCTTATGATATTATCTATTTAGACTTTCAAAAGGCATTTGACAAAGTATCACATGAGAGGCTCATAGTTAAAATGAAATCTGCAGGAATTACAGGATCTATCACTGAATGGGTTCGAAGTTGGCTGTCTGGTAGAAAGCAGAGTGTAACTGTGGGGGGAATTGTATCAGAGCAGGGTCCTGTATGAAGTGGAGTCCTGCAGGGGTCGGTGTTGGGGCCTTTGCTAATCCTTAAATACATAAACAATCTTGATGCAGGGGTTAGTAGTAAAATAGTAAACTTTGCAGATGACACAAAACTAGGGGTCTAGCCAACAGTATAGAATCAACTAAGGTAATACAGGAAGACCTAAACAGCATCCATAAGTGGGCAGATACCTGGCAGATGACATTCAATTTAGCTAAATGTTAAGTCTTGCATGTAGGAAATAAGAAGCTTAGACAAGACTACTTTACTGAAGGAACAAAACTGGAATGTGCTCAGTTTGAAAAGGATTTGGGAGTGATAGTCGACCCAAGCTTAACAGTGTGCTGCAGCAGTAAAAAAGGCCAACAAGATGCTTGGATATATAACCAAAAGTATTGATTATATATCTAAGGAGATTGTAGTAAAATTATACAATGGTCAGACTCCACATGGAATATTGTGTGCCGTTCTGGGCACCGCAATAAAAGAAAGATATCAAGGCTCTTGAAAAAGTACAAAGGAGGGTAACTAAATTTGTAACTGGCATGAAATATAAAAGCTATGAGGAAAGACTCAAGTCACCTAACCTATTAAGACTTAGCAAGAGGAGACTAAGATTTAATAGAGGTTTTTAAATTTATAAAAGGACTCAACAAGGTTAACTACAATACATTTTTTAAGGTGAGTTCAGTCTGTAGGACAAGGGGAATGTTGTACGGCCATACCAATGAACACAGGAGAAGGGGGTAACATAACAACAGCACTGAAAGCCCAGGAGGATCTGAGAGATGAACATGTTAGAAATACAAAAAGGGATTCAAAAGAAGGGTCGTGGTGGGATTTGCTGAACATTTCATTGTGGAAAGCAGCTCTGATAAAGATAGCGATAGTCATTGGAATAGTACTGCTGATACTGATGTCTGCCTCATGCTGTGTCCTTCCATTGATTCAGTCCCTGATCAAAAGAATGGTTATTGTAACAGGTCAATTTCCAGTCAGAACTGACTCAGATGAAGACATTAACAATGCTGACCGTTCTGAGCATATTAAGGAGCTTGCAGAGCCAGCTCATGAATGTTGTTTGGAAAAAGCTCCAGTACCAGTGCCAGTGAGACCCAGTGGACATACTTTCTCAGGTGCCAAAGTGTTCCCTAACCTAGGCCAGGGAACAATTATGACTAGCAACAAGCTTACAACTGCTATAATCATGCTTAGCAAAATGATTTTGATGATGAAACTGTAATCTGTTAAAAAAAAGGTTGGCTATCAGTGAGTTATTGTGTGACACCAGCCATGTTTTGCCTTGCTGTTGCTATTCCCAGGCCCCTGAGTAAGGATATTGGGTCAAGATGAAGAGTGCAACAGTGGCTGGCTATTTGAAAGTCTGTGTTTAAAGGCCACATGTCAAGTGTACAGCACGAAGTGCACAAAACAGCTATGACAAGCTCAGACAGGGTCCTATGAAACTGTGTACTCCTGGCCCAGTATTAAAAGGAGGAGGTCCTGGGCAATGACTGCTGAGCAAAATGGTTTACTGATGACAAATAGAAGCGACAGGAAGTCAGTTTAGGGAGCCTGTTGATTTTTTTACTCATCAGCGAGTCACTGGAAGCTGACTAGCCACGTTTATGATACTTGCATGTTATGTAGGGACAAGTGCACGGGGTGGCTTTTACCTCCTCACCGCCAAACAGGGAAAAGATGTTCACCACATCATGCTTTGCTCTGCTGCTAGGTTTCCCTCTAAGTGAAAGTCATAATCTTGATGATCACTGTTGATCAGTAGGAGCATCTTGCTTTTGGACTAGACAGAATCTGACAACAGACCTTAGGGATAGTTTGGAAATATGATTTACATGGTGGAGGATGCAGGCCAAAATCCACCCATATTTACATGATACATTGCAATGATTCTGTAACCATTCTATTCCAATTTATGAATGTTTGTTATTATGTTGTATTAATGTTGAGATTCAGAAGAGTGAAAGCTCAGAAGCACAATGGATGTTACTTACATGGATATTTGTTCTCCAGTATTAAAGGTTTTCCATGCATAGTTTATTGTGAGACCAAATGGTCTCAAAGGGGGGTATGTGGGAGAGATACATAACGTTCAACCCCATACATGAGATATATTTTGTATATTTTATACTTTTCTATTTTTTTCTGTTTTTATATGCTGTGGTTTTCTATTTCTCATACTTTTCGTACACATATATAAACTTTCAAAAACAATTCCTCAGCCGAAAGAGAGAGTCTGTGGGGCTTCTGTCCAGGTACTAATTGGATCCACCGACATACAGAAGTGTAGGGAGTGAAAATTGACTAGTGCTTTTCTGGTGAGAGTGCTAGCCTGAAAGCATAACAAAAACAGTCATGTAATTAATTTTGAGTTTGGGGAGCCTTTGATCTCAACTTTTACTAAATAAGACTGTCATGGATAATTATGAAAAATTGTGTATTATCAAGTCAGATGCCAGGTGTAAATCAAAAACAAAATTAATTGTAGGCTCTAGGTGTAGCAGTTCTTGCAAAAGTTCAGATATAATTCACAAGTGCTGCAGTAGATGTCAGTATAGGACAAACTAATAATCAGTTATTTTTTATTATTAGGACTAGAAGGGACTTGAAAATAATGGTGTAAAACCCAAGTGGGAATAATGGACTTAGAATGGATCATCTGCACCAGGATGGACTATCTAAGGCAGATAAGAAGGATAAAAGGGAATGCACACAACAAGTGCCTCAGTTTGAGTGTTTTGGGATTACTTAGAAGATTGACTGTTGGAAGTGTATGGGGAATTATTGCTCTGCTAAGACCAGCCTGGCTTATTGTATGTAATTTTCGAACCATATTCAATAAACCATTTATATCAGAGTCAGTGAATTTGTATCTGTTTTGATTCAGTGGAATACTCATTTATTTGGGGAATTATTAAAGTGTGAAGAGGGCACTCAGCCATTAAGCCCAGGCTGAGGTTGTTTCTCCCACAAGCTAACGAGCACTGAGAGCTAACGAGCACTGAAGGCAGTAGTGATTGCTAACAAGGTTGTGGCATGATGTATGGATGGATGTGGGCAACTCTATATGCCCCTCCATTTTCATGGCAGGGCCTTAAAAAGAAACTATTTTAAAAAGCATAAATCTACCCACTTTCATTACAACCGGAGAGATGGGCACCATGAGATGCCTGATTTTTCTCCCAGCTCCACCTCTGCATTGAAAGGTCTCCATCAGGCATGCCGAGTGCTGGTCAAGCTCAGCAAAGAACTTTGTGAGCAAAGGGACAGTGCATATGTGCATGAACTCTGTGTCGATCTGAAAACACATCGAATCATCTCACATCAGAGCAACATCACAACAGTGTACAATTCAAGGAAGAGAGGAACTGTTACAGTAAAAATCCATTCTTTAAAAAGGACAATTTTTAATTTGTCAATATTGCCTAGTTTTTGTGTGTTGTGGAGGGCAGACAAAATTTGAGCAAATACATTCCATTACATTACATTACATTGCGGGCATTTGTTTGATGCTCTTATCCAGAGCAATTTACAAGGCAAAGTGCATAAGAACAGTACAAAAAGTGCAAAGATAACCCTAGAGAGGGGTAAAGTCCCAAGTGCCAAAGGTGATCGAATAGATCAGGACTCCCCTACAGACTACAGACTAAGTACACAGCCTAGTTTAAAAAACAATCACAGATTAAAGAGCAAATAATAGACACATTACAAAGAGCAAGGAAGGGGAGGGGAGAGATGCAGCCTGAAGAGGTGAGTCTTCAGTCTGCGCTTGAAGGTGGCCAGTGTCTCTGCTGTTCTGACCTCCACAGGAAGATCATTCCACCAGCGGGGGGCCAAGACAGACAGCAGATGTGACCTGGAAGTGCAGGAGCGGAGAGGGGGCGGCCTCAGGCGACCAGAGCTGGCAGAACGGAGGAGTCTGGCAAGGGTGTAGAGTCTGACGATCTTCTGGAGGTAAGCGGGAGCTGTCCCCTTAACAGCCTGGTATGCTAGCACCAAAGTTTTAAATTTGATGCGAGCGATAACAGGCAGCCAGTGGAGGGCAGTGAGCAAGGGGTCACATGAGAGTCTCTAGGGAGGTTGTAGATCATACGGGCTGCAGCATTCTGGATGAGCTGCAGGGGTCTGATGGAGGACGTCAGAAGACCTGCAAGAAGGGAGTTGCAGTAGTTGCTTGGACCAGAAGCTGAGTAGAGTAGGTGGTGAGAAAGGGGCGGATTCTTCGGATGTTGTACAGGAAGAACCTGCAAGCCCGACTCACCACCACAATGTTTTTGGAGTGTGACAGCCTGTTGTCGATAACCACTCCGAAAGAATCCATACAGGATATTCACCTCTTTCACAGTGAACTGGGCTAGCCATCTGCTTTCTTTCCTCCAGACTGTCAGTTGTGTCTCCCTTTGGATGCTGTGGACAGTAATTGACCTGCTATTTGTAGTTTCTTCACATTCAGTGCTGCCAAACATTGGTCTTGCGGCTTGTTCCTCAGTTAATTAACTGTCACTTCCCAGGCCTCTGAGCTTGGTCTGAAAGTTGGCCATTTTATATCTCAAACTAATCTTCCACAAGTAACACCCATTGAATGAAATGATCCTTGCTCCCTCAGGTTAGGATGCTTTTGCAACATCATTCATATAATTTTTTAATTTTAAAATTCTCCTTTGCCAATCATCCAGAATGTGCAATTTCAGGTTTGGTGAGGGGCTCAATGGAGTTCCACTTTCATTGTACTGAGCATTGGCCTTCTCAGGTTGAATTTCAGAATCATAGCTGAAACAGGGGATTGCAAAAACACTTAGCCAAACTCACAGCCTTGCAGACAGCGACAAATCTGATGAGGAGGAAGGTTATGATATGTGTTGACAGATAAAGAATCTGTTCGGCCCTGGACAGTTAGAGGTTGACATGACCTTGCTTCTTCTTTTTCTGCTTACTTTGCAAGTGGACCACTTTAATGGCTGCTTTGTCTTGTATTTCTGAGACCATTGACAAGTTAATGAATTTGTTTCTGAAATCATTATCCTGGTATTGAAGCCATATGTCTCCCTCCAGTCCAAGGCTCGTTTTAACTGTCTGGCACAATTTATATGGAGTCTGGTATCCCAGCTGGCATATTTAGTTTCCTGGCATTTAGTTTTCACTTCAGGGAATCATGTAATATTGCGTGTTACAATTGAAAAATCCTTGAAAGAATTCAAGTCAAAGTCCCATGTTTTATACTTTTCCAGTGCACCACAAACAAGATTACAACAAAATCAATAAATCGGGTTTTGTCAGAATTAAAATTAGTCTTTGATGAAGTAACAAGGCAAAAAAATAACAGCGTAAAATTTGAAGTTTGACTCCTGTGTTTCCCTGGGGGTAGCGCAGGTTGTATTGCTTGGATTGTGTTATGTGTGGTATTGTTTGAAAGACAAGAGCATCTAGTTTTGTTTGCTACCAAATTATCCCAGTGCCTGCCCCTCGTATTTGCAATGCAGTCTATATATATATATATATATATATATATATATATATATATATATATATATATATATATATATATATATATATATATATATATATATATATAGAGAGAGAGAGAGAGAGAGAGAGAGAGAGAGAGAGAGAGAGAGAGACACACACACACACTCGTGATACCTTGACTTACGAGTGAATCAACTTACGAATTTTCCGAGATACGAGCCGTCGCTTGGTCAATTTTTTGCTTTAAGATGCGAGCCAAGATCTGAGGTAGGAGCCAGCAAGCTTACGCCACCCGCTGCTAGGTAGCCCAGCGAGTTTTCAGTTCACGTGGTTATGTTGCCGTGCAAGCGTCTGTGTTGTATCGCTGCTGCTTTTGTTTCCGCATTTTGTTTATTTAGGAACATTTCTTAGTTTTAACCATGGGTCCTAACAAAGTGAGTGCCAAGGGCAGTGTTATTTTTCCTCACGCAGACTGCTGTGACCTGTACCTGCTGCTGACAGGTAACAGGTGTTATAAATCCCATGGCTCAAAGGTCATATAAATACATGTAAATAAAAACGTAGCAATTAAGTTTAGCAATAAAGTGTAGCATAGTGTGTAAGTTAAATTTAGCTATAAATTGTAGCATTAAGTGTGCAGCGAGTAAGTTAAGCGATAGAGCACGAAATGAAAAACTCCCCCAACCTCCTCCTCCGCTAATCTACTCCACCTCCGCCAGTATCTTCGTCTAAGTTTCAAGGTAAATACACTTAATAAAACCAGTTTATTTATTTACATTCTCTTTCATTATATATTATTATTTTTATACATTATTTATTATTTTTAAAGTACATTTTTCATTACAAAAAACACGTAACAAAAAAAATTTGTATGGTTTTTGCGGGGCTGGAACGGATAAATAGCGTTTCAATTAATTTTAATCGGGAAAATTAATTTGAAATACGAGCAAATTGAGATACGACCTCGGTCACGGAACGAATTAAACTCGTATGTTAAGGTACCACTGTGTGTGTGTGTGTGTGTGTGTGTGTGTGTGTGTGTGTGTGTGTGTGTGTGTGTGTGTGTGTTTATACATATCATATCCAAGTTATATATACACACACACATAAACAGTCGCAGATGAGTTGTACATTTATGGAGTATTATTGCTTGCGGTTGAGATATGGGAACGGATCTATTGCGCAGATGGTGTTGGGTAGACCAGCAATAGAATGGAATCCTCGCTTGACTGGGACCTGTTCTTCTGCTGTACTGCTGTATAGGGGAAGTTTATGTATTGGGGGTGAGCATGGCTAAATTAACATAATTGATGTGAGTGTTAACGTAGTGTTTATTTATTTTAAAAGACCATAATGCTTTATAAAATAAAAGTATTTAACTATTTTATAAATGATAAAAAATTTTATCGTAATTTAAATCCTATAATATTATACAACTATAGAACTGAAGAAAACGCAATAAGCAATTATTTTGCACAAACATGTCAGCACTCAATTGTGCGTAAGAGTGCTCGTGAGTGTGCGTAGTTTCTGTTCTTACCTAAGAACAAATCCAAAATAGGGAAAAATTGTCTGACTGTCAAAATCCGCCTGAAAACTGCGGGTTTTAAGAAGAAAATTCTTAAGAATGGTTGGTAAAAAAGGCCCAGTGCGAGCAAACGTGCAAGCCTGTAAAGCAAGCAATTCACAAAACTTAATTTTTACAAGAATACAGAAGATTCCTCCATGTTTTTCTTTCACAGATTTTATGCAGCAGGCTTGCCATCCTCTACCAATTAGAAATACAGTGAAGGGTGTATGGCAAAATAAAACGTTTTAAGTGCCAAATAAGTGAGAAACAAATCTTTAAATGAGCTAATATTTTAGCCTTGTCAATTTTTGGAATGGTAGGAAACAATATCTGGATAATTATATCTGGAAACAATAAGGATACTTATACAAATCACTTCTTGCTGGTATGGAAGTGTCCCGGTACTATTCAAATATTAAATACATAGATATGCCAATGGAATAATGAAATAGAGAAAGGTGGTCATAAATATTTGTATATACCCAGGCTACTGATGTTGTGGAGGGCATGTCATCTGTGCTTCCCATATGGCATCCCTGAGATGAGCCTGGCATTAATAATCGCAGCAAGCCACTGATCAAAGGGACTCATACAATTTCATACATGCCTTTGGGGCTGTAAGGTGCTTCTGGGCCTCTCTACCTTTATATCAGTATCTCACTCAGTGTTCATGCTCTTGTAACCAACAGCATTAACAGCTGCCATAACCTCTTGTCATGCAATATTTATATGTTACCTCTGTGGTGAATCTCAAATAAAATATTTGTTTTGATTAGCTCAATTTCACGCTCAGAGAAACGTCCATGTTCTCTCCTCTGCTATGATTGTATCAGTTAGCATTGCTGTAAAACTAATTTCTTCCTTAGCACCATATATGGTTGAATGTAGGCATTACTGGGGTGAGGTGTGCATTCATGCAAGCGCCATTGTAGGATTAGTTGTGATTTATAATGAGAAATGCATAAGTATGGCAAAAAAAAGTTTATGTATTAAGTATTATTTTCTGTGGCACATGCAAATTCCTAGGTTTTGGCTATTTAGCAACAAAGGAATGCTGTTTTATACATGAGAGGTGTGTTCCAGGACATTAGATTTTTTGTTTTGATTTCCAGTGGTTTTCCATCACTTCAAATCCAATCTTTTTCAAGAACAGGTGGGAACTCTGACAGAATGTTCCTTACAGTCATTTGAAAAAGACAAAGGCATGATTCCTAGTTAGATTCCTACAAAGTACATTCCTACAAACAATTTTAAAGTTAAAGGCTGAAAAAAGGATATTGAAAAATGTTAGACGGCATGCACTTTCAGGGTTGTGTTCCACTATGCAATTCAATATACTGGATGTGCCACCTTGTAAAGAATACAAGCTCTTGTGGTGTTTGTGAATATCAGGTGCTTCTGCTCGAACATCCATTAGGAGTTCATTATACTGACATACAATTGAGAGGCTACAATGTTAACACAGACCACATGTTTTTAAACAACATTATTTAATGGTTTATATGCAATTCTTTACTATGCCCTAGCTCCCCATCACAGTATATGCTGATATCCCAGCTGCTTGGATTCATTAAAAAATGAAAAACATAACTAAATAAATGTGTGAAAATTCTACTATCAAAGCAAAATGTTTGCCTTTGATGGCTGTTAGAAAGTTTAAAAAGACAGATCCTTCTATCTCCCATATATCCCACTCTATGTGGATTCCTGTTAATAAGTAAAAACTTTTAAAAACTAAAACTGAACAGTGCCACCAACAGGCAGTCATAGACTTTGGTCTTCTGAGGGAAATTTCAGAGTGCACACTCTTAACCCCCACTAAGAATGGGGCCCATTGTGGGGGAGGGGGAGAGGCATTAGCCCTGGAACAACAGATTCTCCAAGTCAATCCTGGTAGTCTACTCTGACTGACTGGCTGAGAGGGGCCCGAACTAATCTGCAGGGCCTGGGCCTCTGACACAGTGACAAACAGGCCATATTTGTACCAATTCCCATTCTGTCATGACAAATAACTGAGCAGTTCAAATGAAGCACCGCTCTCCTCATCAGGGCAGCACCTCTCCACTAGCAGGGTGTCTCAGCTGGGCCACTGCAGGAGGAGGAGGATGGGGCGACAGGGTTGTGTCCTTTTAGAGCCTCCTTGGGGCTGTGGGAAGTAGGAACTCAGTTTGAAGCACTGCTGTTGGAGGAGCTGGAGACGGAGGTCATGGCGGTTCCACACACACTTGTGGTGGACACAGACTTGCGAATGTGAGGCATGAGGAAAGTGTCACTGGCCAGCTGGCGCACATCGATACGGTCTTCTTTGCGGTATGCGAGACATCGTTGGATGAAGGCCTGGTGTAGATGCAAGAACACAGAGCAAAAGAGGAAAGGGGTGGAGTATTGGAGTCGTAGTGTACAAGCACACTCCAGCTTACAGTTGAACAGCATAACTTGTTGAACAGCAGATGTGGAGGGTGGTGCCCAACAACAACCATTTAACAAGAAAGCATGTTAATTTATTAAGAGTTGCAAGTGTAAAGGCAGCAAGAATTACAGCAAACTGACTGTAAGAGGAAGAGATTAAAAAGTGTCACAACAGAAGTTTAAATTTGTGAAAAAATGGAAGGACAGATGAGCACAGAACAACTGATGTGTAAGGTAATGGGTGAGTTAGGAAGGATGGAATCAAAGATGAGTGGAACCTCACAAAAAGATGGACAGAGGAAGAACAGGTGGAGGATGGGTGAGGAGGAGACGAGTCAGATGGTGTACCTTAGCTTCGGGTGAGACCACAGGTTTTGGGGGGAACTGCACCTCGGTGGCCTTAAGGATTGTGTTTTCCTGCAGGATGTCCTGCTGGGACTGGTTGTGGCCGAATGGCTGGGGAGTGAATAGATTAAGGAGATGTCTCTAACACAGTAAACAACAAAGGAAGGTCTTCTCTGTGCTGGTCTGCCACCATAGTCTTATTCGTGTCCTTACTTTGCGTCCATACAAACACTGGTAGAAGATAACACCCACAGACCACACATCCACCTTGTTGGAGATTTTAGGCGGCTCCTTCCCCACCACAAAGCATTCTGGTGGGAGGTACCTGCAGATTCCAAACACCATTTAAATAAAGCCGTTTGTATGAGAACTGAATTAAGACAGCTGAAATCTACTGAGAGCTCAGTGTCTGAGCAGAGTCTTTCACCTCATAAGCTATTCCTCTGTCAACAATAAACTAAGACCCATTCCACTGTGACACTGAAATGTGCGAGGGTAGAATGCATGCCAAAGTCACAGCTCTCAGACAGCTAGGCCAAACAGAGCAGTCTGATGAGCTTATGTAAATTCAGTACTGTGTATGGATGTAACAGGTGTGGACACTTAACCGGGTGGTGAATGGAAGGAAAGGCTGACAAAAGTTTAAACAAAAAATGGCCAACGGCCTTTTATTTACCCCTTTTTGGGGGACAAGAAACTGCAAAACAAAGGATATATATCACAATGGGGCTAAACTTAAAAACAACACAATCATGGCGGTATAGAGACAGGGAATCTCTCATTGATAACAAGAGGAAATGAGCATGTTACTGGGAGCAGCCAAAATAGAGTTAGAATGTAACATAAATGTAATACAAGAACGTGAGCACTTGGATGTCAGCACAGTACTCGACCAGACACCCCACCCACACAGCAGGCTAGCAAGTGCTAGGATAGCCTAGCATACTGGCTAAATTTTAACCCAGCTGCATATCTGAAATAGGGAGCAGACAGGCTCAATTTACCAAGCTGCATACATGAAATAAGGAGCATAAATACAAGTACTATTAGCGTTGGTGGTACTTCAACAGGATAGCTTGCTAAGGCGGCATTGAGGTCACAGGATAACAGGGCCCAGCCACCTCTCGTGGAGAATCCAGAATGGCTCTCACAACAGGGGACCCTGAATGATACTAATGACTATGATTGGTAAATCAGTGTTGCTTGATAGCTGTTACCAGTAGGTTCCTGCTCCCTGAGAAGTCAGCTCCATCCCATCCATTGAGTTGTAACTGTCGTCATCCATGATCTTGGAAAGGCCAAAGTCAGTGATCTTGATCTCTCCACAGGCAGTACCATTCACAAGAAGGATATTCCCTGGAGAGGAGAGAAAGCAATCCCATGCTTTTACTCTCAATCTCACAGGCTGTTTACTTCAAGTCATTACTTCCATGTTTGCAAAAATTGTAACCTGACAACTGACAAACCACAATTCCAAGTGAAAAATCACATTCCTGTACAATTCCCTGTCTTTCTACAGCATTCTACTGAGCAGGCTTTTCACACAAAGTTACTAACAACCATGGAGGACTCAGTTGCACCCAGCAACTTTTAAGTCAGTCCATTACATTACTTGCAAACACACCCTTGTCCAGAGTAATGGTTACATTCTCCTTGTTATCCATCCATGAAGACATATTTGTCAAAATTGACTGAAGCAATTCAGGTGAAGCACCTTGCACAAGCATACAGCAGCTGTGGTTTTGCCTTGCAAACTTGTGGTAAGAAGTCAAGTTCCCTGACAACGCCTTAACGCAGCAGGCCAAAGCATCGGGTGGTTGTCAGTCTTACCAGGTTTGAGGTCAAAGTGGATGATGGGTGGTCGGATCTTGTTGAGGTACTTAAGTGAATTGACGATCTGCATAATGATGGAGAGCCCCTCCTTCTCAGACATCAGCTTGTGCTGCTTCAGGTAGAAGTCCAGATCATTCCCTTCACAGTATTCCAGAACTGTGCAGAACCTGTTCCAAAGCACAGGGGGTGATGTAGTGTAATGCTCTGAGCCTAGATTACAACACAGTTTCAGCAGTACAGACTTCCCTACACAGACAAGCAAACTTCTCATTAATTTTGGTTATTAAGCCAGATTTTACTTGCGTAAATAAAAATAATGAAATTGCTGACAGTATCCCAGGTGTGACTACTTGATGTGAACAGTGGAGGCACTCAAGTCTGTATCTAGTGAGAAGTAGTCGTAGAGTTTGACTATTCTGGGATGATCCAGCTCTTTGTGGATTCTGTACTCCCTGCAGGCATATCTGAAACAGAGAGACTGTTTTATGAAATATTCCAACAGTCTCATGGTTATTATGCAATAAAACTGTGGTCTACCCTTAATATAACTAGAGCCCTTGACTCCAGTCAGAAAGTATAGGGATTTCACAGAGGAGCTCTAGTAAGCAGTGCAGCATGGAGGTTCTGTTACAGATACAGTAATGGCATGTGGGCAATGTTTCCACTAAGGTTTAAGGTTTTATTTCTAGAACAGATTTCTTTATTCAAGTTTATATGATACATTTTGTGACTGAACAAGCTTTTTCATTGTCATGGACTCAATTTTGGTGAAACCTGATTTTCAAAATGCCTAAGAACTTTCAGTTTAGTTTAACTTAGTTTAAGTTTAGTTTCATATGTAGCTGCCACTCTCTGAAGATCAGCAGCACATTGCAAGTGCCAATTTATTTTATTGTTTTTTATTTGGATAAAAGATTTGTATGCAGTGAATGCCTCTCTGCTAAAATCATATGTTCAAAATATAGCAGACTGTAATATAACATGACAAAGAGTGAGAAAAGATACTCTTTAAGAGGAGATAATATCACTCCAACACTTTTTCAAAGAGCATTTGAAAATTCTTTGAAATGTTGGTGCTTAGTGACAAGATTAAAAAAAACAAATAAATAAAAAAATAAAGTGCAAACTATACAAATTCAGATCACATAATACAATAAACATCTCTAGGGCACATTTTGTTACAAATCACCCATGCATCCATTATCCATTTCTATTTTCAAAGTGTACTGATGAATGGGTAAAGTTTTATTTGCTTATGATTGTTAAACCAGTTTTTCAGCCTTACATTGTATTCTAGTATGGAAGTATCATGCATAAGTTTAAAACACAGCATGTAATGTAACAAAACAAAATTAATAGGTAATCAGACTCAAATTAATTCTACTTCTTTGACAGCCTTAGTCTCTACTCACTTGTGGTAGTTTCCCTTTTTCTCATCCCGCCAGGTGTAACAACAAATACCGGTCATTTAACGTGGGGTGGTCCTTGAATCTGGGAGCACAGCAGCAAAGCACAAACTCGCACTGGAGTCTAGAAACCACAGCAAAATTCAAATAATCTCCAAGGTGAGCCAGGCAACCTCAGACACCACATCTTAATGAACACTAATTACGTTAGCTGCAAACAGTCATTAGACATTTGGAAAAACTAGAGAGAAAAGACTCATTAGTATCCAATACTGCTTTAAGCACCATTAAAACGTCAAGACAGAATCACATAATTTTTCCCCTTTTACCCACCGGAACATAGCTGAACTGTTAACCCTCATGCAGCACCCTGAAGATGTTGACTTACAGGCAGGCAGCAGTGACATGTTTTATGTGTCAACCAGCCCTCGCCTCTTTCACACTGCAGATGCACAGCTCACTACATCCTGAGAAAGACAGCAATTAATCTGTTTACCCTTGTAATAGTTTATAGACCACCAGGTCCTTATACCCTTTTCTTATTACAATTCGCAGAGTTTTTGTCCAGCCTCATTGTTAGTACTGATTAGGCTGTGATAGTTGGAGATTTTAATATTCATCTGGACAAGGAACGTGACCCTTTCAGAGTTGCCTTTTTGAATATTGTTGAATCAGTTGGATTATCTAAACTTTCAGACCAGCCAACACATTGTTGCAAACACATCTTGGATGTTGTTGCTACATATGGCTTTGAAATCAACCATGTTGAAACTATGCCTCACAATCCTATCTGTCAGATCATTATCTTATCACTTTTGATCTGCCTGTGACTGTTATATTTGCTCAGAACCCAAACTTTTCTACAAGAAAACAATCTCCTGTAATACTGCTGACTCCTTTATTCATGTTCTTTGTGGCTTGTACAATCAGAGCAATAATGAGTTCCATAATGTAAGCTCTAACCAAATCTAGCGAATATTAACCAACTCATGAACGGCATTAATTCTACTCTGTGTAATGCTAGATGCTGTTGCATGCCTGAAAAAGAAAAAGCTTGCACAATGGTATAGTGGCCAAACATATACTCTTAAGCTACGCATGTGGAAGCCTGAAAGAAAATGGCGTTCAACTAAATTACAAATCTTTCTTATGGCATGGAAAGATAGTGTCCTCAGCTATGTGTACTGCTAGAGCCTCTCATTTTTTAGCACTTACAGAGGAAAATAAGGGAAATTCCCAATTACTTGTTTCACACTGTTGCCAGACTAGCTAAAAGCAGTGTATCTGCTGACCACTGCATTTCTAAAATGAACAGTTGTAATGACTATGAATTTCTTCAATAGCAAAATCATGAAGATCAGAGATATAATAGCAAAGCTCCTCCCTCTCTGGTCTCCAACGTAGCTTATTCAGTCCCTGATACAGCGATCCTATCTCTTCGGTCAGTACAATGCTTAGATTCCTTCACACCCATTGATTTCAAAGAATTCTCTTCCTTAATCAACTCTAGCAACAGCTCCACTTGTATGCTAGACCATATACCAACACAATTCTTGAAACAGCTACCTGAAATTGGCAAACCCTTACAAAATATTATCAATACCTCCCCTACATCTGGTCTTGTACCTCAGGCAGTTATCACGTCTATTCTCAAAAAGCTCAATCTACACCTAAATGATCTATCTAATTACAGGCCGATTTTAAATCTTCCTTTTCTCTCAAAGATTTACAAAAGGCAATAACAGAACAACTTTCCTCCTTTCTCCAGACCCACAACATCCTAGAAGTATTTCAGTTTGAGTTTAGACCTCATCGAAAACTGAAGCTGCTCTGCTCAAAGTGCTTAATGATTTGCTTCTCTCCACTAACAATGGCTGCATCTTTTCCTTGTGTTCCTAGATTTAAGTGCCTTTGATACCTTTGACCATCATTTTGTATTAGACCGACGTGAACATATTGTTGGCGTAAATGGACTTGCTCTCTCTTGGTTCAGGTATTACCTCTCAGAACGTCACCAATTTGTGCATATTAACAATGAGTCTTCAAATCGATCTAAAGTAAGATACGGAATACCACAAGGATCAGTGCTTGAACCTCTATTGTTTTGGGATTCTACCAAAAATGGAAACCTGTCTCAAAGATACACACATGGACAAAATTGTTGGTACCCTTCGGTTAATGAAAGAAAAACTCACAATGGTCACAGAAATAACTTGAATCTGACAAAAGTAATAATAAATAAAAATTCTATGAAATTTAACCAATGAAAGTCAGACATTGCTTTTCAACCATGCTTCAACAGAATTATTTAAAAAAATAAACTCATGAAACAGGCCTGGACAAAAATAATGGTACCCTTAACTTAATATTTTGTTGCACAACCTTTTGAGGCAATCACTGCAATCAAACGATTCCTGTAACTGTCAATGAGACTTCTGCACCTCTCAGCAGGTATTTTGGCCCACTCCTCATGAGCAAACTGCTCCAGTTGTCTCAGGTTTGAAGGGTGCCTTTTCCAGATGGCATGTTTCAGCTCCTTCAAAAGATGCTCAATAGGATTTAGGTCAGGGCTCATAGAAGGCCACTTTAGAATAGTCCAATGTTTTCCTCTTAGCCATTCTTGAGTGTTTTTAGTTGTGTGTTTTGGGTCATTGTCCTGTTGCAAGACCCATGACCTGCGACTGAGACCAAGCTTTCTGACACTGGCCAGCACATTTCTCTCTAGAATCCCTTGATAGTCTTGAGATTTCATTGTACCCTGCACAGATTCAAGACACCCTGTGCCAGATGCAGCAAAGCAGCCCCAGAACATAACAGAGCCTCCTCCATGTTTCACAGTAGGGACAGTGTTCTTTTCTTGATATGCTTCATTTTTCCATCTGTGAACATAGAGCTGATGTGCCTTGGCAAAAAGTTCCATTTTTGTCTCATCTGTCCATAGGACGTTCTCCCAGAAGCTTTGTGGCTTGTCAACATTTAGTTTGGCAAATTCCAGTCTGGCTTTTTTATGATTTGTTTTCAACAATGGTGTCCTCCTTGGTAGTCTCCCATTAAGTCCACTTTGGCTCAAACAGCGACGGATGGTGCGATCTGACACTGATGTTCCTTGAGCTTGAAGTTCACCTTTAATCTCTTTTTCTGGGCTCTTTTGTTACCATTCGTATTATCCGTCTCCTTGATTTGTCATCAATTTTCCTCCTGCGGCCACGTCCAGGGAGGTTGGCTACAGTCCCATGGATCTTAAATTTCTGAATAATATATGCAACTGTAGTCACAGGAACATCAAGCTGCTTGGAGATGGTCTTATAGCCTTTACCTTTAACATGCTTGTCTATAATTTTTTTTCTAATCTCCTGAGACAACTCTTTCCTTTGCTTCCTCTGATCCATGTTGAGTGTGGTACACACCATGTCACCAAACACCACAATGACTACCTGTAGCCCGATATATAGGCCCACTGACTGATTACAAGATTGTAGACACCTGTGATGCTAATTAGTGGATACACCTTGGATTAACACGTCCCTTTTGTCACATTATTTTCAGTCTTTTCTAGGGGTACCATCATTTTTGTCCAGGCCTGTTTCATGAGTTTATTTTTTTAAATAATTCTGTTGAAGCATGGTTGAAAAGCAATGTCTGAATTTCTAAATGTCTAAATTGGTTAAATTTCATAGAATTTTTATTTATTATTACTTTTGTCAGATTCAAGTTATTTCTGTGACCATTGTGAGTTTTTCTTTCATTAACCGAAGGGTACCAACAATTTTGTCCACGTGTGTATAATGGCCAAAATAGAGGCCAAAAATGTTCTCCTCCTGAACTCAGATAAAACTGAAGTCCGTCAGGAGCAGGCTCTCTGACATCACTCTGCACCTCTCTCTATCTATCACTGTGATGGTGTCTCCGTGGCTTCAAGTGCAGTCACCAGGGACCTTGGTGTCATTATTGATCCTGAGTTATCCCTTGAAATGCAGGATTTCTCATTGTTCCGAGAGTGGGTAAAAGTACTATATGCGCCAGAGCCTTTTAATATCGAGCCCCTATCCTTTGTAACAACTTACCCACTGAACTTCGGGGAGCAGACTCTCTCTCTTCCTTTAAGACTAAGCTCAAAACATACCTGCACAGAAAATCCCCCCGCCCCCATTTTTCCCAACCTGAACTTGTTCAACCAAACTGTGACGACGCCCTCGCTTCTTTT
Source organism: Albula goreensis (assembly GCA_022829145.1). Lineage (NCBI taxonomy): Eukaryota > Metazoa > Chordata > Actinopteri > Albuliformes > Albulidae > Albula > Albula goreensis. The sequence goes on from CM040758.1 coordinate 409,663, forward strand.
CACCACTATTTGCACACTTCCTAGGATGATACAGTCAGCATACCGTCAGTTCGTGCTGCCACAGGCGCTTTGGCGATGAGACCAACAAACAAACTTAGTGGCTCTGCGCACCTGCCTGGAGCTGAACCCCAAACACCACAGCCCAGCCCTGGCTCAGCTATCTTCCTGTCCTGCCCGTTCTGCTCTCCCTGAGCCGAGAACTGGACCCTACTGACCATATTTACTGTTATACTGCAAATCTGGTTATTCTACCTGAACTGTTATTATCACTGTTATTGCACTTGTTGCTGTTATCATTTCAATTACCATTTGAATCAGCAAGAGTTATGTCACCCATCTCCACTCTCCTGTCTACCTGTTGTACACCCTGTGCCAGCCAGAAGCAGATGGGCTCCCCCTCTGAGCCAGGAAAATAGAAACTATTAACAGTAAAGATATGTAGAAAAATATCCTTCAGTTGAAGGGAATAATCTTAAATTCTGATGATGCTGCGTTTGTTTCTTGATGTGTTAACATTACTGCAGTTCGCTGGGGAAACGTGAATTGCTACTTTACAACAGTAACCACATAACAGTGAAGCACCCTTGTAAATGTCATGATTATTATTGGTTAGGTTGTACATGATTCCAAATGTACTGTTCTTTTTTTAATGTATTTCCATTGTCAGATGCTGTTCCGAATAATCGCCATTTCATGTACCATTAGCTGCAGTTCTCTCTCTTTTTTTTTTTTTTTCTTACAGGTCAGTTTTATGGTGCATGAAAGAAAACGTGATAGAGGCGTAATACACACATTTACGAATGAGAATGTTCCTAAAGAGCAAATGTTCAAGCCAACAGTCAATCACTATACAGGTTACCTTTTTAATTTTCCCAATTGTTTTGTAGAGAGAGGGAGAGAGGAAAAAGTACTGAACCGGCTGCAGCAGTTTTTTTTGGTTAACGGATTGTTTTTAAATTAAAATGAACTCCAGATTAAACACATAGCATTTTATTCTTTGAGTTTGTGTTCAAAGTGGGGGCTCATGAGTCAGAATATGTTTATTCATGGGAGTTAAGGTTCACTATATCAGTACAGCAACATTAACTATATCAACGCTACCTGAGGGCTCCCAGTCACCTAAGTGAGATCCTAGACAATGAGTATAAGTCTCATACACCCCACCATTGCTCCTCCCATGCATTTTAAGGTATCTCTGTTAGAGCTGAGGTTATCTTAATACCTATGTATATGTCACTGGTGTCTTTTGGTTAGGTTAGCACTCAGTGGGGAGGCTACATCCTCAGTCTAAGATTAAACTCTTAATCCATGAAATTCTTGCATTATAAAACAATAAAACACGAACAGTGTACATTAAATGCTTACTCTTTTTCTTTCATTCTCATTTTTTTTATATGCCCAGGCACCCTTATGTATTAACCTGTCGACTTGAACAGTGTACCTAACAACAGGGATGGGTGTTGTGCAATGGGAAACTGTGTTGGTACTGACTTTTAAAGGGTTAGCTGTGTTCATGCTGACAGCTAATGCAGGGGTTCCTAATGAACTATAGATCAGTCTTACAGGGGCTCGCCTCAGTCTCTGAGGCGTCATTGTTTCTTCCTCACTCTCTGGCTCTTGCTTTTTTTCACCAGGATCTACAGGTTCTTTAACTACATCTTCATGTGCTTCCTCACTGTGTGTTGTGCAATACAGTAGCGCCTCACATTCCTCACTTACTGTAGGCACTGCAATGTCCAAATCCAAACTGAAAGGTTCTGAAAATTTCTCAACACCTCTGTTCACAGTCATAATCTGATGTGAGGTGCTTAAGTCATAACACATACCCATTTCCTCATTATCAGAACATGTCAGGCTCAGTCCTCTCTTCCTTTCCACTGCTCATCTTGGCTGGGCAAGGGAACTCTTCTTCCTTTGTTTTATGTCTCCGACTGGTTCTCCTTCTCAGCCGTGCCGGCTCTGGAGCAATCTCAGGTTCCAGACATACTTCCTGTCCCAGAGGCAGCAGATGATTGCGGTGAAGGAATTTTACAGGACCATCTCCATTCTCTGGCCTCAATTTGAACACAGGCAAATCCGGCATCTGACTCTCCACAATGTAAGTGGTTGAGTTCCAACAGTCAGCTAATTTGTGCTTTCCCTGAAGTCTGAGATTCCGAATCAATACTAAAGAATCTTCTGATCATACCGTTGTTTGTTTCCATCATTCCTCTTTTCGGCCATGCTCTCAGCCAGCTGGTATGCAGCGCAGAGTTCACGCCTCATGTTTTTGACATACTTCAGGTAGGACTTTGATCTTGATAGAGGACTCCACCTAAACCTTCTTTGCTGGCATCGACATGCAGGACATGGCAATTTTGGGTCAGCAAACAGGAGAACTGGAGCTTCTGTGAGACATCTCTTCAGGTTTTCAAAAGCGTTCTCACGTTTCTCGTCCCACCTGGAGCCGAATGGTTCTGAGGGGTGGAAAAACTTTTCAGGGTCTTTGTCTCCCTTAGGCTTTCTTCTTGGCCACCTAACAGTAATGCAGCCCTGCAGCAGCTGATTGAGAAGGTGGCTACCTCTGGAGTAATCTTTCACAATGCGTCAGTAGAACCCGCAGAATCCCAGGAACAAGCGGAGAGCTGAAATGTTCTCAGGATGTGGCCATGTCTTCACAGCCTCTACCTTAGAGGGATCGGTGGCAATTCCATCCGCAGACACAATATGCCCCACATAATTGACCAAGGTTCAACAGAACTGGCATTTGTCTAGAGATAACTTCAATCCTTCATCTTTCAGCCTATCCAGCATTTAAAGAGACATTCTTCGTGCTCCTCAAAGAGTTCTTCCGAAAACAATGAGGTCGTCAAGGTAAACTAAAACCTCCAGCAGGTTCATATCTCCAACTGTTCTCTCCTTAACACGCTGAAATGTAGCAGGGGCTCCACAGATTCCAAGGCATCCTCTCAAATTGATAAAATCCAGCCGGGCAGATGAAGGCTGTCTTGTCTTTATCAGCTGCACTCATAGGTATTTGATAGTAGCCACTCTGTCTCACAATTATCTTATACAATATGTTTAAATATACTGCAGTATACTAGACTGCACTTCTGCAAGCGTCTTTATTGAAATCATATTCATTTACACATTAGCCAAAATATAGCAATATTGTGATGCAGATGATTTTTTTTTGATGTGACGCATTTTCTATTAATCATGAATTTCATATGCAAGGACAAAAACTTGGCATTAATCTCTGCTGGCGAAAAGTTTGTAAGAGTAATGAATTGCATGACAAAAAGCATGAATAAGCAAATTCTTGTTTAGTTAATATAAAAATAAATTTGTCAGTTGTCTTAAGCAAAGCGTTTCTCAGATGCGACGCTCCAAATGTGGATATGTTTTTCCACAAACCTTGCTGGACTCTGGGTAAAAGTGTAGTATAAATGTGATGGTGTTAGACATTGCAGACATACTGTGAGTTGTCCGCATTGTGTATCCTCTTCAGCTCCCAGATGTGAAGGTTCCGCACACACTCCAATATCTCCAGCTCTGCTTGGATCTCTGCTTCCTCCTGAAATTCAGAGCAACCTACAGGTTAGTATCTTACACAGGGCTCCGCATGGTGCCTACAATGGTTGCCAATGCAAATAACTTTTTGATTTTGCAACAAATCTTTTCTTGCCAGTTGCAACGGTCCTCCACAACTAAAACAAAAATAAAAGCAGCGCCAAGCTGTAGCTCTGTGCTAAACTCTCATCTCCCCTTGCGTCTACCTGCCCTGCCATACAATGACATGCACTCCTGTACTGTCCTGCTCTGTCCACAGTGATTTAAGTGTACATGGATGCAGCGAAGTAGCTCAGCAGTTTTTGAAAATCACCACCCATGAGGTGCTTGCTAATGTGCACAATGTAGGTAACTGCTTAGCTGTCTAGCCTAATATCTGTCAAGGAACACTGACAATTGACAAGAAAATGAAATGACCAAACAAAAAATATCTATGGCACTGTATATATATATTTAACCTATTTCAAATTTGACATGCAAGGAGATTTTGGCTCCTAAAAATTTGATTTAGCTCCTAAATATTCTGGGTTTAGGAGCCAGTGGCTCCAAAATATTTTTTTTTTTGTCTAGAGCCCTGTTACATGGGCACATGCATACAAACAGAAAAAGATTCATTACTCCTGTGAGCATGTTTCCACTGCTTCAGAATGCAACAGCAGTGTGATTTATACCACTCCAGCCAACGCTTGGCATTGTATATAGTGATCTTAGGCTTGAGTGTGGCTTTTTGGCCATGGAAACCCATTTCAATAAACTCCCGCTGAGCAGTTCTTGTGCTGACATTGCTTCCAGAGGCAGTTTGGAGCGCGGAAGTAACTGCTTTGTGACAGAGCTGTTGCTACTCCTAGATGTTTCCACTTCACAATGACAGCCCCTTATACTTACTTACAGGGCTGCTGTAGATGGGTAGGAATTTAACGAACTGACTTGCTGAAAAGGTGGCATATGACAGTGTGTGGTGAAGCGGCCTCAGGCCAGCTTCATCACGTGAACATTTCAAAGTTAACCGCGCCATGGACAGTAGCATTCTATTATCCTACTTCACTTCCCTGTCTGTTCCATCTGTTCCGGTTTATTTGTCTGTGTGTAATATCGTTATTTTCCATCAACTCCGCTAATTAATACCGGTTAAAATTACGCATGAGTTATAACGTTTACATCACTGACTTTCCATTTACTGTAAAATAACACACAAAACATATCCGTACTTACAGAGTTTATTTCAGTCATTATGCATTGTTTTGTCATTTCATTCTGCTTTTCTCCATTGTCTCCGTTTTCTGTTTTGCCGTTTGCTGTTCGTTTTTCCCTGTTTGTTTTAGGTAGAGTTTGTACAGCCGGAGGCACCGCCATTCCCACACCCATAATATTTCCTGGTTTGCGCCCTCAACGCGCGTCATAATTGGACAATTCCATTTTATGGTTGTTGTTTAATTTCTGTGTTTTAATTATGCATGTTTAGGATTTCATGTTGTCATGGAAGAATATCCTGTCATTATTGTATTTCCTGTATGTACTTTTATTGGTACTAGGATAAGCTAACTGATTTAACTGTTTTAAAATGGATGCAGGTAACACCCCCCTAATTGTCCAAGGTTGGTTCAACCCAGTGAGGGAAGTCAAATTTTCAGAGCCTATATAAGGAGTGGGATCTTAAGTGTGGGGGGAGAGAGATATACCAAAGTAAAGGCGTGGTTGGGGTTCTGCTGTTATAGCAGAACACAGTACAAGACTGTCTCACATTGGTTTGTGAAGCTGTATGACAGTTTGACTGCCTTAGTCAATTTTCAGTTTGAATTTTTGTTTTTTGTTTGTGCTTGTAAATAGTGTATTTTTTTTTAATTCTGAGATTTTTTGTTTTGCCACTGGACACTGTAAATAGAATCGGGCACCTTTTTGCACTTCATTTTGGGTCATCCTGCGTGCTTCCCTATTCACCCCCCTGGCCTCTCGACACACTACATTCTTACATTTGGTGGCAGCGGAGGGATCCAGGCCAGTAGGGGGCAGCAGAGTGCAACATGCCCCGACACAAGCCAGTACCAGTGCAAGACCTGGAGGAGGAGTACGGCACTGAAGAGGAGGACCTCCAAGGAGGGGCAACAGCAGCGCCATCTTCATCTCACGAGCAGAGTGTGGCAGACCTTAGCGCCATGCTCCACCAATTCATACAGACTCAACAGGCCCGGGAGGAGCGGCTTGAGGAAGAGGCCCATCGCCAGGAACAGCGCTGGAGGAGCCTTCAGCACCACTTCAGCCAGCTTCAGCAGGAGGTCCAGAGGGAGCGGCAGGAGCGAGAGCAGCAGTTGGGGGGTGCTGCAACTTTCTCTACTCCAGCTGCAACACCACCTCCAACAGAGGCATCTGGAACAGCAGCACTCCAAGGGGCAGGCCCAGGCAACATTCCGGTCCAGATACAACCAGGAGCTTCACCAGGGGTCCAATCAAACCGAACGGCTGAACGAGCGTTCCTGGGATGGAAGGGTCCCAAGATGCACCCTTTTAAGCAGGATGAGGACATTGAACATTATCTGACAACCTTTGAACGTATCGGGCTAGCGTGTCAGTGGCCTGGAGAGGAGTGGGTCCTCCATCTGGTTCCCCTTCTTACTGGCAAGGCACGTGCAGCCTACGTAGCAATGGACATAGAGGACACAACCGACTATGAGAAGGTCAAGAGCGCTATCTTGCTGAAATATGAGATCAGTGCGGACACCTACCGGATGCGGTTCCGGTCTAGTGATGTGGAAGCAGGGGAGACGCCGAAGGAGCTGCAGGCACGCCTCAAGGTCCTCTATGAAAAGTGGATGACCCCAAAGAAAAGGACAAAGGAGGAGATAGGAGATGCTATCGTCCTGGAGCAGTTCCTTAAGGTCCTCAACCCTGAGCTCCGCACCTGGATTAAGGAACACAGCCCCACCACATCCAGGCAGGCGGCCGAACTGGCAGAGTCTTTCCTCGCGGCCAGACGCTCAAGCAGAGGGTACCAGCTCGGGAGGTCCAGTGCATCTGCGCCAACCTGGGGTAAGTCTGTGGGTGGTCGTGGTTGTGGTCATAGTGGTAAAGTCTTCCAGAAATCAAGTGTACCTAGCTCAGACATGGGTAAGGCTAAAACTACAGTCTCCAGCACTCCCAGCAGATATCCAATCACCTGTCATACTTGTGGGCAGCCAGGGCATTTGAGAGCAGAGTGTCCTGTCAAACACATTAGCAAAACTAACTTGTGTTTTGTACCCCGTACAGCAGGGGGTAATGTAGAGAAGGTGATTAGTCCTGACAGTACAGTACGGGTCTTCATTGGGGGTAGAGCTAGGCAGGCTCTGGTGGATACAGGTAGCAGTCAGACTATGCTACGCCAGGACTGTCTTCCTAGTGATTTAGCCCTCAGAGGGGAGAAAGTGAGAGTTCGGTGCATTCATGGGGATGAAGATGAGTACCTGACTGCAGAGGTCCCCATTAGCATACAAGGCCAGGACTACTTGTTGACTGTGGGAGTAATGAGGCAGCTACCCTACCCAGTAGTGCTAGGCAGGGATATCCCTATTCTGTTTGACCTTTTACACCACAAGACACCAGACAACTCCATAAGGGCTTCCAGAGATGTAATGGTTTTAACTCGGTCCCAGGCTAAACAGGCAGAGGTTAGCTCTGATATTGGATGGGATCACTTGCCATTTGCTGGGGAGGAGACAAGTCATTCGAAGGCGAGGCAGGCAAAAACTAGGAGGCAAAGAAGGCAGGATAGGATACGGGGAACAGAGCTTGTTGAGCCAGTACCAGCACCAAAAGATGCAGATTTAGTGCCCATCCCAGCAGACATAGCTCACTTGCAAAGACAGGACCCCACTCTTCAGCCTTTGTTTAGCAAATGTGTGTCAGAGACGGCTAAAGTGTCAGATCAGGATAGAGAACTGTTTGTGCTGAAAGGGGAACGGCTGTACCGACGGTGCAGTGTGGGTGACCAGCTAGTCATTCCCCAGAACTTGAGGTCCACTGTACTTAAGTTTGGGCATTCTGTTCCCTGGGCAGGACACTTAGGCCAGTTAAAAACCTTCACACGTATCATGAGCCGATTCTATTGGCCACAGCAGTATGCAGACACTGTTCAGTATTGTAAATCATGTCCTGAATGTCAGCTTACTGCTCCCACAAAGAAAGGAGATAGGGCCCCACTTATGAGCATGCCCATTATTGATGTTCCCTTTTCTCGAATCGCAATGGACATTGTTGGCCCATTGGAGCGCAGCAGCTCTGGAAACAGATACATTCTAGTGGTGTGTGACTATGCAACTAGGTATCCAGAGGCGTTTCCCCTTAGGAAAATCAAGGCCAGACAAATCATTAACGCTCTCATACAGTTATTCTCCAGGGTAGGGATTCCCAGGGAGATAATAACTGACCAAGGCACTAACTTCACCTCACAGTTGCTCAGGGAAGTCTATAGCTTGCTAGGTATAAGGGGGATTAGGACCACACCATACCATCCACAGACTGACGGTTTAGTTGAGCGTTTCAACAAGACTCTCAAGTCTATGCTGAGGAAGTTTGTTGCTGACTCAGGTTCCGACTGGGACCAGTGGCTCCCTTTTCTTCTCTTTGCGTACAGAGAAGTCCCTCAAGCGTCAACAGGATTCTCCCCATTCCAGTTGCTGTATGGACGACAAGTTCGAGGGCCCTTGGATGTACTGAAGGAGGCATGGGAAGGAGAGAGTCCACCGCAGCAGCTCAACGTCCTCTCATACGTCCTCAAGATGAGGGATAAGTTGGATGAGTTGCAGGAATTGGCACGCGATCACATGACTAAGGCTCAGGACCAGCAGAAGCAGAGGTACGACAGAGCATCCCGAGGACGATCTTTTACTGCAGGCCAGAAGGTTCTCCTGTTGCTACCCACTTCTGAGAGCGGTCTCCTTGCAAAATGGCAGGGGCCATTTGAAATCACGAAGAAACTTGGTCCTGTGACCTATGAACTGTTCTTACCTGATAGACGCAAGAAGCACCACGTCTTCCACGTAAACCTGCTCAAAGAGTGGGTGGAGCGACCGCCACTCAGGGAACAGCTGTGGGCCCGCACCATACAGGATGAAGAGGAGCTACAGGAACAGTACTTCCCTTCTTCCGCGAGGGCTCCAGAGCTACCAGACATGAGGCACCTACCTATTGCACGTCAGGAGGAGCTGAAGGGCTGCATGACTGAGGAGCTGTTCAGGTCAGAGCCAGGATGTACCGACGTCATTAAACATCACATCCGCCTTCTGAAACCTGAACCCATTCGCCAGACCAGCTGCAGAGTCCCAGCCAAGCTCATCCCTGCACTCAAGCAGGAAGTGCAAGACATGCTGCAGATGGGTGTGATCGAGCCTTCCTGTAGTGAGTGGTGCAGTCCAGTTGTCCTGGTGCCAAAGAAAGATGGAGGGTTACGCTTCTGTGTCGACTTCTCCAAATTGAATGCAGTATCAGCTTTTGACCCTTACCCAATGCCGAGGGTGGACGAGCTGATTGAACGCCTGGGGAACGCAAAGTACCTGAGCACCTTAGACCTGTGCAAGGGGTATTGGCAGGTGCCCTTGACAGAGGCTTCAAAGGAGTTGACGGCATTCCGGGCCCCTAGTGGCCTTTACCATTTTCGGGCCATGCCTTTTGGCCTCCATGGGGCTCCAGCGACCTTTCAGAGGCTGGTGGACCATGTGCTGAGAGGGGCAGAGGACTATTCGGCGGCCTACATCGACGATATTGTCATCTACAGCAACAGCTGGAAGGAGCACGTGCAGCACTTGGCCGACGTCCTGGGCCGCATCCAGAGGGCGGGATTGGTCATCAATTCCAAGAAATGCCACATCGCCAGGCCTCAGGTCCACTACCTGGGGTATGTCATTGGGGATGGGGTCATTCAGCCCCAAGTAAGTAAGGTGGAGGCTATTCAGGCGTGCTTGCCACCCACCACTAAGCGAAAGGTCCGGTCGTTTTTGGGGCTGGTCGGTTGGTACCGCCGATTCATCCCCAATTTCTCTTCACGATCGGCCGTGCTCAGTGATTTGACACGCAACTCCAGTCCCACAAAGGTTAAATGGACACCAGAGTGTGAGGCTGCATTTAATGACTTGAGAAACTGTCTGTGTAACCAACCTGTTTTACAGAGCCCGGACTTCGACCAACCTTTCACAGTGCAGACAGATGCTTCAGGAGTGGGTCTTGGGGCAGTTCTGCTTCAGGGGGAAGGTGAGGAACGGAGGCCAATCCAATTTATCAGCCGTAAGTTGTTCCCTCGGGAGTTGAACTATTCCACCATTGAGAAGGAGGCTCTGGCAATTAAGTGGGCCCTGGACACCCTCAAATACTATTTGATTGGGAAGGACTTTGTCCTAGAGACGGATCACCGGGCCTTGCAGTGGATCCATCGTATGAAGAACACAAATGCGAGGATCACCCGGTGGTATTTATCGCTGCAGCCCTTTCGGTTTCAGGTCTGTTATCGGGCAGGACCACAGAATGTGATTGCCGACTTCCTGTCTCGTTACACTGAGGAGTAACGAGCTTATGGGGTGGGGAGTGTGGTGAAGCGGCCTCACGCCAGCTTCATCACGTGAACATTTCAAAGTTAACCGCGCCATGGACAGTAGCATTCTATTATCCTACTTCACTTCCCTGTCTGTTCCATCTGTTCCGGTTTATTTGTCTGTGTGTAATATCGTTATTTTCCATCAACTCCGCTAATTAATACCGGTTAAAATTACGCATGAGTTATAACGTTTACATCACTGACTTTCCATTTACTGTAAAATAACACACAAAACATATCCGTACTTACAGAGTTTATTTCAGTCATTATGCATTGTTTTGTCATTTCATTCTGCTTTTCTCCATTGTCTCCGTTTTCTGTTTTGCCGTTTGCTGTTCGTTTTTCCCTGTTTGTTTTAGGTAGAGTTTGTACAGCCGGAGGCACCGCCATTCCCACACCCATAATATTTCCTGGTTTGCGCCCTCAACGCGCGTCATAATTGGACAATTCCATTTTATGGTTGTTGTTTAATTTCTGTGTTTTAATTATGCATGTTTAGGATTTCATGTTGTCATGGAAGAATATCCTGTCATTATTGTATTTCCTGTATGTACTTTTATTGGTACTAGGATAAGCTAACTGATTTAACTGTTTTAAAATGGATGCAGGTAACACCCCCCTAATTGTCCAAGAACACAGTACAAGACTGTCTCACATTGGTTTGTGAAGCTGTATGACAGTTTGACTGCCTTAGTCAATTTTCAGTTTGAATTTTTGTTTTTTGTTTGTGCTTGTAAATAGTGTATTTTTTTTTAATTCTGAGATTTTTCGTTTTGCCACTGGACACTGTAAATAGAATCGGGCACCTTTTTGCACTTCATTTTGGGTCATCCTGCGTGCTTCCCTATTCACCCCCCTGGCCTCTCGACACACTACATTCTTACATTTGGCACTACATTCTTACACAGTGCAACGTTGAAAGTCACTGAGCTTCCAGTACGATCCATTCTACTGCCAGTGCTTGTCTATAGAGACTGCATGGCTGCATGCTTGATTTCAAAGCATGCAAACCCACAGCCAAAACCCACTAATTGGAAGGGGTGTCCATACATCTCTGGCCATATAGTGTATCTCAGTTTGGTCATCAGAACCAAGACGAATATTGTGATTTTCAAAAATAAGCTTAGTTGTTGATAAATGTGTACAGCTGAGATGCATTCATTTGGCTTTACATGTCAAGGTGGCGGGTATTAATATTTAATTTATACAAAGCTCAGTGAAGTATTATTGTAGCGCTGAAAACATGCTTGTATGTCCATCAGTGATGGAGTAATCAGTTTTTCAGTGTACACACACACATACACACACACACACAGACACAAATCAGTTCTTGGGGGCATGATTTTTCAGGGTTGGCATGGGTATACATGCATGAGTGCAGCTGCAGGTGGTGTATACTGCTTCATAAACAGCACATATCAATCCATTTAAGATATTCTTGACAACATATTATCATATTATGTACATGCTAAACCACATTCCAGTTATTTCATTTATCAAATTTCATATACAGTGCTTTGGAGGAAAGCTCAGTCTTTCAGTCTGTTGAAGAGGTTGGTTTCAACAGTCTTACTTTTATGATTCAGATTAACACAAACACTTTATGAAGAATGTGAACTCATCTGGGGAGAGGCAGTTCCTCTCTGGTTTTTCTACACTGTATTATCAAATGCTGTTGAAGAAAGAAAATTACAATTTGGCTACAAGTGCCACTCAGCTATTAATCTCTTCACAGAGCAACATTTGAGAAGTTTACCAAATAAAAAACTAATTCTGATAAAACTGGAACTCTAAAATCTATGACTGAGGAAAATGACAATTACAGTTTTGGAAACTCCCGACAGATTTTACATACTTAGTTTTGGAAGCTTTTGTGTAATTTCATAATAAATGTATGCTTCCTGCATTATTCGACACCAAAAAATAATCTGAATGTCTGAATGGAAATTGAATGAATGAAAATGTGTCTCTGACTTTTGCACAGTAGCATGAGGAAAATATGTGATGAGTGATAATGCTGTTGGATACTGAAATAACTGTACAGTTTATGATAAATGGGTTTTTAAGAGTACACAGTTCTGTCTTTTTGCTGCTTTTGGTGTACAGCTAATAGACATACACTATGAATAGCCTATTTAATTAAAAAAAAAATGGAAATACATTTCCAACATTTAATTCCTTTCAAGAAATTGAAAGGAAACTTTCTCACAGCCCCTCATTACTATTTCCCCTCCAGCTCCATCTACCTCCTTTCCACTGCTCTACATCATCTGGATTGTTAAACAAAAACAATATTATATATACTTACATACACACACTTGCACAAACACAGTCACACACACAAGCGCATACACACACACACAGACAAATTAAGAGATTCTCCTCCTCACTAGTGGAACATGGGCTCAACCCAGATAGATGGTAAGAAAAAAAACAGGCCAGGAAAAAAGACCCCACACAATGACACAGCATTACATGCATTAAGATGGGAGACACAATCAGTACCTTCTTAAGATGGCCCAGCCGTAGTTTAAAAATTTCCTCTTGCTCATGATATTCTGCAAGCGTCATCCTTCCAGGAGAGAAAAAAAAAAAGAAAGGTGTCCAGGGGGTGCCTTTTCAGACACAATTGGCAATGAACCTTTTCTTTGTGGCACATTATGAATCACAATATGAACCCCCTTTTACAATGAACTTTATTTATGTATATATACATTGTAGTGCTGACTAGTTTAGTGTTGTAATTATTGTTTGCTATTTCACTGTTTTCTCCATATGTTTGTAGCACCTCCATGATATATGCCCCCTTTAATTTTCATATGGTTTAATTTTGTATACCCATGGTCCTGTTGTGTGTTGTGTTATGTACACTGTGGGTGGGATGTGTAGGCTGGAAAGGGGATGCCAGCAGCAGAGTATGTGAGGTGCTTCTTCAGTGATAATAAATGCAGCACATTGCCTCAACCCCCAATCCCTGGCCTTGTCATCCACTTACCTGCTGCTACAATATTTTAAACTGAAATCCAATTAAATCTTTGTGAAAGTCTCAAGAAGAGGGCAACATGATTAATGTTAAACAGCATACATTAAACACAGCATACACTTGGATTATTTATGTAAGAAAATTTCCAATATCAGATATCCTTGTGTGTGAAAGTATATGAATTTGATGAAACTTCTTTGAGCAGCAGCTTCAATTAAACATTTCATTTCTCTTTTGCTGTTTATCAGTGACACTTCAATCATAATCTCAGCGCTGCCTTGCCTTTCGCAGACATTTGTTCATCTTGCTGCTAGTAGGCTGAACAGTCAACTGTCAGTTGTTTACTAGGGCCTACAAATGTGATGCATGCAAGATTTATATTTACATTTAAAAAGTTATATTCATCATATTCATGGTGATGGATCCCTACATTTCGTTCTTGGTGCCATTAGTCTTGCTCTTGCGTTTGACTGGCTCCAGGCTGGGGGGCAGGGCAGAGCCCATGGCAGTTGGTTTCTTTTTGGCCAGTAGCTTTCTCTGTCTTTCAATGTCCTCTCGCTGGGAGTTGATCCTCTCCTGCTACCTGATCAAGATAGAGAAAAAAGGTGAACGTGCAGAAATACAGAAAGAGAGTGCAGCTTTCTGCCATACTGATTTTCAAAACCTGCTCCTTAGGTGGTCTTGTAATTATAACCATATGTATTGTCCTGATACACTGAACTATTGCATTGCTAGCTGTCTAGCTTGGGATGTGATGACAAGATCCTACATTTCCTGGACCCACTATGGCAATGCCATGGGATTTGCAGAAGAGATGATGCAATAACTTAATAGAATGGTTCTTGTTTTACTTAACATTTACATGTCAGACATTTTGGGCCCGCTTGCTAAGCAACTGTGAGTCAATGTGCTTTTGAAATAATCCAGCAGAAATCAATGAGTTCCTTTTCATCTATTAATAATTAGTCATTTTTTTCCCCAGAACCAAGAAAAATTGACAGTTAATGTTCAATCTTCCCTTTTTTTCCTGTGCTTAGCCCCTCATACCCCTGTGGTCAGCCACAGCGTTAACACAAATTAGTGTTGATGATGTCCACACACCTAAGAAAGTTTCTTGGGACCTGTCAGTTTTCTGCAACGCATTGGTTCTGTTCAGTGCAGTCTTATTGATTTCCTGTAAAAATTCCAAATCAGAAATTTCTGAAACATGCTGAGCACTTCATATCCATCTGTTCTTAAATATGCAAAGAAATAGGCCAAACAGAAGTGTAAATTCTGGGTTGATCAAGTGATAGTGGATTGCATCATTTCAGACTATTTTGTTTTTTAATTTGATGAATTCAAGTCAAGCTTAAAACATCAATCCAAAATTGCCAATAATAAATAGCACAGCAATACATGAGTGAAATACTGCAGAAAGAACAACTCTGATTGTGCTGTCCTCCATATATGTCAGAAGAGGCTGGTCCATAGAAGCAAGGGAGGATGCTCCTCCCCTTTTTGTTGAGAGGAAAGAGGAAGACTGTAAAATAAAATGTATTTGAAATGCAATGTTGGAAAACCATGCTGTTGTTAGTAAAAACCACTTTTACATTAATAAAAACCTTATTTCAACCCTAAAAAATCTTCAGGTGGGGAACAGCACTGCCCATCCTCCATAGGAGACGGGAGCAGTCAGATTAACTCTGTGCGTACAGTTTTTCCTCTCTCGGCCTGTGTTTGGCCAGAAAACACAATTTGATGCTTCGAGGGAGGTGATCCTCCCTTCATGATTGCCACTGTGTATGTCCAACCACTAGCAAGGCATTCTTGAGAAGAGTTCTGACTCTGTTTTAAATCACCTGCCTACCCCTTTTGCCAGTGTGAATCAAGAGAATAAACTGTGAAAAAAACTTGTCATTTTGTCCAATGCTGACAGGAAAGAAAAAACAGAGGGCTTTATACAGACAATAGGCAATAGTGTTTATTACACCTTTGGAGTTTAGCGTTGTTCTCCCGATTTTTAAAATTGTCTTTAATCTAACCATATTAAGACATATTAAGCAGAGGGCAGAGATGTTACCTTGAAAACGTGTACCGGTGATATAAAAATGTGAATTACATCCATTAATAGTAGCCTATTTTAGGGTTTTTTTTCTTGATGCACTCAAAAGTGTACATAGTTAGACTAGCATTACTAATAATTGGATGTGTTATTTAGGCTATTTTAAAATAAGTGTTCATATTGGCTATTTAGAAGAATATTGTACATATGAATAAAAATATAAAAGTCTCTAGTATAGAAGATAGCAACATTTATGTAATTATTTTAATTGCTTTTTTTGCATAAATTATGTCATTGTATGATGAAAAATTACTTGTATCACATACCTAGTATTTTTGCAAAACCAATAAAAATTGATAAAGGGAAATTACATTTTAATGGTACTTATAATTAATTTCTCTGTGTAGTTCTCATAGATGATAACCTCATATATTTGAAGACATAATACTCATGCAAAAATGACACTATTCTTGAATCAAACTTACAGGCAAACAATTCCTGGTGAAACAATTAAATGTACTTCAATACCCATGAAACTAATGATATATTAACCTTTTTTCCCCTTACATTTTTTAATGTTGCCGTTTCCTAAACATTGTCTGACACTCTAAGGCTTAGCCCTCCTCACAGCTGGCCTCCTCAATTTTTTGGAGTCACCAGCCACCGCTGATATATGTAGCCATTTCGTGTATACTCTGACAGTAAATTAAACTCAAAACACTGCACAAAGAGATTGATTTTTTCACTGAGATGGAAACTTGAATTTGCGAAAAAATAATGACATAGTGAATGGGTACCTCACTGACATGTCTGGAAGACACCGCTGTCTTCCTGGAAACACACCGCAGTTGTAGGGGAATTTCATGCATCATGATGATATCGTCTGCTGCAGTTATTTGCCGTCGTCTTCAGATTATTGTATGACATGTGGAAATTGGCTGACGTTGCCCCTTTTTAGAACATGAATGTTATATTTTGAAAGTCTATCATAATTATTATGTCTGTTTTTATCATTTCAGTTCACATTTAGGCTACTTAGGGGACATTTTAAGTTTGTGAAAAACAGCACATATTTGATTAATTACAACACAGCTATAGTTACCCTTCATTATATTCCTTGAGGGGTTAACCTGCATTATGCTCTTTGTTACAGTATACTCTCCGTTACCCATTCCTAAAAGCATAAAAGGCCCTCAGAAGGACCAGGAAAGCATTGTTTTCCCAACTCCTTAACACAGCCTTTATCAAACTTCTTTGTACTAGGGCCTAGTCTTGTCAGACTTTGGGGTTACAAGTCCCCAAGGCTAACGTAGTGCTGTGAACTGTAAGGCATACGTGCTAAGAGTGTAGTTGGTAAGCAACTTTAGCCAGTTTTATTCCCCACCAATTAATAATTTCACTGCCTTGTTTTTCTTTGAACATTACCTCTCTCAACTTGTTTTTACTTTCGCATGCAATTAGCAGAGCGGTTCATGTATTCTGAGAGCTATTTTTGGTTCCCAACAGAAGGTGGTGTTACTTAGCTGTCTATGTTGTCTGTGTACTGTCATTTACAGATTCCCTAACGCGACTCTCTGGGATTGGATCACTATCAGCACAAATACTGACATCACATGCAAAAATAATACAACAATTTTTATAGAACACTGTGGAATATTTCTTATGTGTTTGCTTTTTACCATCTCTTTTATAGTCAAGAAGTGATTTTAGTTATGGTCATGTTACCTTAAATATAAAGGAATGAGCTTAGTCAGTTCCACACACAGTGACGTATACCGGTTTTGAAAAAAATAAAGAAAAAAGAGCAGTGGTACCGATTCTGTAGCCTGTATTGGCCAATATCCTGAGTCCAGGATTTACTAAAGTGAATTATTTATTTGGTCGGTAGCAGAACATCCTAGCATGCAGTGATAAACAATTAATTTGAATCAAAACACCAAAACACCAAACCCTTGCAAGTGCTCCTCTTGAGGAGTGGGCTCTGATGTTTTAAGATTCTGTGTTTTTTGATTTTAAGAAAATAAAAGACAATGTTTTGCAAACAATTTACATTTGTATACTATGAATTCTTAGTTATAGCTACAGAAGGTTTAGTGGGTCATTTTCTCACAGTGGGTCAATCTGGGAAATTACAATTACGTATGGAATGTATGTATGGAATGCTACTTAAAGGCTTGCTGTGCTCTTTTCCGTTGTGTACTGAGGCTTGTAGATAAGCTAGGAAACATTCACCTTTTCATTTCATTTAAACAAGTGATCAGAATCTGAATCCAATAATCACTGCATCCTTTACTCTCAACAGTTCTCTTCCACATAGAAAGAAGTGAGAGGTTATGTGACGGTTACGCCTCGCGGTAACTCCGTCACAGATTAATACACTGAGGTGTGAACCATAGAAGCAGTGAAGGGTTTGGCCAGTTAAAGAGGGCAGACTGAGGGCATAGCCAGGCTCACTTGATGAGATTCTGGAAGGCATAACCATCAGTCCATTGCTCAGTGAAGGAAGCCCCATGCCTCACAGTAGTGAAGTGACCAAGCCGTAGCCGCTCTTGGCATACTCTTGCATAGTAGTCTTGCATACTCTTGTCCAGACAAGCCATCTTCTCCTGTTTGGACTGCAAAGAGACAGAAATGAATGCGTTCAACAGATCATACATTTCATACACAGTTACGGTCATCTGTAATGCCTCTGACAATTATGGCAACTGATAATTCTTACACAATTCTACACAACCACTGCACTTAGGGTGAGGAATAATCTCTGCAATCTACTCCTAATAAACTTTAGTTCTGAAGCTGTACTAAAGGTGTGCATCAGTCCTGGGCACAGTGGTAAAGAATAAAGCTGGAATGGGGCACACCTTACCTTCTCAATAAGAAGCTTCTTGCTCATAGTCACACACTTGTTCAATCTCTCCTTGTACCTCGCCAGCATCTGCTGCTGCTCATCTATTTGCCTTCGTAGATCACAGTTTGCCTGGTACATGCACGCATGCACACATGTGCATACACACACACAGACAGAAAATCTGAGTCACAGACCTGCACTAATCCATTCAAAAAATTAAATGAATCATACTATGCTAATGAAATTAAATGACATATCAGAGCCAATGCTACCTTTAAGAAAATCCTATTAATAGGATGCTTTTTTCCCCTGCCATTTTCTACTAATGGTATATGCTGTAGGAATACAAATACAGCTGGGATGCAATGCTGTGATTCTCACCCACAGCAAGTCATCTATGCGTCCCTCCTTCTTCTCCAGGTCCGAGTTCTTGTTATTTTCCAATGCTGCGAGTTTCTCTATAGTGAGGTCAGACTGGGGAGACATGGAAAAGTGATACTGTGTCATAGCAGAAATGATACATTTTGACAAATGGTCAGGGTTGGAGGTGTGTATTACCTGTGTGACTTTATGGACCATATGGAATGATATGGGCTTCTGAGAGCAGGATGATTGATCTGAGCTGGTAGAACCTGGAGGAGGGACTGCCCTGTTTCCTATATTTGCCTGTTGCTCTATATTTCTCTCTCTCTCATACACTCACACACACACACAGACACACACACAAAGAGAGAGAGAAAGAGAGAGAGAGGAATAAGCAAAATAACTAAACACTCAAATTCCAGACCCTAACATTAAATTGAGCTAAAATGAGCTTGCATTACAGCGAACTTCCACTCACTAGGTGGCATGGTCTCTCTTCCCTCTGCTCTTGTCATAGCAGTGCTCAGACTGCCTGGAATGTCATGCTTCTGCAGCAAACAGACAGGATCCCCAGGTTCACAGCCAATGTTTTACTTGCCGATAGTAAAACAGCATATTTAACTTGTCAAGGTATTATTCATATTAATTATAATAATAATAATAATAATAACAGCAATAATGTCACATTTTCTTCAGCTCCACACTCATGGCTGGTTTCAAGATACAGATAACATAGTGATGATTGCACTGTTTTTGTACTGAGGTGTGCCTGACAGGCCAAAATGATTTTTGACTAGTTTATGGTTATTGAGAGCTAACATCCTAATTCCCCCATTGCCCCCAACAACAAAAATGCTGGCTATTAAATACAATTAATATGGTGGTTTAACAATGGTCATGCTATAACCTCTGTGCTTATCTCAGTTTCACTCTTTCCTCTTCGCTATCATAGGTACAAAACTTTCTGCAAAATACTTGATTTCATATGCATTTGAAAGAGTGTAGTGTGTAATAAAGGCCTAAAGAATATCAAGATTTTGTTGCTTTGCCTAAGGTTTCCCTAACCCCAGTAAAAAATAAGAATGTGGCACAATGGTTACAACAGTTAAAAGATATGCTGTAGGAGTAAACAAGCTGACATCAAAGTGATGTCACATTATTGCTGGTGGGTAAAACACAGACAGAGCCAAATAGCTTAATAGTTTTGCATATATACAGTGTTCAGAGAAGGAACTACTCATAAAAACAGACCAAAAGCTGCAGAGAAGCAAAGTGAGGGAGTTGTCTGACACACTGTGAAGGTTCTCAGGTATTGCAGCCAGCACTCCATGCCTGTTGCTTATCCACGGTGTGAGTCGGATACGAGGTCATGGTAAAGACAGGTTGCTTCCTTCTTTGAAGCCACTGACAAAAGGCAGTCATCAACATAAAGCAATGCAAGGCGTAATCCACTGTTTCATTGCTGAGCTGCTCTGATTTGTTCTGCACGTTTCAGAGGGTAAAGTTGGCACAGTTTGGGAATGAAGTCGCTCCAAAAAGGTGGTACACCATTCTAAAGTCAACTAACTCTTGACTTAGATTCCCATCAGGACACCAAAGAAACATCAGCAAATCCATATTACCTGTTGGCACCTTCACCTGATGAGACATGGATTCAACATCAACCATGATCACCACTGGTTCTTTTCTGAATCTGGTCACCATCAGTGAATTGGTAAGATCTGGTCCTTGTAAGAGCCGAGTATTGAAAGATCCTTGAAAACTTGCTCCACAGTCAAACAACACATTTTCCCCCTTTTCTAGAATGGTAAACACTAGGGCTGCATGATACATCATTTTAGCATTGCCATCACAATGTGCGCATATGTAATAGTCACATTGCAGGACATGCAATGTCAAGTGAGGCAAATTAACTCAAATACATCATGCTACAACTATTGGGGCTTGATACAAAAGGAAAACTCACACGGTTCTCATTTTCCATGACTAATCTAAAAGAGACGTCTGTCTGATATAACTTGATTTACTCCCCTTTTAAGGGTTCTTGGATACACAGAGTTTATTACTAGTGAGTGACATGCAGGCTCTGCATGCACAGCAAACCACCAATCACGATCATTCTAGATCAAAATTCTAGATTAACAACTAAAGTGAGCCCTGCCCCTGCAAGTCATTGACCTCAACCTGAAAATGAGTGAGGAACAGGAGAAAAACACTGTAAAGGAAGATTTTGTTGTTAAAGAAAAAGAAGGTCAGTTGACTGGAATTAATTTCAGCTACAGAAAGGATGATGTTGACCAAAAGAAGAGACTTTGTTGACATTGCCATGCAATTGTTGCCACAACACGAGGCAACGCGACTTCAGAGTATAAAGTCATTTTCAAGCTTTTTTTCTATTATTATTTTTATTGTCTACGCAGAGGAACCTCCCTACAAAACCACCCCAATCATTCTAGAATGACTACTTCTTTCCAAATAGAGATATTCAATCTGATATATTGAAAATGTGTCTGATATATTGCAGATATTGAAAATGTGAAAATTCCAGTATTTTTCCATATCACAATATACACTGATCAACCATAACATTATGACCACCTGCCTAATATTGTGTAGGTCCTCCTTTTGCATAAGTCAAGGCATGGACTCCACTAGACCTCTGAAGGTGTGCTGTGGTATCTGGCACCAAGACGTTAGCAGCAGATCCTTTAAGTCCTGTAAGTGCAAGGTGGGACTTCCATGGATTGGACTTGTTTGTCTAGCACATCCCACAGATACTCGATTGGATTGAGATCTGGGGAATTTGGGTGCCTAGCCAACACCTTGAACTTGTTATTGTGTTCCTAAAACAATTCCTGGACCATTTTTGCTTTGTGGTAGGGCGCATTATCCTGCTGAAAGAGGCCACCGCCATCAGGGAATACCATTTCTATGAAAGGGTGTACATGGTCTGCAAAAATGCTTAGGTAGGTGGTACATGTCAAAGTAACATCCACAGGAATGACAAGACCCAAGATTTCCCAGCAGAACATTGCCCAAAGCATCACACTGCATCTGCCGGCTTGCCTTCTTCCCATAGTGCATCCTGGTGCCATGTGTTCTCCAGGTAAGCAACGCACACACACCCAGCCATCCACATGATGTAAAAGAAAACGTGATTCATCAGACCAGGCCACCTTCTTCCATTGCTCCATGGTCCAGTTCTGATGCTCACGTGCCCATTGTAGGCACTTTCGGCAGTGGACAGTGGTCAGCATGGGCACCCAGACTGGTCTGCGGCTACGCAGCCCCATAGACAAAAAATTGCGATGCATTATGTCAGGGGTGTCAAACTCCAGCCCTGGAGGGCCACAGTGGTAGCTGGTTTTTGGTGTGTTTTAGCACTTAATTGATTAATTAAAATCACTGGTTGGCTAAAGAGTCCACACACCTGGTTTCCAAGGCCTAAAATGGCTGCCAATCGAAAGGAAAAAACAAAAACCTGTAGACACTGCGGCCCTCCAGGACTGGAGTTTGACACCCCTGCATTATGTATTCTGACACCTTTCTATCAGAACCAGCATTAACTTTTTCAGTGATTGGAGCTACAGTAGCTCGTCTGTTGGATTGGACCACATGGGCCAGCCTTTGCTCCCCACGTGCATCAATGAGCCTTTTCCGCCCATGACCCTGTCGCCAGTTCACCGGTTTTCCTTCCTTGGACCACTTTTAATAGGTACTGACTACTGCAGACCGGGAACACCCCACAAGAGCTGCAGTTTTGGAGATGCTCTGACCCAGTTGTCTAGCCATCACAGTTTGGCCCTTGTCAAAGTCACTCAAATCCTTACCCTTGCCCATTTGTCCTGCTTCTAACGCATCAACGTTGAGAACAAAATGTTCACTTGCTGCCTAACATATCCCATCCACTGACAGGTGCCATGATAACAAGATAATCAGCGTTATTCACCTGTCAGTCGTCATAATGTTATGGCTTATCGGTGTATATCGCAGAAGAAAAATATTGTGATGTCAGTCTTTTTCCAATATCGTGCAGGCCTAGTAAACACTGTGGTGTGAAATATACCAGACTTTACCAGCACTGTGTTCCAGATACTCCACAGGCACTCTCTCGGCATAACCTTTGGAGAGAATTCAGAGCCCATTCATAGTCCAGCCCAGCATTTTTCTGATTGCATAGGGTCCATCATTGACTCTGCAAATCACAAATGTCTTTGGAATGTTTGTCCCTATCAGCGGCTCAACCCCTAGATCCAAGAAAGCATCAGTAGTGACAGTTCTGTTACTCTTGCAGGACTTGACTTGTACTGGAATCACTAGCCCCAATAATGCCACTAGACAGGAGAGTACTGTCCACTGCTATCTCTGATTTCCTCTCAGCTTGACCTATTTCTTTTCCCTTGTCTTTATGAGGAATATGAAGTTGGGTGGGATGCTTGAGAGAACAGTTCCACATGAAAGATGTTTTCTACAGTCTCTGCTGATTGTGTCCAGTACATTGACAGTGGAAACAAAAATGTTTTTGTTAAAGAAACCAATCTTCTCTCTGTGAGCTCTTTTCCCCAACCTAGGACACCTCCAGCTGAGACATGCCTTCTTAGCTGATGAAACAGTCTCCAGTTCCTTAATCACAATTTCACAAATTCACTTTTACTGTTTGCAACAGCTACAGTTGTGGCGAAGGTAGTGACAGGATGTGCCCTACCCATCTAGGCAGATGCAACTTTCTGTTAATTGCCAAAGTGCTCTTAAAGTAAAGATATAACCTCTCTCTGGATCAATATGCTGGCAGCTGACAAGTTCCCTGGGGCAAACCTCAGTGTACTGTGCGAGGAAGTAGAGATAATCACTGTAGCTACCAGTCTTCCTCTCTAAACCATTTTCAAAGGCTTTCATAAATGCATAATATTGCAGTGAGTCACCATCAAAGACTTGTATTTATCTTTTATGTAAAGATGAACGACATTGCTGTTGTATATACAGTATTGTTATTTCATTTTGTTTTCTCATGATACCAGGAATGTTGTTTTGGTCTTCATTGCCTGGCAAAATGTCTGTGTTAAGGGCATTTCCATCCTCTGCCTGACCATTCTGTGCCACTAAATGGGGCTGAGGTGCCTCATGGTGCCTGAATGGCATAGGCTGTGAGATGACCTTGTTCTAGGGTCAAGTCCTGCCACGGCAACTCAGTTGGATTTAGGTCAGGACTTCCACATGGCCAGTCCAAAACACAAATCTTCTCTCTCCTTAGCTATTCTTTGGTAGACCTGCTTGTATGCCTTTGGTCGTCTTGTTAAAAGACCCATTTTCCACCCATCTTTAGTTGCTTGACTGATGTCATGATATTCTGTTAAAGAATCTCCTAATACACCTGAGAATTGATGGTTTCCTTAATGATGTGGAGTAGTCCAGGTCCAGAGGAGAAAAAGCAGCCCCAGATCTTGACATTCCCACAACCATGCCTGACTGTTAGGATGAGGTTCTCTTGTTGGTAGGCAGTGTCGGGTTTTCGCCAAACAGCGGTTTTGACAGTGACCAAAAAGTTCAATTTTGGACTCTGTCCAAAGAACAGTTTCAGAAACCTTCAGGTTTACTTATTTACCATACCCTAAGATGATGAAAATATAAATTAAAATGGGAAATGAAATATTTAAGTTCACCATCCCTTTATGAGAAGTTAGGGGGAAGGAGCTAGAACCAGCGTAAAGCTATATGGACTGGAGTGGGTACTCACTGTGGCAGGGGTGTTAGATAAGGAATGTTGAGGGGAGGAGCGGACCAATGGAGGGACACTTTGACCCGGACTGGTTATGAGAGACATGCAGCATGAACATCCAAAACACCATTTTCTCACCTCAAAATAATCTTATTTAAAAATAATTTTATTGCCTCCTGATCCTCCTTTTCCTGAGATAAATAGGAGAAAAAAGGATAAACAGAAGAATAATAAGAGAATGACATGAAATCTAATCAAAACTCTGCAAGCCCTGCTGCCAAATGGTGAAAACATTAGAAGTGCTTGGACAACACTAAAAGGAAAAAACTACCTCACCCTGACTGTTGTCATTAGGGTCTCCTTTCCTTTTCCTCGTTCTCTGGTCATTTGGTTTCTTTTCAGGTGTCTGCCATAAAAACATCCATTTCATCTTACACAAGTAGAGCAAAACAAAAGTGCTTCCTAGAACAATTCAGCAAGTGGGTGGGGTCAGGGTTAGGTTGTTTGCCGGTACTGACCTCCAGCTCTTTGTCACTGAGGGAACCTACACTGCACAGACTCTGGTTGGATGACTCATTTGCTGGACCCTGTTGGAGGACATGTCCATGTTAAAGGCAGCTCATTCACTCTTACTTACACCTCAACATTTAATGTCTGCCCCCCATTTCCTGTACATATGCCACTTGTAGGGCTGCACAATATGGAGAAAAACCAAAGATGTATTTAATCAGTTTAAATTTTTTAAAGTATATTTAAACCTGAAATAAAGACATTTCCAATATGCATGCTTCCTGTTCTTCATGGCTAAAGAAACATCACTCCCAACTTCTCAGTGACCATTACATAATCACTGCACATCACTCGAGAGTGGTCATCATGTGTAAAACTGAAATACTGCCACACAACCGAGGAGCTTCTTCATTGAGGAGTCAGATCACCTTCTACAGCAGCGGTGGCTGCCCCGCCATGACCTGCAGACCGACTCATTTTAACAACAAGCAAACAAGTGGCTTCACACTGGATTCACTGCTCCCTGCTCTTCTTGCACATGATGTCATTGGTGTGCATGCACAACTATTTTCTGCTCTCCACATTTACATACAGTTGTCAGCTTATTAAGTTAAAATAATTACATTCTTGCAACATATTGCGATATGCTTATCATGATAAATTAATTTGCCACATTTTTTAAAATGTGATATCTTGTGCAGCCCTAGTCACTTGCCAAAACAGATTTTGTTATTGGAGGATACCTGTTTGGAAAAGATTGACAATGTTATAGCCAAAGGATGTACTCTTTAATGTATGTGAATGTACAGCTGCAGTCTAATGTAGGCTAGTTGTACATCATGGATGTATTAAAAACAGATTTATGAAGTGCTTAGAAACTCTGTGGGGTTATCAGTTTGGTAGCTTGAAATACACATGCCTCCCATTACCATCACATTCAGTTTAAATACCTCTGTTTTCGGAAACAGAAAAGTCAACTCGACGTATTGTTGACCAGTGGGAGAAATCAATTTACAGCTGTTTTACTTGTCCTCTAAGTAGCCTATATGTGAACTGAAATGATAAAAAGACATATACTAATTATGATACTTTCAAAATATAATATTTATATTCAGAAAAGGGGGCATTGTGCAAGCCAGTTTCCACGTCATATAATACTCTGAAAACAATGGCAAATAACTGCTATGATTTATATCATCATGATGCAGTAAATGCCCCTACAACTGCAGTGTTTCCAAGAAGACAATGGAAATCACAGCCATGTGATATGCCCATTTACTACATCATTATTTACTCACAAACAGGCCTGTCAGGATGACTGCTTTTGTTGGACGATACACTGTCCCAGAAATAATTGCAACAAACAATATTATTGTCATTTTAAGACCATTTAATGCCACTGTAAAAGGTGTTGAACACAGGTTCATCATTTACCAGGCTAACCTGGAGGGTACTGGCCCTTTTTATCTCACCAATCATAAGGAAATAGAGACCATCCACAAAACAAACTAAAAGCAATCAAGTCAGCTAACTAATAAAATTATTGCATTAAATGGAATTACAACCCATCCCTTGTTCACGAGTGTTCTGCATACATGTTTTTTTTTATGTTGAGGGTTATTGGTTCAGGTGGTGGAGGAGAGAGAGCCAACAAGCATTAGTAAAGGGAGAGGGTGTTGCTGTTTTAAATTCTTTGAAAACAATATTTTTTTCATAGTTTGTCAATAAAACATGATGTGGGCTCATGTGGAACACACATGGGCTTAAATGGTGCCACAGCAATGGTGCCAGACTTTTTACTTATTTCTAAAATTATCATTATTTTACATTCTAAAATATACATGAACTAATGAATACATTTTCAAATGAGAAATTAATCTTGCATTTTCCCAGCAGATCTCCCTTATATATATTTAAAAAAAAAAAAAAACAGATTTAGATGGGTTTAATGGGTAAACTTAACCTAAACATTTGACAAAGGGGAATATCAATCATTCCTTAGCAGGCAATATACTGGCAATCCAGTTTTCCAGTTTCCAGCCCCTGTTTTTAAACAAGTCGACATATGGCTCGTTCACGTTAATGAGCTCTCCTCTGTCACGAAGGATAAAACCGCTCTGATGGAATCCAAGCTAGCTGTGTGCGTGAAACGTGGGGAGGAAAATTGAGAAAGAGAAAAATTGAGACATTTTGGTGACAGCGATAACGTATCCTGATAAAAAGTTTCGGTCTCAAGTCTGAATGATACGTGACCGACTTTCAACAAATACATATAGAAATCATACACATCAGTCAGTACACATGTTTGTGTTCTTGTACTGAATTATGGCTAAATCACCGAATGCGACTTTTCTTTTTGGGATTAAATCATTAACGTTGCCATCTGCAGTTTCGCTTGTCCCGCCCTCCATTTTCACCTGCAAGTTACTTTTCCGCAATTCTCACGAGACAATAGACTAGATCCTCTGAAGTAGGCTACAGACCGCATTTAAAGACGCATCAAGCTAAACGAATATTTATCGTGGTTAAATTATTATCTATCATGAAAATGACGACAATATAGTCATACTTGTAATATAGCACAACCCTAATGACCCATATATGCCCACTGGGGAAAAATACTTTGCTACAGCTCTGGCTAAACCACAACTGCCTGTCTGAACTGAAAACATCAACTATTTGCTTAAACTTAAACCTGACAGTCCTAAGGGATAAATTAATTTCACTCCATGACACTTCATGACAGCAAGATTAAGAATTATTTTCATATGGAACAATGGTTGTAAAGGCTCAATATTCCATTTTTTTTTTTTTTTGAAGTGTCCACATTAATTTACCAGCATTTATTAAGAATCAACACCATTCACATTTGTGTTGTGCAGAGCAATGTGCCCCTCCACAGCAGTCTCCCTAATATATTTCGCAACTACAGAATTAATTAACATTAACCGACGATCTATTACTTAAATGTTTGAACAAGCTCATATTCTTCAGCTAATTTCTCAAACCATGGCTGATTGGGATAAAAGTAGAGTATGCATTTTTTCCAATCTAAATACATTCATGTTCAACAATGCTTTTAATAAAATATGATTGCAATACCAGACTTATAAATTTGATAGTGGCTGTATAGCTGCATGAGCGAAATAAGACCAAAAACACACTTGTTCTCCCTGCCATCCTACCATACTGCTGAATATCTCTCATCATCATCAGGAAAAAACATTTGATTGCATGTTACCCTGTTAATTAGGCTGCCACCCTCTACTGGGTAAGCCTGGTATTTCAGTATTAAGTCATTTTCTATCTGAAGCATTTTTGAACATGAATGTCCCTATACTGGAGAAAAAAAAAAATACATACTCAATTTTTCTACACAGCACAAATCAATGGTCTGAGAAATTAACAGGAGAAGATGAGCTTGTCTAAGTCATAGTTTTTGAAATCTGAAGACTTACAGAAAACACATGTAACCAATATTGCCACTTTTAATCAATTTGATAATGTTTTGTCTTTGCACCTAACCAATATTTTCACATAAAAATGCTCAGACATCATCTTTGAAATCACTATATATCATTTGGCAAAGTATCACAATGCTCTGTGATAGGTGGTGTGACATCTTCCCTCTCAAATACCTTTGGCCTGTTATATAAACTCAGAATGCAAACTTTCAAATAGGCGAACAATCTCTTCTGATACCGCCAACACATTTATTCATGCAATCCCTGGCTTGTATATTAAATTCTGTGCAATAATGCCTCCAAACCATAAGTTCTAACCAAAATCTGGATAATATTAAGGAACTCATGGACAGCATCAATTCTGCTTTACTTTCAACAGTAGATACTGTAGCACCCATTAAAAGAAAAAACTCCCTCTCAAAAAGCATGCACCATGTTAAAGTGACCAAATGTGCTCTCAAGCAAGCCACACAGAAACATTAAAGAAAAAAGTGTTCGACTAAATTACATGTATTTTTTCTGGTATGGAAAGACCGCCAACTCAGCTATCAGCCTGCCCTCTCAGCTGCAAGAACCTCATGTTTTTCTCACCACTCTTCCCATAATGATTTGCTCCTCTCTTCTGACAATGGCTGTATCTTCCTAGTTGTGCTTGTAAATGAGGCCTTTGGTTCTATTGATCATCTTATTCATTTAGACGGACAGGAAAATCTTGGTAGCCTAAGAGGACAGACCCTCTCTTGGTTCAGGTCTTATCTGTTAGAACGTCACCAATTTCTTTGCACCATTATAAATTGCGAGCTTTGAGATATCTATGGCATGATTAATGTTAGCAAACCCAGTGAAAAATCTATGGTTGAACTGACTGCTAGACACACAGAAACACTGAAAAGATTTTTCGCATTTCATATTTACAGTATTAAAGCATTAAAAGACATAAGCAGCATTGGAATTACTTTAAACTTCTAACACATTTTCTGTGTCACTATGAGCACACCTAGCTATAGTAGGCTACTAAATTTATGTTGACAGCCCGTTTAATGTGTGCTTGCAAATCTATAGATAGCTTTGGTGATTTTTGTACAATTTTGTCTTCACAAATTTCTAAAGGGCCTGCTTTAAGCTACCTTTTCTGATTAGGAAGGTCTAGAAGGGGTTGAAAAGGGACTGAAAATGCACATAAATACATGTGGCTTCACTTGGCAAGACTGGGTTCATCTTTTCATTGCTGGGAAGTAGCCAGGTGAAGACTGATGTAAAGGGGTTAAGGGAGTTGTCAGTCAATGAGTCCATGCCCATACAGCCCTGCTTAATGGGCTGGCCAGATGAAATGCCTCAAATCAGGCTTCATTTAATTACCATTACTGACTTACAGTAATGCTCAGATCTTGGTTGATGTATTAAGATATTAACTGAAAAAATTCAATTTTGTAAACAGACTTAGCCTTCTCTTTAATAAAATGGCATCACACTAGTGGGTCATGATTTTTGAATTTTCAAATAATTATTCAATTATAAAAATCGAATAGTTTGAGCAACTATTGTCTTTCCTTAAAAATTTATTTTCCCTTGTTTTTACCGGCACCTGGTTGTAAGTAATACATCACTACTGCCAGAAAGTGGTGGTAATGCACTTAAAAGCTGTTTTCCAACCAATATTAAACATCAAAAGAAGAAGAAGAAGAAGAATGCATTACTAGCAGGTGCCGGTAAAACGTGTGTGGCGCTGTGAGTTTAGATGCTACTAAAACAGGAGAAACATACAATTAAAAGACTACTACAGCTGTCAAAAAGTTCTGTGTGGAACTCCTTCAAAAAAAAAAAAAAAAAAAAAAAAGAGCTGCAGTGCAAACTCTGCCAGGTACGAATAGTGATAAGTCTGATGAGTCTACCACAACTGTGCACAGTCATTTGAGGGCGAAGCACTCAGCACAAGGTCCAGCCACAGATCAACGATCACTGGCTGGCTTTGTCACCAGACGAAGTAAGTTTGATGTTAGACATGGCAGAGCAAAAAACCCTCATCTTAAAGATGATAGTAAAAGACATGCTTCTCATAAGCTTTATTGAAGGTGAGGGATTTTGAAGTTTGATGGAATTTGTTGAGCCCAAGTTTATAGTTCCATCAAGAAAAACCATTACTGCAAAACTACTGCAAATGAGCTGCGCACTCCGTTAGTGAGTGTTAAAAAACTGTCTCTAATCACAGATTCATGGACAGCGCTGACCACTGAATCGTATTTGAATTTACATTGTATCAGTTTGTGCGTGTGGGAGGCGAACTTCGAAGAGTGGTCGAATAGTTCCCAGTGAATACTGAATAGTATTTTTGCTTGAAATGCCCATCCCTACATCACACGTTTTTGTCTGCATGGCAGAGTTGACAAAATCCAAGTCCACAGCTGCAAAAAGTGCTATTTACAAAAATAATGAACTCACTGGTAGGTGGCCCCTTTATAGGGTTTAACAACCAAGAGCTTGATCTATCAAAATACATTTTTTCCAGTGTATTTGAGGACTAAAACACAAGAACAAAAAAAGTAAGGTTTCGTCCAAAATCTCTACAATGAGGAGTATATGTATAATGACAGACTGGAATCAGCCAAAATGGAATGACTGGAAATGGCAGATTCATTTGACATTTGGCCAGTCGTATCAACAGATTTTTTCTTTATGTTAATGTTATCCACCACAGAGTTGCAATGCACTGTTTGAGTACCGGAGGCAAATCTATTGCTTTTTGCAAAGCAAACTGTCTCTAGTTAAGTAACTGCACTAACACATTCAACACTATTAATTCAAACAGACACTTGAGGGGGTATCACAGTAATGAGCACTGGGACAAATAAGCTAATGAAATGGCTATTAATGACAAGCCAACATGCAGCCAGGTGTCCATACAGACATTTTTTGAGAATGAATTGAGCAAAGAAAATAAGAAGTATTACTGATTTCATGGATGTTGATAACTAGCCCTGCTCCATTGTGGACAGCATTGGAGTTCACCTGCTAAATGGAACACACTGCCTGCCAGTACATGCTACCCAGCAGCAGATACTTTTCAGATGCAGCTTTGCTAGAGTTACACAACACCAGAGTTTCCACTGGTAACCTTCTATGATAGCACAGCTCCAAAGCAAGATCAGATATGTTAAGCTGTATCTTTATTACACACCTGCCCAATATCTGGTCCCCCTTTTGCCATAAGAACATCCTGAATTTCTCAGGCATTTGACTCAACAAGGCTGCCCATAGCTGTTGCCAATTGGCTAATGGTGGACCTCTGCATAGCTTATTTCATCTCATTCAACAGCTGCTTGTTCAGAATGTGACAGTGAATTGAGATCACTGCAGTGACCTCCCCAGTCATGAGATCTCAGTCCAAGAACCATTCCTAGACTTTCCTAGCCCTGTGTCATGAAACTGAAAAAGTCTATTTGCAGATGGATACACACCTATCATTGGTTAAAAGAATGCTCTGCGGCACCCTGCTGTAATTGTGTCAATGGGCCCCATGTGCGGCATGAAAACTAACTCTACAACATGAGCCATCACCTGCACATAGAGACTGATGCACAGGGACTAACTTTGATGACCACACCTCTACATCACCCGAATACAGGAACCCTTCTGTCAGCAGCAGAACAAGAAAAGTGGATGCCACTGTCTAGACTGCCAGATAGCGAGTCTAGTAGCAAGAATGTGCCATACAGACAAATGCCTTGCCCATTTTAATTAGGATGTACCTACACAGGACTGCTTTTGACACAGTAATAATGATAATGATAAACACATTGATTAATTTCAAAAACCTAATTGATCTGCAACAATAAGTCTGTTCGTCTGTGTACAGATATACTCCGCAAACGGATATACTCTGTACACAGTCTGTGTCAAACTGTGTAGCTCTTCCATCATCTCTGCTGGAAGTGAGACAAGAGAGTGTGACTGCAAGGGGTGAATGTGGGCTGCGAAATGGCCTCGGTTAACCATAGTTAATTTGGGTACCGCGGTGATAAACGAATATGGCAGTGCTCATGCGGATTCATGACTCCATACTGCAGTGATACATGAATAAGGCAGTGCTGATGCCACTTCTTAATTCCATTACTGCAGTGATACATGAGTAAGGCAGCACTGATGCCGCTTCATAATTCCATACTGAAGTGATACCTCAACAAGGCAGTGCTGATGCTGATTCATGACTCCATACTGCAGTTCTACATGAATAGGGCAGCGATGATGCAGATTCATAATTCCATACTGCAGTGATACATAAGGCAGTGCTGATGCCACCCCCTCTCCGCTCCTGCCCTTCCAGGTCACGTCTGCTGTCTGTCTTGGCCCCCCGGTGGTGGAATGACCTTCCCATGGAGGTCAGAACAGCAGAGACACCGGCCACCTTCAAGCGCAGACTGAAGACTCACCTCTTCAGGCTGTACCTCTCCCCTCCCGTCCCTTACTCTTCATAATGTCTCTACCCTTATTGCTCTTGTTATAACTGTGATTTGTTTTTAACCTAGGCTGTTGCTTACATTCTCTTTAGATAGTTGGTAGGGGAGTCCTCATCTATTCAATCACCTTTGGCACTTGGGACTTTACCCCTCTCTAGGGTTATCTTTGCACTTTTGCGCTCATCGCTGCGCTAGTAGCTGCAACTGAATAAGGTTCACAGTTCATATAAAGGGACCAGAAACTTTGTTTAAGAATAAAACAAGCAAACCTAGAATGCATTTGTCATTTATATATATGACAATAAGGCCCACCGCGCGTATTAAAAACTAAGTTTGCCAAATGAAAAATTCTGAAAACCTTTGGTGCTGTCTGTGGCACTTTCATGAAAAGGTCTAAGGCATCAACGCTGGCAATTGAAGGATAAAGACAGATACGGTACTTGGGCTGAATACTATTTTGACCATGGCCTTTGTACACATTTAACAGGGAAATTGTGGGAGAAATGACTTCAGTCTGGGCCAGATGGGCTGAGTGCCCCCTCCACACTTTGTTCCCTGATTCCCACAAAACAAACTTTTCCCGAGAAGTCTGATGTAAGTGGGTTTATTGTATATGCAACAAAGAACATACAGTTAACTAGTTTGCACGCAGAGCAATAATTTCCCAATCATACTCACACAGATTCATGCATTCACCAGATGCTCTCCCAAAACCTCCGAGGCACTTCTCTGACTCCTCCTGTTGTAGAGTTTAAAGTCCAGCTCCTCCTTCAGTTTTACCACTATTTTTCTGTTCACCATTATTTCCATGTCATAATGTCGTTCCCACAATAACTGCTACACCTCAAGCCTATAATTAATTCTGTGCATGATTTACACCTGGCATCTGACTTGACAATATACAATTTGTCATAATTATCCAGGACAGTCTTATTTAGTCAAAGTTGAGAACAAAGGTTCCCCAAACCCACAATTAATTATATGATTGTATTTGTTATGCTTTCAGGCTAGCACTCTCACCAGAAGAGCATGTCATCAACTTTCAGTCTCTATGCTTCTGATGGCCAGTGGATTCAATCAGTGCATGGACAGTGGGCCCAGTGCTACTCATTACATTACATTATAGTTATTTAGTTGACAATTTTATCTGAAGTGACTTACAGTTGATTAGGCTAACCAAGGGCCAATCCCACCAGGGAGCAATGTGGGGTTAAGGGCCTTGCTCAAGGGCCCAACAACAATGGTGTTCTTGCTGTGGCTGGACTGGGGCTTGAGCCACCAACCTCAAGGGTTCCAGTCATGTACCTTAGCCACTAGACTAGGCTGCCCCCATACTCAGGAATATGAGCACAGACTCTCTCTTTTCTGCTGTATTTAAAGTCTACATATGAGAATATGGCAAATATCAGAAATACAGAATATATAAACATAGAAGTATTAACTATAAAAGTACAAAAAATATGAATCATGTAAGAGGTTGTATGGTATGTTTCTAGTATACTAAATTTCTAAATTTATACTACCACAAAATCATGTCTTCAGTAGCTGTACAGTTTTTTCTTTAGTTATGACATAACCCATAAGTATACTGGGTGGGATGTGCTGCAGCCAGATGGGTATGCTACATAACCAAACAATCAATTGCATTGATCTGTTGAATTATGAAAAGCAGGCTGTTGCAGAAAAATAACCAATAGGCATCAGAGGATCAATAGAAAATGTCTGACATTACAGTCATATAAAATTGTATGTTGGTACATTAAGGTTAAGAATATTGAAAACATACAATGCCTAGATTAATATATACACACATATATTGTTTTTTTATTGTTCAGAAGGTAAAAAGCCATTGTTTAAAATCAAACATTTATTAGCAAGTAAGGACCTTATACTTGGGTCAGGATAAAACAGTAAAATAGATGTACACAATAAGATGCTGTTTCAGTCCTTGTCCAGCCAGGTCAACTTTTCTTGGATTTTAGCAGTGCAATCATTTCAAACCCATATTTGTCTCAGGATCTGATTCCAGCTGCTTGCCTGGGTAAACAATTACATCTTCTTGCATGTCACTCTTAAAAAGCATCATCACCATGATGCAGTCCTCTGCTTCAAAGCTTAGCAGCAATCCAGTCACTTTCTATCAGCATTTTTCTCCAGAGATATTATCCCAACAGATGCATTTTTTTGCACCAATGTTGTCGGTTGCTCAGCTCAAGGTTTGCGGTACTTGCACTGGATCCAGACCCGGTACATGGTCAGCTGTTTTCCCCGATTCACCTGCAGGCGACGGTCTACCAGATTCTGCACCTTATCCAACCCAGCTTCAGTAAACATGTGGTGTAGCTCATCTGAAAGAAGACTGTGGTTAGTGGTGTATTCACTGTTACGTTGGGGGAAAAAACACTACTTTCCATTAAAAATATTTGTTGTTTACTTACATGTAATTACAGTATTCTTATAAAATAATTATTATATTTCAAGTCAAAGTTCATCCATTATCCCTTTTTTGCACACTGTGTAGTTTGGATAGACAGACTGTGGTTGACCAATTGACCAGTGAGAGACTGGTGAGTGGTATGACAAGTACAACTGTCCTCCCACCCCCCCCAAGTCAGCTTAGTTATTCATACATATTTTAGCTTTAAAATGGATTGTAGCTGTGCCCCACTAGTAAGATCCTTCTCTTGGAGGACCAAGATTTCAAAGGCAGAAATTAAACACAGGGAATGCCACTTTGATATAAAACAACTACACTTATAGTTAAGCAGATATGCTAACAGAACCAGAATTAGGATATGCTAAAAGATAAAACACTAAAAACAAAGTAAATAAGTGCACTGGTTGGCTAGCTAAACTACCTGACAAGCTAGTTACAGTTTGCTACACACAGATTTCCTCCTGAGATTTGATCCGCTCATCAGCTAGAATATGTGCCGAATTAGCTGTGTTCTCACCAGCTAGCTTGCTAGCTCATGCTTCCACCGCAAAAAGAGGAAAATTCCCTCTCTATCCACGAATGGCAACCAAAGGTAAAACTTTAGGAGCAGATCAGACCCACATTATTTCATAGCTAGGTAAAGTACACCCTCAATTTGTATTTTTATCTGAATAAATTGAATAGCTAGACACAACTTCACAAACACACAGCAGGAACTCCTCCAGGCTACAGAAAATGATCTTAAACCAGGTTCAGGCATGTAAAATTTTGTAAGATTAAGTAGCACTGGATACTCTGCAGAAAAGGTGCATGGTGAATTGGGATGAATAGGGATGAACAGGTCCTTGAATAGATTCAAAAATTTAAGAAAAAGTGATGTAAGAAATTTTGTCATCACGGAGTACTCTTTTACCTTGAGTGAAGAAGAAGACTCGGGTTCCATCACCTCGGACATAGAAGTTATCCGACAAACATCTTCCTGAATAAGGAAAAAAAAAAACAAGCTAAGACTTTATCAAAATGAATTCTGGTTAAGGCACAGGCATGTTCTACACAAAATGAAGCCTGCAGCCTTATAGAGATGACCGCACCTTTCTTGAAGCGGAGCTGAGCCATGTCATAGCGTCCATAGTCTCTGAGAAGCAGCACTCCTCCAGGCTTCAAGAGCTCAGCCAGTTTCCTAATCGATGCCTGCATTCTGAGAAAGTGGTTTGATGTCATTTGGAGGCTGTTTTCCAATGCACGGCAGACACTCTTAGCCCAATACCAAGATTCTTAATGACCAATTCCAAAAGCCTGACACAGTGGAAATTGTACTTTCAACGCATTAATACACAGAACAGCTTGTAGCTGCTAAATGTGTCGTATAGCAAGGCGTATGCACACTGCATTTCCAAGGATGAATGTATTATTAGAAGTTCTGTCTCTACAGGGCAAATGCATTTATTGTGCTGTTTCTATAGCAATTAGACATTTTACATAATTGATTTGGTACCACTTGAACTATGCATGATAAGGCATATATAGCTGTATCACAAGCATAATGCAACACCTCTTATCATGGAACAGTATAGCATATGACAGTGGCATGATGTATGCTAATTTAACACTTCAGCGTAGCTAAAAGTAGCTTTAACAGTTCAAGAGTAAATAAATTCAACATTACACCAATGAGCCAAACATTATGACCACCTGCCTAATATGCTGTTGGTCCTCCGTGTGCCACCAAAACAACTCCGACCCGCCAAGGCACGGACATTACAAAATCACTGAAGTTGCCCTGTGGTATCTGGCACCAAGATGTTAGCAGCAGATCCTTTAACTCCTGTAATTTGCGAGGTGAAACCACTGCGTACCGGACGAACACCCTGAACTCTTTGTCATGCTCCTCTGACCATTCCCAAACAATGTGTGCACTGTGGCAGGGCACATTATCCTGCTGAAAGAGACCACTGCCATCTGGGAATACCGTTGCAATGAAGGGGTGTACCTGGTCCACAACAATGTTTAGGTAGGTGGTAAGTGTCAAACTGACACCCACAAGAATGCCTGGACTCAGGGTTTCCCAGCAGAACATTGCCCAGAGCATCACACTCCCTCCATCGACTTGTCTTCCTCCCACCCTGCATCCTGGTACCATCACTTCCCCAGGTAAATGGTGCACACGTACCCAGCCGTTACACAGACCTTGATGTTGGCCATTGTTACGAGATAATCCATGTAATGTCCTTCATCTGTGAGGGGTCCTAATGTTTTGGCTCATCTGTGTATGGCTACATAACAATTTTCTGAGATATAAATTCATGCCAAGTAAAAGCTATGGCATATCACTCAACTAAATAATTAC
Organism: Albula goreensis; assembly: GCA_022829145.1. Lineage (NCBI taxonomy): Eukaryota > Metazoa > Chordata > Actinopteri > Albuliformes > Albulidae > Albula > Albula goreensis. The sequence continues at coordinate 446,940 of CM040758.1, forward strand.
CTTTAAATATGTAAAAGCACAAACATACCACCAGATATAATGACAAACTTCCTTAACTTTAGAGCTATGTAAATAGCTACTGTAAATTAATATGGCTGTTACCTGTATTCAGTGGCAAGGGAAGAATGTTTCCACATTAATATATCAACTGTGTGCTCATTTATTAGCGTGGAGCAGTAAAACGAAGAGAGAATAACTAGATTGAGGAGTAAATAAAAAATTAGTAATAATAACATTCATTAGGTGGTGCTTACTTGTTTGGGTGGATGGCAGATAGCACAAAGATGAGCACAATGACATCTAGGCTGCCCTCTGGAATGGGAAAGGAGGCTGTTTCCTCACTGAGGTCATGGATGAAGGCAAAGCAGCGGTCTGGGTCATATTCTGCATTTGTCTGAGAGCAAAGGGTGAAAGTAGCCAGTAGAAAATATGCTTTTTAGCCTCTCCCATGTCACATGACATAAAAATGATTTTACCTGAGCTTTTACCAGTCAAATCCAATTTTTCCCAAGTTTTCTTATTTATCACAGCGTCAAACCTAATAATATGTTTTAGGTGGATTAATGACTGGTACAGATTTCTGCTCTTTCCCTTGAAATACCACTCCAGTCAGTACCATAGAAACAGTTTGTTCAATGATTTTAGGTTCCAAACTTCTTGACGAGATCTATTCGGGGCATTTTTCTCTTTCAATCTGATAAAAATTGAAACCTGAAATGAATTCTTACATCCACGTGTTCCTTATGACAGGCTTAAAAAATGTAAGGTCACCAGCAGCGAAGGCTGTGCTTTGGAATGAATAACTGATCACCAATTCAGCAACCTGGGTTTGAGTAAAACTTGTCTCAATTTAAATTAAATCAAATCCCCTCTCCCAATGATTTTTCATTCCGGAACATAACTTGCCCTGTTGTCTTAGCTGCAGCAATGCCCAATCACAAAAGTATCTTGCCTCTCATTTGTTCATTACAGTCGCTTTTTTGAACTCTGGTTATACTGTATTGGATTATCTCTGTTTAATTCACATTTTGCTTTACTTACACACAAGCAGATACATGAAGCAGATGAAACTGCACTGCACAACATTTCCTATCATTTTCTTATCCCTGACAATAGCTATTTCACCACAGCAGATAACTGACCCTATTTAGCAGAGAGCAGCCAAAATCACCACTCACTCACTCACTGCCCGGGCCTTTACCAGAATAAACCAGCAACCTTTGCAAAGCTGAAGAAAAGTTGCCAAGAGTTGCAGAATGACTTTCAGCTTTCCTGGGTTGATGAGAAAACTCGGTATCCCTCACCACTTCAACTGCAATCACAGGAAACTATACCCAACTAGGCATGCTGAAATTGGAATAGTCTATAAAAAGATGCAAGGTAGCTTTGCTATGTGTGATAGCAGACCCATTTTAGCAAAATACTCTCATAATCTTCTGTCTGTCCTAATACCAGAGCAAATTAAATATGAGGATGTATTATTGTTGGCAACATTACTCTCTAGCCAGACATACATGAGATGCACTCTCGACTGTCTGAATGGCATCATTTCCTTCCAAGACGCTGGGTATTCCAGTCAATCCCAAATGTACCTGCTTCAGTCCTCCATTGCAGCCAATCGTCTTTTCAGATTCTGAATGTCTGTGGAGTTGTCTTTATTAGAAGCTCTATGTACCCACTGCATCCTCTGAATGAAGTCTGTGTGTGTCTGAGGAGCAGTGAGAGACTACAGACTCAATGTGATGCACCCATGTCTTGGGTGCATCACATTGAGTTAAACATGGAAACCTGCCACAAAAATATAAAGAAATGGGTGGCCAAAAATGTTCTCCTCCTATTCTAGGATAAAACTGAAATGTTGGTTGTTGGCCCAAAGTTCATTAGGAGCAAGCTCTCTGACATCACATCACATCTTGATGGTGTCTCTGTGGCTTTGAGTGCAATCATCAGACCTTGGTGTCATTATTGATGTCAAGCTATCCTTTGAAACACAGGAAAATTCTGTCAGCATATGATGCTGAATAGTTACGCTTTTGTTGCATCCAGACTGGACTACTGTAATGCCCAGTTGTCAGGATGTGCAAATACCTCCCTAAAGCCCCTGCAGCTGCTCACATTCTAACTACAACAAAATGCCTTAAGCACATTATCCTGTTACAAGCTTCTCTCCATTGGCTACCCATTAAGTCTCATTGATTTCAAAATACTTTTCTTCACATATATGGTTTTCAATGGGAAAATGCTCCCCTTATTTTATCAAATCAACTCTTCATTCCTAAAGCACAGGACTTCACATTGTTCCAAAAGTGGGTGAAAGTACAGGCTGTAGAGCTTTTTCCTACAGATCCTCTTACCCACTAGGGGAGTGGACTTTCTCTCCACCTTTTAGCCAAGGCTCAAATTTAACCTATATAACATCCTTTAATTTAAGGACATGGCTTGGTGTTGGCATGGATCATAGAGTGGTTGGACTGAATGGTTATTCCTGTCACTACATCGTGGCATGGAGACTGTATTAAACTGATACCACCTTGGTGTGGTGTGAATCACCTTATGATTGCCCTCATGCCCTTTGTTCCATAAGTAAGCTGCCTTTTGAGGTTTTCCTTATAGCACACAGTCATTTCTTCCTCCCCTCTCCTGCTTCTCTGTTTCAATCCTACCATCCACCAATGTTTTGCTTTGTATTCCTCTCCCTACTATGGGTTCCTCCCTGGAGCTATAGCTCAAGCACAACAACCCAGCTGCTGGTTCAATAATCTTTCCATCCTGTCTGTCCCGTACTCCTTGGGCCAAGAACTAGACCCTAATTATCTTTACTTTTATTGATATTTATTATGACTTATTTAACAATATATCATTATTATTGTTTTTATTTTTATCACTTACTGATTTATTTTAATTACAATTAAAATAAATATCCTGTCCTGCTCTCTGTGTGCCAAGAACCAGAACCTACTGGGCAATCTTTTATACAATGACTACTTGTGTGATATTGTTTATAGAATACAAATAATTGATCATTTATATAATTCACTACAACGTCCCTGTTTAGCTCTCTGTTGGCCCACTGCTGGCCATAAGCAGATCTGCTCCCCCTCTGAGCCAGGTTCTACTCAATGTTTCTTTCTGTTAGTCAGGGAGGTTTACTTTGCCACTTTTGCCCAAAGCATGTCCTGAGGGGAAGGTGATATACAAATAAAATTTAATTACTATGAGTGACACTAACAGCTTGCTATTATCTGTCTGTTGCATAAATGTATTCTAAGAACTTGCTCTGATAAGAGCATCTGCTAAATGGCTAAATTTAAAGAGCAATATACATGGTATGAAAAAAACAATTTCTTTCTCAGGTAAAATTAAAATTACCTGACAAATAAACACATTTTATACCTATACCCATATACCAAAGTTTATACCTATATAATATCTGATGCGGAATGTATGGATCATGGAAAATATACACATTTAAGTCATACGGATGCAAATTTGTAAAATCGCTCACTGCCAAAAAGGCCTCTCTCACCTTGACCAGCTCAACTGCTGTGTTGGAAAAATCACAACAGTAAACAAAAAGCCCAGGGTCACTGCAAAAAAAAAAACAACACTGTCATCACACATTTTTCTCTGACAGTTTACATCTTAAATCAGGACATTTTGCATTTTGTCCGGGGATCATTTTGACAAAATGGCAAGATTCTATAGTTAAAAGCATATCAAATGATAGCCTTTCTTTCCACTTAACTGTAATATGTGGTTCCCCTTTACCCCAAATATAGCATTTTACCACATCTCTGATGGGTGATTGAAAATAGAATGGATCTTGGCTAGATGTAGAGCCACATATTAATAAGGGCAAAGGAAGGCCTTTCATCTGCCATGCTTTTCACTATGCATAGAACATTGCCCTCCTGCCAGTATGAACACCCAAAAACAAAGCAAAATTGCATGTCTCCTAATTTTGGATGTAGATTACCATCATATCTATAATAAATGCATGTACACGTGTTGCATGTAGAAGATGTACACAATGCCGGGATATCGTCTTATGGTCACTATTGTACGCACACAGCGGTTAGAACTGGCGGACGTACAACCAAGTGTACAGATTGCTCAAAATTCATTTTTGAAATAACAGATGAACTGACAACTGTGTAATGTTTTAAAAGGTTGTGTTGCTATCTGTGTGCTTTCCAGCAACCCAACAGGCTATAAATGAGTATGATCTGATTTTCGAAGTTATATAACAAGTCAGTCATTAACTTGTTCAATAACTATACATATTAGATGTTCTAACAGCAGCCTACATCCAATTCTCTATCTCAGCTTCACAGTAAAACAAGTGAAAAATCATTTTTCAATCAAACATTCCCTTCCATTGTGTGCCTGGCATGGCTAGACGTGCATGAATGGAAAGGAGTTCTAATCTTACAGCAAAAGCATGGATATCCTGACATTGCTTTTATGCTTTATGTATTGGCTTCCAGTAACAGTTAATGCTACATTACAGGAATAAATATTTGTTCCCTCAGTTGTCTTCACCTCCTTTTACACATACATACATGTCCTACAAATATACATACAGTCATAGGTATTTGGACAGTGATCCAAATGTCATCATTTTGGCTCTGTATGCCACCACAATGGAAACAATGAAGATGTGCTTAAAGTGTAGACTGTCAGCTTTAATTTAAGGTTTTGTCAAAAATATAGTATAAACCATGTAGGAATTACAACCATTTCAATACATAGTCCCCCAATTTTAACAATTGACAATTGGCTGCTCTGCCGTTCCATGGCCAGGTGTGTGTTATTCCCTCATTAGTTAATTTACAAGTAAGCATACAAAAGGTCTACAGTTGTCACTCCCAGGGAAGCAAGCCATCATTCGGCTAAAAAATCTAATCACAACCATCAGAGAAACTGCAAAAACATTAGGTGTGGCCAAATCAACCGTTTGGTACATTCTTAAAAAAAAAAAAAAACAGAGCGTACTGGTGAGCTCAGGAACACCAAAAGGCCCAGAAGACCACAGAAAACAACTATGTTAGATGACCGAAGATTTCTTTCCCTGGTGAAGAAAAACCCATTCACAACAGTTGGCCAGATCAATAACACCCTCCAGGAGGTAAGTGTCTCTATGTCAAAGTCAACAAGGAAGAGAAGACTTCACCAGAATGAATACAGAGGGTTTATCACAAGATGTAAACCGTTGGTAAGCCTTAAAAAGAGGAAGGAAAGATTAGACTTTGCCAAAAAAACATCTAAAAAAGCCTGAAAAGTTCTGAAATGACATCCTATGCACAGATGAAATGAAGATCAACTTATACCAGAATGATGGGAAGAGAAGAGTATGGAGAAGGGAAGGAACAGCACATGATCTGAAGCACACCACCTCATCTGTAGCATGATGGAGGTAGTGTTATGGCATGGGCATGTATGGCTGCCAATGGAACTGGTTCTCTTGTATTTATTGATGATGTGACTGCTGACAAAAGAAGAAGGATGAATGCTGAAGTATTTAGGGCTATATTATCTGCTCAGATTCAGCCAAATGCTTCAAAACTCATTTGACGACGCTTCACAGTGCAGATGGACAATGACCTGGAGAACACTGTAAACGCAACCCGAGACTTTTTTAGGCAAAGAAGTGGAATGTTCTGCAATGGTCAAGTCAGTCACCTGACCTGAATCCAACTGAGTATGCATTACTTACTGAGGGCAAAACCGAAGGCAAACACCCCAAGAACAAGCAGCAATTGAAGACTGCTGCAGTAAAGGCCTGGCAGAGCATCACCAGGGAAGAAACCCAGCATTTGGTTGTGTCTATGGGTTCCAGACTTCAGGCAGTCATTGACTGGAAAGGATTTGAAACCAAGTATTAAAACTGATGGTTTAATTGATGATTATGCTAGTCTGTCCAATTACTTTTGAGCCCTTCGAAATTGGGGAACTATGTATTGAAATGGTTGTGATTCCTACACAGTTCATACTATATTTTTGACAAAACCCTTAAATTAAAGCTGACAGTTTAAGCCCATCTTCATAGTTTCATTTAAAATCCATTGTGGTGGACTACAGAGCCAAAACAATTGTATCACTGTCCAAATACTTATGGACCTGACTGGACATGGATTATATTTCATCAGAAATAACTGAAAACTGAAAAGTTATATCATGGGTCAAACATAATGTCAATAGGCCAAACCTAACTTACTTGTTTGTCTTTAGAATGGGAAACACTGTATTTCCCACACCGCAGCCAACCTGTGGATGGACACAAGCACATAAATGTTTACAATTACGCAGAACATGAAATGCTGTTTCATTATTTTCTAAATGTTTATATATCATAACCCTCAAAATGAATGCCAAATTAAGTTCTGCACAATACTCCCTCATATTCTAAGCAGAGAAATGCAGTGAAATGATACAAGCCTCAGAGGGATAGTTAAATTTTGGGGACCTGAATGGCAGTTTCTCACCTCCAGGATACGGTAAGTGGAGGAGGACCCAGGGAAGTCACCATTGGGGACAGACAAGGCTGCAGCTGAGGGAGAAGTGGTGACATTAGAGCTTGGACTCTCAGAGGCCAGGCTCACGGTTGTGATCTTCCCAGTGCTTTCGCTCTGTGGGCTCTGCTGCTGCCTGCAGTTTGGTGCCAGCTCAGGGAACTCGGTGAACAGCCAGTGCCGATCTTTGAAGAAGCGATTCTCATGAATTTTGTAAAAGTCATTCCAGTAATCATTGGCCCGACAATCATACTCTTCTGTTAAAAAGAGAGGACATACAAATATTGTAATTAATTCAATGCAAATATTACTGATTTATTTGTACAGTTTGTGTTTTAATTACAAAAAAAAGTTTATGAAAAACTACTGTAAAACTTAAAACAATTAATATCAACCTCAAAAAATGCACTGAATGCACATCATAGTTTTGCAACTAAGTGCTGGTGTAGCGGCCCACATTAACCCACCGCCAAACTATACCCGGGAGTTAAAGTGGGCTAGCCTGTTTTATACCTCAGGGCATAGTTTGGGCTCGTCCAGTTTATACCGCGGGGTATAAACAGACTAGCCCACTTTAACCCCAGGTATAGTCTGGGGTGGGGGTATATTTTGGGCTGTTACACCAGGTCAAAAATGTTATGCTGACCCAGGTAAAACTTCTGATGCCACTGCAATAATGTGGATTTACCACCACTTACAGTCTCCAAGCCTTTTGCTTTGATGTTGTGGTTTTAAAACAACGGCACCTGGGGAGGATTCCCGATCATCTACAAAGACGCACAATTCCCTTTGAAAGCCGGTTGTTGCAATGCAGGTGGTCTTGGCCATAACAGTATTGTTGTAGTGGGCATCGTCTGTAGGCTACCTTAAGAGTACAGGGGGTCCTCAACTTATGAACGAGTTCCGTTCCTACGACTTGTCGTAAGCCGATTTTTGACGTAAGTCGGAATTTATACCTAAATTATACCGAAGTTAACACTTTAAGTCACTCACTCTGTACACACAACACATGACGGACATATAAAATACAGTAATTAAATGAAACAGTAATAATAAAAAAAGAGAGAACAATTTCTTATCTTTATTTCTGTGTTCGTATTTACGAAACAAACCGCGTAGGTCGAAACTAGGTTTATTAAATAATTTATGGAAGTGCGTCATAACCACGAAACGTAACTCGGGACCGTCGTAACCCGAGGACTCCCTGTATATATATGCAGCGACAGCATCTCCAGTAGAAGTAAATGGAGACTAATACAGAATTAGAAAACTGTAATTTTGGCCACCAACAGACAAGCACAGTTATCTCCTGTGTCAAATGCTCAAAGAAAAAGAAGCAAAGCAATGACGTGTTGAACAAGTTACTTGAAACTTAGAACTACTCGCCACTCAGCCGCCTCCAGTGCTGAAAAGCACCTACAGGCTTTGTTTGAGAGTCTATTAAAACCTTTTAATGCAAATGCTGTCCAACTTTTTCATCTGTGATTTATCTTTTTTGAAACCAGCACATTATCGTTTCTTCTAGTAGGAGGCCGGTCTTTTTTTTGTTTCTTTACGCATACCCACACTTATTATAGGATTTCATAGGTTGAAATTGTGTATCAAAAAATCATCAAAACATCTAAAAACCAGCCAAGACTCACATTTTTCCCTTTTGGCTTCTAACTGCTGTGAAAGTAAATCTCGCAAGTTGCAAATCCTCAAAACTAACACGCCATTTCCATGTATGTATGTCTTGTGTACTTACATTTTAACAACCAATAATGTAATACACCCACAGTCATCTTAAATAAATGACACAATGCCATACTTAGAGTTTCCTAAATTTGAATTAGTATTTACCATTCTTAACCACGGAAAAGTGAACACACACATCATATATGATTAAATTAAACATAAAAAGGACAGGACATTTGGTAGGGTACCTGCACCCATTAAGCCAGTGTGCCCTTTAAACCCACTTTGAAGTCAAATTAAAAAAAAAAAAATAAATAAAAAAAGAGAACAATATTTTGCACTACTCATTATTTTAAAACAATCCAGCAATTTGTTGCTTCCATGTCATTTTTTTTATTGCCAACCATATTTTCCAATGCTGAGTTAGCCCTACCCGTGTGCATGCCATCTCAGGGGACCCACACAGAATAACCAAAAAACTTTGGTGTTTCGGGACCTATCATTACTTTTCTGCTATTTTCAGCCACTTCTTCAAAAGTACATTTACATTAAGTAAAATGAACGCTTAATGTTTGGAAATGGTGATTTGACAATTTATGCTATTTTCCTTCATATGGAAAGATGGATTTTTTGAGCTGGCGCACAGAGCTAATCTCAAGGTCAAACCATTCAGCTTCAATGAGATACACTGACAAAGAATTAAACATCTCAAGTATGTACACTTGTTTTCTGATTCATTTTATATTAGTCTACAAATAAATAAATACAGCATAAATTGTTTTGGAGAGCTGAATATTTTTCAATATATATTCAATATTTTCATTAGCTTTTTTTTTTTTAGGTGGGCTTAAATGGTACACCACACAACCAAAAAGCATCAGTAAAGGGAAAGGGGGTGTTTTTTTTCATTTTTTAATACTTAAGATGTTACTGAATAAATATGTTGCTGTTTTTAATTCTTTGAAAACAAATAATTTTTTTAAAAATATTTTGTCAATGAATCATGAACTGGGCTTTTATTTGGAACACACATTGGCTTAAATGGTGCCACAGCACCAATTAAGCCCATGCCAGACTTTTGACTTATTTATAAAATTATTTACATTGTAAAATGTACATGAACTAATTAAAACATTTTCAAATGAGAGATTAATCTTGCAGTTTCCCAACAGATCTCCCTCATAAATCAGATCACTATCTATGAAAAATACCTGTAAACAGATTTTGGTGGGCTTAATGGGTACACCTATACTTTCCACAATACAGCCACTGAGCTAAGATTCCAGTGCTTAGGTTGAGTGCTGAAAGATGGCTCTTTGGTATGTACACTACTTAGTGTGATGCATTGTGGGAAACACGGATTACACAACACCCAACACAACTTTTTTTCTTCGCAAATTTCACAAATAAAGCTTTTTCCGGTGCTTTATGAGCTTTATGAGTGATTTATGAGTGATTCTTATCATCATGTCTTTGCCTGATCTAATAGATGATTTACATAAATAATAATATTGCAATATTGCACTATGATTGTGCATGTGTAATAACCATCGTGATAGCATAGCTATTGACTAAGTACCAACATCACAAACTTAGTCTTCCTGTATTTTGTCCTGAGTGAGTCAATTCTGTCAGTGGATAACTGCGCTAGGAATGGTGAATAAATGTCTTGTAGTCCAAATATTTTTTCACGATTATGTCAAGCACTATTTGAGCCAATAATTTTGAATTTCTTCAAATTATTTAGTATTTATTCTTAAGTATGCAAATATACACAGCAAGTCTATATTATACCTGCTGTAGAAAGCTTCAGGCACATTTTTCAACTTAAGTTACTGATTAAGTTACTGTTACATTCTACAATCAGAAGATGGTCATGCTTTGCTGGCTAAGCTGCTTCTGAGGTTACATACTAAAACATTTTCCTTATGTTGTATTTACTTATGTGATGAGACCATCAATAAAAATTGTATTGCAACTGGTGAGAGTTTAAACAGGTTTAAACAGGAGATTTTGTGGATGCTTACGTATAATATTTAACATATTTTACTTGTGTCCAGCTTAGATGATATGTAGCTCTGGATTCTCTCAGTTTCCTTAGTTTGATGTAAAGCTATGTCACGTCATTGTTTTGCTGCTTAAGTTGAATTTTGAAATTTGTAATGAGCCTACTGCAAGTCAAGTAATTTGTTGATTAACAATAAAGAAAAACAAGTCCTGAGTAGTCTTCTGAACATTGTAATGTAGTGGGGCAAATCCAGTAGAAGCATGGTAAACACCCAGAGGGTGAACAACAGACCTTGTTTTTCCAAGGGAAGAGGCTGACTGTTCTCCAGGACCTTTTGTCTTGCAGCCAATTCCTGCTCTTCAGTCCACTCAACATTATCCCTGGCAAGAGAGAGAGAAAAAGTGAGCCACTTCCTGCTTTTTGGTCCACTCTACAAGCCTGTTCCATTTTTATAAACTGCTTCCCTCTTCCATGCTCCCTCACCCTTTACCAGTCCTGGGACCTGATGCAAGATGGCTGCCATCAGAGGGTTTAATTTAGTGGACACAGGATTTGCATTCCCTAAAGCCCTCAGTCTTCCTCTCTCCATGGAGCCAACAAAAAAGCACACAGTCATTAAGTGATATTGCTTAAATATATATTAATATTAAAAATAAATAATTTAATTACTTAAATATATTTTTGAGGCATCAGAAAATGGTTTGAGTTCCAGGGCTGAGAAAGAATGCTATAAGTACCATTGTTAACACTGTGCTTCAGTACAGAGAAATACAAGACCATAATAATAAGCCTTTGTAACGGTTCATAATTTTGTATATATGCATTATATACAGGTAATGCTTATTGCATTGAGTCCTTTATGCTGTACTTTTATTTTGGAAACGTAAAACCAAGTGCAAGTGTGATTTAACCACCAAGAGTGGAGATTAATATTATTATGGGATGGGGAATACTCAGCAAGGAAAGAAAGCAGTAGTCTGGCAGAAAGTGATAAGCAGCAACAAAGAGAGCTTGTAAACTATTAAGCTGTCATTAATGCATTTTATTAATTTCTCCGAAGTGATTGTGAATTGTAAAAGAATGAGGAATAGAGTACCTCTGTAAGTGGCAATGAGGTGTACTGTGAACGACAATGCAGCATCCTCAATTATTAGCATTGCTAAGTGGCTATGTGGAACTGCTGCTGGTCTGCTCATTTATAGTGGCGGGTTACCAGCATCTTACATCATACCTGGCAAAGTTACCCCCTGGACAACTGCTGTGCCGCTGCTGGCTTGCAAGGAGCAGGCCTTTCGTTTGTTACCGAGAACACCATTTTCCCTTTTGCTGCTTTTTTTTCGTTTTCTAATTGAGCAATTGAGCAAATGAACTGGTGACTATTTATTAGGGGTGTAACGATTCTCCAAATCAACGAGTCGGTTTAGACTTGATTTTTTGAACCACGGTTCAGTTCATACCTCGGTTTTTTTTGCTTTTTTTTTTTGGGGGTGAATAAGAAATGGGTTTTATTAAATCACTTATTAAGGATGTCATACTTTTTATATGTCTACAAAAAAAAAAAGTCATGAACTTGCATGTGTAAAAATGTTATGGTTCAGGCTATCAGGTTCACACTTTTGCTGTACATGGATTGAAAATATTTGGAATTGATGAATGAAGGAAACTTTTTCTTCATACCCAACTCTGCAACAGTGTCAACCTTTGCTCAGTATCATCAGGTTCGGTCAGCTATTTAAGATTTAATCTGAGGATGAAGCATTGGCTACTTGATATGAATGTAACTGAGGTTCTGTAATATTCTTTTGTACTTGTATTTATTTTCTTTGTAGAGACAGTTATATCAAGCCAAAACACATTTTAGCCAATAAATCTTGAACCATTTGGCCAAGAGTCAAGATTTGTTTTCCTCAGATTCATAAGCTGAACAACGATCCTCTTGAGCAAAGCTGAAACACCATATTAGACTGTCTGACAAAAAAGTTGCTATGTTTTGAAACGTGGCTGTAGTCGGTCAAGTAACGTTGTTGGTGTGCCCTCTGTTGATGTAATGAGCTATAACTCCTAATTGCAATGTCCAATCATCACAAAACTTGAGTACTGACATATCAGAAAAATGTAAGTAAATTTTAAAGTAGGTGGCACAAACAAATGGTTATAACTCCTAAACCACTTGCCAGACTAACTGTAAATTTTGTGAATCTGCCAATAACATTTCAGCAGAACTTTAACTTTGCTAACACCCATGATCATGAAACTTTGCTGGGTTGTGTCAAACAGTAATCATTGAGAAAATGTATCCAACTGACCCAATGGGGGCTCTATAACACAAATTACTTTGCGCCAAATTACTCTCTTGGTCACAGGTTCAAGTTAATTCAATATGGACAAGATGAGTAATATGCAATTGATTCTCCGCGTGCCACCAAAACAGGCTGTATTTATTTTATCTACTGCATGCCATCTACTACATGCTACATCGGTAATTTGATGATCAGTATGGATGTGTATATTAGCCTCTTTAAGAAGATCTTTTTGGCTAAATTTGCACCAAAACAGGTTTATTTTAGTCCATCACAAGGCATTGACGTGTTCTGAACCAAAACCGACTGACATGACAATTCAGTGAGCGAGAGAAGCACTTTCAACATCACTTAATGAGTGGATGTTCCTTTGTTTACTTCTTAATGGTGGTAGTACTTGTGATACAGTTATCACTAGAACATCTTGTTATTTCGTTTTAATGTCGCCATTTATTACCACGTTTTAAATTGATACGGCACAATTAAAATGCTACTTCGGTTAACCGGTGTTCTGATATCTCCAGGTCCCGTATTTCTCAGACTGCTCTCTAGTTATTCGCCCAATAATCATCAAGAATGTGTGCCGAGGAGTTATAAATTGACACGTAGAAAGAGTAGACATCGGTGGGCTCAGAGAAGCTAAGCAGACTACCAGTACTCATTGGATTGATGTCTTATCACAGCAGCTCCGTTTCCTTTCCGGCTTCTGTTCCTATACATTAATACGTAGGACGACCCCTTCATACATACCATGCATTATGTTGAAAAACCTGATTCGGGTCCTTCAAGTAACGGGTCCCAAACTGTGGTCTCTTGCATCCATGAGCAGGTAATTCTACCGTATTCTGCAAGGTTTCAGAGTCGTGTGCCTCATCAGACACACTAACAGCGCAGGGCGCCGCCATGTTGGATAGCAATGTGGAGCTGAGCGATCCTGCATTCCACCAGGAGCAATAAGAAAAGTACTTCCGGGACATGATTGTCATAATAGAGGTCCTCTACAAAAATGAAGAAATTGCACAAAAACGGTGCAATATCACATTTAAACATAAAATATTAACAACACCTTAAAATATATGTTTAAAAAATGTTATATTTAGTAATATTTTTAAATTACTAAAAATTACTACAGAATTTTGCTCAGCTATTAATAAAAATACAACTCTCAAATACTGAAGTGTCAAAATGTACACCAAATACGGTAATAAATTGTGTGATAATACAATGAAAGTGAGGTCCAGGTTACTCAGGAACATGTCTAGTATCCAAAACAAGTGAGTTTGACAGTGGTGTGATGTCTCACGGAGTGCTGCTGGCATTTTCCTGGCACCATGTATTCACAGTGAATGCACTTGTCATTATATCACATTTATTATACACTGTACACAAAAACTGTAATACATGTCTCAATGAATGTGGGGTCCAGGTTATTAAATCGCTATCAAACTCACTTGTTTTGGATACTATACATATTCCTGAGTATTTCCAACTCCACTTTCATTGAGACATATATTCTATTTGTGTACAGTCCAAAATAAATGTTTCATGTCATGTCAGGTGCATTTTACCCGATAGTGTATATATGGAGTATATGTCGCAAGCAGTCGGGAAGACTCTATAATCGTCTTGCATCTCATTTGGACTCGATTTAGCCTTTTTACTAATGTTGTTTTTGTTGGTTTAAAATACTTGATGTCATGGTTAATTTTTTTTATGTGTTTTAAATCTGTTTTGCAGCATCTGATGTGAGAATGGTGAGACAAAAGAGTCCCTTTTAATTTATATGTGTTGAAATAACAAAATGGGGTAATCAAGAAGACTTCACACATGTAATAGTAATCTGGAATTAACAAAAGGCATCGTAAAAGAATGAGCATTTTAATTCAGTCAAGTGTTAATGATCACAGGAAAACTAATACTAATTGCCCACTGCTTTTTTAAGTTTGATGTTTAGTAATGCTTTATAATATCAAATATGTTACAAACTTGTAATTAATACAGAAAATGCAATGAACTCATTAAGTACATTAACACACCAAGCAGACTCTACTATTATAAACATTATTGTTATTGTTACAACCATAACCTTAATTACATTTGTTGACGGACTGTAAATAAGACGCACCCATTTGCAACGTTCAATTGCGAAAATAACCGCGTTTTAGATGTAACAATTCACATAAAAATAATTAAGTTCATCGCGGCTTTTATTTTGACGGGTTTCATGGACTTATTGCTGCTAAGTGTTGCTGGCGGAACGGAGTTGCCTTCCAATACTTTTTCTCGTGTGCTCGTTTCCTCCACTTGTTTCCTCCCCTCCTTTCCGTGGAGGATAGGTGATGAAACGAAAACTGGAACAGCAAATCCTATTCGCCCGTCTTCAAAGTCCACGTCGGTTATTGATGAAGTAGTATCTTCGACTGATTCCTAGGATATCTGAACCAATATAAATGTTAAGGAATGTATTATTCATGACCCTTTGACCCTTTATCTACCACAAATAAAATTTCCTTTTTATTTAAAGTGCATCCTTGTGCTGGTAAACCTATGAAGGATGTACTCTAAATTCACACACAGTATTTTTGTATGAACAGTCATAAAAATGTTATATTCATTTTGTTCTTCTACAGAGGGCAAACATCTAATCAAATTCAGTTATAAACCTACACAGAGCCCGGTTCAGTGGATAACTTAATATGTATAATTTTAAAATAACCTTTGCATAACTTATTGACAATAGTTTTTGTCTTAAATTCCATATACAAGGTACCCACTTTTGCAATTATTACATGGTTTGTCTTTGATTTCTGTCATCTAACAAAAAAGCAAAATTAAAGAAGTATGGTTTGTTGTCATGTTGCTGTTATTTTGTATAAGACTTATGTGTCCTGTGGGTAGCGCAAAGGCAGCAGTATATTTTATCACAGTAATTTCCATTAATTACTATTTCTATGCTGCCAACAATTCACAAATCAATTGTTGAAAAGGGATTTTGCTTTAAGAGTGATTTTTAGTTAAAATTCAGATTTTAAAAGAATGAAGCCTTGCTTGCATAGAAAGACAAACAAATTGCAATCATGAAACCATAACAAAGGTGCCAAGTCAGTGAAAACATTTTCCATAACGAACCCCTCTATACCTAACAAGCTAATTCCTTTCGTAAATCAGAAAAAATAATTTAAAACAAACAGCAAAAACTAGGATATCAAGAAATGCTATCTTTTACTTTTGAGTGGTGAGAAACTTCATAAAATGTTCTCAAATGTCATATATCATGTGGAGAGCTAGGGTGCCATCATCACCACAGTGTTGGTGGTTGTGCTGAGCAAATAACTGAAATGTCTGAGTTTTTCTGTTTAAATGGTTAGTTGAATTCTCTTAATTTGGTGGGTCAATAGTGTTTTTCTCTGATATTGGTATGCTAGTTTTTAAGTTGTGCATCTCTAAATGAAACTGTTTAGCATAGTTTGCAAAGAAATATGTGAAACAATAACCACAATGACCATAATCCATTGCACCTGCTGACCCACAAGGAACATGAAAATTCGGGAGAACAATATTGAAGCTACATAAAAGAGATATATCTTCTGTTTAACTGCACTGTTACTAACAAAGGCTTATCAGCCAAAACATTGATTTTGTCTGCTGGCCATGCAATTAATATATTCTTTTGAAAACTATGTGTCTAATGCCTTTCTTTCAGAGACTTTCCTTCAAGCCTTTTTGTTTTTGGTTATTATTTGACTACACCCAAACAACATATGTATTCCAAAACAATATTTCTAACAAACTAGTACTAAGTATTCAGTATTACTCAGCAGAATGTCATATCTGCTTCAGCATTGGTCAAGTGATTTAGTTAACATTAAGGGATAACTTGCTAATGTGTCTTGAGAATAACACTTGAAGTAGGCTGCTAATGTGCAATGGCAATGACTGGGTGGTTTTCCGCCTGCCTGCTGATGTCAAGCCAATGAAATTCAACAGGTTTTTCCACAAGAAAGCCTTATACAATACAAAAACTTCTCCAAATACAGTATATGATGCAAATTTATATGCACACGCGATCATAATTATACGCTTTTTTAAAAAGTATTTATTTTATAAGTGCCACTTATGTTTAGAAATATTAGATGAATTATAAGATGTTATGTTAATGTTGAACTAAAACTGCCTCTCACTTGTCAGACACATCATGATTGGATTAAAAATTACTTCTTGAATTCCTAAACAAAGTCAACACAGTCAACACAATGGACTTTCAGAAATGAAAAGTTATTGTGGGATATCCATGGGCTTAAAATTCTGTGATAAGCTCATTTTACTTACTTTGTAAAATACTTATTTTACTTACAGTCCCACATGGCATGATAGCGCAATCTGTGTGAACATAGATGTATCAAGTGCAAATGAAATTAAAAATATTTATGACATGACATACCATAACCTCTTGAGTTAAACTTGAGGCCAAACACATCATGCTTTGTGACCCTTATGTGTATAAAGGCATGTAACACTGTAACACCATATCTGTGGATCAGAGAGTTCTCGCAATCAAATTGGAAAAAGTGACTCTCATGGCTGATTTTTATCAAGTTACAGCAGTGGCACAAAAATATTTGCTATGTAGTGACATACTGACATAATAATGACAAATTTACCAAGAATGGCTGTAATTATGCAAAACTTATGCAAAGTGAGCACCATCATTTGCAATGCTTGGGAAATACAGATCACGGCCAACGAAGCAGAGCTTTGTAATTCCGTTTTAAAACATAGGAATATAACACAGAGAGGATAAAATTTTGGAGTGACATCTCATACAAGATTGATTAATTAGGTATAACATAATGAACAACAGATGAAGTAAAGAAAAGATGGCATGATGTTTGGTGGCATACAAAAAAATTATGGCATGTGGGTGAGAGACATAGCTGGTGGTACTTTAATCTTATATTCCTCTTTATATGGCAAAATATCAAAATTCACTATCATAACCATACTTCTGGAGTGCACTGTGACTGAAACAGCTGATACATGTGCCCATAGGAAAACTTATAGGCTAACAGCAGGTGCGTGTGTGTCGATAATGAAAACTTACAGGTTAACAGGAGATGTGTATATGTGCCCTTTATGAACACTTACAGGCTAACAGCAAGTGTGTGTCCTTATGAACACTTGGAGGTTAACAACAGACATGTGTGTGTCCTTATGAACACTTACAGGCTAACAGCAAGTGTGTGTCCTTATGAACACTTGGAGGTTAGCAACAGACGTGTGTGTGTCCTTATGAACACTCACAGGCTAACAGTAGATGTGTGTATGTGCCCTTGCAAACACTTACAGGCTAACAGTAGATGTCTGTTTGTCCTTATAAACACTTAAAGGTTAACAGTAGATGTGTATGTGTCCTTACATAAGGTATGTGTCCTTACTTTTACAAGCCAACAGCAAATTTGTGTGTGTGTCCTTATGTGCCTTATTAACACTTACAGGCTGATGGTAGATGTGTGTGTTTGTGCCCTTATGAACACTTACAGGCTAACAGCAGATGGGTCTGTGTCCTTATAAACAGTTACAGGCTAACAAGAGATGCGTATGCGCCCTTATGAACACTTAAAGACTAACAGTAGATGTCAATTTGTCTTTATAAACATTTAAAGGCTAACTGTAGATGTGTCCTTACATAAGGTTCATTACTTTTACAGGCTAACAGCAGATGTGTGGTTGTCCTTATGAAGACTTACAGGCTAATGATGTTACCCAGAAATGTGAAAAGACTTCCACGGTAGGATACATCAACGTATCCTTTGTTTGGAGGAAAGGAGGAAACGAGAAAGGAGGAAAGGAGGAGGCGAGATTTCGTTTTGGAAAAGTGGAGGGAAGGAGGACACATATGTCAGTTTCCGGGGACACGGAAAGGAGAAGACAAATTTGGGTGTGTTCCAATACTGAAATTTGTCTCCTCCTTTCCTCCTGACTGGCTTTGGTATTCTCGGAGTCAGTCAAAATTATTCATCAATAGCCGACGTCCACTTTGATGACAAGCGAATCTGATTAGCCTCCTCCTTTCTGTCTCCTCCTTTTCTCCAAACAAAGGTTACATCGATGTTTCCTTCATTTGGAGGAAAGGAGGAGATGAGAAAGGAGGAGGCGAGATTTCGTTCTGGAACAGTGGAGGGAAGGTGGACACATAAGTTTCCGGGGCACAGCGGAAAGGAGGAGAGGAAAGGAGGAAAGGAGAACATAAATTTGAGTATTGGAATGCAGCCCCTGGTTTCCTTCTCTCCTCCACCCGTTTTCTCCCCTCCTTTCCTCCACATACTTCCGTGGTAGGAGACGAGAGGTAGGAGACGAGGGAAGGAGACGAAAAAGTATTGGAATGCACCATGTCTCTTTTGCTCACTTGTTAATTTGTTTAATTGTGACTTTTGTTACATGTTTTCTGCTTAAACATTGGCCACAAAATTAAGTCTCCACAAAAAGGAATCTCTTCTGTGTCTTCTTGACATTGCACATCTTTAAGGTTTATTTCTGTCTCCCAAAAAAGTCTTAATTGCTAAATAATTGAAAATAATTACTAAACCTGACACAATGCCCTGCCCTAATTCTACCTGTAATATGGCATAATGATCAGTAAAATGTCAGATGTCTCAACAATCCCCCTTTTATTTTAAATGGAGTGCGATAAAATTGCTGTAGCTCAATATTTTAAAAAATCATCGATTATCTTTCACAAGTATTACCTGTTGCAGTGTCCAGTACAGTTTTGGGTAAAATGAGGCACATTCAGTTTTTGTGTGTTTAAGATTCTCATTCGTAAGTCGTTACTGGGACAAACCGAGTGTCTGCGACTTTAAATTTTGTTGTCATTCATTTCCTTAGCACTCTGTTTTCTATGATTCTAGTTCACCACTGCCCTTCCTTCTTTTCAACCGCCCGGCTCTCAATACTGAACCGCTCAACTGTCAATCTAAGAAGCAAACGTTTTAATAACAGTATTTCCATCTTATCAAACCTGTTTGCTGTAGCCAGATAAATATCTGCATCTACGTTTTTCTACCATTTGACTACCTTAAGGAGACAAAACATCAAGCATTCTGAAGTCATAAATAAAAGAAGAACAGCAAAACAAAAAATACATAATTTTCCATCAGCTAAGAGAAGACAATAAGCTACGATGTCTGGTGAGGACACATTTGCTCAACCGCATAAAGCCGATCTTAAGCAGGAAAACGAACAGGCGACCGCCGAGTCCAGACAGGAGTCTCAGCCAGCCGCCGAAGCTGCAGCTGCACCGGCAGCGGCTACAGCAGCAGAGCAGTCCCCTGAGCAAGAGTCTACCTACCGGTCTTTGGTTCTGTCTGGCCATGGAGGTTATGATAAAGTCAAGTTACAGATAAAGAAGGGCAAGCCAACTCCTAAGAATGGAGAGGTCCTTGTTCGAGTGAAGGCGTGCGGTTTGAACTTTGCAGACCTAATGGGAAGGCAAGGTTTGTACGACCGACTGCCATCTCCTCCAGTGACACCAGGAATGGAGTGCTCCGGAATAATTGAGGCATTAGGGGAAGAAGTAACAGACAGAAAAGTGAGTACATCACTTTCCAGCACTTTTCCTGTTGGCAGCATACCGTCAGAAATACGCCAATGCATTCAATCGGCCCGCGTCTTTGGGTGTAGTCCCTTTTTGTTTATCCATATTAGTTCGCTGCTGTGTCACTAAAAGTAACATACGATAGGTTTTCTCATATTTTTTTACCTGTCAAGTGTGTCAAATTGCTGTTTTATCGATAGATGCATTGTCAAATTTTGCATTACGTGGGAGAATAATGTAGGCCTATGCGATTCAGTGAAAATAGCTTTAGCATGCGTGGTTGAACATCATCCTATCCTATTTTAAAGGTAATCCGCAGACTGAACTTCTTCAATTGCCACCAATAAGTAAATAAGACCTATGAAAAGTTTTAGCTTTTCTAGTTGGTGCATGTAGTACATGTAACGTTTTAAACTTGTTGATTTTGTGCACGAGCGTAAACGTAAAAGCGTTGAATTGTTAGGGGTTGTCTGAACTAAGATTGTTAAATAAGTTTCAATCCCTGGATTTAACTAATGAGGACCTTTTGTCTGTCTCCAGCGTGAACAAGTAAAACGGCTTTCGCCTTATGCTTGGACAGCATTTTCTTAGCAGATAACATGTGGTCTGGCCGTCCCTTAATCTCCCACCCCTCTGTTTCGACATTCAAAGTTGTTTAATCCTACTTGTAAAGATGTAGGAAGAATAAAATGCACTCATTATGGTATATAAGATCTCGCGTTAAACAGAATGATATCGTTCTGAATTACGCACTGAAGGTGCAAAAGTGCAACTGCAGCATTGTTGGGACAGGCGAGTTGGCTTGCCTATTGGAAGAAGTCAGACGCAGCCACTGAGGCGTGCAAATGTCCGAGGAATACATTTCATACACGTCTCTGTGAGCACCTGAATATATTGCAAGGAAGTTTTACATTCTATACTTGAATGTATTAATAATATGTTTCTTGTAGCCTATGAAGACAATTTTCGAACAACAGACAAGAGCAACGCAGTAAATTGGATTGATAATCGATATTTTCCTATTTTTCAAGCCTCAAAGATAATATCTCTTAAAAATATCTGAAACGGTTGTACACAGAGCTAAGAACTGGCTGAAATTTTCGTAATCTGATGTGAAATTTTACACATATAGCGGTTTGGATGCAGATCCAAAGGAGAATAGGGCACTTGACAAATATTTGTCACATTTAATTTGGCATGCAATTATATGAGTAAATAAGTAAGGCCTGTGAAACATCGGTCAACTTGTAGTGCCCTCAAATCTATGTTTTTGATTGTCTTTTTCATGTAAATCATGTACACACCAGAGTGAATTAATATTGCTTTATGATTTATGAATAACAGTAAAACCAAAATCTGTCCCTCCAGTTTTTCACGATTCCATGAATTTGCTTTTCCACAAAAAAATGGTAAAACTCAGAATACCTAAAGTGGGGTCTAATAGTTTGAGACCACTAGTGAAAGAGCTTCTATTTGCATTCTTTTACAATTTAATACATTTTTAAAAATTACAAATTGTATTAACAATTTGAGTGTTAAAGTGTGTTGAATCTTTGAAAAATGTACATTAATTTCCAGAATTTCTTAGTTTTCTGTATGTCCCCCTTTTGCTTTAATGACAGGTTGCACTGGAGCTGGCATGGACTCCAGAAGTTTGTGCAAAACTTGATGCTCCATGTTATCCCATGGTCTTTAAGTGCACAAAACTTTATTGGCCTTTAAGAGCCCCAATAAATATTCAATGGAGTTTGACCTTTTCTACAAGCTGAGCTTCACCGTGAAAAGTCAGTTAAAACTTTGGAGAACAGAATAATATTGCAGAACGGCTAGCTTCCCACAACTGAAAACTTGCTTTCTAAAGAGGAACGATCAGAAACGTTATTTTTCAACAAAATTTTACTTTTCACAGTAAAGCTCACCAGTACCAGCAGCTGAAAAGGCTGCTCTTTGCTTGCAGTTTCAGTGGCAGCACAGTCTGCAAGACTCTCCTCAATTTGCCCTTGTCCTGCAATGTCTTCACAAAGCCACTCTTTGGCCTTCTTAGCTGTTTGTTCACAGGAAAAAGCATGATGCTTGTAGCAGGGATCCAAGAAGCAAGCAAGCAGTACACATTTTGTTTCCTCAAGTTTTGGAAAGCTCTTGCTGAGAGACCCTCTCATGACCTGCCTAAAGTTCTTAGCACCATCAGGCATGGAATTATGCAAGACAGTGATGAAGTGTTCTGACTCACTTGAAGTCACCTCTTCAATTGGAAGGAGAGTTTCAACCAAATTATTTACAATGTCCCACTGGTCAGAATTTGGACATGCGTACCCTCCGTACTCACCTCGCCTGCACAGACATTGAGAGCACCCTTCTTCTCCAGCATTCTTTGTAGCTGTGCTTAAGCAGACTAAGGTCATTCTGAGTGGTCCCCAAATGCACCTTGGCAAGAACAGAATGATGGATTCAAGATTTCGGTTATATCTATCACAGCTCATTGGCTCATCAAACCATAATTCACCATAAGCTGTTGTAAATGTGCTGTGCAGCTAAGGTCTGGTAAATCAGCTGGCTTCATTCCTTTGACCATATTAGCTCCATTGTTACGAAGCACAAGCATCACTCAGTTTTGGCCTATTCCCAAGTCATCAAGCATGCCCAAGAATGTTTCCTGAATGTATTGGCCTGTATGGGAACCATGCATTGCCTTTGTGTTCAGGACTACCTAGTTTCTTTTCCAGCTATTGTCAATGAAATGGCAGACTCTTTAGCACTAGACCAGCAGTCAGTAGTGAAAGCAAGACATTGACCAGCATTCTCTGGTTGGATGAGGGTCTTTATCTTAGCTACAACCTGGTGGTGAATGTGTTCAAGCATTTCGGTATGATAAAACTTTTCATTTTTCAATGTGTATCTTGCCTCTAGCCACTGCGATTAGTCCCTTGAAGCCAGCATCAGACACCATTGTAAATGGCTGGCTGTCAGTGATTATCTTTTCTGTGATGAGTTGGTCCAGTTGTTTAGATTTTTCATCAGAAATGGGCCACTTTATTGATTTTGAAATAGTTGCTGTATTGCAGGCTAGAGTGAGGTTGCTGTAGCTGACTGTGCTTCTGATGTGTTTTGTGTGTGCTGCATTATGCAAATCAGGGTAATGAATGCTGAGCTGGGCCTAAAGATTACTGGTGTTTTTGCATTGCCTCCTGAGCCAGTGTTTACTCTAGCATTGCATGTGTTGCATATCACCTGGTCTGGTGATTATTTAGTGAAGTGGTCCCATACTGCCCTTGCTAATCTCTTCTTTGAATCCATCTAAAGCAAGTTTGAGAAAAAGGCAGGAAGATAAGAAAATTATTTTGAGTGTTTGCATGGGCAAGTTGCATTTAAAATTATAAGCCTACAATTCTTAATAAAATACAGGCTACAATACTGACCACATTTGGCATTACAGATTATCTGCCAGGGTCACATTTGAGCTGCAGTATGTGTGGGAGGGCGTGCTTGTTCGATTGAGATGGTGTATAAGAGTGAGACAGAGCCTTCTAAAGGAGGGCTAATTTCGACGTAGTGGGTAAATTTCTCTGTGGTTATCTTATTTTGACTACGCAACAGATGCCTATCGCAATTTCAAAAGCATTCAATTTTTGGACGAACGCTGGCAATCACTCCGTAATGAATAAAGCGAATTGATACATCATTTAGGCTGCATTTCATCATAAAGTATGAAATATCGAACCTTTAAAACTAGCCTGTGCGTCCACACGTTTTCTGAAGCTGCGGGGACATTCTAGGTAACCATTTGCTCATAAGTCATTTATATAAAAAATGGACAACTCATATAAAAGTAGGGTACCGTGTGGAAGAACTGTGATAAAGTTAGCAAAAATACAGTGAAGTGCAAATTTTAATTTTAATAACTCGACTCCCATGATGATGATGAGGCCAGCTGAAAAAATACATCAATGCCGCAAGCGGGTATTTTCAGCTTTGCCGCAAGGTTGCGACATACAGTGCAACTACCAGCGAGCTGAAGTTTCATTTCATGAACGGTTGCTTAAATGATGATTGTAATTCATAAGGGCTGTGCAAAGTGCACAATTGCACCAATTAGTCCTTATTACAAGTCCTTATTTCTTTTATATTCCAAGCTTGTTTTTTTTTTTTTAACCTTTAAGCGTAGACTACTTATATTGATTCAGAAAGGTCCAGTTAGCCTCGTGCAATTTGGTTAGCGGCATGGTTTGAGCAGAACGAACCTTTTACTGGATACTTACCTTCCATACTTGTTTCCAGCAGGTCTGAGAAAATGTTTGATTTTCAAGTTCAGATAACGTTGTCTGTATCAGCCGCTTAGGGAATTTTGAAAGACTGTTAGCCGTACCAATTGCATCTTTTTCTGTCAGAGGAGATGTACGCATTGCTTTTAATATGTGTGTGTCTATATATATATATATATATATATATATATATATATATATATATATATATATATATATACATACTAACATGTATTTGCAATTGCGACCACTTAAGAGTTATGTCACGCTCTACATAGAAATTTTTAAATGAAATAAATTTGCTCTCAACAGTGTGAGCTTATGGCTTTATCAGACATTAAATCTAGACTAATGCATAATGCAGTTCATACCAAATTTCCATGATGGGGTGTACAAGATCTGCAACAATGCTTAGGTGGGTGGTACATGTCAAAGTAACATCCACATGACAGGACCCAAGGTGCCCCAGCATTCATTTGGATGTGGAAAATTACCATCTTAGGTTGGCTTTTCTATCAATTATTGACTCCATGGGTTTCAGGCCAGCTCAGTGGTTACAAAACTCTTGACCTTATTTTGACCATTATCAGTTCTGTTGACAATTTAATTATTTTGCCCCAGAGTGATATTATTTCTGACCATTATCTTGTATTATATGATATATAGTTGACTCATAATTAGGTGACACAAACCTAGTATATTTCCAAATGAACAATTACATCTTCTACTGCACCACATTTTATTAACAGCCTGTCTGACCTACCTTCTTACTGTCCAGTTAACAGCACTGACCTATGTCAGGTAATACTACAGTTTTACTGTATTCTTCATGATACAATGGATAAAGTTGCACCTCTTTAAAGGAACCTGATTAAAATTGAAAAACATACACCATGGTTCAACAATCATACCAGGTTTTTTAAAAAAGGTTGGACCTACACTGCGTACATAATTAGTATGCAAATGTATTTTTGGTGGATTTTTAAAATATTTAAATAAATACAACATTATAAGTGATCCCAATTCATTCCTTGCAGGAAAAGTAAATGTTATATAAATAACAACACAGATTTGTATGTTACAAGTGGAAAGTGTAATGATTTTTCAAAAGTGGAGGTGTGCACAATTATTATGCAACTGGGAAATACATTGTGTTTTTTCAATTTATTTAATAAACAAATAAGAAAGAAGTATTTTCACAAGATCGTAAGTAATAATTATGGAATAAAGCAACGAATGCAGTAAGTTTAACAGCTAACATCTTTGAACCCTTTGCTGGCTAGCCAATCTCTGGTGTACTGGGGTGCGTGGGATGGGGCATTGTCTTGCATCAGTATCATGGACCTTTGAATGATGCTGGCTTCTTCTGGTACCACTTGAGGAAGGTGGCCTCCAGAAACTGGAAGTAGTTTTTGGAGTTCATTTTCAATTCATCTTCCACTCGAAATGGTCCAGCCAGTTCACTGTTGATAATAACAGCCCATATCATCATCCCTCCAGTCAAACTGGTGTGCGATGTCGGTCAGCAATCCAGCCATGAGCCCACCCATCAGGTCCATCCAGTGTCACTCTCATCTCACCCGCCCACAAAACCTTTGAAAAATCTGTCTTCATGTATTGTTTTGCCCATTCTTGATGCTATTGCTTGTGTTTATTATTTAAGGGAGGCTGGCTTTCTGCCTTTCTGACCTTGTCAATCATATGAAGCACATTGCACCTTGTGCTTTTGCAGAGTCCAGGAAGGTTGCAGTTCTGGAAGATGATGGCACTTGAGGCCAAAGGGTTCCTGGATGCTTCCTGTTTAATTCTTCTCAAGTGTCTTGTGGATAATTTGCGTATTTTCTTCTCAACGTGTTTTTGGTGTCCCTGTGGACTCTCACTCACAATCCTCTTGATCGTGTTCACGACTCAAAATCTTTGAAATTTCAATTGTTTTGTATCCCTCTGAAAGCCAGTTAACTATTCTTTGCATTTTCATCATCTGTTAGGTCTCTTTTTTGCTCCATTTTTCCAGCACCAAAAAGCCTAATTATGCACACCTGAATTTAAGGTATTCCTCACTTTTAGCCACACCCTTTCTCAATAAAGCAATTAAGTCACCTGAAAATTTTTAGATTGAGTGAATAATGAGGTTAATATGGTTTTCAGCTGAAAAAAATGCTCCCGGAGATGTTATTTCATTAGAATATGGACTTGCATAACAATTATGTACACAGTGTACAAGCCTGCACTTAGCCATGCAACAATCCTAAATACTTCAAAACTGTGACTACACTGACAAGAAATCAGTCTGAGACTGACCCCCAGATTCCCTTAATTCACTCTAGTAAATGCTATTAGATTGAAGATTCAAAGTCTGGCATTAATCAGTCTGTTACCTATGACAGAACATAATGGAAGCACACCAAGAGGTCAGCTAGCCTACTTTATCAAAATTTATCTTGAGGAACTCACCACTCTCATACATGCTGCAAGCTCCACTACTGCAAGGTCCAAGCTATGTCAACATCCTTATTTGAAGAAATACTACCTACTATCAGCTATTCACTCCTTAATATAATCAACTCTTCCTTGCATACAGGCCATGTTCCTGACCATGTTAAAACTGCAGTAATTAAGCCTCTCATAAAGAAACCAAGTTTAAATCCAAATGAACTTGCTAACTATTGTCAAATATGTAATATTCTCATCAATCATGTGCCTTCCTTAAGAGAAATAGCATATTTAATGTGTTCCAGTCAGATTTTACAGCGTATCATAGTACAGAAACTGCATTGATCAGAGTTGTCAGTGACCTCATATGGTCCTCTGATAAAGGTCATGTCTCTCGCCTGGTATTAATTCAGTTCAATTTAATTTTATTTGTGTAGCACTTTTTACAAGTTGTCACAAAGCTAGGAGAAACTTCCTGACAAAGCAGGAAGAAACCTTGAGCAGAACCTGGCTCAGAGGGGGAGCCCATCTGCTTCTGGCCGGCACAGGGTGTACAATGGGTAAACAGAAGAGTAGAAATCGCTGAAATGAATCTTACAGACTCAAATAGTACCGGTAATTGAAATAACAGTAACATCAAAAACAATAACAGTGATAATAGTAATTAATTTAGAATAACCAGGTTTTTAGTAGTACAGTAAATAGGATAAGTAGGGTCCAGTTCTTGGCATATGGAGGGTGGTACAGATGAGATGGACAGGGCAGGAAGATAGCTGAGCCAGGGCTGGGCAGTGGTGTTTAGGCTTGAGCTCCAGGCAGGGGCCCAGAGCAGGGGGAGATAAACACAGTAAAGTGTTAATTATTGGAAAAAGTTATGGCAAAATTCATAGAGGGAAAATTGGAGAAACAGAAAAGGAGAGGGGAGGAAAGAGGTGCCCATGTGCAACAAGAAAAAACCCTGGCAGACTAATGGCAGCATACCAAAGAGACTTAGAGCATGGGGTCAGCACAGTCATGAGGGTGACCCTAAACCAGTCAGCACCAGACTATGGCAGAGCAGCTTAACACAGTGAGTCTCTAGTCCATGATGTAGTGACAGCAATGACCACTCAGCTCACCAGAGACTCTATGATCCATGCCATGTCCCTCAAGTAAAGGACTTACTGTACAGGTATGGGCAGCCTATAGCCTAGTGGCTAAGGTAAATGACTGGGACCCCTGAGGTTGGCGGTTCAAGTCCCAGTTGCTGTTGGGCCCTTGAGCAAGGCCCTTAACCCCACATTGCTCCCAGGGAGATTGGCCCTTTAGTCTAATCAACTGTAAGTCGCTTTGGATAAAAGCGTCAGCTAAATGACAGTAATGTAATGTAATGTATGTTTTGAGCTTAGTCTTAAAGAAAGAGAGAGAGTCTGCTCTCCAAAGTTCAGTGGGTAAGTTGTTCCAAAGGAGAGGGGCTCTATGAGAAGGCTCTGCCACCTATGTTACTTTTACCCACTCTCGGAACAATGAGACGCTGCGGACTATAGGGATGGATAAGGTCCTTAAGATAGGGAGGGCCTAGCCCATTTAAAGCCTTATATGTGAGAAGGTGTATTTTGAAGTCAATGCGAAATTGATGGGTAGCCAATGAAGAGAAGCTAGAACTGGGGTGATGCGGAGAGCCTGCTCCTGATGGACTTTGGGCTAATAACCGGCTTTTCAATTTTATCAGAGATTGAGAGAAGAACATTTTTGTCCATCCATTTCTTTATATCTTTCAGGGAGGTTTCCATTTTTGAGAATCTCGGGAAGGCATTAACTTTGGCTGATAAGTACAACTGAGGATCATCTGCATAGCAGTGGAAATTAATGCCATGTTTATGGATAATATTGCCAAGAGGTAAAATATACAAGGAAAACAACAGAGGTCCAAGCACTGATCCTTGTGGTATTCCATATCTTACTCTAGAGCAATAAGGACTCATTGTTAACATGGACAAATTGGTGATGTTCTGAGTGGTGTTAACTATCACAGCTATGCAGATGACACTGAAATGTATGACCTCGTCAGCCCAAACAAAACATCCCAGTTATCTAGGTTGGGTGAATGCATAAACAATGTAAAGAACTGGATGACCCAAAATTTCCATCTGTTATATTCTGCCAAAGCAAAAGTAATTCTAGTTGGTCTTAAGACAGCTAGGCAATACCAAGCTGTACTAGTATGTATGGTCTCTCAGTCATACCAAGCTCTAATGTAAAAAGACAAGTGAGGCGATTAGGTAGTTCCACTCGACATGGTAAAAAGGCCTTCTCCGTGTCAAACGAAATTACAATTTCAGAAGGACCAGGGGAGGGAGAATACAAAACATTCAAGAAGCACCTGATATTAAAGAAAGAGTGACATTGTGTAATAAAGTTAGTTTGATCGGGGGCACCCATTTTGGATGATTTCCTGCCTGACACAGTCTAATAAATTTTTTAGCGACAAGGTGGAACTCCCAAATGGAGTTTGAGGGTTTTTTTTTCTTGTCTGTGACCAACCGAGCAATGGAAACTTGGTTGACTAAGATTTTTCACATTGACTAATGGTTTGGTTGACTAATAGGGGACAGCCCTACAATTTAGGAAGAAATATAAATACCAGTTTTAATAACCACAATAATAAAGAAAAGATAAACATGTTTCCACGATAGAAGTGCCCTGTCTGTCACACAGACTAGTGAGGCTACCCAATACGGCATCATCATGGTATAAATTCAGGCCATACTTAGTTATGTATAACCCAGTAATAATGACATACTGTAAAAACAGAATAAACTTAAATAAAGGTCCCTGGTCCACAAAGCACCCTCAGCCATTGAAATGCTGTTGAATATGAGTGATTGCGTCATCCGGGTTGCTGAAGAAGTAATTGGAATTTCTGATCGATATCTGAAGACGAGAGGGGGGGAAAGAAGACCGTATTTCACCTCGGGATGGTGATCCTTCAGAAACTGCTTCATCTTCCCAAATGCAGCATGTTGCCACAGTTGGAGTGTAGTCCGGGAAAATGTAGAATTTCCGACTCTGGAAAATTAAGGCTGCATTGTGGGCCCTGCGGAGGATTTCCATCTTAACATGATAAAAGTGAATTCTGATTATAAGGGGACGGGGTATCTTTCCAGCTTTAGGCTTCAGCTGAAGGGACCTGTGGGAGCGGTCAAGCAATGGTGTGTTGGTGAGTGAAAGAGAGTCTTTAAGCAGCTGAGCCACAAACTCAGTAGGCCTAGTACTCCACTCCCTCCACTGTCCCCACAATCTGAAGGTTGTTCCTTCTGGAGCGTCTCTCTAGATCTTCACATTTATCCGAACAGCCTTCATTTCTGTAGGCATGCGTTTCACCTCTGCATAAAGAGCCATGGTTAAATCTGGGTTAAGTATGGGTTGCCACTCGCTCCAGATGTTTTCTGATTTTTTGCTCGTCCTGATTTTCACATCATATTCTGTGCGAGCGGACTGTAGGGACTGAATTGATGTATGAATCTCAGTTTGGAAGCTCAAAAGCTGTGGTGCAACAAGCTGTGGCCCTCATTGTCCATGTTCTTCTTGCGCTGCTTTTTAGACATATTTGAAGTCTTAAACACACTCAGTCTTATCACAGTTGGTTAACAGTTTCAATTTCGCCAAAGGTATTGGGCTAAAATATACTGAAAATCTGCCTTAACTCGAATAGTTGCTATATTTGGCTGGAGCAAACGGAAAAGATGTCTACTTGCTCATTGCACCCCCTGTCCCTGCCTCCTAAGCTTTAGCTTTACTGTAACTCAGTGAACTGTTGATGTGACCAGCCTGTTATCCAATGTAACAGATGGCAAATGGAAAACTATGTTCCCAATGCAAATTAGCAATGGTCTTTGATTTAAAGGATGTCTGCACCGCCTTTGTCTGTGGTGGTTGCCATTTGTTCACTCCTGCTGTAATCAACAGTTGATGGCTGTCATTTACATTACACAACTGTCTGTGGTAACCAGAGGTGTCAGTCTTCCTCTGGGATAAGGCAGTTCTCAGAGTTACATAACTTCTAACACTACAAACATATTAGTAACATTACCAGAACAGCCTTTTTCCACCTGTGCAAAACTCAGAAACATGCAGTCTATGACAGATGTGGAAAAATGCATTTGTAACTTTTACACTATTATTTTAACGCACTGTTGATTGGATGTCCAAATGAATACATACATAAGTTGCAACTGGTCCAAAATGCTGAATCTAGAGTTTTAATCAGGTCTAGAAAGTTTGAACATGTAACTCCAATAAATCAGATTTACACTGGCTTCCTGTAAAATTCCATAATAAGTATAAAGTACTCTTATTGACCTATAAAGCTAAGCATGGTTTAGCTTATCCAAACTAATAATAGAGCATTGTCCAACCCACAACCTAAGATCCCGTGATTCTGGCTTAGTCTTAGTCCCCCCCCAATCAGAGAAAATCTCTGCAGGTGGAAGGTGCTTTCAGAGCACTTTCGCTGTGGAATTAGCTTCCTGGTCAAGTGAGATCACCAGTTACACCCAAAACCTTTGAAACCAGGCTGAAAACATTCCTATTTGACAGGGCTCTTAATCCACACCATTAGTAGTTTTAATCTTAATTTTAAATTTACCCCATCTTTTACGCTTTTACACTTTCATCTGTAAAACAGCTTTTACGCTGTTTTGGCGACCATTTGTAAAATGGCATTGAAATGTTTGTAGACTTTCTAAGAAAATGCTTTTAAATGATCATGAAATTGTAACTGGTTACATGAACTTAAAAATGTAGGCTATCTAGGTATTGTCAAGCTCGCCATCAAATTAACCCTTTTTTTTAAATATATTGGCTCTGGTGATTTAAGAAAAACTCTATGCTATTGTCTGAGGCAACGGCCAGCGTTACATAATAAATAAAGTTGACTTGACCTGACCATTACATACACATATACACAGATGGTGGATGAGGTAAGATACAATAAGAATATCACACCAGGGGTCAAGTAGATGAAGTAGCCTGTATGCAGTGAGCTTCACCCATATGCTCTGTATTTGAATTAATTATTTTCCAGTGAATAATGTTGTTTGTTTTTTGTGTATTAATATACAAGCTGATAGATAAAATGACAGAATGGATTAGCTAAAATAAAACTTTAATTATAGTATTTCTTTGGTAAAATGGGTTTGCTTTTCATTTTTTTTTCTGAGAATGACTGGCTGGTCCCCCTCTACCTATCAGGCCAAAATTGCACCCTTGAATGGAGGCATTGCTGCATTAGGATTATGTTGGAGTAAATGGCTGGACTGTTGTGCAGTGAATAAGTGAAGGCATTTTCCTATGTTAGATCTGCCCTGGAACCATGTTAACACTGCAGCACCTCAGATGAACTCTTGACTGGCACTGGTACAGAGCAGAGAAAAACAGCACTCTGGTTACAGATTGCTTATCTTAACATCATGACTTTATTTAGACCCCGGGTTAAAAAGTTTGCTAGTTGTTTCAGCCAGCCCATATGTTCTCTATTATGTTGCTCTGTCCCACGTTGTCTGTCTGGTATTTCCTTTCCCCTCCTCTCTCTCCCTTTTTAGACCAGAGGAAAACAATCTGTATTTGCATTTTCTACTCTCAAAATTTGACAGCTAGCCATAAAGTGGGTCAGAAAATGAGAAAAGCAGCTGCAATGAGGCTGTTCAGGCTGCTTTATCCCCTAAGTATGAAACTGAGAGTGGGGCCATTATGCAGTGTGTAGCCTGTATCCTCTCAGTTACACTGTAGGTCTTGGAGTTAACTGGGACTGAGCAGGTCTCAGGAAACACATACAGTGGGGTCCAAAAGTCTGAGAACACTAGTGGAAGTGCATTCTTTTATTATGTAGTGCAAAAATTCTTATTACAAATTATAATAACAATTTGAGAGAAGTTGATGTCAATGTCAATTATGCTTAAATATAACCCAGAAGTAGTGCAGAATTTTAAATATTTCTTAAATGTCTTTAATAAATATTTATTAAAGGCCATAACTACAATTTTGAAAGTCCTAAAACTTTGTTTATTTCCAGGATTACATGGAAACAAATCAAAGAAAAAGTTCAATGTGGTCTCAGCCTTTTGGACCCCACTGTATTTATGTAACTTTCACCAGCACAGGAATTAGAGCGAAGGGCAAAGGGCTGTCTGTTAGGCTTTCACCAGTACCAGCTGGAATTTTTTTTCCATTAGATTGGATCCTGTGACTGAATTTAGTTGGCTCTAGACTGCCTGGTGCTATGCTACACTTACTGTGCTATCACTCCAGGCCTCATGTTGCCAAGTGAGTATCAGAGATAGTGTGTGCAGGACACTGGAGTATCAGAGATGGTGTGTAGATGTGACCTGTGATAGGCTGTACAATGTGATGAGTTTTTTAAACTGTGTAAAAGTGTAAAATGTTCCATATGTGAACTGTGACATAAGTCAATGCCATATTTCACCATGATGCTTGCTTGTTTAATTCAGTGTCCATTTTGTAATGTCAAAACATTTTTTTTTTTTTCCAGAACATGGCTCTACCAGGGAGCCCCAATGAGATTTCCATTGCCAAAGCAAATAAATTTCCTTGGAATTTTATTTGCCATACAGGAACAGTGACTGGTCAGCTGCCTCACTTATTGTTGCCACACAGCTCACACAACCTTTACATATATTGTCTCAAAGCAATTAATAAATGATGTATTCCAATGTAGTTTTTTTGCCTTATTAGAATATGAGAATACATTACAAAGACATCTAAATTCAACTTATTGTGAGGTCCCATAATGGGCTTGTTAGACAGTAAGCCCTTGAACATATCACTGCAGTATTTCTCAGTTCAGTAATTTCTCACATGTAGAATACAATAGTCATCTTATGCTCTCTGCTTGTTTGCTTTAGCCTGGATAAGTCCCTGCTGTGTGTTTGTGGAGTGTTGTCTGATTTATTTAATTTACTGATCAACCAATTTGCTTATTTACTTTATTTTTACCATTCTTCTTGTTGTGTTAACGTTAACTGGTTGTGTCTGCTTATTTGTTTAACTTTAAGTGTAGCTGTATTGTGTCTAAGTGGCATTTGTTGTGTTTTGTTTCTGCCTTTGGTGGTCCTGAGCCACCTTGGTGCCTTTACCACTTTTTAGCTGGTAATTCTGTCTCTGTAGTAAATCTTTATTATTTAGAGAAAGTGTGTCTAGTTACGGGAGAAACAATGTGGGCAAAACTATGCAAAAGTTGCTGAATTATCAGATTCTTGAAGGGAGACCTCTAGGATAAGTTCATTTGCAACCGTTGCTGGCTTGTTGAGCACTTGGAGAGCAAAATTCTTGACCTCAAGACCTAACTAGTCAGATTCCACAATAATCCTAAATTCTTAGAGTTTCTGGAACATTTTTTCTCTTTGATTATGTGTTCTCCTTTTTAAAATCTTTTTTATTGGGATTTGGTATAGAAAAAGTGATCACAGGGTGGGGACTCAGGGAGATGCAAATGTACATTTACTTGTAAATACTGACAAAAGTGAAGTTGGGGGGTGGTGGCAGAAAAAAAAATAGTTCTAGAAATTGATAAGTACCTACATTACCCAGGGCACCCAGGTGGCCTCATCCTACAAGAAAAGGGAGTTAGTGATTGTGGGGCACTCAATCATTTAGAGAGGTAGATAGCATAGTGTGTTCACACGACAAGGAGTCTCACATGGTCTATTGCCTGACTGGTGGCCCAGATCAGAGACCTCCTGGAGCATGCGGACAAGCTCCTGGTCTGAGTAAGGGAGGCTCCAGTGGTCATGGCCATGGAGCCAGTGACATGAGAAGGGGAAGTTTTGAGATTCTGCAGGACAAATTAATTGACCTAGTGGGGAAGATCAGGAACAGAACCTCCACGGTAGTCTTCTTTGGAATTCTATATAGCACCATGTGCAAGCAAAGTTGCTATTTGGTGGTTTAACACGTGGCTACAAACCTGGTGTAAGAAAGAGGGGTACAGGTTTATGGGGAACTGGAACTCCTTTTGGAATAGGGGTGATCTGTACAAGCAGTATGTGTTACACCTGAACTGGAAGGGTACAGTTGCATTGGGCCAACGTATTCTTAGGGTAGCGGATGGTTACCCTGGTTAAAATCTTAAGTAGGATCTTGCCAGGATCCTTAATGTCAATCTTGTCAGGATCTTGAAAGATCATAGTTTAGTATATTTAAAGATCTTGAATTAAACCTCAATGATCTTAGTTAAGATCTTGAAAGGTCTACATTGAATCCTTCAAATCCAAATCGATCTTGGTTTGGATATTAAGATTCTGTGAAGATCTTTAACAAGATATGTAAACATCCTAAAAGATCATGTAAGGATTTTGACAGGATCCCCAAAGATCCTGAAAGATCTTTTAAGACTTGACATATTTTATTTAGAGATCAAGAATTCTTGATCAGGATCTTTAAAGATCTAAGGTCATTTAAGATCTTGCAAGGATCGTAAGTGGCCTGAATAGGACATTTTCTTCTTTAAAAGAATCATTGAAGATTAAAAGCTAAAAGTGTGCTTTTAGAGTATGCTTGCATCCAGATTGATCAGGAGAATGATAAATTATTGAATAGTCACACAAGTCACGTGATGTAGGGTGGAATTCAAACCACTCCCCTGGTTTAAAGGATTGTGACTCAACCACTATGCCATAATAGACCACATTGGCAGTAGAATTACCAAAACACATAGGCACAGAAAAACCTCTCCATTTCTTTTTTTTAATTTGTATTGATCGAAACCAGTTCAAGCAAACATAACTTGACTTGAATAAGGATCCTAACATGATGCAGACCTTCTTAGAGGAAAAAGTGATGGGTCACAAAGAAAACACTTAGGGCCAAATTTACTAAGGAATAGTAACAGCGCATAAATATTTGCTATGAAGTGACACTGCTGTGGTTGCAAACACCAAAATTACGCAATTGAACACTCTCATGACACAACTTTGAGGTCAGAGACGCCCATAAAAATATGTATGACATGCTTACACATCTGGATAACAAGGTAAACAAGGCAAAGACAACAAGGCAATGCTAAATAGATACGGAGCAACCAGGAGCAATGTGCAAATCCAGTAAAACATCTTAAACAATAATACAGTACATACTACTAATAAAATGTCTACCCTCTTTATACAAACATTTTGCCAAAAGTGTGCTTACAACTGCTCAATTGAGGAAGTATGGATTTATTTAAGACTGTAATTTCCCCACAGCAATTTTCTCAAGGAATGGAGGCGGAATGTTTTCAAGAGTAGTGCGTGTGTTCCTTATTACAAACTGATCATGCACAACACATGATCATCAGACCATGACTGGATCAGCTTAACAGCTGACAGTTAACTGCAGTTTTGGTAATTTGGGGAGTTATTAAAAATAATAATAACAACAACAGTAATAATAATAATAATCACTATTATTATTATTATTATTTAAAATCTGTATTATTATTATAATTAATGCCCATGCATTTTCTCTTGCAGGTGGGTGATAGGGTGATGGTACTGTACCGATTTGGAATGTGGCAGGAGCTGGTGACAGTGACAGTCAGCCACACCTTCCTCATGCCAGAGGAGATGAGCTTTGAGGAGGCTGCTGCCCTTCCAGTTAACTACATCACTGCCTACATGATGCTGTTTGACCTGGGGAACCTAAGGCCCAATCACAGTGTGCTGATCCACATGGCAGCAGGTAGGACTGACCTGCTCAGGAGGTGTTTTGCTAGCCCTTGTTCTCCTACTTCCCAGACAAAATGCAAGTATGGGTGTTATTTGAGGTTGGTAGTATTGTAACAGACAGGCCATTTCCTGGTGCAATCCCCTGATAACCCTGAAAGAGTGCCAGGATGGACTAGGTAGCCTGTTGGAATTATTCATTATTATTTTTTTTGTTAATCATAATAATACCTTTTATACTTAGTGGATCCCCAAGAACATTTCGGTTTGCTTGCATACAATTCTGGTTGACGTTGTTAAATGAGAATGGTTTGATCCAGTGACCCAGTGACGCTGCACGCCGCCTTGGGGAGTATGGAGATACAATAACTATATATCAACCCTAGACAACGCTAACACTAACGGTGGAGGTAAAACTCGGTTAGGCTGAGCTTGCGGTATCTCTGCCCAGGGAGGCCGTGACAGTATTTACTGTTTTGAATGGAGAATTCCTGGCAGAAGGAACAGCACACGGCATAGTCTCAGACATGCTCTTTGCCATCACTTTTTGGTGTTTCTTTGTGCAGTGACATGGTTACAATTTCACAATTCCAAGGGAACTTTGAGGATGAGGATTTGGTGAATTTGTTTCACACAACAATAAGTTTGTTAAGCAGTTTAAAAAACATTAGACTAAGGGGTGAATCCCGGCCTGAGTTGCTTGCCTCTTGAGCATGTAAATATTGGACCCCCAAGAATCAATCTCCTTCATGGGCATCCTGACCTCATCCGTTCAAGGTCTGGAATGGGAGTTTTTCAAAATTAGTGCGTGTCTCATTTTTTTTCCAATACAACCCTAAAGGTTTAAGCCTTTAAGCCAAATCTCCTTGCAATACCTACATGGTCCAGGAGGTAGTATATGGCTACATCTAAAGCCATAAGTTGGTACTACTACTGTTTTATACCCAAATAAATCAGAATCAGAATTAGTTTTATTGGCCCAGTATGCTGTACATACAAGGAATCTGTTGCTGGTTAAAAGTGGTTCACACAGTGCAAGCATTCACTGTTAACTACACAAACAATTAAATGCAAGAAATCAAATAGGTATGACACAGTGCTTACAAAAAATAACACATAATTTACAACAATTTACATAATTTATGACTAACGGAGTGCCTGTGGATGTCAGAACAATAACAATAGCCAACAGACAATAACAATCAATCGTGTTGCAGAGGTTGCTACTTGTATTAAACCCAGTTACTGCAAGAACTGCTAATGTGTTGCAAGAGATCAAGTATTGCACCATGTTCAAGTATTGTGTAGTTAGGAATCTGTTTTGCGCAAAAAACTCAATGCTCAAAGAAAGAAAACAATTGTGCTTACAAAATGTT
Source organism: Albula goreensis (assembly GCA_022829145.1). Taxonomy (NCBI): domain Eukaryota; kingdom Metazoa; phylum Chordata; class Actinopteri; order Albuliformes; family Albulidae; genus Albula; species Albula goreensis. The sequence continues at coordinate 484,797 of CM040758.1, forward strand.
CTAATATTAGCCATGAATATTAGTCCCATTCATAATGTATAATAAAATGAAATATTTGGTTTTCCCAAAATATAGATGAAAAAATATTACATGATATTGGTTGCATTTGTGATTCAGTTTCATATTTAGGCAGAATCACCTGTTTGCTGGGTTTAGAAAGAGTACAGTAGAAGACTTGCTGCTAAAATAATAACTGTTCATTCCCTCAATACCACTGGCAATAGAGGTCAGAGCTATTAAACCTTTTTGAAGGTCCACTTTCAAAATCCATATAAATATTTTTGATTTTATGATCACAAACAATTTATTTGTATTTATTTTTTGGAAAATGCAACAAATCATTCATTATATTTTGTCAGTCACATTTTTTATGTAGCCCTCACCTAAATGTTGTTTAATTTCTGTTTCATTTTTTCAGTATTTTCTTGATATGGTTTTCAATTTATTCCCACAATCACTGAAATGACAGGCTCCAGCGACTGTATGTATCATGATTATAAATTTACCTACCCACTGAATCCTGCTACATGGGTGTTGTGGAAATTGGCTAACATTAGGCCTATATCAATTCCATCTTCAAGTCTGAGCCAGCTTTATTTGAGTCCAAGTCTGAGTCCAGGTGTCAGAAGAAAAGGTATCAGGAAAAAAACTTCTGAGTGGCATTGGCACAACTCTGGTCCTTGTGTTGACAAATGCCAATAACAGACCCCAAAGATGATCAAAACCTTAAAATCAAGACTCGGTATTTATTATACCTGCATTAAGGAACCCATTGAAGACACCTCAGTAATCAGAAACACCTGTGAAGCCATTTGTCCCAAACGTTAGCTGTGTCCCAAACCGCATACTTCCATACTCCATACTACCATACTTCTGAGTGCGTACTTCAGTCCATGCTTGGGAGTACGTTCTTCGGAGGAAGGAAGGGCGGAAGTATGGAAAATGTGGTTCAAATAATTGGATGCACTTTGTTGTGTCCTTTTACCTGGAACTATCAAAATAAAAGTGCAAAAACAGTAAAACAATCAAGCGTGAGATGTCAGTTTTCAATTAGCAGAAAAGCCTGAGGAATTATTTCGGAGGAAACACGAGTCCTATCAGGGCCAGAAGAAAGTCGTCCAAGAGTTTCGGAGTGCCAATTTAAAGGCAACTGAAGCTTGATATTGCATCTCACTCCTGATTTGCAAGACAGGTAAACTGCACACACTCGGTGAATCATTAATTCTGCCAGCAGCCAAATAATTGTGCGACGTGATGTTGGGAAACGTGGCAGCCTTAAAATTAGATTCAGTGGCATTATCGGACAACACTGTAGCTCATTGCATCTCCGACATGGCACAGGATGTGAAAGACCAAGTGTAAGATGGTGTCAGGCAAAGCCCATTTTATACCCTTCAAACTGATGAGTGTATGGATGTAGCTAACTGTGTCCAGTTATTAGTTTATGTTCGGTATGTAAAGGGAATGGAGGTTAGAGAGGATTTTTTTATTTTGCCGCCCACTACTTGCCAAAGTAAGTGGCCAAAGAAATTTTCAACATTGTCAATGCATTCATGATGGAGAACAATATTGACTGGGGCTGTTGCTGTTACATATGCAGTGATTGGCAGAAGTCGATGACAGGCCATCAAAGTGGACTGATAAAAAGTAACCGAGGTAGCTCCCAAAGCTGTCTTGACCCATTGTATTATCCATTGCGGTGAAAATTGTCAACCACATAAAAGTACAACCTTTAAATTCCCGTCTTAACTGCATTTTGTGCGACAAAATGGGATCTCTACACAAGCAGCCGCTACTTCATACAAGAAGTTCGCTGGCTGTCGCTGGGCTTCCTTACTGAGAGACCGTCACCACTGATGGAACATCTGGAGGATGGCGTGTGGGTAGCCCAGCTGGCTTATCTCACAGACATATTTGAATGACTGAACAATTTAAATGCATCTTTGCAAGGGAAGGAGTGCAATGTCTTTTCAGGACATGAGAGGCTGCAGGATTCTGAGACAGGCTGGATCTGTGGGCCACATGCGCTGAGCAGGGCCATGTGGATATGGTTTTAATTTTGACAGATGTGATGCCAGGGGCCAAGGTGTCAGTGGACACTATGCAGCCCATGGTCAGCAAGCTGAGAGCTCTAAGTCAGCAGTTTGCACATTATTTCACCACCAAAGAGGCTATGCAGGATCAGTGGGTCCGCAATCCCTTCATGTTCAAGCAAGTTGAGAGTGATTCTCTGTCTGTACAAGAGGAAGAGGCCTCGATTGATTTGACCAGCAATCATGAGTTGAAAGAGAGACGTTCACAGTCTTCCACTGAAAGCTTTTGGCTCTCTGTTGCAAGCCAATGTCCTGAGCTCACATAAAACGCTCTGAAGAAACTTTCGCCGTTTGTGTCAACAAACCTGTGTGAGTCAGGTTTTTTTGCCTTGACAAACATTAAGAACAAACATCGCTCTTGCCTAGAGGTAGAGGATGACCTTTGGGTCTTCCTGATTGACCTACAACCTAGATTCAGCCATCTCTGTGCAGCGAAGAAGCAATTGCATTCTTCACATTAAGGTAGATATTTTTTAATGTGATATTCATATAACTTATATAGACCTATTTAAGCTTTATCTTCATTTACATCTTCATTTCTCTCTCTCTCTTTCCTCCTTCCATTCTCTGTCTGTCTGGGTCTCTGCAGCTCCAGTGCCAGCACTTGGGACTAATGAAGTGGTCTTGCTGAAGTCAGCTCTACACTACACACTTGTTTTCCTGCAGTTTCTGACCTTTTGTTGTACAAAAAATGGCACAAAATATTTAGAACTATCGTGTTTATATTCATAAGATCCTGCTTCAAAGTTGTATTTTTCAATATCTTTCAGAAAATTGTCCTCCGTTTAATGAGCTGTTATTAAGCAATAAGCATGTGTAATTGTAATCCAGTTCAACAGGCCTTTTGCCTAGGGATGACTGTGTGTGTGCGCGTGCATGTGTTAGAGAGAGTGAGTGTGGCATCACTGCTATGCTGTGCAGGTTGTGTGTGTCCAAATGTCATTCTTTCTGTTGATTGTCAAAAATTTAATTCATTTTATTATTTACAATACATTTATAATAAATTACCTCTGTCTGTCATGTCAACACTTAAGTAACCTAACAGTAAATTGACATATGATGGTAGTGGCGGTAGGGGGGGCTCCATCTTACATAGATGGCCAGAAGGGAGGCTCACTTAAATGCCATCTTGCGCAAAATCATTTAAAGTGGTGGTAAATTCTGTGGTAAAGTTCCCTCATGTGATATACGCAGCTGTCAGTTCTGAGGTGATTCCCCAATTACGTCAAACACAGAACATTTCCAGCTCCTCGTTCCAAACAGGTAATAAAATTCATCAATAAAGGATCCATAAATCGAGAACGCTGTGAAAACTACATTGAAAGTCAATTATTTTAGTACAAAATTAGTCAGGCATATATGTACATTTTTCTTTAAATCCCTGTAACCTGAAGCCTAGCTAGCTAGATATGAAGTAGACTTGCAACATTCCAGGCTCACCACTTACAGTTTTTGAAGACTGAATAATATAATAAAATAAAATGTATAATTTGATCCTATGGATTTCTGGCTAGGTGTATTTATTATAAGTAATTCAGCACAGTCTTATCGAAACTTGATTTATACATGATTATCAATTTGTTTATGCTTCCGGTTTGGCCTACAATTGTAATCAATAATGGGCTTGTTATTATTTGTTAAAGATGACATACATTATCAACATCAAGTCTGAACAAGAATTATGCTAACTAAATACTTAATTACTATATACATAAACTTCTGTAGCTCAAACAAGAGCTGAATATATGTTCCTAAAATTAAGCAATATAAAATATGTTGAAATGGTAAATAATAAAAAATGAGAGCAGTCAATTATGCAATAATAAATAGTTTCATGTCATTACACAGCAATACAATGGCAAAAACTGATGCTGAGCACCAAAAGGCATTTAAGGACAGGAAGAAAAATTATTAAAGAAAAAGGAAAACAACCAAAAAGCTCTCCAGTGTCATCAAAGAGCAGATGTTTTATTAACAGCATTTCCAGGCAAGCATCAGGAATAAGGGATGTTGTTACCAGTAGAGAGGGAGGAGTAAAGAAAAAGCTGCACCAGCTCTCCAGTGAGTCCCAGTTCTCAATTTCAATTCAGGACATTAAAACAGGACACTGTCCTCTTGTCTGAGTCAAGGCTATCAAATCTGACAGGCTATTTGTTGGACTTGTCGCCTAAAAAGATTCAATGGCACTTGAAATTCATTTCTTGAGAAGGAATAACCATTGTGGATTTGTGTACATCTTGGCTGTGAAGGAGCACAAAGCTTGAGTGTAAATATAGCTGCAAGTGGTGATTACTAGGTTCAAGCAGCTCAGCGGAAATTTGAATAGCTGATGGCTTCCAATAGCTTCTATAGTTTTTGCTGCGCAAGGAAGAAAAAAAAATAACACTTAGAAAAATAAAAACCAGAATTAACTTGAGTGAGAAGACCAATGAACTTAACAGACTTAGCCCCTAAAAACGCTGGCGAGGCTGGGCCAATTGTTGCCTCGCTAATGCGGACCTCCTGCCATAGCTGGCAGAGGCAGGATTTGAACCCCCAATCTCAGGGCTCCCAGGCAAGTGTGTTAACGAGTGAGTTTTGCTTTGAGACCAAATGGTTTAAGACTTATTGGCAAAAACACATTTTGGTTTGCTATAACGCCACCTATGGACACATTTACGCCAAATTTGGTAGGCTTGAGTCTAATGGTGGGTAGATGAGAGATCTTTCGTTTGGTGATGATTGGACATTGCATTCAAGAGTTATAGCTCATTATATCAATAGAGGCACACCCACACATTTCATTGGCTTACTGCGGTGACGTCTTTTGACGTAGCAACTTTCTTTGTACAACATTTAAAGATACTCATCTGAAGATACTGTGTACCAAGTTGCGTACAAATCGGACTAATCAGAGGAAAAAATTATTTGATTCTAGCCCAAATGGTTCAAGAGTGATTCTCTATTGTGCCCATTGTGATTCTCAATAGCGCCACCATGTAGCCAATCGGGGTAATTCTAATTACCTGAGTAGTGGGTGAATATAGAAACCTATCTACTAAGTTTGGTAGCTCTATCTTCTACAGTTCTTGCTGTGCAAACATTTCTAGGAAAGAAAAAAAATAAAAATCTGAACAAATACAATTTTTTATAGCATTATTTTGTTTGACCACAGAGTGCTTTGATATGCTATGGGAGATTCGGTGTTCATGTCAGAAATTAGCTCTGGTGCATTATGAGACTAACGTGCCATGTTCACTTGGATGCTCCTGCATATAATCCAGTTAGTCAATAAATTCTTTAAATGACAATACAGTGAAATCAGGGTGATTCAAATTCCCTTTAATGAAAGGCAAGAATCTGGACTTTAAGTTCAGTTTTTGAATTGCTTGATTATAAACGTCTTGAATTCATAATCTTGATTATGAACATTATGAATTCTGGAGTACAGGTCTAAAATAGTAAAAAAAAAAAAAATGTCATCATCCCAAACTTATAAGTCTTGCTAAAATCCTAGTGAAATCAGTTTGGAATTAATTGTTTTAAAATAAATCCTTGAATTTTTTTAGAGAAAATTTACACCAACTGGAAACAAGTGTATTGACAGTGCACATGACTGATTAACTCTTCAGTTGTGTTGTGTCAAGGGAATAACACATGTGAATGCTCACTCTGACACATACTCTCAGCATTCTGCTGCAGACTCCAGTAGCTCTGCTTACCCTTACTCTGTTTTCTCCTTTAGCCTCAGATAACCTCCCTAAACCACAAGCCGCACACACACACTCTTGTACTCTTGTAGCCTCTGTTTCCATCTCCTGTGTTAACAATGCCACATTGTTCTGTACTCACACCACCCACACACTGCTCTAAATGGTCTACAAACACTGTGTGCACGCCTCTCACACTTTACTTTTGGGAAGGGCGGGGAGATACTAACCGACAGCGTGATAGCTGTTATGATCAATTCTGCACCAGATCCTTCCTCTGGCCTTTCTTTAAACACATTAAAGCATTTTGATTAGACTTCTCTGGTTCCAGGGCCATGCCCTTCCCCATTCTATTGGACATGCTGATGACCTATGGCAAAAAGCAGTGGGGGGTGTGAGAAATGGAGTGATGAGAAATTGGAATTCCCATTTAAAACAGTAAGTTTAGCCACCCAACTGCACCTGCTGTACCCAGCTCAAAGTTCAGTATCCTGTAGGGAGCTACAGTGTGGAAAAACAACCATCAAAAACAAAACAGATTTTTCCTTTGTCATACAATCAGGGGTGGAGTACAGAATGATTCTGTTCCCTCACTTTGGGCCTCTGTGCTAAGGTGACCTGGTTCAGCTGCCCCGCTACAGCTTGTGAAAGTTATCACAGATTAAATCAGGAGGTGGGATGAGATGAAATTTCTGGGAACTGAGATGGAGTTTCTCATTCAAAGATACCACACCAGTGCCACCTGTTGGAACCAAAGCCTGCAACCTTTTTTTGTTCGAAGATAACCTCCATAACCTGGTGCACCTTATTCTCAGACATGTTAAGATTAGAAACTGTCATAGCACAACCCCTGTATTCATGAAGCATGTGCACTGATGCATGGCTCATTCTGCTCCTTTACTCTCACATAAACACCAGTATTCACAAAGCAATTATATTCAGTTCAGTTTTATTTCTATAGAACTTTTTCCAATTCAAATTGTCACAAAGCAACTTTACATTGATCCCATGCTTCCCTACTCTTTGAAACATTACCATGAAGTATCTTGCATACACCAACAATTAGCCAGTGTCTCCTATCTGTTGACTCATCAACTGTGATAGACGTGTTTGCCCAACATAATGTAAAGCAGCAAATCAGTACCACAGTCCTGTCTTGTCTGGCATTGGTGTCAAGTGAGAAAGTACTGTGGAATTGTTTTTGTTTAGCTTTGTAGTGGCATCTGATATTGGTAACCTTGTTGTTGTGACACAGTGGGTCATAACTAGCATGAGCTGGTGATATAAATGTCAATTCATCTGTCAATTGAGGATAGAATAGCTAGGTAGCTTTTTGCAATCTACCTCTCTGCACTCATTACCCTTTTAATACTGATGTTACAGGCAAAAAGGACTATGAGCTACTACTGACCTACCCAAGCCAAAATACAGCGGGTGGCACCCACCCCTAACCTAGTGTATCTAACAGAATATAACAGCAAAAAGAAACAAAAGTGATGGGTGGAATCTTTCTTGGGAAGCGGAGCAGAGGGTTTATAACAGTTGCAGGAGATCCTGATTGGTCGAGACGTGCAACAGAACGACAGTGTATCAGCTGGAGAGGATGTGCTGCAGAGCAGGAGAGGAACCAATTGCTGAGGAAGACGTAGTATGTAAGTGGCAGGAGGGAGAGGGGAAAAAAAATGGAAAAGAAACACAAGCACGACAAAGGGTGGTTCATTTAAACAGCCACTGGCAATGAACTAGACCCAACATAAACCTTAAAATACAGGAGAACTAACAGTAAGGCAAGGGTTTCTTTCTCTATGGTGGAATAATTAGCCTAATGTTTATTGAATTGTAGAGTAAAATGTAGGAAGTAGGGTAGTCGATACAATTAGCATGCTCTTGTAGCAGCACAGCTCCTGCAGCCAACCCGCTTGCATCTATCTCTGATTTAAATGGCAGGGAGAAATCGGGCGTCAAGGAAGGGGACATTGCACAAAAGCGCTTTAACACACTCAAATACGTTTTGACATTCATTAATTCACACAAACTATTTAGAGGAACTGAGCAAGGCCGTAAGATGGGAGACCACAGCATAAAATATTTTGCAAAAGCTGTGTTAGTTACTGGTTATAAACAGAAATCTGTGCAGCTCGCACTTAGTCATGGGCGCTGGGAAAACAGTAATGGCTGAGATCTTGGCTGCAATGGGTCACACTTGGTCATGGCTAACCTGTGGCTGACATGGCTACCTTTCCCAAACTCATATTTGGCTAGATTAACCATCAGTGAGGATTTAGCAAGATTGTTGAACACACCAATCAGAGGAATAAACAACCAAATCATCCAGGTTTGTGTCACAATTTAGAACTGTTGCTGAAACCAATTAAATTGTCAAACCAAGTTAATTAAAGTCGCTGTTGCCGTAGCATTTTTCATTCTGAACGCCAGAAAAGAATATTGCAAGTTGTCTGGGGTCACAAAGGCTGAAATTTTAGAAGTTTGAGAAGTCAATGGCACTTGCTAATAGCCCTTCAACACATTTTTTTGTAATGTACGGAGCCGAGCCAATGGTATCAACAGGGCCAGCCCAAGCCTTTATATGGGGCCTGAAGCAGAATTTTGATTTGGGGGCCCCCCACCTCCCCGGCGCTGCCAATACTATTGACTGTTGTCAATGCTTCATCATTCGCACACCTACTGTAACTCTAACACATCCATTATCAATTTTATTAGTTGTAGCTGTGTTGCTTACATCATACCAGTGTCAGCCTGGCATGTTTTTACCCTCCTATGGTTTTTAATCTTAAAAGGTAGCAAACTCACAAGTGTGGTCTGGTGTTAATTTGCAGTTTAATATTGAAAGTGATACAGTACTAAGTGACATACTGAAAAGTGACTAAATAAACCAGCAGACAGTGGATTTACTGTAAACAAGTTAACCACTTCAATTGCTTTTGCAATAAATGCTAATTATTAAAAAATTTGCAATGTGAAAAAGTGCAGAACTACAATCAAGTACAATTAAAATCAAAGTTAGAACAGTACCTCGCTCAGTAAAGTTTCCTTCTTATATAAAAAAATAAATGCAAATGTAAAATACAGACAGTGTTTTTGTATGAGTACCATTGACGTAATATGATATATTACAAAAAAAAACATTTCAAGCTCTCTTGTGGGACAATTCAAGCACTCTTGGGGGCCCTCTGGTGGCCACGGGGGCCCTAAGCAAGTGCTTAGTTCACTTATGCATCGGGCGGGCCCTGGGTATCAATACTGTCCTCCATGTGAGGTAATGGGTAGGAATGGCACCGTGACTGCACTAACTTTACGGTAATCAGTGCAGAACTGTACTGTTTTGTCTGGTTTAGGTGCAAGGATGCTTGGAGAACTCCAAGGACTACAGCTAGGTTGGGCGAAACCATTATCCAGCAAGTAAGCCACTTCCTTTTTCATAGCTTCTGTCCCCCTCTCTTTTAAAGCATTGATGCAATGTGGATGCTGTCTGATTGGAGCTGCACCTCGAATATCTATACCATGTTTCAGCACAGTAGTTTGCGAAGGTATAACATCACAGAGACTAGAGTGTTTCTCAGTTAGGTCAATTAAATAATGTCTTTGTCTTTCAGGCAAATGTGATAAATGAGATAGGAGATCTTGTAAAATCTCTTGAGTTTGCCAGCCAGGCACATTGCTACAGATTGTTTTAAAGTACTAGGCCATCCTCAGCACTGCTAAGGTCAGGCAAATAAACCTTGAAGGCTGTGGCAACAGAGGAGACAGCGGGCCCAGTCATCTCTTCACGTACCACATCTGTATGTTCTCAAGAATGATATAGCTTCAGCATGTTTATGTGGCAAAAACTGGACCGGTATTTGCACTTATGCGTATATCTGTCTACCAGCAAAATGGGTGGACAGAGCAGAACCTGGAATGGGTAACAAAACAAGGACTGTGTCACCAGAGGAAAATATTTATGGAACTGCTTTTGACTCAAAACGCTACTTCATAACCTCCTGAGAAACCGTGAGATTCTCTTTCACCTGGTGCACACGCTTTCGAAACTAACTGACATATTTCAGCACAGTGCATTCCATATCCACATCACGATACCATTGTCTATAAAATAAGCCATGCTGCTTTCTTTAGTCTCATTCAAGCTACAAACAGAAGCAAAGTGCTTTTTCAGGGAAACGTCAGGTTGGCAATGAGCTCATCTCTGGTAACCGGCAACTGTGGTGCCACAAACTTAGGTTTGTGCACTTTTACGTGGCGTTTCAGGACCAATCAAAGACTTGCAGGCAGAAGATGGAGTTTCACCTGTGAATACTGGCGGTAAAATAGTGCCAGCTAACTCCACAATCTCAACAAACAAAAGTTGCAGCTTGGATCAAGATGTTACAGTTTCAGGTAGAGGAGGTAGCATTTTAAGTAGCCCCACAGGTTTGGAGTGTTTTGAGCTCTCAGGCTGCAGTTTACGTTTTAGAGCCAAACAATCTGCAATAACATGGCTTACCTCGTGGCAATAAAGACCCCCTTGATTTTCTTTAGTAGAGGAGAAGTTTTTTGCACGGCTATAGGCTGGAGCTGAACACTTCATGTAGCTGAACTTGTGCTCACTCTTGAGTATGCCCAAAAATGTTTTTATGCCTGCATACCACTTGTAGCATTCCCTTTTCTCCAAGAAAATTCAACAAATGTTTATTAATTTAGCTTCTTAAAACCACCAAAATTTTGTCTGTATGCCTCTGGACAGCAGCTTTAACGTTATCATAGCTGTCTTCCAAGCACAGAGCTGAACAAACCTCCTGTGCTTTTCCAAACATTTTACACTGTAGCAGGAGAAGCCAAATCGGGTCATCACAGGGCAGCTGCGATGTGCTCTAAAGCACTGAAATAAGAGTCTACTTCAGTTTCTGTAGAGGGAACCAGAGTGATTTGCTTGCAAGCATCAAATGCCAGTGAGGAGGAGGATGAGGAAGAGGAAGTCGGTCAAAAATTGTGCTGTCAATTAAAAATCACGATTGCTCTCTGCTCATTTTCCCTAGCCTGGAGAAGTCCCTGCTATGTGTGGAGTAGTTAGTTCAATTTATTCAGATCAAATACAAATCGAGGCTATCCTTCACATTGCTATTAAATAAGGTGGGTCTGATCTGCTCCTAAAGTGTAATCTTTTGGTCCCATTAGTGTACAGAGAGGGAATTTTCCACTTTTTAACATACCTTCGAAGCATTAGCTAGCAAGATTGCTTGTCAGCAAATGTAGCAAATTCGGTACACATATTAGCCAACATTTTTTGTGGTTTTTTCGCCTTCTCAGAAGCAAATCTTTAAGTAGCATACTTTAACAAGCTAGTCAGGTAGTTTAGCCAGCCTGCTAGTTTGCTTAATTTACTTTGTTTTTACTATTCTACTGCCAGGGCTGGGTAGTAACGGATAACATGTAATCGAGATTACATAATCAGATTACAAAAAATAAGTAACTGATCAGCCCAGATTACATTTGAAAAAAATGTGCAATTTCATTAGTTACATTGCCAAGGATTACTTGATGACATTTTTATTACGTCTTTAAAATATGGCACTTTTAAAATTATGAAACTTTTTCATGATAACCAGTCCTAGGATACCTGATCCTATGAACCATGATACAATCACTTATGAAAAGCGCCTCTGATATACGGGGTTTCTTAGACAAGTGCTCCACTTTGTTATGGGGGGAAAAAAGAACGGTCTGGTTGGGAGATTCAAGTAGCAACAGTACCTCCAAAACAGCTGTCCATTCCTGGCAATGTTGTCATTACTTTGACTTCAAATATGTGCAACACAAGAACGTCTATACAAAGTGCAATTTGTGCAAGCCAAAGATAAAGTTACTGTCATCTGCAAAGACCTCAAATAAAAATCTGAAGAAACAAGCTGAGGCAAGTTTCCTTCTCAGTTAGCCTAGTGCAGCTAGCATCAACCAGCTAATATTGCAGGAAAAATGTGGTATGGGTTTAGCTTGGGTATAGAATTTTGTTTCAGCCATTTTCACCACAGTGCTCATCAGTTTTTTTAATGTCTTCCACAGTAGTATGGATGATATTGGCAGCAATGGCTAAGCTCATTAGCTAACGTACAATACTGAGCAAATTATGGATATTGGACCTCGAAAATATGTATGGAGTCGGAGCACTCCTGCTGCTAGCTGTACTGTCTGCTGTACTGTGTGCAATTTTCAGTCATTTTCCTCTCAAATTAGAAAGTTGAAGGGGAGCTTATCATCACTCATTTCCACTGCAGTTAGCTAGCTTGCTAAACTGGACATGTGACAAGTTGAATTTATCAAATTTTTGTGGCTGCATCCATTTTTTTTAGTATAAGGTGCAATATTTTCAATGTTTGATTTTGAAGTAGAAAAATTACTTGTAACTCATTATTAATACAAAAACTATCAAAAACGATTAAGTTATTAACAATATTATTTTATTTATATAATAACATTGGCTGAGCTGTTGCCAAAGTTTTGTTACATAAGAGACAACTGGTTATCTCACCTGTCATTTTCTTCTTCTTTAATAAAAAACTTATGAAGAGGAACTAATGTTCTGCTGAACCAGGCGCTTGGCCATTTTAACCTGTAGCATCTACAATTCTCATCCAAACAAAACTCACAGTGAAGTTGCATTAGCCAGTGAGAAGCATGCATTTGCAGGCTCCAATCAAATAAGCAATAAGGAATAAAAGCCACTAAGGCACAGAGGATACAAACCAACACAAAGTGGAGCGCAAATGACATAAAATTAGGCGACAAATAGCAAAGGTAATTCAGTTAAAGCAAGGTGGATGGGAGGGGAGGAGACAATTTTACAAGGGGGATGACATCCCCCCACATCCCCCCTCAACTCGAGCCCTGGATAACAGGAATAAAAAATTAGGATTAAGTAATGGTGTATAATTACAAAGCTATTGCTGTGACCTGAAACAATTATTTTGCACAGACTTTCACTAGAGAGGTGTACCAATCTACAAGAAAGGAGACTGTACAGACCAGGAAATTACAGGCCTGTCTGTTTAGAATGTATTATGTGTAAATTACTGGAATCTATCATTAGGGATAAATGGGAATTCATCCTTGAACAACATAGTATCTTAAATGATAGCCAGCATGCTTTTTGTAGAGGGAGTTCATGCTTAAAACCTCCTAGACTGTTTTTGAGGAAGCTACAGTGTGTTTGGCTTCAAACCAAGCTTATGACATCATCAATTTGGACTTTCAAAAAGCATTTGACAAGGTACCACATGAGAGGCACACAGTGAAAATGAAATCTGTAGGAATTACAGGAACTATCACTGAGTGGGTTTGTGGTTGATTATCTGGTAGAGACTGGGAGGAATTGTATCAAAGCATGGTCTGGTTACCGATGGGTCTGTTATGAATATGTAATTTAAACATAAAAATGATACTTATTCACATTTTCCTTGTCTTTTTCATTAAGTTAATGTCAAAATTGTTACTTTCAAATTGAAGTAAGCTCAATGTAAAAAGTCTAAACCTCACCTCATTTGAAATTCTACTGAATGTCATATTAATGTGTCTTTCAAATACATATATATTTACATTGAGTTATAGCTTGTCTAGACAGGGATGAGCACTAATTGACCATTACTTCTGAAAATTCATTGTACTAAGTGATACTAGTGCAAATTATTGACTTGTTTAGGACTCGAAATGTAAAGTTAAGGACTTGTAGCTTGACTTATCTGTCTTGACTTGGGACTTGCCTGTATTGACTTGGGACTTGACGTGGGACTTGAATACCATGACTTGAGACTTACTTGCGACTTGCAAAACAATGACTTGGTCCCACCTCAGTTAAATAGGGTTAACTGCAATGCATTTTTTAGGGTAAGTTCAGTCTGTAGAACAAGGGGGCATAAATGGAAATTCGTTAATAGTAAATTCCACACTGAAATAAGAAAGTATTATGTAACACAAAGACTTATCAATACATGGGATAGGTTGCCCGGTCATTGAGGCAGAGGCCCTTCCTGTGTTGAAGGCCAGACTTGACAAAGTATTGGATGTTCTTTGGTTAAAATGGCTAATAGTGGCACTTGCCCCTAACCTAGTGTGTCTAATTGATTAATCAAATTGCTTCATGTGGGCGGGCAGTATCGAGTCTGGACTATAAAGGACTGCATAAACTTGACAAAGCACAATGACAACCAGCAAAAAAGAAACAAAAGTGATGGGTAGCAAAACCTTTCTTGGGAAGCAAAGTGGAGGGTTTAAATGGGAGATCCTGATTGGTTGAGATGTGCAGCAGACCCAGGATGGATGGATGGAAGGGAATTGAAAGTCGAAGAAAGTCACTGTAAGAGCTACATTTCTTTTATGTTATATTTTGTATAATTTATAATGTACATTGATTTATAAAAATGGCAACATAAGCAAATAAAACATTACTGGATCCTTGGCTCTTGCTCCAGTGCTTGACTTTATAGTGAGACAAGTTCTTTGCCCAAGTATTCTGGAACATTATTTTATCATTATTATAAAGACAGACAGTATTCACACTAAATGGGATTTTGCCAGTTAACCTTAATTAGGTTAATTTTCCCCATATCAAGTGGAACCTTTTGAGATTTCCCAGTGGGCTCCACCCAACCATTGTGCATTTCCTCTTCTGTGAAGAGGATGGAATGAAGAGTTGTGGTATACAAGGCAGACTTTTGTGCCTGGGGTAATGTTTTGGTCTGTTTTCTGAACAGTAACAGACTCTCGATATGGTATTTCTGTATTCTTAAAGTGAAAATAATACCAACAGAGTGGTGAGCATAATTACTGTATGTTGTTGTACTGATGTAAATAATGCTGTGGATTTTTTTTAATCCAGCCTGTATTTGTAACGGTCCTTTATTTGCCCAAAACAGGCGGAACCACCAGCTATAATTTGAAAACCAGCCGTTATTTGAGTCCCAGCTTTTATTCGAGAATTTACGGTATGAAAAGGTAGGAAAAGGGCTCAGGTCCAATCTGTAAAATGATCTGCCCTCGGGCACTTGCACTTGCAAACTTACCTCGGGAGGATGTGACGCACTACCAAAGATCTCAAAGAAAAGAAGACACGAAAACCAGAGGGAGGAGCAAGGGAGGGAGTGGGATATTTTGAATTGGACCACACTTGTCCTCGGAAGTTAGTGAGAGAAACAATGGCGATGCTGTTGTAGCTGTGTGTTGTGTGTGTATTGCAGTTCATTCTGATTGTATATGGGATGATGACCAGAATGGAATGAGACCTGGTCATCCATAAAAACCAACAAAACATAACTCCTTAATCACCCTCAGAAACAATATGGACTCTACACTACAACTGGCCCTATGAGCTCACTCACTCCCATGCCAATTTGGAGGCATTTCTTTTCCCCTTGAGCAGAGCCTTGTTCTGTACTCAATGGTTTTTAGCTGTTCAGTTTCCTCACAGGACCCTTTAAAATAAAACCGAAGAAAACTATTGTTGTGGTTATGTGTGTAGAAGCTTACGGCAAATTGCAGTAAAATCCAAACAGTTGTACAATTACATCCCCAAATTGAAAATATGGAAAATGCAATAAAAATGGTTTTGCAGACACATTAAAATGAAGTTACAAATCCAAAATACAAACGTATTTTAGAACGGACTTCTGCTCTCTCTGCTTCTTAGCTCGTTTGCTGGCTTCTACATATTAGCTACAAGCTAGCTAAGGTTAGCAGTCAAGTAATACCCTAAGAATTATTTAGTTGATAAGAAGTTAGGGGTTGGAATTTCGCATTCTGAGTGATTTCATTGCCTTAAGTCTGCAACTTTGTGGACTTTTTCCCTTGAGCTAAATCGGGGGTCAAGGGACTGATGTCAAATTCTTTCCCTTGCATTTTGACCACACTTCAAGTGGGCAACGAACAACTTCCGGATTCCAAAGGGATTCCTCCAAGTAGAAGTGGCTAGTGAAAGTGAGGAAGGGTGGATAATTTTACGTATTTGACCGCAGCCACGGAGAGACAGAAGAGCTAAGAGAAGCCACCATCTCGGTAGTTATTTATGTTTTTATGTTGTCTTTGAAAGTGAATTTTGAGATAATTTTGAATTTAGGTCCCGAATGTTTTCTGAAATTGGCTGACTGGTAGAAAACAAATTAGTCCTGCAAGGATCGGTGTTGTGACATTTGCTCTCTCTTATTTATATAAATGATCTTGATGTGGAGGTCAGTAGCAAAATAGTAAAATTGCTTAAAAGCTACTAGAAAAGACTCAAGATGCTTAACTAATTCAGGCGCAGCAGATATGGTGCAATTTAATAGAAGTTTTTAAATGTATGATAGGGCTCAACAACATCAACTAACAAAGATAATTAAATTGAGTTCAGTATGTAGAGCAAGGGGTCATAAATATTTGTACTGATATTTTGAAGAATTTTGAATTTTTTTTGAAAGGATTTTCAGTACTTGGAACAGATTGAGGTAGAGACTCAAGCCCAGGCTCGATGCAGTACTGGATGCTCAACAGATTAAATGGTTAGCCTAACAGTTTAAATGACATTCTCTGGAACAGGGTCATCTATAAAGTTGCATATTTAAGAAAACTGAGTATTATCTTTCAAAAGACACTTTCTCCTCTTCTATAAGTCTATTTGTGTGTGCTCGCATTAATATCATTGTTCAGTTGTGTAATCCAATCTGTTTTTATCTCCTTGCTACAGATACCAAATTTTTCCATCTCCAACCAACACCCAATGTAATGATGATCCTATTATCCTGGTTGCCTCTGCACCTGTGCATAGTGAAGGGATAACGAAAAACTGTTTTGTTCAGTTAAATATCATGCTTTTACATTTTGCAACAGATTTAAGCAAATATGGTAAACAAAGAACTGCACTCATCTCCTGGACAATGAAATACTCTTTGTTTTTGCTTTGATATGCACGCTCAATACATCCATATATCCCTTCTTATACACACAGTAGTAATTTCCTCCATGGTCAGTGAACTCTTCAGTTTTGATGTTCATTTCCCTTATTCTCACTCAGGTTCAGTATTCAGTCCCCTTATTCTCAGTGAGTAACTCTGCTTCTTTTTCTCTCTGTCTGTTCCCTTGTGCAGGAGGCGTGGGCATTGCTGCCACCCAGCTGTGCCACACCGTGAAGGATGTGACAGTGTTCGGCACAGCGTCAGCCAGTAAGCACGAGGCTATCAGCCAGGGGGGAGTCACACACACCATTGACTACCGTACGCTGGACTATGTGGACGAGATCCGAAAGATCAACCCCAAAGGTGAGGCCATGTGTTTCACCCTTACCACAGACGGCCATTTCAGTTATAGCACTGGCAGAATCTGTGTGCGTTATTTACCTCATGCATTGTTCTTTAATTGCCATACATGAATATATGTCTACATATATATATATATATATATATATATATATATATATATATATATATATATATATATATATATATATATATATATATATATATATGTAGTAAATGTAGTAACTTATATATATATATATATATATATATATATATATATATATATATATATATACTGATGACAGAAAGTGTTATTTTTACACAAAGTTTTTTTGTGATCAAAGCTCTTCATTATTTATCACACACCATGAAATATTAAAAGAAACTAAAGGGAAAAAACATACACAGATATGTATAAGTGGTCAGTATTAAAGTCCAGGGCAGGTTATACATCCATTCATTGCTTATGAATGAGTTACATCTCTTTTGGTTCACTGGATGAAATGAATTTCCGGGCTTCAACAGCAGCTGGTTGAGCAGTGCTCAGTCATGCTGTTGGGAAGTTATCGATACTTAAATAGATTTCCAAGTCATGTAGTAGACGGATAACTTCTTTCTTTTTGTGTTCCAGTTTACGTTTGGATGGATACCCTGTAGAGTTTTGGCAAAAAAACACCAACAATATAGTTTTGAATAATTAAAATGAAAGCAAGTGCTCTCTCTCTCTCTCCCTCTCAGGTGTGGACATTGTACTGGACCCCTTGGGAGGATCAGATACCCAAAAAGCCTACAATCTGCTTAAACCCATGGGCAAGCTAATCACTTATGGTGAGCTACTACTGCCTGATCAACACACAAGAGGCAACATGCTTTCATCTATGAGTATAAAAATCCTAAGCACAGAGTTTGGTTGGACCAAGTTTTTGTGTCTCTACTTTTGTAAAGTTTCAAGTTCAAAAACACATTGAAAATAAGAAGAGCAATGAAGTACTATACAGGTAAGTCCTTAGAGAACCACCCAGGTTTGTATTGCTGGTGGTGAGTATATAATTTCAAAGATACAATGATGATTCTTTACCCATGTATAAACAATTCTAACATTCAGTCCTCAGACTGTGCTCAGTTTCTGACAGTGTCCTGGGATGGCTTTTGGGGAAGGTATTGAGTTTAAAACCATGGACTTATAACTGGGGGAAATATGGCCTCCTCTTCTCTCTTCTCCCCTTCATTCACTGCCCCTCACCATCTCCTTCTTTCACTTTTATCAGAAGTATGCAGAATTTAACAATACCTGTTCTGTCCGGGTTGACAACAATATTTGCTGAAAGAATGTATTGCAATGAACTGACATTTATATGAAGTAAAATGTCTTAAAATGAACCATGTCATTCTCAACTACCCAAGTACATTTAAAAAATAACTTGATTGACAATTGAAGTATTTATTTTATTACTTAATTTGTCTTTAAATTGATGCTTGACTGAAAAAAAATCATTTATTTGTTATTTGTTAGGAATGGTAAAAGTTTATGTTAATGAAAGAAAAAAAGTTACTGTCAAGGCTTTTTTGGGCGTTTGCTGATAATGGTATTCAATGGGCACAATAATATTTATGGACATGGAAAGGGACTTTGCAGCACCCCAGGCATTTGTCATGTCCAGGGTGCACTTGTGAAGAATTAATTAGAGTAACTACAGCACTGTTCATCCTTAAAATAATGTTTGATGCATGTCCAGTACATCTGACTGTGAATACACACAAATTTACACTGAAGATATGGCCAGGAAATCATTATGTAAAGGCCTTTTACAGGAGGGACACACCACCAAGCCAAATTCAGCTGCATCCATGAGAACATGGGAATGACTTTGGTTCTTTTGGAATCTGCTTTGGATAAAAGGCAAAGCGGCAGAATTTATACTAACAATGACTGTGGTTCATTTTACAGTTGCAGTATTCTGTCATAGACATGTATTAATTCTGATTCTGTTCCTCAATGGGCAGTGGTAGGAACTAATGGGTTGTCTTAACTGATGGACTTTAGGTGCTGCCAACATGCTGACAGGCCAGAAGAGGAATCTGTTGGCTGTTGCCAAGACCTGGTACAACCAGTTCTCCATCAATGCTCTCAATCTGATGCATGCCAATAAGGCAGTGTGTGGCTACCACCTGGGCTACCTGGATGGGGAGTTTGAGCTAATCACACAGGTTGTGACTAAACTACTGGAACTCTACCGCCAGGGCAAGATCAAGCCCAGGGTGGACTCCACCTGGCATTTTGAGGAGGTAAGAGTTGTTGATAAATCCCAACTGCCAAAAATGTGTCAAAATAACCTTGATGTTGATGAAGAGATGAACCTGATGTTCACAGCAAAGACTTTAATTACACAGCTTCCTGCAGAAACACAAGCATGGCACAAAATGTTCAACAGCTACAATGTGTGATTCACATTTATACAATTTTTAGGAGCTACATTCACATGCAATGGCCACCTACTTACAAGGACCCTTCAGATCAAAAATGTTTCCCTTAAAAAATGATCTCTGGTCAATAACAATTTATGTTGTATGTTTTTTTCATCAAATGTATAATTGATTAACTATTAGAATTTTTCATTTAAATATGTTTCACTTTTTTATTCATAAAGAAGAGATCCAGGTTACATTAGTATTCGGTCAGCAACCTTACCAACTCCACCATCCACCTCTGCTGCTGAGCTAGTAACTACGACAAGATTCAACTCATGGTTCCTAGTATAAAATGTTCTTATGGTTGGGAAAGGAATGGGGGAGTGTTGGTTGAGTCTGGGAGCTGCATGCAGGTGTAGGAAGACTTACAGCTGCAGCCTCTAGCCAGGAAGCTCAGCAGATGATTGCACAAACATGTCAGGCAAACTCATTGACTGCACTGCCATGGAAAAATATCCTTACATAAAGGAGAACAATTGAAGATGTCTTTGTCCTGTTTAATATTGCAATGAAAGAGAAGCAGTACATTCAGAAATGCATCAGCTGTGTCTGAAGAACACAAGGTTCAATACCTTTCTTATACAGTCAAAAGTCTGAGCACAGCATAATTAGTTTACTTTTTTCTGATTGGTCTAGGGGAATTGCAAAAGTAAAACATCTTCCTCTGTTGGTAAGTGGTATAGCTAAGTATGATATGTGCTCATTCACACACTTACAAGACACAAAGAGCCATCGCTTCATTACTGAAGGACAGTCATATGATAATAGTCAAGATGTTTTTTTTCTTGCCCAGTACTTTTCCACCAGCCTACATTCTTTAACACACACAAGACTACATGATTCTACAATAGAAAACACATTATACTGAGTGATAAGTAAGTACTGATTCAGAATAATAACACTCTCTTTCAGTTAACTGAATAAATAGTGACATGGGATACGGGTTACACAAGTCACAGGATTATTGCATTACTGGATGGATTTGAGCCATGTACCCAAATATCAAATACTCTAATGGAGGGATTCTTGGACGGGAGCCCGGCTTTTTCTGCTGTATCTTCTTCTGGCTGTGATGGCTGCTGATATACACTGATCAGCCCTAACATTATGACCATCTGCCTTATATGGTGTAGGTCCCCCTTTTCCTGCCAAAAGAGCCCTGACCCGTTGAGGCATGGACTCCACTAGACCTCTGAAGGTGTGCTGTGGTATCTGGCACCAAGACATTAGCAGCAAATCCTTAAAGTCTTGTAAGTTGCGAGGTGAGGCCTCCATCAATCAGACTTTTTTGTTCAACACATTCCACAGATACTCGATTGGATTGAGAGCTGGGCAATTTGTCAAGTCAACACCTTGAACTCGTTGTTGTGTTCCTCAAACCATTCCTCAACCATTTTTACTTTGTGGCAGGGCGCATTATCGCGCTGAAAGAGGCCACTGCCATCAGGGAATACCGTTTCCATGAAAGGGTGCACATGGTCTGCAACAATGCTTAGGTAGGTGGTATGTGTCAAAGTAACATCCACATGAATGGCAGGACCCAAGGTTTCCCAGCAGAACATTGCCCAAAGCATCACACTGCCTCCGCTGGCTTGCCTTCTTCCCATAGTGCATCCTGGTGCCATGTGTTCCCCAGGTAAGAGACACACATGCACCAAGCCATCCAAGTGATGTAAAAGAAAACGTGATTCATCAGACCAGGCCACCTTCTTCCATTGCTCCGTGATCCAGTTCTGATGCTCACATGTCCATTGTTGGTGCTTTCAGCAGTGGACAGGGGTCAGCATGGGCACCCTGACTGGTCTGCGGCTATGCAGCCCCGTACGCAATAAACTGTTTGTCGGCAATTTGAGCTACAGTAGCTCGTCTGTTGGATCGGACCACACGGGCCAGCCTTCACTCCCCACGTGCATCAGTGAGCCTTGGCCGCCCATGACCCTGTTGCCAGTTCATCACTTTTCCTTCCTTGGACCACTCTTCATAGTTACTGACCACTGCAGGCGGGGAACACCCCACAAGAGCTGCAGTTTTGGAGATGCTCTGACCCAGTCGTCTAGCCATCTCAATTTGGCCCTTGTCAAAGTCACTCAAATCCTTACGCTTGCCCATTTTTCCTGCTTCTAACACATCAACTTTTAGGACGAAATGTTCACTTTCTGCCTAATATATCCCACCCACTGACAGGTGCCATGATAACGAGATAATCAGCGTCACTTCACCTGTCAATGGTCATAATGTTATGGCTGACTGGTGTATGTGGAAGACATAATTTCTTCCTGCTTTCAGAAGTTGTAAAAATTACCAGGCAAAGAGGGATGTTGCAATAACTGCAAGGTTTAATAAATTAGATGGAATACTTAATTGGTCTCTTTGGCTAAATCTGCACCCTGTTTTAATGCCTTGACCCCAAATATAAATTTGCATGAACAGATTTGACTGTGTATCAAGAGGAAAGTCACTGCAAATTCCATCCTCATAGCGATTTTCACCCAATGTGCCTGTTTAGTAATTTGCACGTAAATATGGAGACGTTTTAGCAACTGCTTTTACCCCTGAAAAGCAGCCAGAATCCTTTAATAAATCTGGATCAAACAAAAATCATGAATCAGTCAAACAAGAATCCTAACTTGATTCACTCAGCCACTTTTTCATTCACTCTTATTTCATAATGGTAACTCTTGTACACTCTTGTCATCTGTTCACACAGACTTCTTAATTTCTTATGGCTGTGTTCCCATTCTTTTCCTTTCATACTGTCATATTCCCTCTGTCCTCCAGGTTGGTGATGCTATGCGGCGGATGCAGGAGCGAAACAACATTGGCAAAGTGATCCTCCTGCCAGAGCCCAAAAAGGAGGTGCCCAAGAAAGAGGAGGATAAGACAGATGAGAAAAAAGAAGAGAGCAAGAGTGAGGAAGAGAAGAAAGAAGAGCAACAAGAGATTCTCAAAAGTAGGGAAAATTGACACTTGAGATGCTCAGTCTATCAGAGGCCCATGGAGAAGGTGAAGAGGTTGCAAGTAATTAGTCTTAGGGGAACGCCCCTGTTGAATTTTATCGCGGTCTGAGTCACCTAGAACAGCATTTCGCTCTCCTTGTCCTTTCCTGCAGTGGCGACACAGCCCCTGCCACACATACATACACACACTGCCACACATACATTTGCACACACCAAAAAATCACCTCACACATGCCCCCACATTTACTCCTTAGACTTCAACTCTTAAATTATCAAAAGGCCAACTTACAAGAGCCTCAGAGGACAGTGGATAATTTGCCAGCCCAAAGCAGGACTGCGCCATTCCCTCTGTCACAGTGCCCTGCCACTTCTCCACTCATATGGCCCAGCACTACTCTGTAATTGTACCTGCTCTTTTGAACTTAGAGTGTACCCCGGCCCACCTTGTCTTTACCCGAATCCCCCCTGCATTGAACCAGACTCGCAGGTTAACAGAACACTGTACTTAAAAAGGCCCCACAGCTTGTAGATGTTCATGCAGTATAACAAAAACGATTGGCTGCTGGCTGCCTAGAAATATTTGCTACATATATGTTACACAGGTACAAGCTTATACCATGTTACACTGATGCATACAATAACCTGCTCACTGATGGACCCTGTCTATCTCACTCCATTTACACTTGCCCACTACTTTTGATTTGTATCACCACAGAATTATGTATATTGATAGTATATTCATTTATGTTCATTATCATGTTGAATATAGTGTTGTATGCATTTTTCTTAAATATATTTTTTAGATGAGGGTTATTTCCTGCAGAACCTACTTCCATGCATGAGCAGAGCATCCATGCATGACCAGTGGCAGGATCAATAGTGCAGCTGTATGTTTATAAGCCAAGAGTAGGTAGATGGTGCAGTTGTTGTTGCAGATGCTTAAGGACAATGCTTGGGGCTGCAGACAAACCGGTCGTTTTAAAAACGGTCAGTTAAAAAAAAAATACAGCTGTAGGCACAACTTGCTGAACTCAGTAATTTTTCCTACATACAACCACAATACAAAATGGGTATAATGTTGGCTGTCATCTTAGCAAACCAGTCATGTGGCCAGCTACCAACCTTCCAAGGAACCAACATCGCAATATTCCCATACTTTGTAATGCTTGTGCTGCAGCTGGTATGTAAATGCAAATGTAAAATTTTCTGAAAATTCTGGAATTGGGCCTAAACATTTCTACAGTAATACCAAAACCGAAGCTAGGAAGCAGTCCGGGGCATTTGGTCATTTTTATTGGAGATATTTTCATGAAAAACCTTAAATGTCCTGTGGGACATTTTTATATGATGGCCCAACCACCTGACAGTTACACTGTACTGCTGTCCAATGTGCTGTTGGGAAAAATATGTATTCTGTTCACTGAAGGAGAGAGTAGGGAAAACAGCCATGAGCTTCCTCATCTTGTTCCACCTTTCCCTATTTTCTACCAGCTCATGTCAGTATTGCAGTTCATTCTGCAGGAAAAAGTCCTTAATTTTCATCATATGTATTCTTGGTTCTGGCTCTCTGTGGGACTGGCTCCATCTAGTCTGCCGGTGGTGGCTCAGCTCTGCCTTGTAAGTTAGTCAGAAAATTTAAAAAGCTGTTACAGTTATACTAGCATGAGGGTCTTCACACATCTTCTGTGAGTGTGTGTATGTGCGTGCATGCATGAGTGTTTATGTCTCGTTTTGAGTGACTATACTGAAACCCTTGAATCTTTCTTTCTTTCTCCCCTTGTGTTTATCTGAGTCACCATGCCAATGCTCTGGTCTAAGGCATGGGCCAATGTGAGGCAGGTGGTTTGGGTATTTTGTACTACATTCACCAGTTGTGTTGCCATTCAAATGTCAGTATGCCCATTACCCCTTCTGGTGTTTGCAATTTTGGGGTTTACAGATAATTTTTTTATGGCTCCTGCATCGGGGGCTGCATATTCTCTCAGAGTAAGTGCACAGCCTGTATTCACAGCAGCCCCTGCTCTGATATATATATATGAGTTCTACAGCTGTACAAACCCAGACTAGCCTTAAAGTGGAGTGTAAGGGAAGTTTTCAGTTTTACCCTTGGTTTTGAGAAAGACTGTTTATGTATGAAAGACTGTTTATACAAGGGTTTAATTTGAAAGTGAAAGTCACATAACTGAAACTTGCTACTGCAAATCTCTTTAAATTGATCACTGTTAACTTCCTTTAAGGTCTTGAACAAGTGTGCCAAACTGTAAACAAGTTTCTCTGCCTGGTCTTTGACAGTAAACTGTCCAAATATATATAAAAAAAAAAGTTTAGTTGCATAAATGGCACATGAATATTGTTACTATGGCCTTTTGGAGGGAAAAAAAAGGTTGTTTCACCCGAAATGGTTCGTCTTTGTTGCTTTTCTGCAGTTAAAACCACTTCCATTGCTTTAATTCTTGAGTTTCCAAGCATTCCATTTGCCTTTGACAAAATACCTCCTCTAACTTTGCGTGCCTATGGAGTCTCTCAGTGCTGCATCCAGATCAGTGGACAGGGGAGACACACTGACTTTGCAAATTTGGAAACATGTTTCCCAAGCAGAAAACTGCATAATGTTGCCATGTTGACCACTGCTTCAGGCATGGTGTTGGTGCATGGTAGAGCAGAGTACTTACATACTGACACACCTTTTATGATTGCAAGCATACAGTACAGCGTACCCTATCAAGCATTTCTCAGCATGCCAGACTTCCTTCTCAGTGTACGCTCTGCATGTCCCTGCTGGCAGCTCCAGAGGGATTTAAGTTGATTTAGGAAGCAGATGCTTTTCCAGCAGTGTTGTGTCACTAATCTCAGCATCCAGACATCGTCAATTCAATGTATTCGAGTTTTATATCATTACAAAATGACTTTTGTGGCTGCCCACTCTCAAACTAGCATGCTGAAAACTAATTTGAAGGAGAATATATTTGTGATCCTCTAAGTATAATTAGTTTTATACATTATGTGTAATTTTCTTGCAGTAACAGAGACCAAAGGGCTCTGAGATTCTTCATTTAGATGGGTGTGGTAGATAGCAACTGAATAATGTAAAGATTATAAATGTAATTCTAATGTCCTACATCCTTCTGACCACATAGTGCAGAAAATGTGCACATGTATGAAGGGTCAATAGATAAAGCTTCCCATCAGATTCATTATGCCGTGCCACATTATCTAACAATTGCTATCAACACTTCTCTTCCAGCTTAGTGCTGTAGGGCATAAATTCTGGAAGTGAAATCATTGAGCAAACTTCCTTTTATTTTCTGGGAAATTTGTATTTGAATGTGCATATAGTGGCTTTTCCGTTGAGCGCAGAGATAGAAGGCAAGTACATGGTAACATCCGTGTGTTCATCTCACTTGCTGTACTATGAACACAGCAGAATGAAGCAAGAGTTATGACCCAATTGGACCACCAATGCCCCCCACCCACAATCCAACACCCCATACCCACCCCATAGCCAGTATTTCAAGACCTAAAGGCAAAATCCTTGGTCACCATTGGTCCTTCCCAATTAGCATTGCCAGAGAAATTGTTCTGGCTTTATAATCTTGTGAAGTAGTACTGCAGCTGGCATGGTTGAAGATGTGTTCAGTACTCAAGCTCTAATATTCTAATTATTTCCAAAACAATCAAGGTGCCATTTCAGAAGGCACCCGCAGCAGCATCTGCAGAACTGACCCATGCTTGGCAGTTGTTTCTGTCCTTTTCTAAGGTGTTGTAATATAGGATCACTCCAGAGACATCTGTTTTAGGAATATTTGCAGCTATTTCTTCTGTTGTGTTTGCTTTTTGTACAGGATGTTGCTTTGTATATAAACCTTTTGAGGAAATGTTGCTTCTTTACTCAAATCAGGGTCCAGCACACGGTGCAGTGCAGTTCACTTGGACTAGAAATTGCAATGCTTATCTGTGCAATGTTACCATATGCCTTACATGTTTTCTCCAATTAATAAAAAGTTAATCACATAAATAAAGACTGAGCCTCAGATAATTTTGTGTATGCTGAATTAGAGATGTGACTGCAATACCAGTCAAAAGTTTGGACACACTTGATTGAATGTTTGTTTTTCATGATCTTATACATTTTGATCAAAAGGATTATTTTTTAATGATTTAAAATAGTTTCTTCCACATATTAGATTAGCTGTTCCAATTTTTGTTTCATCTCCTCTGTTCCTCCATTCGTTTCCTCCCATCCTTTCCTCTACATATTTCTGGGGTAGTAAAGGAGGGGAGGAAACAAGTGGAGGAAAGGAGGAGATTAGAAAAAGTATTGGAACGCATCCAAGCAGTGTTGTTCTTCACCTGAAGAGTTGAGGGTTGTCATTGAGACTTTTTGATTTTTAAGGGTTGAAATAAAGGATTATTGTACCCTTGAGGTTTTTATTAATGCAAAGTTTCTAGAGTCACCTGCGTAGAAATCGCCAATTAACAGTGCCTGAGTTCAGAGCCCAAATAAATGGCTCATGTGGGTCAAACAGCCGACACAACTCAGCATTAGCTGCTTTGAGGAGACTGCCTAAATCAGTCCTTCAAGGTAGAATTGCTGCAAAAAACCACCATTGAAAGTGACAGATAAGGGACCTGCTTGGGCCAAAGGATACAGGCTATACAGTAAAAATCTTTCATTCAGTCTGATGAGTCTAAATTTGAGATTTTTGGCTCCAAACACAGTGTCTTCATAAGTCGCAGATTGCGAACAGATGATGTCTGAATGTGTGGATCCCACCGTGAAGCATGGGGAGAAGGTGTGATGATGTGGGGGTGCTTTGCTGGTGAAAGTGAAGGTGATTTATTTAGAGTTGAAGGCACACTTACCCATCATGGCTAGCACAGAAGTCTGTAGTAACACGCCACCCCATCTGTTTTGTGTCATCATCTGTTTTTTAAACAGGACAATGACCTGAAACACACCTCCAGGTTTTGTAAGAGCTATTTCACAAAGAGGGCGACTGATGGAGTGCATCACCTGTCCTGGGTTCCACCGCTATCTGACCTCAATCCAGAGTAAATGGTTTGGGATGACTTGGACTGGAGAGTAAAAAAAAAAAAAAAGTAGCCAACAACAGCAGAGCTCATATGGAGAATTCTTCAAGACTCTTGGACTCACAGAGCCAGTTAAGAGATCATCAACAGTGAGCAAAGTTTTTGTTAAGGCAACGGATGGCTACTTTTTCTATATTTCTATACATTTTTAGTTAGATATGTATATACATCACATAATGAGTGACCATTTTTTGAGATGATATGAAAGAGCTGAAGCAGAAGAGTAGAAATGGAAAGGTAATGGTCAGGGTCAAATAAGATCTGTAGAATCTCCAAAGATCATTATGGTCATATCTGAATTAGACAGATGTCATTCAGTTGGTACTTGAAAACCTAAAAAACTAAAAAATACAGTGGGTATTAGCCTAGGTTATGACATGAATACACCCAGGGTTATTTTAATTCTCATTGACCTTTTTCAGTGAACACAATCTAGTTTCACAAATGTTTTCTCTATTGTTCATGACTGTAGGATTTGTAGGGTTTTGTGAACAATGACTTCTTTCTTTGTATTGACCCTTTTTGGAAGAAAATAAGACTCAGCTGAATGTGATGACGTTAGTTTTCTTGATTTAATTGAATATCACCATCATTTTCATACT
Organism: Albula goreensis; assembly: GCA_022829145.1. Lineage (NCBI taxonomy): Eukaryota > Metazoa > Chordata > Actinopteri > Albuliformes > Albulidae > Albula > Albula goreensis. Next base: position 512,953 of record CM040758.1, read on the forward strand.
GAGCAATTCTCAGTAATCAATAACACAGTGCATCAGTTGCTATGAATCACCCCAACATGTTTTCAGCCAAACAAGACCATTACCTTACAGGCAGTTCTGAGGAATAAGTACTGCATAAGATTTATAAAAACCTAAAATACATGTATGAATGCACATTTTAAGACTATTTTCTCAGATGCACTCACAATTATTATGAATAATACACATGTTAAATGTTAGCTTCTTAAATGTATACAGAGTTATTAAACATCAATGCTTAATGTTACAGGCCTCACACTCATGTTAAGACAACAAAATCCAAGGTCATCATGTTGATGGGATCAATTCAAGAACCAAAAGAGAACAAGAATCAGAATCAACCATTAGAAAAGTAGAAAAGTAAGATTAGTAACTGCAATAGAAGTTGTCTTCAGAGATCAAAATATCAGTTGTGTGTGTCCACTACATACTAGGAACATGTAAATTCAGATTACAGCATTTATAGGATCTAACTTTTCACCAATCCCACTTACATGCTCTTTCATCAAAAGACTAAATTTTAATTATCTGTGTCTAAAATCTGCAAAAAGCTGGAGACATGTTGTGCATGAACAGTGCAGGTAAGTCAGAACTAGGTGAGGACCCTCAATGGGACCATTGTTAACCCATAGCAACCCCTACAGTCACTGTGAGCCCATAGCAACTCTACAGAAACTGTTAGCCCATAGCAACACAATTGACACTGTTCGCTCATAGCAAAACTACAGGTGCTGTTAGCCCATAGCAACCCCATATTTCCACACTACACAGAAACTGACAAACTACAGAAGCCTTTTCTTGTTTTTTTTCAGCCATCAGATTGACCCTAAATTTGACTGACATTACTATCCTGGGTAACATGCGTTTCTTTTTCTGTGACTCATTTTTTTGGCAAACAATAGAAACACATATTCATGTTAGCCCATATGACTTATGAAACATGACATATTTCCATATTTGGTGTAATAATACTTTATGGTCATGTAATAGGCAGCCTCGTAGCTAAGATGCTTGTCTATTACCTGGAGGGTTTGTGGTTAAAGCCCTAGTCCAGCTGTGATTAAACCAGCTGTTGGGCCCACAAATCTTAAGTAATGCATCATCTTTTTGAAATGTGCTGACCCAGAACAAAGACATAAGAACAGAAAACAGAAAAAAACATCAGAAGGAAAACAATTGGTTAATTGCTACATTAATATTGTTAGTTTTAAACATACAGCTTCGGGGTCTCGTAGACCCAAAAAAAATAAGAAAGCTATGTTAAACTCAACAGAACACAGGGGTTAAGGAAACAATGACAGTAGATACACGTGAACAACAATCTTAATCAAGAGATTGGCAGAAAGAAAAACTAGCAGGACACAGGACAGTCTTGGACTGAACTTGAGAAACACTGGTCTAGCACATCAGATTCGCTCTGTCTCTGTCCCTTTTGCAGCCATTTTGAAGGCTCTTGGCAGTGGCTATCAATTTAAATTCCCCAATGTCTGGAGGTGCTGGTACCTATAGTGCCCTCCTGACTGCCTGATCTGGGATCAGTCTCCCCATGTCATCAGTGATGCTGCTGCTCCTCATTACTCTGTTGTAACTGCCTGATCTGGGATCACTCTTCCCATGTCACTGGTTGGGCTCTTGCCTGAGTCCCTCAGCGCCCCCTGCTTTGTGAAGGTTAAAGCCAGGGTCTGTTGACAAGTGTATTGTGGAAAATGTTTGTGGAATGAGCTGTACAAATAAATTAGTTTTGATCTTATATGCACTTGCGTTGCATGTAATTTTTCAGCACACTCTTTGCCACTGCTTCAGGTCACCAGAAAGAATTAACCAGACCCTGACAAATGAAAATGCAATTAATTACACATCATAGTTCTCGTTAATTAGAAATCAGATGGATGAAAAAAATCATGCGTCACAAAATCATGAAAAATAAATCAAAGTTAATAATAATAATAATAATAATAATGATGATAATAATAATAATAATAATTCTCTCGTCTTCCCACCACATCCCAACTGCATTTATTGACCATTGTTGTCCTCAACAAAGATGAGGGCAAGTCATTATTATGCTTATTTTTACTGAGCTGATCTTCCCTCTGCCCTGAAAGGCCTGTAAGGGGCAGTATGGAGAGCTTGCCAGCTGTCTGTTCTGTTCAGTACCTGTGGTCAAATAAAGCCTTCTGCTGCCATCTACTGGTCGGTAATTGAACTGTCATAATAACATGGAACAGCAAAACAGTACATTAAAAATGGTACACATGGTTTTCTCACAGAGGCAGCAATCAGATGGGAGAAAGGTAGGAATATCTATTGCATTCAGTAAATTCAGTGGGAATATAAATGTTGGAGTTATTATTACGGCAGTATAGCCTTTTGTGAAATGACAACTCTTGATGAAATTAACTTATTTGCTTATTTCTTTCAAATTAGCAGATGTCAGATTTTTTTAGATCTAGTGTAGTCATTAAATTGTTGAAAGTTGTAATGCTTTTCAGCCACATTTTCTGGCAAACAATGCAGTTATAGACCCACAGACTCAAGGCTCACACCTGTGCTCTGAACATATCTTACTGAGTGAACCACCCAGAAGCCCCAAGAGGCTGTTTCTCACTGATACCAATATAGCTGACATACCACTGCATCCTAATATTGATTTAATAACATTTAAAAACTTCAAATAGCTGAAGGTTCTTTTAATTCACTTCAATACTCATGGTTTGACAGTAATACAGAAGTGGGGTCTGTCTCTGCTTCCTGATGGTGGAATCTCTCCTTGCCATTTTAACACAGACTCACATTTCTCCTTCAATGACTTCTAATTGTACAAAAAGATGTCCTGCTTGGTGTCCATGTATAAAATAGTAGCTATCAAAACTGCAAAAACAACCTCAATATTATCTTCATTTTATTGAAGGTACAGTCCCCTCCAAAAGTATTGGAACAGTGAGGCCAATTCCTTTAATTTTGCTGTAGACTTGAAACATTTGGGTTTGACACCAAAAGATGAATATGAGACAAGAGATCAATATTTCAGCTTTTATTTCCAGTATTTATATCTGGATCTGATACACAACTTAGAAGATAGCATTATTTGTAAAGGAACACCACATTTTTAGGTGAGCAAAAGTATTGGAACATGTGACTGACAGGTTTGTTTTGTTGCCCAGGTGTGTCTTATTACATTGATTATTCAAACAATAAATAGCGCTGAATATCTATGCTCAGTTTCAGATTTGGGTTTTGCCTGTGCAGACTGCAATTATAGTTAGAGGTATAACCAACATGAAAACCAGAGAGCTGTCTATGGGTGAAAAAGAAGCAATTGTGAAGCTGAGAAAATCTGCTGGAAAATCAATCAGAGCCATTGCACCATCATTGACCATAGCCAGTACAACCATTTGGAATGTCCTGAAGAAGAAAGAAACCACTGGTGTACTCAGTTACAGACGTCAAACAGGTAAACCAAGGAAAACAACAGCAGTTGATGACAGAAACATCCTGAGAGCTGTAAAGAAAGACTCTAAAACAACTGTTGGTGACATCAGTAACAACCTCCAGAGGGCAGGACTGAAGGTATCAGTATCTACTGTTCGCAGAAGTCTGCATGATGAAGGAGATCCTTCATCATGCAGCAAGATAATGACCCAGAACACATTGGAAAAACAAAAAAGGAGTTTATCAAGGGCAATAAGTGGAAGGTTTTAGACTGGCCAAGTCAATCTCCAGACTTAAACCCTATAGAGCATGCATTTTACCTGCTAAAGAGGAGACTGAAGGGAGTAACCCCCCAAAACAAACAACAACTGAGAGAGGCTGCGGTGAAAGCCTGGAAAAGCATCACAAAAGAAGAATGCAAAGTTTTGGTGATGTCAATGGGTCACAGGCTTGATGCAGTTATTGCAAGCAAGGATTTACAACAAAATATTAAGTTTTATTCACTTTAATGTATTTTGTCTATTTGTTCCAATACTTTTGCTCTCCTAAAAATGTGGTGTTCCTTTACAAATTATGCTATCTTCTAAGTTGTGTATCAGATCCAGATGTAAATACCTGGAAATAAAATCTGAAATGTTGATCTCTTGTCTCATATTCATCTTTTGGTGTCAAACCCAAATGTTTCAAGTCTACAGCAAAAATAAAGGAATTGGCCTCACTGTTCCAATACTTTTGGAGGGGACTGTATAAGAATGCAGTACAACTTTTTTTTGCTAACAAACTACAGGTTCCCTCTGTTCAGTTGAAAAAAAAGAACTAACATCTTTGCTTCAACCGACATTATGGTACCCTGCCAAGTTTTCTGACTTTGTAAGAGCCAAAATATCAATAATAAAAAAGGATAACTGACAAACACATTTTGTACATAATTGCAGTTTTAAGCCCCGTACATCCATGACCATTACAAAACGGAAATTATGTAGGATTGTTGTATTGCTTGAGGTGGTATGGAAATGGTGATATCTTACCTTATACTGCCCAGATCAAATTTAGCAACTAAACAGGACTAGGAACGACCTTAATGTTCAGCAAAATGGTAAACTCTTGTGGTAAAATGATTCAATTTCCTGGTTCTTCTGACATGACCCACCTCTGCTCTCTTTGTCAGTCATGTTTTTCAAAAATGAAAACCTGCCAGCCATTTTTCTTGATTGTTAAGGCATGTTCAGTGAAAGAGGGATTTTCCTATTCATCATCACCATCTTGGAATCATCACCCTCTCACAAATGTATAAACATTTCTCATTGTTTTCACAAATTTTTCACACACTTTTTTCAAAACCGACAAGATCTCTCTGAAAAAAAAAAATCTTGGATAAGCCATGTCAAGTAAAATGAAAAAACCCAGTGAGAGCTGAAAGTATTACTTAAGTAGATATTGATGTTCAAAGTTTTTCTTCTTGCCACCAACATGTATTGTAAGACATCTCTTTCATCTGTCAAGACTGTCTGTACAACATCTCTACCTTGGCCCTAGCCAACTCCAAAGATCAACCAAACATTTGCATAACTGTAGTGCCTGTGACATAATCCTCCAACTGGCTCTTTTAAATATTTGAGTGCTGAGGACAGAAACCTGCCATTTCATTTCCATTCATTGTATTTCCAGTCAAAAGGCCTGATTATTCATTTTTTGGTGTCAAACAAAAAGGCAGGAAACAAATTTTAAAACAAATTACACAGAAGCCTCCAACACTAAGTTTAATATCAAATCTATCAGGAGTTTCCAACACTGGGGTTCAAAAATGATTCTAAGATATAGAGAAAATAGGACTCATGAACAGTTTTTATTTTAGAGAAAAAAATAATATCATTATATGATTTAGTTTTTCCTTTCAATCATTATACTTAAAATAAAAGTTAGATTTTTGTGAATATGTTGAATGATCAGAAAGATCATTCAAAACTGAATACTGAATACTGCCTGTTTTAATAATAAAACAATATTTGTGGAGGGCACTGTATTGTCACCTAGGTCTGGAACTTGACTGAATGAAGTTGTGTTATGAAAATGTAAACTGCGGTGCAGGCTTCGTAACCATCTAAGAAGTCAGTACTCTTTACTTTGTGCAACAAGTGCCTCCCACTGCGGCAGGCTTGTGTGTGCACTTCTACAAAAGAACATGCATGTAACTGCATGAGTGTGTGCATGCCAGTGGCAGTGCAAACATGAACATTCTGTCATTACATCACATCAAATAAAACAAATACAGAAAGTCTTGGAGATGTACACCAACTTAATGTAAATAAGAGTGTTTGCCTGTTTCCCTCCAGTCACTACTGTACTTCTTATGTAACCACAGTGACTGAAAGTGTCCAAACCAGTTCCTAAAACATGAAATATTCATTTGTCTGTGTGTCCTTGGGGATGGGTGTTGCTGTTTGAGCTTGTCGAAACCATTGACATCCAAATGACACATTTGTAATTAAAGACAGATTACCATGGCATAGACACAAAATAATTTTTTTCATCCATTTAATGTGGTTTTGAAAATAAAGTCTCCTTATTCATTCAACTGAACAATATTATTGCAGATTAACATCAATATTGTGTTACTTTAAGGCTATTGGCTGTGTGATTCCGCTAGTGTCCAAGGCAAAGCTTGCTTGCAACAATTTGGGGAAGTCCTCCGTGACAGAGTAACACCCTTCAGCAATCTATTTGTATAATTTTTTTAATGTATTTTGCCATGTAAATTCATACATATCAACTAAAAAAGCCCCCATCCCAAGATCACCTGTGAAGTCTGGTTGTGTGTCTATGAGAGAGAACTATTTCCTTATTACTTTAATGCAGCGACGGATCTGGCCTGTGTAGTTGACAAGCCAGAGGATGTATCTATCATAGGAGAGACTCCGAATGGCCTCCAGACCATGCAGACGGACCCACCCAGTACCCAGCGGCCTTTCTTCACTGATGCCAACTCTGAAATCCAATCACGAGAGGATAAGATCAACAAGGTTAGTATTTGAATTACATATGCTCCTTCATTTAGTAAACAATGTTTAGCTTTCAGCAAGTGATCTTTTTAAAATAATATGACATGAAGTGTGCATCTCAGTTTTTGTGCACATGTACATGTATTTGTTGTATGTGGTGCCAAACTTTCTGAAAGACATACCTCTGATAAGGTACTCCACTGGAACTCAATGCAAACACAGCCCCATTGGAGCCAACTTCCACCTTGGCCATGGGGACTTTGGTTTCCACCATACCAAACTTTCCAGCACAGTCCCCTGCGTGCACACCTGTCTGGACATACACCTCTCCAGCCTCACCCACACCCCAGCAGGTCTGAGGGCCACAGGAGTAGTACTGTAGCTTCCCAGGTATCAGGGTCCAGCCGAGATTTTGTTTGCTAGATACACTGATGTCTGCACAGAAGGCACGATGGCAGCTTTTCACTCCAGTCAAGAAACCTGTTCCCCCTGCATCCACCTGTTGCAATGTCCCTGGAACAGAGAAAGTCAGAGACAGAACATGGTTTTTCCCCATTATATCTGTCCTGCTTACTGACAGAATTCATGGTTTTGTTGGCTCCCAGCTGCCATTATATCTGTCCAGAAAAGAGTGTTTGGCTTTTGTTTGCTCACAAAAACTGATGGCCTCTGGGTGGCTCACAGGCTTAGATGTTTGCAGCCCTGAGATTCAGAGCTCAAACTAGTTAATGACCCTAATTTGTTGGCTTTCTGTTTGCCTGTGGCGGCAGCCCAGACATCCTCCGACATCATAAGCAGCCATATTAGTGGTGTGGCTCCACAGCCATGTGAAAGGTAGCTTACCAAAATGACAGTCTCCATCACATAATGAAAAGAGTGTTTGGCTTTTGTTTGCTCATATTTAAATAAAAAACCTTTGGAGTGTACAAAAAAGCTCAAAATCTGACTTTTAATGAAACTATGTTGCCAGTCTGGGTTTTAGGCTCACATATTATTATCATATGTTTATACAACAGTGGTTGTAACTGTTCTGAGCACTGGAGGCAAAACAGATTTCTGTGTTAAAGGATAATAAAGTATAATCTTGATCTTGAGGTATAACAATGAATATGTGTGTGTGTGTGTGTGGCAAATATGTGGGTGGAGTGTGCGTGTTTGGTACATATGCACCATACAAATAATATATCTCAATTTAGCTATAATTATAATTCGCTATATTATAATAATTATAATCCTGTGATTTTCATAAGCAAATACAGTAATTTATGTTTAGTTTATTTGCATTATGTTTCAATGTTTCAGAGGTCAAAATGTCATGGGTTTATACCAATCAGCAACGATTCATTAATCAGGGGTCAAAAACAACTATAAATGAAAGGCATTGATAAGAGGGTGCTGGCAAATAATTTTTTTGTACCATAACAAAAAACACTGCACTCACTGTAAAAAAAGTAACTGCACAGGGTTTAGAAACACTTAGTTTATTTTTATATACATTTCCTAAAACTTGTGTGGTTTCTTTTTTACAGTGAGTCCTGTATTTTTTTATACTTATGACTGTGTTATAAATCAATGGCCAATATTAAATAATTACATTGATTCAGAGTACTTGTGCATAATTACTAGATAAGCTAGTTTGAGATGTAACTAGAAGTGGTTTTTAGTGAATTTTGCAACAGCTTTCAATGTCTATGCTTCTTACCACTACCAGTGGGGCTAATATGGCATACTGGAGAATATGTTAACGTTCTTACTAATTTGTTCATTAGCTCATCATTCAACCAGCTTTTGATGGTTCTCCAGTATGGCCATCTTTCTATGGTCTTTTTCATGGAGTTTTCATCTAATTTTCTGAATTTAACTCAAATTGGCCAATTTTTGAATGAGAAGAAGAATTTTAAATTGTTGTTTTTTATGAAAATTCAAAATTTCTTAAATCCATTGTGGATTTTATGGGTGGTTAAGTAAAATTGGGTTGTTTTGAGGAAAGGCACCAACTGACTTTGGTTTCCAGTCTGTAGGTCAAAAGCTGCATTAATTATGATTACTTAAATATTTTAAATACAATATAATGTTATAGTGGCCATTCGGTGATTTGGTACAGGGAATTAGGGAAACACCCTTTACAACTATCCCAGGGTTCCTAAGCATAAGCCAAGGGATGAAGCATATGATATATGAATAAACACTTGTCTATATACCAAAAAAGCCGAGGAGGCAGTAACCCATAAGGCATATATTTAACTTAAGAGGGATTGGTAAATACAGATCGTTTGATGTCTGCAATTTTTTAAAGTGATTTTTATGGAAGTTTTGAATATTTGTTCATACCTGGATCTCTACAGAAATGTATTTTGATTGAGTTAATGCTTTTACACTGGCCTCCATATGGATGTAAAAGCATATACCACATTTCTTTACTTTGTTAAACTGTTGGTGAATTATAAGCATGGTTGTGAAAAGCCACACATTGCTACTTCACATGGTTTACTGCAGCCATGTATTTCCATGCAGCAGCTGTTTGTTGGACAACTTTTAATTTACTATTAATGAGCAACAATTAAAGAACAAATAATTGCAAATTGCATTTTGATGAGTAAAACTGTCTCAAGTGAGATGTCTTTTAAGTTTTTTTTCAAATGTTGACTGTGTTAATGTATGAGAATTACATTAATAAATTCATTGGAATCAAAATGTCCTTTTTAACACTGTTGTAGGTACACTAAATATATCTGTAACTACCTGATTTGTTAAATAACTGTTTATGGGACTTATTTGAAAATATACTAAATGTTATCAATTGCATCACCTCTGTATGGTTAGCAGACCGTACTCATAAATATCTGAAATACTATATATCTTAAGAGAGAAATCATGTAGATTTCAGACCATAAAAACAGCAATACCATAAACAAAATTCTTCTTTTAAATGACTTTGATGCAGGATTTAGTGAATAAAATGTTACATCTACAAGAGTGCCATTTGAAAAGGTAAGGAATTTCAAATGATGATTCAATGTTTGAATGATTACTCCATATACAGAATAATTATTCTATTTACAGACTATTACTGTAATTGACCTTCTTCAATACATCAAATAACTGTTCTTTCAATCCCCTTCAGTTTGTCAGTTCCCTGCTGCATACCTGGAATCTGGACCCAGTTGTCCTCCTCTAGGTTGTAGATGTTATTCTTCAGGTCAGTCGCCCAGACACCAGCAGGTCCCACAGTGATGTGTTTCATCTGGCCATCCAGAGGGGACCAGCACTTCCCCACTAGCCTGTTGGGCAGGTTGTCCAAGTCTATCCCATACACCTTGCCTTGCCATGCATCCACCTGCTTCAGTTTCCCCGGAAACAGGAAACACCTGAACATAAACCTTGGATCATCTGTGGCAGGAGGAAGGAGTAAAATAAACAGAGTAGGGAAAAGGAAAGATCAAGCAATTCAAATAATAAAGAAAGGAACACTCTCCAATAGCTAAACTATATTCTGTAGCAGGCATTTCAGCTCACCTTTCTTCTCCCCTTGACTGCACACCACCATGAGCAATAATATCACCCAAAGCTGCCTCATGTCTGCAGACCTACGGAATGAGAGCTTGTGGAGGTTCAGCGAGAGATAGTAGTAGTCCCTAGACCACACCCTCCACCAGAAAAAAAAATCCTCTGTAACATTGCACTCTCTCTCCACTCACTACTTTGCATATGGTATCAGCAGAACTCTCAAGATCTGTCCATAATTCATGCTACAGCTTTCTCAGGCCTTGGTCACTGTGCTGGTCCCCTCTATGCACTACTGGAGGTCAGTGGTGGACCGAACTAATAATAAATCAGTTAATGTATCAAAAGTGATCTCTACTTTTGATAAGTTAAGTACTTTAACTCAGGTAGAAATCTAAACAAAGTACATCAACTGAGATCACTTTCACCTAAGTGCAGAAATTGTATACTTTGTCCACCACTGATAGAGGTCCAAGCACCCAGAAGAAAAGTAATGGATTACTGATATTCTTGTTATAGCAACTGAGTATTTTTTCAGCTTTTTGGGCATTTTAAAATGGATGTGCTTTTACTTTAATGTATTTTTAATAAAATATTCTGCTTTTCACTTACCCGCTATGTTCGTCAACATTTTGTCCTTACCATTATATTTTCTTGTGCAACAACCAAAAAGAAAAAAAAATCTTCATCATTCGCTGATTATGTCATTATATAGCCTCAGGTCCAGAATCAGTTTTGTAATTTGCAGTCTTCATAGTTTCAATTTGCATTTTGCCCCAACCCCAGATCTAGTAGTTGATCTACAGCCATGCAATTTGCCACATTACTAGATGTTTTCATATCAATTTTCATATTGAACATGCAAGGCAAACTCATTCCCACAAAAATACATAATAATAAAATACTTTTGCTATAGTACGATTGTAAGTCAGAAGGTATTGCTATAAAATCATACAAACCTTTATTAAACAAAAAAATATCAAAATGAGAAGCTATTGTTTCTCAACATGTCCTCCATCTAGGTCTATACACTTCTGAAGGTGGTGTTTCCATCTCTCTAACCCTCACCTGAAGAATTCTGCACTCTTCGATTTACACCATGTTAAAATAGCAGTATTGGCATCATTGAGGGTCTCAAATTGTGTTCCTTTTAAATGTTCTTTGAGTTTTGGGAACAAAAAGAAGTCTGAAGAGGCAAGATCAGGGCTGTAGGGTGGATGGGGTAAAGTAACTGCAACGGTCTCATTCAAGATTAAACATTGGCTGCGTTGTTGCCGAAGTTTTGTTACATAAGGGGCATATTATCCATTAATAATAATACATGAGACTGGTTATCAACTCACCTGTCGTTTTCTGGAGCAGAAGAAATATACACCTGTACGATAATGAGCTCAAATTATGTCTAGAGGCATCAGAGCAAAGCCAAAGCTCTGATAACATCACCCATGCCAGCACACCCACATCACCTACATCTCTTCCACCGTTGTCCCCTGGTCCGAGTCCGTCTGTCCTTCCAAGCCCCAAGGCAAAGAAGAGGGCAGTCAGAGCTCAAGATAAAGTTTTGGGGGAAAGGATGTCACATTGGCTCATTTAAAGGGGCTACAGGCAAATAAGACAGCTAAGCATGAACAGCATGCCTGAAGATAAAGATAAAGTGTTGAAAAATCATACAGCTGGTGCGGTTTTGAAGAATAGAAATGGTAGCTTGAACGTACTGCACATTTCTGTCAGTACATCCAGTAACCAGTATATAGTCTAGTGATATTCAATTCTGAATTTATTTTAATAAATGTACTAAATTGTAATGACAAATTATTTGTCTTTTGGTATACCTACAGTTGTCTGAATTGTATTTGTAAGGGTGATGCTAAAGACAGAAACTAGAGACAAACATACAAAGTCTAGTTAATTCTTGAATTCAAGGCTGAGGTATCGAAACGCAGGTGGCTTCAGAGGGAGATTGCAGAGTTTTGCCAACTCACTGCCCCATCGTTGTTGAAGTACATAGTGTATTCTTCCCTGGCTTTCTTTGCCAGAGCTGATGGGTGTCTGTCATGGACAGCTTGAATCTGAGGCAATGTGTCTGCTCCATCACTCCAGGTACCATTTACTATATGTCCAGTTCCCTGGACTCCTTGGTCAATGGTGTGTCAGGCTATTTAGGCAGGTAGACAAAGGTGACAAAGCAACAGAGATGCTGAAGGTTTTGCTTTTGTGTTTTTTTGGGGTTTTGGTTTCGTTTTTTTCATTCATTTTGTATTTTGCTTTGGAGGTTGTGACCCGAAACCTAGCCTCGGTTTTTTTAATTAGAGTTTTGTTGTTTTCTTTTTGAGTTCTTTTTTTGAGTTGTCTTTATGTGAGTTTTTAGCGGTGTTATTTTTGTTTTCAGGTAGTTTTCGAGAGCACATGCAGCTTAAGTGAGTTTTACTACCTTAGATGGGTGAAGTGGTATTGGTTGTCTAAATACTCTCCACCTGTTTGCTAGTACACCAAAAGCAGTCTCCACACACCTTCTGCCCCTGGAGAGCTGATAGTTTACAATCCACCTTTCATTGTTTAACTGACCCCTTGGGTATGGTTGCATCATATATGACTTAAGTGCAAATGCCTCATTAGCTACAATGACATAAGGCACTTCAGTGTTCCTCCCAGGAAGAGCTTTGGGTCTTGGCATATGGAGAGTATATTTGGCCAGTACTGAACTCAGACCACATTTAGCCCAAATACCTCCATCACTCACTCTTCCATTGTTGCCTACATGTAAATTAACCATATGTCAGCATCAACCAGTACCATCAGAACCACTGAATTTATGTCTTTAAATTTATGGTAGTGGGAACCAGCATTTGGGAGTGGTTCAATAGCTATGTGTTTTCCATCTACAGGGCCTAAACATAAGGGAAAGGTCCATCTCTCTTCATACCTCTTGGCAATGCCTTCCCATTCCTCTTCAGTTAATGGCACTTTAAGGCATTTGGGGCACTGGTTCTCATAAAGAGAGTTTGCCGTCTCCAGCACAGTTTGTGAGATGCTATGCCTACTCACCCTGAATGTAACTTCTAGTGCATAAAAAGAGCGGCCGAATGGTGAAATGGCTTCATGAAGCTGTGTGCTTTTCTTTTCTAATTTTGCTCTCTATCATGCCCACCAAAGGGTAAAATGTGTCCTTATCCATCCAATGCCAACTTTTGTACCCAGGGGGATCTTCTTGTGCCAGCTCCATTAAAAGTTGACTGGAACAGGTCCATATTTTCCTCTCTCTTTTCTTTTGTATACTTCTACAGAAAAACAAATAACACACTCTATAATGTCTATTGGATGTAGAAAATTAAATGTTTAATTCAATTTGATGAAAGCAACACAATTTAGTTTTTTGGTGTTCCAATAATGTCCCTAGTTAGCTTGTTTGGAGATGTAATTGTATCTGTCACCATGCAATTTTCCCTACCATCGTATATGAACCACCAAGACAGGCAAGTAGCTAGTTGGGGTACTTTCATTTCTGTACAGTGAGTTGTATCAAAAAATTGAATGGTGTGCAGCAGGGGCATCACTAAGGTTTGAATACATTTGGGGCTGAGCCCAAGTAATTTGGGGTTAAGCCAGGAAGGGACATTCCATGTATTTTTCTGTACCTGAGTGCATTCTTTTTTGTTCTCAATGTTTTTAAGTGTATAGATTTATGTGTATACCTGACAGGCTGGCTTAATGGCAGATGAGCTGAAGCACATTAGCAAGAATAATGTATTATAAAGTACTAGTACTATTCAAATTAATTAAAATCAGTCACAGAGTATGATTTACAAAAAAACAAGGTTTCCTGAGAGTGAGAGAAGGAAAATGAAAACAGGTTTTGCCATATGCCTACTATTACTTCTTGCAGGATGGGAGAGCCAACGTGTATCTTCAACTCTTGAGTTTAGCAAATCGGTCAATAACATGACCCTCTTCCACATGTGCCAGCATCTCCTTTTCAACTGCCCTAACAGCCAGGTTATGCAGTCTCTTTTGGCCCACTGTGCATCTTAATGTACAGTGTAGCTGCCTTAATGCACTGAAGGCCTTCTCACAACTGCAGCTACTCGCAGGCACTGTCAGTGCAACTTCATCAACTTGATCATCTTTTCGGAGTGGGGAACATGTCGGGGTCCAGTAGCTTGAACACACTTATGGGCTGCGTTCCAATACTTTTTTTTCTCGTCTCCTCCTTTCCTCCCCCGGAAATATGCCGGAATATGTGGAGGAAAGGAAGGAAGGAAACGAGTGGAGGAAAGGAGGAAAGGAGGAGATGAATCGAAAATTCTGATTCGCCCGTCATCAAAATCGATGTCGGCTATTGATGAAGTAATAATTTCGACTGACTCTGAAGACACCAAATCCAATCAAAATATTCTGTGGGATGGTCTTTTAACCTGACTGGTCGTGAGCACAATGATGTCACCCAGAAATGTGAAAAGACTTCCGCGGTAGGATACATTGATGTATCCTCCGTTTGGAGGAAACGAGAAAGGAGGAAAGGAGGAGGTGAGATTTCGTTTTGGAACAGTGGAGGAAAGGAGGACACATAATCAGCTTCCAGGGCACGGAGGAAAGGAGGGGAGGAAAGGAGGAGACGAATTTGAGTATTGGAATGCGGCCTATACCTAATGGTCAAGACACACAGGCAGCGTCGAAGACACTTGGTGCTGCTGCTGCCTGCCACTGCCCGACACTTGTGGGCATGTCCAGTACAGTTGTCATTCAGGAGTCATCATTTTGTTACTCACTACCATGGATAACCAGAAACAAGTAAATAGCACACATTTATATTTGTGCACCAGAAACGCCGATGACTTCTGCCACATTTTTAAAGGTAATGTTTATTCTGTCACTATAGATATATAACGGCAGAGCAGGGTCGTAAATCTTTGCAACTACAATAAGTTCCTCCTCGTTTTATTTCATGCATTTGACTGTACCCGCGAAGTGAAAATGCAATGTTGTGACATCCGATTGGTTGCTGCTTGGTGACGTTTTCAAGCGGCCGGGTCAAAGTTCACTGATTTAAACTTCTTCTCAACGCCCCTCTGGTTGTCTTCTTGAAGACACACAGGCAGCGTTGAAGACGCTTGGTGCAGCTGCTGCCTGCCTCCTGGGCGTGTCCTCTAGTACAGTCATCATTCAGGAGGCGCCATTTTTTTTTTATTCATGAACATGGGTAACCAGAAGAAGGCCATAGCACTTGTAGCTGCAATGTATGTGTTGAAATCCCACCGGCGTTGTCGCCATGCTTGGATTCACCCGATTTTGAGGAAGAGAAAGGAGCATGGTGAGTTCCACAGGTTGGTTCAGGAGCTGCGGCTGAACGGGGTTTTATTCCAGCAGTATATTGACAACCATTGAGAATTAATTGTCGAGAGCTAAAACATAAGAAAATCATAAGAATTAATATTCATGAAGTAATTAGTTATTATTGTTAGTTAATAATTATAATAATATTATTATTTCTCTTATTATGATGAAATAAAATGAATTGTAGTAGTAATCCGTTATAATAATTGTTGTTCTTGAAAATGATTTAATGATCAGACATCCTCTCTCTCAGACTGATTTTGTTGGAAATATTAATTTAATGCTTCGAGATTCCTCGCAACTGGGGATTCCTTCAGGACAATTTCCTTCACCTACCCTGTTGGGAAGAGCACTGTCGGTCAGATTGTCCCAGATGTGGCTGAGGCAATTTTTGAGTGCCTGTTTGAGGAGTTTATGCCCCAACCAACCATAGAGGACTGGAGGACCATTGCCGAGGGGTTCCAGCAGCGTTGGAATTTCCCAAACTGCCTAGGATCCATCGATGGCAAGCATGTGGTCATTCAGGCTCCCCCCAACTCTGGCTCCTGGTTCCACACTTAAAAGGGGACATTTTCCATTGTCCTCTTGGCTGCAGTGGACTCTGAATATCTTTTCAGAGTTGTGGATGTCGGAGGGTACGGGAGGAACAGTGATGGTGGCACCCTAGCAAATTCCAGCTTTTGCAGGGGCCTTCTGGATGGAACACTGGACCTCCCTGCAGACTCTGTCATCCCAGGATTTGAGCACCGTGGCAGCTTCCCCTATGTCCTGGTAGGAGATGAAGCTTTCCCCCTCCACAGGTGTCTGATGTGGCCTTACCCAGGCTCCAACATGCCCAGGGAGAAGAGGATCTTCAATTATTGCCTCAGCTGTACCAGGCTGACAGTGGAGTGCAGTTTTGGGATCCTCTCCTCTCAGTGGCAAATGTATCACTGCATCATATATATGGCCCCTGAGAAAGTGGAGCTGTGTGTGAAGGCAACCTGCATCCTATACAATTTCACAAGGGTGACCACCACAAGAGGGCGATGGAGGGAAAATGCATCAGCACATACACTCAATGCTGCTGCTGCTGCTGCTCTCAGGCCAGTGGGAAGGATGGGCAGCAACAATGCACCTTGAGAGGCCATTCAAGTGAGGGAGGCATTCTGTGAATACTTCAACCAGGAGGGTGCAGTCCCTTTGCAAAACCACGTTTAGGCTATAAACCAAAGGCTCTTTTAAGAGCCACTCACATTCTCATGAAAGAGCAAAAACGTTTTTCTTTTCATGCTTTCCCTATAGAAAGTGTGTGTGTGTGCGTGTGTGTGTGTATATATATATATGACAGCATGCATATATGTTTGTATGTTTAACAAATGTATGACAAACAACGATGATATCACCTGACCTGTGCACTGGCACATTATGTTTTTCCCCTTCACTGTCATACACTGTAAAAGAGAGACTACCAGATTAACACACATCTCAAAAGTTATTTTTGACACTTTGGATAAAAAAACTGATTCAGTTACTCCATTGCTCCCTTCCCTGCTTCATAAATGATTTTATAAATTTCCAACTTTAAAGCTGGCTTCTTGGAGGGAGGGAGCTTTTTGAAATCAGGCAGTATGCCCTGAAAGAAGAGGTCATCCTCATCCAGGGAGGTAGGGGTTGGAGTAGGAATAGGGGTGGGGGTTACTGGAGTGGAGGAGGAGGCCAGCTTGTTTATAGCTGTCACCAGAATGTGCTCAAAAGGAGACACATCCGGGTTGTCTGGTCCTCCTTCTCTTTCCAACTGGAGGCCTGTCAGGCAAAGCTGACAGTGGCTTTTCGGAGGGGCCTGGCTGGGGTTCCTCAGCCTGTGATGCCTGGTCACCTGGCATTTCCTCCTCCCAGATGAACTGGCTGCTGAGGGGGCTCACTGCCACTGGCCTGCTGCTGCTGCTCCCTTCCTCACTGGCTGCAGAAGGGGTGGGCTGGCTGGCTAGCTGGCTGGCTGAAGGTGGGCTGGCTGGCTGCAGAAAGGTTGGGCTGGCTGGTACAGGCTCTGACGTTGGAGGAGGTCTGCCTGTACTCAATAAATGGGGCAAGAAAGTCCATTACAGCCATGTAGCGCCATGGCTGTTTAATGGCCATACCAGCTCCACTCCTTTGCTGGTCCCTCTCCTTGTTTTTTCCCTTTTTGTAGGTGTCCCTTAAGCTTTTCCACCTCTTTTTGCATACTTCATTTGATGAAAGTAACAAATGGAAATATGTACTTAGACCATTATATGTGCAGTTATTTGTAATATCACTGTTTTGATTGGTTACAACTTGAACACGTTTTTCTTGTGATCTTGTTAATATATTGTTACAGTTCATGACCCGGGATAGCAATAGCTTAGCTACACCAGATAGATCAAATATTCATATCGTGTGGAAACCCATGTTACTGTACATTAAGCAATATTACTATACATTATATTTACACATGTTCACACACAAGAAATGCAGATGATTTCTGCCACCTTTTTGGCCAGGTCCCTGCATTGCGTTTTCACTGATCATTGTCCCTGACTGTATTGTGATGTGATGTTGCAAAGTCATGATCTTGTTAATATATGTTACTGTCTCTAAATTTTGCGGAATGGTGACATTTTTCATTTTTATTATTTCCTTCATTTGGGATCACTGACACTGAGCAATGATTAGTTTCTCCTCCATTTTTATTATTTCATTCATTTGACTGTGATGAAATCCTGTCAATAATTGTTTTCTTCTTTCTCTCTATAAGAGATAGATGATGAAAGTTCAGAATGATATACAGTACTACAAAATCCTGCAGCCTGACCTAACCGTTATATAGGAGCATGCCAAAAACAGCTGTCTTTATACTTAAGTTTGCTAACCCTGGCAAAAACAAACCAATGAATTTGAATGAAAAAACTGGGTGTATACAAGAGATGACTGAGAAAAAAATGAAACCACATGTTTAATTGCTTGTAATTTATGTGTAGACAGCTCCAGATAAACCTTTCTGGTTTTATTTCCACTCATTTGTTGAGGCAGAAATTGATTTGCACTCAGATTGTTCTGTCCAAGGGAAAAGGATGACACTAAATTCAAATGCCAAATGCATTAAGCATTTAAAAAGCTGACATAGATAACCTCCTCGTGTTGGTGAAAAATATTATAGTGATGGACTTCAATTATTCTTTTCAAAGAAACCCACTGTGTCTTTACTAAAAAAGATGACTGAGAAAAAGAAGATTACTTGTAATTTATTGCCAGATAAACCTATTTCCACTCATTTGTTGGATGATTAATTAGGATAACATTATTATTTGTAACCAATGTTGTTTTGGCCATAAATGATAAATTAACAGATTAACAGATATAAGCAATCAGTGCATTATTAGTCAATGTATTTTGTTCACATTAATAGACTTAAAGTGTGTGAAGATAGCAAAACAGCATGACCATGGCTGCCTTGGCAATGAGGATATTATGAATTGAATGGTGCGACGGAATGTGTCTTCAGGGACTGTTCCGACTTTTTTTGCCCATGATGATGGCTGGCTCATGAGTCGATTTCGCTGAACATGACTGTACTCTTGGAACTCTGTGCTGAATTGGGGCCGGTACCCTACATGTAGCAACCATTCAATACCTGCCCATCTGAAAATCCTGTCAAGTCTGGGGTATTGGCCACGGGGAGTGTCCAGCGGGAAATAGCAGACCGGTCAGATATATCCCAGCTGTCATTCAGTCATGTCATACCATGGATGGTCCCTGAGTTCGATGTATATCAAACTCCACGATACAGAGGAAACATCAAAAAGCAATTTGCAGTGATGACCTGTTTTCCCTATGTAACCGGTGTAATCGACTGCTCTCACATTGCAATAAGGGCACAGTCAGTGAATGAATAGTAAGTAAATCATACGAATTTCCATTCAACGTGTATGTGATTTGCGATGCACAAATAACACCAACATATTTGGTTGCCCGATGGCCAGGGTCATGTCATGATTCGTTCACTCTGATGAACAGTTGGTTATCAACTTTTGTAGCCAGCCACTCATCAAGAGAGCTCAGTGGTGGCACCCTCCATACTGCCGCCCGTTGCCCATATACTTGCATTTGGGCAAGTATAAGCCTGTTTGCCTCAAGCTTGATGCCAGACCATCTTTTACTTAATTTGGTCTGCATGTGGCTCTCTATACCTGAGAAATTTACAGCCACGGTAACCTTCTGCAATGCAAGGTGTTTTTGTATTTGTTACCTTCTTGCCGTGGCCACCTGAAATTATGTTTTTTTCTAATCTCTGTTCAGGAGACTAAAGCTTCGATTTCGTAGCTTCTTTTGCAGTTTCTTTATCCCCCCTGTTCGTTGCCATTATTGCCATTATTTAAAATGTTTTGCTCTATTCTACAAATTGTTTATAGATCTTACTTAACTGAACTTACTTACTTAAGTTCAGGAGCACCATATATGCTTACATGTGGGCATTGCAGGGTGTGGTTGTTTGCTCCCGTTCCCACATGCACAATTGTAGGATTAGTTATGATTTATAACAGAAGACATGTGTATGTGTTGCATATAAATCAGAATTGTTTTTGACTATGCAAACTTGTAGGTTTTGGTGCATGTAACTATTTAGGCACGAAAGTACGCAAAGTTTTATAAATGAGGCCCCTGGACTGCGGAGTTGCCAAGGAACATCTGTAAAAACACAAAGAGGTGGATTAAAACAAAGTAAATTACAAATACACTACCATTAAATGAATTAGTAATATATGATAATATAGTATATTTCAAACAAACTGGTGATATAATATAATTATAATGCAAGTGTCTCTCTTATACCAACAAATCATATTTGTAATTTTGCCCTAATTCCCAATTTTGCATACGATTTACATTTAAAATATACTGAAGTAGTACAGAAGATATACTCAAGCACTACTTGAGTACACTTCTGTACACTTATGTGGGTCAGTCATTGTCTTGGCTTCAAGGGTGTGAAAACACAATGCTATTGATATGCAGTGATAACTTTGTTATAGAACTATAGCAATGGAGTACGGTTACAGTGTAGCTCCTTGAGCCATACCAAGTCATCACTGCCAGTATCACTGCCAGTTCGCTGAGAGTTGCTGGGACTGGAACTACATACTGATGATCCTGGTGACTTTAAAATGTTGTCCAGTACTGTCTTTATGGTAGCCACCAATCCTGGTAGCTCTAAAACAAAGATACATAAAGGGGTCTAGGTGTAAATAACAAATTGAGACACAAAATAGCATATATATAAATGTCATTGTACAACAGTGAAATCCATCCAAGTAATACAAAGAACCACACACACTACCAGTGCACAGGTTGACTCTGTCCTTCCTTTGAATTGTTTTATATTGTCTACACAGACCAACCCATTTTAAATGTGTCAATTAAATCAAATTAACAGTAGAGAATGAAAGCAAAGATGGGAGAGAATCAATTATTTTCAAATTTGTAACATGTGGCGAGTCAGGTCTGGAATTTGAGACATAACACCACATGCATGCACATGGGTTTGAAAATAACAGTGGGATGAATGTCTTGAATTCATGAATTTCATTTCATAACCTCAGTTAGAATGGGAATGGTTGTAGGTGGGTCAATAAACTGTGTGGGAGGGTTCAGGTGGTTGCAGAGCTAATCCAGGCATCACCAGGCATACACATATACCCACCCATTTGCTGGCACTCTGGCTCCTCCTGTGGAAGGATGTTATTGTCATCCTCCTCACTGGGAATGATCACCTGCGCGGAAAAAATTTACCTAATTACCTAATTATTAATTAAATAAGGCAGCTATACACTCCTAATCATACACAAGCTAAGACACAATGTTTTCAGTGTGTGAGTGCATGTGTGTGTACATCAATAGCATTCATGTAGATCTCCTCAATGGTCTGGACACAGATGCCTTCCTGCTAGCCTTACGACGATTTATAGCATGGTGTGAGACACCTCATGAGATACTGTCAGACAAGGGAACTAATTTCCGTGGTGCAGGGAAAGAGTTGAGAGAAGCCTTCACTGCCCTGGAGCCTGAACTGTGGAATCAACTGGCAAGTCAACAGATTGTCTTTAGGCTTAATCCTCCTATCCCTCATTTTGGGGGCATATGGGAGTGTGAAATTAGTTCTGTAAAGAACGCTCTGCAGGTTGTCATTGGAAACTAATCTGTGACTGAGGATGTTCTCCTCACAGCTCTGATGGAGGTGGAAGGAACTCTAAATGCTTAGCCACTGGGATATATATCTTCAGATGTTTCAGATCCAGACCCTGTGACTTCGAACATGCTCCTCATGGCCTGGAGGGACGTCTCTATACCTCAAATCACCGATGCTTAAGAGCCACTGACCAGACGCTGCTGGTGTCATAGTCAAACTATAGCAGATCATCTCTGGTCCCACTATATCCGCCATTACCTTCCTGACCTACAAGCTTGCCGGAAGTGGCAACACCAGACTGATGACCTTGCTCTGAATGCAGTAGTTATGATAGTGGATCTCCAGTTGCCATGAGCTATTTGGCCTGTCTGATGGATTATCAAGTTGATCCTGAGCTCTGACAGACACATTAGGTCAGCAGAGGTGAATGTTCAAGACTGCATCTACCACCTCCCCATTGCCCATGTTGTTCAACTTCCAGCCATTCCAGATGACAACACATAGGATGGATCGCTGTATGGAATTTCCCTTCAATTGAAGATTAGCCATGAAAATCTGGGGACGGCTATACTAAATTACCTATCTGGCAGAATTTAGGGCACCCTCATGTACTTTGGGTCCTCACTGTAATTAATTGAGAACATTCAGTTACATTATTTGAGTCAAATGTAGTGTTACATTACATTACATTACATTACATTACATTACATTACAGGCATTTGGCAGACGCTCTTATCCAGAGTGACTTACAACACAAAGTGCATTTCTTTGGGGACAAGGTTTATCAAAGTGCTAGTGAAGGATACAAGTCTCAAGTGCCAGAAGGGTTAGAAAGGACTGAACCCTATGGATGACCTGTTGAGGGAAAAAAATAAGAAACAATTAGTATAATTTAGAATCTCCTTCTCTTCTGGGTTTCCAGGTCCAGTGTGCTTTGGAGGTTTATATAATTCATCCATTTCAATAAAAATACAAACATGGACAAAGAAAAATAAACAGAAAATAATAATGCCATTGAGTCGTGACCTGCCTGACTTCCGAAGGGGCACCACTCAGCCTTCATCGATACATTAGTTTTACAAAATGTTTATTTTTAAGTGAATATGGCGTACTATCCTTTGACAGGAAGATTAGAATAAATATTCCGTTACAACAAACCATCAAAATGTAAAAAGAGGTGGTGGAGGGAGACCAAAAATCATCAGTTAGTTAATACTACAAGTCCATAATTCAAATACCCAAATCCATTATTCAAATAATATAAATATAGAACTATTAAAGAGCTGACTAGTGAGCTGGTCTCCATCAGCTAAGCATAACTACATGGCACTAAAAGGCATACACACACACACACACACACACACACACACACACACACACACACACACACACACACACACACACACACACACACACACACTCTCTCTCTCTCTCTCTCTGCCTACATCCAGTGCACCCCTGGCCAGGACAGTAAAGAACACTTGTATAGCACCTAGTTATATTCTTTTGTGTAGCATAACCTTATTTCAGTCCTCAGAAACATAACCCAACACATACCATTATAACAACATGCACAATAAGCACATAACCTTGGTAACCCCTTGTATAACGGAGGCAAGCTGCGTCAAACCCAGGTCACAGTCCTGCTCCTGACACCCCTCTGAGAAACACCCACACCCTAACAAATACACACAAAAGTGCAGATACCCACATACACATGTAGAATCCCTCCCTAAAAATAATGGTAAAAATGAGGGAAGGGGAACACACTTACTGGTAGCATGAACGATATGAAGCTTTTATTATGTAACTTTCTGAGCTGAATAAATGAATGCAGGGCAAAGTCTTGATTGGTTCAAGTGAGTAATTTTACTAATGCAACTAATGGTCTTCATGTAGGATAAAAGCCCCCTTCAAAATAAAGAGTGGTGTTTAAATGCATTGGTAAGACAACATTTCCCCATTGATGTTCTGGATAAACATTTGGGGTAATGTCCTGCTGAGAGCAGTGAGTGCTGAAATCACACAGGGAAGGAGCCAAGGAGCTATGATTGTCCCATTTACTGTCTTTGTGGGCACCACTGCAACCTCTTCTGACAGATTAGAATAGTGCAGACAAGCACCCAACCTTTTTCAGAACATGTGATGTCAGCCACTCCATCTTTTCTCTCAGAAATGTACATGCTCGACTGCTGCAAATATCAGCATCTGTGATAAATGTTCCTTTGCCTTTTCTGCCAGTGGTCTTTGGATTGCCAAAAGACCCACACAGTGGAACAGTACCAGGGATAATTTAACCAGGAGCTAATTTTCTTGAACCTCAAATTTTTACAGCAGTAGAGAGGGTAACACAAATACACTTTACTGTACACTACTTTAATTCCCTTCAGTCTTGAATTTATATACAATTACATACTGTGGCACCGGGAGAGGTGAAGGGAAGAGCAAGCCCCTCTGCTCCTTCCCTTGAACTGCTGTCACTTCCTGTGTCTCCCTCAGCCTGGAGAGACTGCAGGAACTTGAACAGCAGTGGCGTCACTAATAGGCCTGAGGGTGATTGCTAATCAAACCAGGCACAAGTACTTGCCTTCAATTAGGCCACATATTTAAAGCACAGCCTAGAGAACACTTTTGGGTTTTTGTGCTTTTGATGTTGGGTTTTTATGTTGCCCCCCCCCAACCCTGAAGGATAAAATGAAAGACCTTTGGCTAGGCTGAAGAACCAGGTGGAGCCCCAGAGACTGCAAGCCCCCATCTCCTGGCCTTGCTGGGAGGACTTCAAGATGACCTGGGAGGATGTGGAGGCCTTTCTTGGGGACCTACTCTATCTGGCAGCTGGGGGGGGCCTTCACTCCTGAATGGGGTGCCCCCTTGCAGAGGACATGCCAGGACATGTGCTCTCACCGACCCATGCTGCCAAGCCACCTCCACTGCCAGACAGCTGGGAGATGGCCTGCCGACCCAGGTGGCCTGCCAGAGGGCCAGGCCTACTCTCCACCACCTGTCGACCCAGCAGACCAGCCAGAGAGCCCAGCCTGCTCTCCGCCACCTGCTGATCCGGCGGGTCTTCCAGAGAGCCCAGCCCCCTCTATGCTGACCCAGTGGACCTGCCAAAGGGCTTGCCTCTCCGAAACCTACAGACTTGGCTGCCCTCTTGCCAGCCACCCCTGCAGGCCTTCCAGAGGGCCCTCTCCTCCTCCCAGCAGTTCAGAGGACTCTGACTGCTCCCCTAGGCATAGCTAGCACTACTGCATGGCCTGTCCTGCCCTGGAACAAGAACCCCTTCCAACTGGTCACCCTGGGCCTGCATGAGAACACTGCCATGATGGTGGACCCACTGGGCTCTAAGGTCTGTCTGGTCTTCGACCCTGGGGGTGGGGCCTGATGGGCCCAAAATTCTCTCTGTTGGCACCAGTGATATGCTGCTTCCTTACAATGGTCTGAAGCTGGGGAGAGGATGTGGCACCGGAAGAGGTGGAGGGAGGAGCAAGCTCCTCTGCTCCTCCCCTTGAACTGCTGTCAGTTCCTGTGTCTCCCTCACCCTGGAGAGGCTACAGGAGCTTGAACAGCAGTAGCATCACTAACCGGCAGTATCACTTAAGAATGACTGCTAATCAAACCAGGTACTAGCACCCACCTTCAATTAGGCCACATATTGAAAGCATGGCCATTCAGGCCAGAGGAGACTTTTTGGGTTTTTGATGTTGGGTTTTTGTGTTGTCCCCCCCGCCAGTGCTGTTTTTCAGTTTAATCCTGGATGTTTGTATTTATCCTTTGTTTGTAGTTTTCTATCAGAAAGGGTAAATAAAAGGCCTTTGGCCAGTTTTTTGGTTTAACTTGTGTTTTCCTTCCACTCACCATCTGACCCAGTGGCCCACCTGCAACTGCGCCACAATACATATAATTTAGAGAGGGCAAGTGTGGATGTACTGTTAATTTACTGTCACAGAAGTTGGCACCTCATCATCAATCTGAAATAGAAAAATGATATTACCATTTAAATGAGGACGTTGGGAGTACACTGATTCCAAAATGGGTCAGGTTATCTGAGAATGTATTGATGTACAATTTAATTCTCAATACACCTTTTGTCAATAATTTTTATCTCTTCATTCTATGAAATCAAATAGGCAATTGTATTTTGAAATGCTTTTTATAATGTAATAATTTTGAACCCTTTTACCCTTACACAAAACATGGAAATGCTCATATGCATACAGGTCTAAGAGTGCAGATGCAGTGATCACGTCTTCAAATGCATTTGCTGAACTCTATGAGCGTAATTATTTCTGTTTCTTGTTCCCTTCACACTTTTCACACCACTATCATACTTAAAGTACAGATTTCACCTGACATCTGTTTGCCCACCATATTCTCAAAAATTTTCCCAATGTAAAGAAATTTGTTGCAGCTATGTAGGCTCTTTCATTGGGTGTGAAAATGCAGCTTTTTTTTTTTTTTTTTTTTACCAAAATTTATCAGGTAATCAGTATGATTTTTCATAAAAGAACACATCAGGTTGGTCACCTATCTCAAAGAAAATGGAAGCAGAGGGAGTAGGAGGTGCAGCTGTGAGATGTAAGGGTAGGGGTGTACAGAAGCAGGGTGGGACAGCTGGACGAGGCCTTTAAAGATGTACTAGATATTTAGTAAATGAAATTAGGGCAATGATTGTGCATTCTGTTATCAAGCACAGGCTAATGTTTAGAGAGGCAGGCATGACGGTTCCACAAAGTCTGAGCAGATCAACAATTACACCAGTTATATGTGAAACTGGTAAGTACTCCTGTAACCAGACAGCAATGAACCAAATACTACATACATTAACAGCTGTACATACAGCTTGCTTTGACATCATGTTTGTATTACATACGACTGCTATCACAGGATTTTTTTCTGTACATTGTAGGGTAGAGAAAAGGCAACATGCTGGAGTCAGACAAGCCAAAATTAACAGCTGAACAGGAGAGTGTGATTGCTAATGTGGTATTTGAAAGCAATGCTCCTCACCTAAAAGACATAAGAGAAAATCTTTCAAGGCAATGTTGCCTTACAACACCTTTCATATCACCACTGTCTGTTTGGCCACTATTTGACTTGGTTTTGAAGAGGAACCATGAAGCAGGCATTTTTTGGTTTGAATGGAACAGTGCCAAAGTGATAGGACTGTGGTGTTAATATTTTTAGGTATGGTTCAGGTTCAGGACAACATGGAGGAAAGGGACAGACAAACAGCTTGATATGGTATTTATGAGAGTGTTTTACAGTTTTATTTAATGAATTTATGACAATCATTGATTGTTTTGTTTCTGTCTTTAAGGTAACGTTAGCTGAAAATATATCAACAAGGCAAGTAATGTTTGCTGTTCACACTAATCCTCAAATAGTACTGTATTTTGATTTTTAAAAAACATAGTGATGTAACTGTGTACACACGTGTGATATATAAATATTGTAAATCAATGCATTTATTGACTACTAATAACCAAAAATAGCAGTTCTGTCTCTCTGTATTTACGCATTCAAATTGCCCGCAGAGAACTTCCCCTAGAACTATCTGAAGTTTACGTGAATCACGTGACGATCAAGCATTTTGAACTTTCGTTGATGCAATTGTTTCTCTTCATGGCTCTGAGCCCACCCATTTAGAGGGAAGATACAATTGGTCAGTTTTGCTGTCATTTGAAATTAGTCTTCCATTGAATTATTATCGCTGGCCCTCTGTAAATTTATAGCTAGGCCACCAATCACAAAGCTGAAAGCTTAGCATTTATCTCCCAACATCTGCAGAGGCGGCAAAATTCTGATCGGGAGACAAAAGCGGTTCTTTAATTTATCCCTTCACATTCCAACACAAACTGAATGGGCAGGTTTAAAGGGTTTATTTCCTCAGAAACATTTTGTTTAGATGTTGATGTCAGATTATGAATTGATGAAATAAAATTTTTAAATGTTATTTTTTAGAATATCTTAGGCCCTCTCTGAGGGTCCTAGAGGGTCCTGACAGTTCTCCTCTGCAAAATGGTTAAATTAACGGATCGTCCAATATCATATTTTATCATTTATTATGTATATAAGGTCAATATCTTTCTATTTACCATACAGATAGGTGTACTTGTCCTCATAATTACATCTGTATTGACATCTGTGGTCCATCTTATGGTCTGTGAGTTACTGTTTTTCTGGTGATAAAGCTAATGAAGCTGAATGAATGAATAGACAGCACTCCAAAAGTGTTAATGATATTTATTTCACTAGAAACATTCTCAGACAATGGGAGGAATTAAATTGAAATGCTTTAAGTGGTGAGGTGTAGTGCTTGTACACTGGTTTTGGGCTTGGAGTCCTAAGGGGGAGAGGAGTGCAGATATTCTGGTAAGAGAAGAGGACCCCCCTATAAGAAAACACATAATTAGGAAAGGAGGTGATGGGGAGGAGGTGGGATGCCAGAAATGCAAAGCACGACGGGAGCTAGGTACGTGGTGTTTATATACTTTCGGTGGGACCGGAATTGATTATAGGGTGTTGTCTGAGAATGATTCTCCCGAACTTTGTTTTAACAAACTCCATTTCACTAGAAACATTCTCAGACAATGGGAGGAATTAAATTGAAATGCTTTAAGTGGTGAGGTGTAGTGCTTGTACACTGGTTTTGGGCTTGGAGTCCTAAGGGGAGAGGAGTGCAGATATTCTGGTAAGAGAAGAGGACCCCCAAAGACTGCCAGCCAGGAAGATGTAGATGGTGGGACTGAAAAGAAAAGAAAACGTTATTGGACGAAAGTCGTGCGTGGGCGGAATGTAAGTCTGAAGTGTTGAGTCGGATGTAAGATTGGCTAACGGTGAGTCGAGTTTGAAATAATGGATAAAACATCCCTTGCCGGATTGATCGGTTTTAATGAACTTGAGAAAATATTGGATGATCTCCTGGCTGATTACAGTGAGATCGGATAAACAGGGATGTATACTGGGGTTGAAGTAGGTGGATGCAGAGGTGAATTCGAGCAGCGTAAGAATCCGAAAAATGCAAGCGTGAATAAGGTTGCTAGGTTGATGTCTGTATGTGGGTCGGAGTAGCCGGATCGGAGGAAATCTATGCAGCGTGTGAGTATGGGAAGCGTCATGGGATTTCTGGAAGTTTGTACGCGGGGTCTAGCCTTTGGAACCCTTTCAAGAGGAGTTGGATTTGAGGGTTGTGTATGTGAGGGCAATTGGAACCGAAAAGGAGTTTGTGGAAAAATTGTATACCGCTTTAGGTATACCCTGATGGTGGAGGTTTTGATTCGGAGATGAGAGTGGGTGAAAGTTATGTAAGAGGAGTATGTGACCAAGCTGAATGACGGGAATTGGTGGTTGTGATGAGCATGGAATGACTTAAGCAGTTCCAGGCGGTGTAGTAAGACTGAAGTGTGCGTGGTGATGAGGCTTGAAGGATTGTATCGAGGAGCGCAGGTGCAGGTGATGAAGGGGTGATTCACGGAACGTTAGCTGTGAGTAGGGAGGAACTGGAACCGGGTTGGTGTCTGCTTCTGGAGCCAAGGCGTAGAATTTCTGAAATCAGAAGCGAGAAAGACAGACAGCAATTTCGTTGTAATGACCCGGGGCGTGGCGGCGCGGATGATGAACTGATTACAAGCGGATGCCCAGGTGAGTGGCATGGTGGCGTTAGAGCGTGAGCGACCTTTATAGATTATGTGGACAGTGGCTAAATTATCCGAATGGATTAGGAGAGCGAGTACGATATGAATAATCTACCGTGGGGAAGGACACGCATTGCGAAATTTAAATGACCGAGAAGCGATAAAGGTCTCTTTTTTGTGCAGCGGGGTTAGACAAGTGGCCGTGCAATGCTTCGCTAATCCGGTCTATCTTTCTTTAGGGAGAGAGGACCGGAGTTCTTTTTGTGTCGAGAATAATGCCCAAAAAACTCTAGAAAGGTGGAAGGACCGAGCGTTGTCCCTGCTGCCAGCGGGACGCCGAGGTCGCGGAAGACCTGGAGCATGGAAGCAAGGCCGGACAGAATGCTGTAGAGCAGTGAGGGTGTTGCAGGTGAAGAGACGAAGGAAGCTGAGCTGGGAGGGATGAGGAGGGGGCGCTGTGCCGGATCCCTAGGAGCGTGCAATGGCGGGCGCTACCGCCGGCGACACGGGTGCCGGGAAGCCCGCCCGACTCCCGGAGGGGGACGCCGGGAGCGAGCTGGGAGAGCTACGGTGCCGAGTCCCTAGGAGCGCTGCAGTGGAAGGACAGGCGGCGCGTCGGGCGCCGGCTGGGGCCAACCGACTCCGGAGGGGACTCGGGCAGAGGGAGGAAGGGGGGAGCTGTGCCGGATCCCTAGGAGCGTGCAATGGCGGCGCTACCGCCCGGCGACACGGGTGCCGGGGAAGCCCGCCGACTCCGGAGGGGACGCCGGGAGCAGGGAGGGAGAGATACGGTGCCGAGTCCCTAGGAGCGTGCAGTGGAAGGACAGGCGGCGGCGCGGCGGGCACCGGCTGGGGCCAACCGACTCCCGGGGACTCGGGCAGAGGGAGGGGGGCACGAGGCAGCCGGAGCGCTGAGAGGGCGCCGAGATGGGGCTGCTCCGTCGCTAGCAGCAAGGAGGCAGGTGAAGGAGACGGGCCGGACTGAGCAGCCGCGGGGAAGGAGTCGGCGACAGGCGCAGCCGAGGACAGCCCGAGGGACCAGCGGAGGTCGCCAGGAGGTAGGGTGACGTCATCGACTCCGCGCTGAGCTTGAGCAGGGACTGTCAGGACCCCAGGTCGCAGAGAGTCTGAGTACAGGCGAAACAGCTCTGCTTTCCTCAAGTTCGCAGGAAAATAGACTCCGCGGTCGGTGCGCAGGGTCCGGCGACGGATCGGGGGCGACCTCGGGCAGGGCCGCCGTGGCCGGGTCTCGGGCGTCTCGGGAGGAGAAGCCGAGGCCGGAATCAGGGACGGGGAGAAGTCGTCATCGGAAGCGTGAAGCAGCAATTCCATGGCGCTGGAAGCGGTCGATTCGAATTCAGCCAGTGCAGAAGTCGGGCAGAAACAGGAAACTGAACATGCCAGAAATGCAAAGCACGATGGGAGCTAGGTACGTGGTGTTTATATACTTTCGGTGGAGACCGGAATTGATTATAGGGTGTTGTCTGAGAATGATTCTCCCGAACTTTGTTTTAACAAACTCCATTTAAGATTCATGGACTGAGGATTTCTAATAAAAATGTATTTATTAACGCTTTTGGAGTGTGGCCCATGTTTTTCATGTCTGCTTGCAGCTGGGATACATCCATGAATTGCAATAATTTTGAGTTTGAGTGTGTTTAACATTTGTATGTTCATAAAAATAACAAATGACACACTGGTGGACTGACGTAGGGGAGACCGGGGATGATAGTAACATGGGGAAGTTGTAACATTTTCAATTTCTCCAAACAGGAGTGAGTCAGAATTATGTAATCATTAGTGTACAGGCCCACTTTCTACCTGAGCTCACATGTAGAGTCACATGCCCCTTTGAGCAACTCTGTCAGTTTTATAGACAAAAAAATGATTTAAAAAAAGTTTTTTTTTTTTACATATATATAATAACATTCATTATAACATTATATTTATAAAATTCATTTTTAACTTATGTTTGTGGTTAAGCTGGAATTACAAAACCTATATTTTATTAAACATCAGTCTTTAAGCTTATATTTAATGCATTTCATGAACATGAATTTCAAGTCTTCATGCTACAACACACTACTATACCATGTATGACAGGTTCGAGGATAGTTGTAACAGGATTTTCAAAAGTTTCACAACTACCCCCTAATTAAGGCTGTTTCTTGTATTTTCCTGTATTTTTCAGCATGCTAAACAATGGAAGGGAAAACCTGACAAGGGAGTGGTGCAGATATTCTCTGAAAAGGCTCAAATTAGGTTGTACGGGGTGGATCTGTGCAATCTGTGACAAAATTTTTTCAGGTATCTATTTGCAGATACTATTAAACAGAAGCTGTAGGAGGAAGGAGCCAGTGAGTTGTTCAGAGCAGGCTGCTGCAGTGCTAATAGGGTGTTTACTGATGAGCAGGATGAAGGGAACTGATCTATAATGATGGATCGTCTCCTCATGAGGTAAGCAAAT
This sequence comes from Albula goreensis, assembly GCA_022829145.1. Taxonomy (NCBI): domain Eukaryota; kingdom Metazoa; phylum Chordata; class Actinopteri; order Albuliformes; family Albulidae; genus Albula; species Albula goreensis. The sequence goes on from CM040758.1 coordinate 544,525, forward strand.
GATAGGCACATGACAGGCAAAAGTGAGTCAAACAATGAAATTTGATCTTACTATTTTCCAAAGGTTCTTTTCTTAGGTCTGAAAACAAACATTGGTAGATTCAGAGGATGACCGAAAAAAAGTACATTGTGAAAATGTTCAAATATACACATGCATGTGTGAGTGCACACCAACACAGCCTGTCTACATTTTAGGACTATAAGGTATGTTCCTGAATAATATTTTTTGCAGCAATAATATTGTATGTGCTGAGTTTCTCCACTTTCAGCTACTTGTTACATTTAACCCCAGGTACTGTTACAACTATCCCTGGGTGCAGTAGTATTGGAGGAATGAGGATAATTTCATTTTGAGGCATGCAGATGTGGGTACTTTGCATCAACTTTTGAAAAGTCTAGCACAAATAAGAGCAGAGTAATGGATACAAAAGTAAAAATTGTTACAATCATCCCCGGTCACCCCTACTCAATTTATGGAGGTGGAAAGAGCGGTAGATGTTCTTGCGTCTATTATCCAAAAACCATATAAATTATTTCAGCCGTCATCCTAGTTGATACATTCCAACTGAAAAAACTGAAACATCAAACTCTGACCGACAGACGTGCATGACTCAGTGTAGGGTTTTGGTGCAAGTAGGATATGCGCCATGGAATTTCTCCTACACCATAATGTGTGTAGACGGTAAGACCCCAATTCATATGAACTATCGCCTCAGGTGCGCAATATCCCTCAGCACGAAAGACCCCAGTTCATATGAACTATCGCCTCAAGTCCGCAATATCCCTCAGCACGCCTAAAAATATTGTGTCAGAATCCGAATAGACAACACAGCATTTGTTTGTTCAAAGTTGCCCAAGACATTTTTAACTGTCCTATCAAAGCTAATATTCTGAAAAAGACATCTTTCCCGTTACTTCCGCCACCACAATGAAGAGATTGTCTTTATCGTAATTATTTGATTTGTTGTTGTGCCACAGTTGATGGGTTACAATTGATTAAGTATCAATAAAACCAGAGAAGATATAGAGCATCCTTGAACTGAAAGTGAGCACAATGGGTTTGCAACTTAGTACGCACTAAGAACCACTGGCATCTACCATAAATAAATAAATAAATAAATAAATAAATAAATACAGCACGTTTAGTTTGAGGGGAAGGGGTTCTGCACATAAAAGAACAAGTTATTACCTCCAACCAGATGTGTCCATTCATGTCTTATGTTTTAATTAAATGTGTTTTTTTTTTCTATGTGCTGAAATCAATAGTCCCAGCCATGCATGACTGAATCATCACAGTGCACATTCATCGTGTGTAGCAGGCTGTGATATTATATTAAAAGGGTTAATTAAACTTTATAACTGTGGAGATGCCCATCCCCCAGATTATAAACGTCCGTCATTCGTTTCTTTCGGTTTATATACATCCAAAGAAGGGACTGCTTGTCTTTTTTTTTTCGTAGAAATGTCGCTTTTTAAAGAGGCGTAAATGATGCTGGTCGTTGGCAGTGAGAATATTTTATTATAGATGCCTTTTGAACAAAATATAAAAATAAATGCACAATAAATACATGTTCTTTGTATGATGTACACGTACATTAGATTATACTGTGTGTATTATACAATTATACAAATTATACTGTATACAAAATATACAGCATGCACATATCACTTCAGTCCACTTACCAAATGTAAGCAATTACCTGTAACCTGCATACTATCTCCCTTAGGACTACTCCAGTCTCTACGTCACCGATGGCAGAACTGGGGAAAGGGGAGGAGATCAAAGTTATCCAATCCACCGTCAGTGTGTACCCTGTGTTACAGGGGAGCTTGCACTTAAACGTGGACTAAGGCGCGCAAATGGGAACAGATAGACTGTGTGGTCAGCTCAGCTTGTTACTGCAGAAGGAGCAAATCGTTTGTTCAAGTGTAACCGCGGATACACGCTGCCAATTCGGTGATCGTAAAAGAACTTTGATCTTCGTGGAAACGTTTGGAATTACAAAATAAACAACTTTTCATATCAGTGAGGTATCAAGATTATTTTAAGCATATAATTAACGCATTCGGATTATATTCCCAGAGACTGTAGTAAAAGGGGAGGACTTTCAATTTAATGTTCAACAGAGATCTCCGGTTTACAGTTACAACCCAATGTAATTCTAAACGTCATGCATAGTCACAGTGGAGTTTTCCTTTTCATCTCCTACATACAGAACACAAAACACCATCTCGCTGAATCGATGACATTCTTCAGTGTATTCAATTAATCTGTCACAGAAACCAATTGATGATGACGGAAAATAGTGAAAAAGAAAACGATCCACAGAACCGCGATCTCCAGAATGTACCGAGCACAGTTTCCATACAGCCAGCATCTAAGGTAAGACATGAGTCACCTGATATTTGAGGGGTTTGTACAGCCAAGCAAATATTGGCAGATGCTAACTATGCACACTCCATAAGCGGATCTGATCCACATCAGGCAGTAGTGGACCTACTATGAATAGGATGTGCTGTCAAGAATGTGGCTCGGATAAGTCACTGACATTTTTTCAGTGGTATCATTTAGTTGAATTGTAACAAAACAACGCAAGTCACATTTAAAATAAAGAGTTGTCAATTGTGTTGTAAACGAGCTCGACTGTTCAAACGGATTATGAGTGGTGTTCCTTATTACAGTGTCAGCACTGTATTTATCTGTTACTAGCTTCCTTGATTCATTTTTCATTTTCAATTAAAATGTCAGTGGCTGTGGTCCAGTGGTATGATATCCCATACAGCATAGTCTGTCAATGGACATTGTCCAACCCTGCTGATCGAATGATTCTATGGAAAATAATGTAATGAGGTCAAACATGTTGTTTGACTTTGGTCAAAATTTCTGCCTTAGGTGCGCGTTTATCTGTGTATCTAACAGTTTGAAAAACTCTTTATATCTTGTGGATTTTCATATCTTGTGGATTTTCATGTCTAACATTTCGTCGATGTAATTGGATTAGCCCAGTTGAATTGTCAGAGCAAACGTGAGAGGACATACGTGGAAGTTATTATTGTATTATTATTGTAAGTATTGTATGTGATCTATGTGATCCAGAGGCCATTTTTGTCATGTTTGTTTATGCTACAATGCGTATCGCCAGGATTGAACGTTTAGTTAATTACAACACTGTGTTCGCACTGCATTTGAAAAAGAACACAATATCACCTTTCCCATCCCGCTGCATTCACCTAACCTTGGACCGGAAAATTGGAAAACGTTCTTTTCTTGTACTTAGGTCACTCATGCAACTTTAGAAACTCCGATATTAAAGTGTTGATTTTAAAACATATTTTATTTTAGAAACTTTCCAAGATAATTCAATTTCACATGAATATGATTATATATTCCATCTTAATAGCGATGTATTCACTTCGGATTGTCTTCCCACTGTATATAAGACGTGGATTCTGGTTTGCAAACGAGGAGAGATGCACTGGTATTAATATTGCAATCTCAAACAATACTTCTGGCAGCTCTGCATGGAAATGTTTGTGTACTACTCTCTTGTTTTGTATTAATGTCTACACTTTTAAATATGTGCCACAGAAATCATCATTAGGAAAAACCTGATTGTTTTAGGAAAAGAGTTGTTTGGTGGGTCACTCTTTGACAGAAATGTACACCCACAACTGGATTAATGTAAATTAAATGTCTATTGGTCAGGTAACACTATGACAAAGACAAAATTCAAAGACTAAGCTACAGACATTGTCCACTATCTTAACAGACAACAAATTACAGAAAGACTTTAACAAAACAAGATTATTAACAGATCACAATAGAATAGCAGAAAAACACCAAAAGGAAAAATACAAATTTTGCAAGAGGACGTAAAGCAGAAGAACCATAGCTTTTTGGAGAGAAGACTTGACTGGAATAACTTGGCAAATAAGAAAAATATAGTGAGCTGGAGCGAAGACTTACCAGACTTGGTTGAACTGAAGAGATAAGCTGCATAGAAAACTAAGCCAAAAGACTGAACAATGAGACCTGTTTCAGGCCTAACTTGAGAGGATACTCTCCATTTTCCTGGTCCACACATAATTTTAATTGGAGTTCATTAAAATAAAAGTTTGGGAAAATTATTTTCAGACAACCCCTCACTCAAATACCTATATCCATCCAATCCAGTTTTCTGCAGAGGCATTACATTTCTACATACTTTATCTCCTATCACGCTCACCTCTTCTGGCATAGCGCCCCCTCCCCATCTCCACCTTTATATCTACTTTCCTTTCTTCTGTATTTCACCTTTTCCTCTAGTGGTCCAGCAGGGGTTCACCTCATCCAAAATAATGAGGCATGATACTGCCCCCTTGGACTCCAAGCCCAAGATAAAATGTCTGTACCAATATACAACTGCCACATCACAATGAACTCCTTTCAAGCACATTTAATGTTGTCTGAAGGTTTATTCTACTGAATTATATGGTGGGGGAATGCCTGAAGGTTCATCCAGGGCTGAATTTACACTTAAATTCCAAATAAGAGGCAACACAACATATATTTTCAAGATTATCATTTCCATAATCATCTCTTTATGAGCACCACAATAACACATTAATGGCTTTAAATTAAGTCTTCTCTATTTGGAGATAATGGTGCGCACTGTGGTTCACTGGAGTCCAAAAACCTTAGAAATAGCTTTGTCGCCCTATTCAGACTGATATCTCCACAACTTTTCCCCTCAGTTGTTCTTGGACCTTCCTTAGATCAAGGCATTGTGTGCCTATAGCCACTTTGAAGTGACTACTTCTCTCTGATGGTAAGGTTTAATATACACCGATCAGCCATAACATTATGACCACTGAACACTTATCTCGTTATCATGGCGCCTGTCAGTGGTTGGGATATATTAGGCAGCAAGTGAAAATTTTGTCCTCAAAGTTGAAGTGTGAGAAGCAGGAAAAATGGGCAAGGATTTGAGCGACTTTGACAAGGACCAAATTGTGATGGCTAGACAACTGGGTCAGAGCAAAAGCGGTTCAGGAATGGTTTGAGGAACACAACAACGAGTTCAAGGTGTTGACTTTTCCTCCAAATTCCCCAGATCTCATTCCAGTTGAGCATCTGTGGGATGTGCTGGACAAACAAGTCCAATCCATGGAGGCCTCACCTTGCAACTTACAGAACTTAAAAGGATCTGCTGCTAATGTCTTGGTGCCAGATACCAAAGCAGACCTTCAGAGGTCTAGTGGAGTCCATGCCTCGACGGGTCAGGGCTGTTTTGGCGGGGCTGGGCTGAATTTGGAGGTATGCCCCCACTGCAGGACCTGGGAATGGACAGACTGGGGAAAAACAGACAATTAGAGGGGCAGAAACTGGGACCAGCATCCGAACCACAGTCTCAATGTTTCAGCATGCCACCTCCAACCAGCAGCAATCCGGAAAGATGTGGCTCCTCCCCAGGGAGCTCTCAGATATGGGGAACTGTCAAGATAGGGTGTCCGGCTTACCTATCTTGGAACCTGGGCGAAAGGAGAGGACGAAGGTGAACCTTGCAAAAAACAGGGACAAGCAGGCTTGACGAGAGTTGAGCTGCTTGACAGAGCACAGGTTTTGCAGGTTCTTGTGGTCAGTCCACACCAGGAATGGCTCTTTAGCCCCCTTCCAGCCAGTGCTTCCATTTCTCCAACGCCAGCTTATCAGCGAGTAGCTCCCGATCCCCGATGTCGTAATTGCTCAGAGGTAGACAGTCTGCATGAGAAGAATGCACAAGGATGAAGCTTGTTATCCTGGTCAGGCAGGCAGATACAGAGAAATAGGCTTGTAGCATGCACAAAAAAACAAACAAACAAAAAAAAACAGGAACAAACTTGTGACACAAGACAGAACGGGGCATAAATACACAGACTAATGAGCAAATGAGACACACCTGATTGCCGATTTGTTTCAATTGCCTGAACAATGGGGGTGAAACAAATCGGCAATCAGATAACGAGTAAGAAACAGAGGGTTGACAAAAGAACAAAAGCACATGAATGGGGAAATGAAGAAGAAAAATAAACACATGAACACAACCAAAACCAAAAATGAAAAAAACACACATGATCAGACATTCAAAACACACATGATCATACTTTTTCACAGGGGCAATTTAAGTATGTGATGCAGCCATCACAAGGCCTTTGAAATGGCCTAGCAACCCACACACATAGGTAACTGTAATACACAACAGCAAATATGGACTGGCTGCAATTTTCCCATAAATGGTTTGTTTGACACTTAGGGGCTTACAGATTGCAATAGCGACATCCTTTTATGTGTGCTAAACATAATTAGGGGGTGGGAAGTGTGGGATTGTGAAGTATTTGGGGTTGATGGGTTACTTGTTGTTATGTTGCTGGCAACCAGCCTGGTCGATGGTCTGTGCCTTATTTATTTATTTATTTTTATTTTCAGTATGCTTAATAACGTTAAATAAACATATCAGCTTGCGTGGTTCTCAGTTCTTTTACGTTAGGTTGGAGTGGAGGCTGATAAAGGTAACTGGTAATTGATGATTTTCTCTATTGAATGAAATAATGATGTAAAAAATATGTTTTGTATTTGGTTGGGTTTCCCTTGTCTAATACAATATTTTATTTGATTATCTAAAATCATTCGGTGAGAGAAATATGGAAAAAAAAAGGAAATTAAGAAAGGGGAAAATATTTTTTCACAGCACTGTATATACATATATACACACATTCTATGCATCTTTTTTGCTTGATACCTTTTTTCTTCAATTCAGTGTTTTATCTTTAATTGTCTTATACATGTTTTATTATTTTAAAATGTACATCTTTTCAAATCAAATTTGAAATTTTGAAATTGGCAAGCCGTATGTGCTATGTATAACAACATCGTTGTTGCAGTGTTATTAACAGTGTTAGCTGTTTTTTTTTTAGTTGAGAATGAATCATACCATGCCAAAAACCAGATTTTACTCTCTTTTCTGGACTATCAGTATATTAGTTTTGATTATGAAAGTTGTTTCTTCAAGGATACACTCATACATAACATAAATTAGTCTATATTTAATAAACACACGAAGTATAACTATCTAGTGTATTGGAACTGTAAATGTTGGGTTAAAAAGCTGGCAATTACTTAACAACACATTTTCTTGCAGTCTAGCTATGGCATATTGTTATTAAAAACCATGTGGTGTGTACAACAGGTACATATAATAAATTTCTCATTTACTAGCTTGGTTGTTCTTTGGCCAGTTATCTAACAATATACAATTTGTTCTGTGTAGTGTATTCACTTTGAAGAAAATCTGAAATTGTCAACAAATTATATCTGAAATTAGAATGAAAGCTCACACTTTATAAGATCTTTGAAACAGCATATACAAAGCTATCAAATTTTATGGCAACCATTTGTAAAGTGGAAATCACTTTGCTTCTGTTGTAAAACCATCCATGCAAGCTGTTGATTGCCAGACGGACTTGACCTGCCTCACTAAAGATTCAATTACAATAAATTAATAGTAATAGGAGTTCATCTCTAACAAAAAACAAGACTGTAAATGCTCAAATACAGAATGAAACGTATGCATGCTGTGGCTGTCTTTTTTGATTTAGAAAAAGCATATGATACAACCTGGAAGTATGGTATTTTGAAAGACCTGTATCAAAAGGGTTTGAGGGGACGTTTGCCCATTTTTATTTCAAATTTTTTAATCCAAAATATGTTTCCCAGTCAGGATAGGAAATACTCTGTCAAACTTACACACACAAGAACTAGGAGTACCTCAGAGAAACATTCTGTCTGTTACTCTTTTTAGTGTTAATAGTATTGTCCATGTGATTGGGTGTAGCCTCTATGTTGATGGTCTCTGTATTTGCTACAAGGGGAAAAAACCATTGAAAGACAGTTACAACTGTGTATAAATAAGATCCATGTGTGGTCATTTGTAAATGGGTTCAAATTTTTTCTAAAACAAAAACTATTTGCTTACACTCTCACGTCTTTACGCCATTATCCGGAACTATTCGTTGATGGTGATCATATGAGGGTTGTAAAGGAGTCCCTAAGCTTGGGTCTTTAATTCTAGTGGCTAAGGTTCATGACTATGACCCTTGAGGTTGGTGACTCATGCCCCAGTCCAGCCACAGCAAGAAAACCAGTGTTTTTGGGCCCGTGAGCAAGGCCCTTAACCCCACATTGCTCCCAGGGGGGATTGGCCCTTGGTTAGCTTAATCAACTGTAAGTTGCTTTGGATAAAAGCGTCAGCTAAATTACAGTAATATAATGTAATGCAATAACTCCCCCAATTGTATACCAACCTAAGTTTTTTTTTATATCAGAAGCCTCTTTCCTCTTCATACACCTGTATATACAGATGGATCTAAATTGGGCAATCTGTATCTGCTGCAGTTGGACACCAGCATTATGGCACCTATATTCCAGGACATAGCTCCATTTTTACAGGAGAGGCCCATGTTTCGCTTTTAGATTTGGAACACATTGAAAATGCACAACAGGACTTTACAATTTTTACAGATTCTAAATCTTGCCTTCAAGCAATGGAATCTTTGTAAACAGGGTAGTGCTGAATCTATACCAAAATTTTGACTTTGGTACTAATACCAGCTTTGGTACCTTGTTATCAATACCTTAGGCTTTGTTCACATGTAGCGATTCCCCCCAACTGATACCACATATTTTACATGGAATCCTATGGGAAGTGGCTGCTTTTTGGCAGAACAGAAGCATTTTCGAAACTGAAAAACTTTTAAGAAACCACTTTTTTATCTAAGGTTGAGAGAACCTAGAATGCAGGTTGAGAGGTTAGTACTGTTGGTGAATATAAGTCACAAATAACTATATGACATGTTAGACAGATAATGATAAAGAAGCTAGCTATTAGGGCTGCCCCTGACTAAAGATTTTCCTGGTCGACTAGTATTCGTTAGTTCGAGCCATTAGTTGACTAGTCGTTGCAGGTTTATGATATTAATTTAATTATTTAAACATATGCATATTTGGGAATCATAAAATGGTTTGAGAATGTTATTAGTAACATTGTTAACACTGTGCTACTTTACAAAGAAATACAAAACCATAATAATGAGTCCTTAAAATATAAATTTTTTAAGCATGCGCATTAAGTGAGCCACCTGTCAACTACAATGTTAACAGCAAAAGGGGTAATGATTCTCAACATGTTGGAACAACCAGCAAGGCAATTTTCAAACAACATTTTCAAAGCAATAACATCACACAACTTATTAACTTTGTAACACCAACACAATAACATATAAAACAAATGGTAAATAAAAAACTTTTGTTAAAAAACTAAATTGAAAAAGAAAAGCATAGGATAGCATCCATCATTTTTTCCCACCATGTCAGTGGCCCAAAATCAACCTTTGTTCTGTCCTCTAAGTATATCTTATTTTCATTGTTGTCTCCTTCTGTGTGCTGTTCTTCATTAGTGGCCATCAGCATGGATATGTCTTGCACGGGTCTTGTTTTGTAGACCCACCCCCGCCTTGCATCTGCAGTACTTAACACCACAACTGACCTGCTACCCAACATTAGCACTAATTTAACGTTGTACCCGACCAACCCGTTTAACATAAAAACTGTGACCTGACCCAAACCCATATTAAAATAATGCAACTACATCGGGTTCACCAAAAAACTTTATTTGCTCACTCAAGCAATGTTTATTAACTGACACAAAAACTGGGACTGGGCTTCTCTGAATAGCCTGTATTTTTAGTGCATTGTTGGTGACAATCAGAAGAAAAAAGAATGTCCATGGTTTTTTCACATTAAAAAGCCTGATCTATTTCACCTACAGCCCACCCATACATTTTCCCGACTGCAACTGTAAATGTCAATGTCAATATTTTTTCACTCATTTAGGATGATTTCCTGACATAGTCGATGCCCGACAGAGTCTAATAACTTTTTAACCACAAGGTGCATCTCCTGAGTGGAGTTTGATGGGGGTTTCTTTCTGCAACTAACCAACCAATGAAAACTTGGTTGACTAAGACTCTTCTGATCGAATAAAAGTTTGGTCAACTAATAGGGGGCAGCCCTACTAGCTATAGTAACAAATATGAAATAACCTCTATCTAACAACTTGAAAGTAGCTAGCTAGCCGCTACGAAAGGATACAAAGCAGAACTGAGCATCGTGTTAGCAGCTTTTTCATATCAACTAAAAAAGCGTGTGAATTCTATAAAGAGAAACCTTCAAATAACAAAAATCACAATTACAATAAGCAATTCTGCCTCTCTGACAATACTAACAATGATATTAACAATGACAACAATAACAATCAACAATATATTTCAGACTGGCGGCTAGCTATCAGCTTGCTAGCACAGCTCACTCTAGTCATCTCAGTTAGCCAGGCTAGCAAGGCAGTCTGAAACTGCATAAGACAACTAAGAAAATTAAACAAGGTGCAGCATTCCAAATACAGGAGGTCCTCGACTTCCGAACGAGTTCCGTTCCCACGACTTGTCGTAAGCCGATTTTCGATGTAAGTCAGAATTTATACCTAAATTATACCTAAATTAACACTCACACACACAAGTCACTCACACTGTACACACAACACATGAAGGACATATAAAATACAGTAATTAAATGAAACATTAATAAAAAAAAGAGAGAACAATTTCTTATCTTTATTTCTGTGGTCATATTTACAAACCAGACCGCTAAGGTCAAAACTAGGTTTTTTAAATATTTTTTGGGAGTGCGTCGTAACCACAAAACGACGTAACTCGAGACCATCGTAACCCAAGGCCTTCCTGTATGTACATTCTAGAATACACTATATGCATAACTAAAGATGCTGATCTTGGCTGATAGAAACCAAAAGGAAACCAAAATAGTGAACTAGAGATAACATAATAGCAACGACTACCAATTATAAGAAGGAAAACTTAAATAAGAACAGAACAGAGACATTGGTCACTTTTTAGTTGCACACACACATCAACTTTAGACCCAGTAACGGGACTATAACAACTACTTACAAATGATCAAGCCCACCACCAAACCCTGTGCCTCTTGAGCTGGAGCAATGAGCTTCTCTATTCCTCTCTCCTCACACTGATACTCTGCTGAGTAAAAAAGCCCTCACTTTACTGAATGCCTACGTTAGAAGCAAGTGGCAGACAGAATGGGACAGGAGTGAAAATAGAAAACTCCAAGAAATCAACCTTGTTATTGGACAGAGACTTGCGTTCTCTTTTAAAACTCGATGACACCAAATTATATGTCCAGTAGGTCAATTATGTGTCGAATAGGTCACTCAAGACTTACACGTGTACTTACTAAACTCGCTTACATGAACTAAAGGGTGAAGAACCATCATTGGGTGACTCTTGCAAGACTCCTCTGACTCTTAAACATATCTTACAATATTGTTCTGCTTTTATTGCCATTAGGCAAAGGTTTTATTCTGAAAGATCTTTGAAAGATGTTTTTACTAAGGTGACTCCAGGAAAGGTTTACAATTTCTTTTTAATCACAAATACATTTAAAGGATTCCATATAGGTTTTTTTACTTGCTGTATGAAGATTATCTTACTCTGTAATCATATTTGTATATTGATTTTATATCCTGTTTTTATCTATTGATTGTTTTTTATTGATCAATATTTTACCATGATCTTGCCATAAATAGCCTGAGGTGCCAACGTGGCATTAAATACCAAATAAATAAATGTGCACATTAAGTTGATTTACACCTCTTGCTTTAGGGTGTTATAACCTCTTGTATTGCTGTGCTGTTTCATTTAGCCCAGTGTTAGAATGAATGGCTAACTAAGCTGCACTGCTCTTGATGGAGAGTTACAGTCTACCCCCAGCTGCAGAGATCCTGCAGACATCCTAAAGATGGCTCCCATCCCAGCTGCAGAGATCCTGCAGTTTTGCTAATACATTTCCCTAGTGTGTTTATATTTCCAACCCTCTAAATAAATCGAATACACCTGCAAAATAAAAATAAAAAATTCAGAATGTTCTGGAAAACAAAACATATCGCATTTTTTTCTTGATAACGAAAGTGTTTTAAGAATTGTTTTGCAGGTTGTAGTTACTGTCCAGGTTATCTTGTTGTAAACCACCACTGCTAGCAATGATGTCAATATAAGTAAGGTCCTTAAATGGGTGTGTACATGTATGTATGTATGTATGTTCCAAACAGCCAATCATATTCAACCTTTGGAAAAAGGGACATCAGAAAATACCAGTGGTTTTTTTCCTGGTGGCTAGATTCGTGGTGGAAGGTCCAAAAGCTGAAAGCATGATCACTGTCAACTTACTGACAGTTTACAAAACAGGGTTATTGTTCTTTTGCTTTCCCTGGCAGCAAATGGAGCATGACTGGGAACATTTTTGGTCATCCACTTTAATTAAATACAAAGTGACAAATATCAGTGAAGAGGAAAAATGTCAGAACTGCTGTATGAGAGCAGTCACATGAATCAGAACTTCATTCATGAAATGCATAGAAGCAGATTTGATCACAAATTTTACTTTACACACTTTTCCACAAACATTTTACTTTACACACTTTTCCACAAACATTTCCGCATTCATCATGTTTTAATTTGAGTTTGTTCTTTCTTTGGTTTGAACAAAACTCACATGTATTTCAAGCTTAATAGCGAAATTTTGTTGTCAATGTGAAATCTGTAACTACTTAAATTTACTTAATACAGCGTTCTAAGTATGACCTTTTTTTTTACTTTTTACAAGTCTTTGGATTTTAATCATACCAAAGAACTAAATCAAATATAAAAAGTAAATAATATTCAAATCTGTGAAAGGGCTATTTATGATCAAATCTGTCCATACGCACATTTCATAAGTGCGGCCCATGTTTTTTGAGAAGAAACACAGTGTGAAGAAAGCATTGAAATTAAATTTGTTTGGAAGAGGACTGCCTCTGTTATCACGGTACAAAGGCATATGTACCTTCATGCATATTTATTTTATAATTCAGCATGCACTGGCTAACATTTGCTCACTATTACAATGGTGGTGTTTAAACAGTGTGTTGTACTTTAGAGCACTGCGTGTTTGCTAAAATGGGATTGTAGCTTTGCTGCATGTTCTGTCATTAGGATTTATATGTGTGTGCAGGGCTTCCTCTTTACGCTCAGGCTCAATGAGCTCAGTGCTGACCTTTTCCTCCTGCTCTGGGATGTCAGTCACATTTGGGGTGCAGTTTGGGCTGGGGAGGGGAGGAGATTAGGGGTAGCATTATGGTGGATGTCTTTCAGATCTGCCTGCAGACGCTGCCAGCGGTGCTCTGCAGAGTGCCACCCACTAATCCACCTGAACCAGGAGTACCTGAGCACAGCATTATATAAGAACAAAGGGAGGGTCAGGGGTGGGAGAGAGTAATATCAAGCTTTAAAATTCAGGACAGGTCTGAGTCATACCATCGAAAGGTTATAGTGGGGAGGAGGGGCTAGGGTCTGGTATTTAAAATGCAGGACATAATGTTCCTGTCTGTGCTGAAATAGATATATTGTTCTTTCACGTAAAAAAGGCATACTCGTTTCTAAATCTTCATGATGGTTGAGACATCAAGGATCCATGGAAGGGAGAGATCTATTTACTGCTCTGTGAGTGCATGGCTAAATGGGAATACAGTGATAACGCAATTGTGTAAATATATATCTCCCTCTGCTGCACACAGAGACACAGAAGAACATTAAAGGGTCGAACGAAAGTGCATTTTTATTAAGAAGTATAACAGACAGTGAGATGAGGAACTGAGAGTGGGACACAGGGAAAAGAGGAATGAGGAAGAGAGAATGGGTTAAAAGGAATGGCCAAGCTCTGCTGATCTCAAGAGAGCCAAAAACCTTTGCTGAAATATTTTTACTCTTCAGAGATCTTTCACAAACAGGATCTTACTCTTCAAAGAGCTGTAATCTTTCACAAACAGGATCTTACTCATCACAGATCTGTAATCCCTCACTAACAGGGTCTTACTCGTCACAGAGCTGTAATCCTTCAGTATCAGGGTTTTATTCATCACAGAGCTGAAATCCTTCATGAACAGGGTTTTACTCATAAGTGAGCAATAGTCCTTTGATAACTGGGTTTTACTCATCACAGAGCTGTAATCCTTCACTAGCAGGGTTTTACTAACCACAGAGTTGTAATCCTTCACTAGCAGGGTTTTACTCATCACAGAGCTGTAATCCTTCACTAGCAGGGTTTTACTCATCACAGAGTTGTAATCCTTCACTAGCAGGGTTTTACTCATCACAGAGCTGCAATCCTTCACTGGCAGGGTTTTACTCATCACAGAGCTGCAATCCGTCATCAGCAGGAGGACCGACTGAGGACCGACCCTCAGAGCTCTGGTTAAATCACTGATGACTACCTTTAAATATAATATATTTTTATGTATAAATAATTCCTGATAGACAAAAGACTGATCAACGTAAAGCCATCGAATGTTCAGTACTGAAACAATGGTTCATACAATTTTACGTAATATTGTATAATGCATTTACTAAATATAGAACCATTTCTTCAATATGTACATTTACACTAGTGTCTTTTCAGATCATTTGATTATGAAAAAAGTCAAATATGGCATGCTGTGAACTGTTTTCTCTGACCATTGTTAGCCATTTTCTTCATTTTAAGAGAATGAACCTTCAGACAACATGAATGTGTTTGGAAGGAGTTTATTCTGATGTAGCGAGTTGTATATTGGTATGGATATTGATATTGGGCTTGGAGTCCGGGGGGGCAGCGTCATGCCTCACTATTTTTTAGAATGAAATGAACCTCCCTTTGACTGTTAGAAGAGAGGGTGAAAAAACTGAAGAAAGGGAAGCAGACTTGAAGGTGGAGATGGGGAGGGGGAGGGATGCCAGAAACAGAGAGTGTGATGGGAGAGAAGGTACGTGGCAAATTAATACCTGCGTAGACAACCGGATTGGATGGATACTGATGTTTGAGTTAAGGGCTGTCCGAAGGTTACCTCTCCCGAAATTTGTTATTATCAAACTCCAAATAAAATCAAGACAAATTCAATTTTGTTTGTGTGTTTGGGCATCTATAGTGGCAGTCAGGCACAATAGATCTATACATATGGAAGGCATATCAAATGTAAGGACTTTTTTCTGACTGGGGTCCTTTTCAAACATATGCCTACTCATCAGAAACCTGGTTAATTACCACATGAAAGACCTGCTCATTATTCTCAGTTTGAAATCAGAGTTAACATGTAGCCATGACTGCCAAGTGTATGAGTACTTGTGAGAAATAACAAACATGATTTCATGGTCTGTTTGGAATGCACCCAATTCTGTAAGGAGAGAGATGGTTTTCTGACATAAAGTGAAGTGTCTTAACTGAAAGAGGTTTTTTCTCTAAAAGATGGCACCTGACTCTATCTCGCATGATTCATTCTGCATTGAGGGGCATTCTATATTTATTCATTGAATCCTTGATGTATGCTCTCTTGTATGTGTATTGTGTTTATGTGTAGCATGACAGCAGTAGAATAGTTTGTAGCAGAATGCATACAGAAGTAGTGATATGTTTCAGATATTTACTTCACAAATGTTTCCTTTTGTAGAATTGATGTGGAAAATACTTTCCAAAAATGATAACTTTGACTCGTATAAGGAAACATTAACATGGATGTTGTTTTTAAAGAGCATCCTCCATCTCTCCTCTGCTGCAGCGTTGTTTCTTCTCACCACTGTGTAGAGACATGGCCCGTGGGCATTTCTGTCTGCCTTTATCATTAATTTATCTACAGGAAGTTTTGGCAGGTTATTTTTATCATCCTGCCAAGTATCTTCTTGTTTTAAAATGGCAGCCACCTGAAGCCCCAGTGGCTGCCTCTTGTTCGGTTAAAAAGTCAAAAAGAGAAATAAACAGTGCACCTTAGCAGCACATTTCTCTTGCATTAATTGCCATTTGTTGGCTGAACACAGAATTGATCCTCAACTACTGGGCTATGAATAGACTGGTGGGAGGATGTGGGGAGGTACAGAATAAGGGAGTAGTGTGTATGTGTGTGTGTGTGTGTGTGTGTGTGTGTGTGTGTGTGTGGGGGGGGCTGCACGGCACATGTCTAAGGGGCCCACGTAAGCCAGCGCAGTCTGGGGAAAACTACAACACAGACAGACTTTTAAAGCTCTTCTCAACACAGTCTGAGGAAAACAAAAACACAAATTGACTTTTAAAGCTCCTCTCAGCACAGTCTGAGGAAAACACAAACACACTTTTAAAGCTCCCTCAGCACAGTCTGAGGAAAACAAAAACACAAATTGACTTTTAAAGCTCCTCTCAGCACAGTCTGAGGAAAACAAAAACACAAACAGACTTTTAAAGCTCCTCTCAGCACAGTCTGAGGAAAACGAAAACACAAACAGACTTTTAAAGTTTGTCTAAGCACAGTCTGGGGAGCACAAAAACGCACAGAGACTTTACAAAGCTTGCCTCAGTACAATCTGAGGAACACTAAACCACACCAACTGTACAAACCTCCTCTCAATGTTGAATTGATTTTGAAAGACATGGAAGACAAAATGGATGCATTTTTACTTTGCTTTAATGCCTATAACTTTACACTCTGAATTGAGATTATGAACTTCAGGATATAAGTCAGTAAGGAAAAATAGTTTAATTCAGGGTTACTTTGTCATAGGCACTGGAGTAGATGATGTCTTCATGTGTCTTCTCATTAATTTAAAGAGATAACAGTTTGAACACTCAGACATCTCATTGTATATAGCTCCATTGAACTGTTTGTTCATCATTGGTTGCTCACTGACTCACGCAGAGAAAAATAAATGAACTTTTCTTTGTGCCCTATGGAGTTTTATTTGTCCTAGTTGCATTAACAGACAGTTAACAAGGATTGTGTCACTTGCTACATGCCAAACTCTGGTTAAATCTGAGATAATGGCACGTGTTCAGTGACAGAAACACATCACCAGGTTTCCATGGCTGGTGCTGTTTCCTGTTTTTTGATGGATGTGTTCATCACATTTCCATCATATCATTTCTCAGGGCTCATGCTGGTCAGGTATGTAATACACTGATCCCGTGCACATCCTGCACTACTGTGACAATTGGACATTGGAAATGACATTTCTGGCGTCCGTTTTAAATGCAGTCAACACTAAATGACACGAAATTAGAAATTGTACTTTGTGTTCTTACATCACGTTTGTTGATATCACTATCCCCTGCTTTGGGATCCCTGTGTGTCCAGCACTCATTCCCCAGCCTTGTGTGTTTCACTAACCTGTAAAGTTAGTACTCCATGACACTGTGTGTTGCTGTCTGGTTACTCTGCTTTTAATTGCATCTCTCTTCCCTGTGGTTCCTCTGCAGCTGCAGCGCTTGAAACGCTCTCTGTCCTTTAAGACCATCATGCGGAGCAGAAGTGTGGAGAATTTCTTCCAGAGGTCCAACAGTGATGCTCGTCTCCCTCCCGATTTCCTCACCGACCCCCACCCCCTTCCCCACCACTCCTGCCGGGGTCCCCCATCCCCAGTGACTGTTCTCCCTCCCTCTCCCCCTCCCTCAGTCCCAACCCCTCCCTGTGCTCCCGCTCCCCTACCTTAAGCTCCTCCCCCTCCCTTTCCTCCAAGCTGTCTGCTTCGCCCCGCCCTGTGATGACGCACACCTTCCAGGAGCATGCATTCCGCCGCCCAACCAGCTGCCAGCTGTGCAAACAAGTGATCATGGGTAAGAGCCAAGCAGCTGAGCCATGAAACCCAAACTGAAAGCACAGCTACTACACTGAATTGCATACCAACATGTGTATCAATATATCAAAGCATTAGTCTTCAAAATTTTTGTTAAAATGTTGTTGTTGAAATGATTGATTGCTACAGTCCCATCTTTGTTCTGCTCCTCCTCATTTCAGTCATCTGTTTCATCTCATTTATCTAGCTAGCTTTCCTTTGGCCTCTGTACTTCTGCTTCCCTTTACCTGCTGATGTTCCCATCTTTGCAAGTGGTGTTGAAATCTGTGCCAATATTGTGCCGTTTCAAAGGCACACCATGTCTAAATGTCACTTGGCTCTTTATTCTCAGAGCACTAAATCACATTGTTATTGTACATGCTCCATTGCCTCTCCATTACCACCAAAAAGACTGCTTTCCTTTGAAGCAAACAAAGAACACAGGGTGTCCACTGATCATATATAATATGTCTTTTCAGGCTGTAAATAAAAGCAAAATCAGCATGGCGCTGTATTTATCAGCTTGGTCCTAATGGACTGCAATGTGTCAACATGTGTATGGGAAATGCAAAAAAGGTCCTGTGTCATAACTGAATCTGTTCCATGTGTGCTGAACAAAGATATAAACTTTCACACTGTTCCAGTTTCAAAGTGAGTGTTTGTAGTATAGTTAATAGTATAGTTATTTTATCCAAAGTGACTTACAGTTGATTAAGCTAACCAAGGACCAATCCTCCCTGGGAGCAATGTGGGGTTAAGGGCCTTGCTCAAGGGCCCAGCAGCAATGGTGTTCTTGCTGTGGCTGGACTTGTCAGGTGGAACAGAGGGTTTGGTGGTGTTTCTGGCCTCCTGTTGGCTGTGTGTGTTCTAACCTGTGCGTGTACCCCTGCAGGAAACTCAAAACAGGGCCTGCGCTGCAAGACCTGTAAATTGGGTGCTCACCTCTGGTGCTCATCTGAGCTATCCCAGCAGCCCTGCAATGGCAAGGTGAGTCAAACCAGGGCATATACTAGGTAAACACAGCAGGTACAGCCAGGAGCACCCACCAGGTAAACACAGCTGGTACAGTCAGGAGCACACACCAGGTAAACACAGCAGGTACAGTCAGGAGCACCCACCAGGTAAACACAGAAGGTACAGCCAGGAGAACCCACCAGGTAAACACAGCAGGTACAGTCAGGAGCACACATCAGGTAAACACAGCAGGTACAGCCAGGACCACACACCAGGTAAATAGATTAACACAGCAGGTACTGTCAGGAGCACACACCTGGTAAACACAGCAGGTACAGCCAGTAGCCCACACTTGGTAAACACAGCAGGTATAGTCAGGATTGTGCCATTACACAGGTACACCATGTCTGAATGTCACTATGCTCTTTATTCTCAGAGCGCTAAATCACATTGTTATTGCACACGCTCCATTGCCTCTCCATTACCACCAAAAAGACTGCTTTCCTTTGAAGCAAACAAAGAACACAGGGTGTGCACTGATCATTTATAATATCTTCCACACACTGGTCTTACAAAATGACAGACCACTCTGACCAAGCTTATTAATGCCCATTCAGTGGGTGACATTCTATGCCTTTTGTTGTTTTTTATTTATAGCTGAGTTTCATACTAATGTGTTTTGACAATCACATGTGAGTACTGTTATTTAGCTGACACATTCATCAAAAGGCCTAGAGCCACCAACCTTCTGGGTCCCAGTCAAGCACCTTATAGCTACCAGTTTATAGGCCACCACAGCATTCAAAATAAAAGGTTAACTGCCACCATGCTGTCTGGAATAAAGAAGTAGGGCCATTATATCATTATAGATATATACTTGTTTACTGAGCTCTAGAGTGAACACGATGGATTGAGTTCAGATCTAAGTGTGTTATTTCGTTCCTGATTGGATCTCATCAGCATAGTCATACATTTTTTATAGTGCATGAAAAATGCTCTATAAAACAGTTGATCACAGCCTCACTCATAAAGAACCGGAATACACCATATGCACACACACACACACACACACACAACCACATCGGCGTCAAGTAACCGCCACATTTGCTAAACATCGCTAATTATTTGATTTGATGTAATTGAAATCATAAGACCTCAAATGCTGCTGATGTTCTCCAGTACATGGGTTAAATGAACTTGTTAAGATGATGGAAATGGCAGAATTCTTTCATTCAAGTAATTTGTACAATAACAAACAAAAGTACCAAAACAGAGAGCAAACAGTAGGGTTTGGAGAGAAGGCACTATGTCAGTGTTATTTACATATTACGATTCTGCTCGATTGCTGATTCTGCTCGATTGCTCTAGCCTGGACGAGTTTGTGGAGTGTTTGTGGAGTGGAGTGGTCTCTGCGCTCTGTGCTCTTTCATTAATTCAAATTCATTAATTCGCATACTAATTAAAATAAAAGTTGGGGCTACTCACTTAGCTGTTAAATAAGGTAGGCTTGATCTGCTCCTAAAGTGTAATCTTTTGTTGCCATTAGGGGACAGGGAGGAATTTCCACTTTTTTTCCTCCGTAGCTCTTCAGCAAACGCTGCTAATTCGGCGCATAGTCGAGCTGACGAGAGGTTTTCTGTGGTTTTTCGCCCTCCCAGGAGCAAATCTTTAAAGCAAATCTTTAAATAGCAAATCTTTAAGGGACATACTCTCGGTCGTTAGTTGGGAAGTTAGTTAGCCAGCCAGTTCGTTTGTTCACTTTGTTTTTTGTTTTATTTTTTCTTTACTGTTCTCCAGTGTTTGCTTTAAGGATACCCCGATTCTAGTTGTGTTACCGAGTCTGCTTTTGCTTGCTGCTAGCGTATTTTTGTTGAATCTTGTATCTAGACGCAGTGGCTTTTCCTGTGTTTGGTTTCTGCCTTTGGCTTCTCTGAGCCACCTCGGTGCTCTTAGCACTTTTTAGCCAGTAATTCTGTCTCGGCAGTAAATCTTTGTTTAGGGAACGCGTGTTTAGTTAGGGAGAAAATGTGGCCAAAACTGTGCGAGTTGCCGGATGATCGGATTTCTGGAGGAGACCTCGAGGATGAGTTCATCTGCGACCGTTGCCGACTAGTTGAGCACTTAGAGTAAGATTCTTGATCTCGAAGCCCAACTAGCTGGACTCCACAGTAATCCTGAATTGTTAGAGTTCCAGGAACTGTTTACTACACCCTATAGGGAGATAGTGCGCTCACCAAAGCCGGGTAGGAAGAAAATACAGACCAGACAGGCGAGAGGCTGGGTTACAGTAGGGCGTAAGCGTAGAAGGGCGCAAAATCCCAAGTGGGGTGGCATCTCCGGAGATTGCGGTGACCAACCGCTTCATGCCACTACATGACGAGTTGGCCCGCGATCCTGTGAGTGGGAGGACTGAAGAGCCCCAGGGCACCCAGGTGGCCTCATCCTCCAAGAAAAGGGAGTTAGTGATAGTGGGGACTCAATCATTAGAGGGTAGATAGCATAGTGTGTTCGTGCGACAAGGAGTCTCGTATGGTCTGTTGCCTACCTGGTGCCCAGGTTGGAGACCTCCTGGAGCGTACGGACAAGCTCCTGGCCAGAGCGGGGAGGATCCAGTGGTCATGGTCCATGTTGGGGCCAATGACATAGGAAAGAGTAGATTTGAGGTTCTGCAGGATAAATTTATCGAGCTAGCGGGGAAGATTAGGAGCAGAACCTCCACGGTAGTCTTCTCTGGAATTCTACCGGTACCACGTGCAAGCAAAGTTAAGCAAGCCTTTACATGGAGGTTTAACGCGTGGCTACAAACCTGGTGCAGGAAAGAGGGGTACAGGTTTATGGGGCACTGGGACTCCTTTTGGAACAGGGGTGACCTGTACAAGCGGGACGGGTTACACCTGAACCGGAGGGGTACAGCTGCATTGGGCCAGCATATGCTTAGGGTAGCAGAGGGGTATTTAAACTAGGGACTGGGGGGGCAGGAGATTATACAGTGAGATGGGTAGGAATAGACAGACTGCCGGAATAGAACACACTAAGGCTAATTATTTTATTGGTAGTGAGGGAACCATGATTGCAAATCAGTTAGAGCAGCACTGTCATAGAGGTGGTTTTGGGCAGCTGGAGGTGGAGCGGAAGGATGGGAAATGCACACACAGTACCCTGAAATTTCTCTGTTTAAATGCTAGAAGCATAAAAAATAAAATTTTGGATCTGGAAGCGGTTATGAGTGATAGCAACTATGATGTTGTTGGGATCACAGAGACGTGGCTTGGTGCAGGGATGGGGATGAGTATAACATAAAGGGATACAAGGTGCTTAGAAAAGATAGAACCAATAGAAGAGGAGGGGGCGTAGCTCTGTATGTAAAGGATTACCTTAATATCCAGGAAATTCCAGGTATAGAGCCCCTTGGTGTGAGTGAGGACATATGGATTAAAATACTGGGGGAAAATGAAAAGGGTCTGAATGTTGGAGTATGTTATAGGCCACCAGCCTCTGACAGCAGTGTCAACAGGATGATCTTTGATAACATTACACTGGCATGTCAGGAGGGTGAGACAGTAGTAATGGGGTGACTTCAATTACCCCTCAATTAATTGGGAAACTGTGTCTGGTCAGGGTAAATGTGAGGAAGAGTTTCTGGATCTTGTAAATGATTGTTTTCTGATACAGGCTGTTACCCAACCTACAAGAGAGAACACAATTCTAGACCTAGTTCTATGTAATAATCCTGATCGAATCTGCAGTACCGAGGTAGGGAGCCACTTGGAACAAGTGACCATAGTGTAGTTACATTTGAAGTCTTTTGGCGAGTTAAGACTACATCCTCCAATGCTAGAATTTTCAACTTTAGACGAGCCGACTTTACTAAAATGCGTGAGTATACAAGAAATATAAACTGGGTACATCTTTTAGATGGTAGAACTGTAAGAGAAATGTGGACTATATTTAAAACGATAATCCTGGATGTACAGCGTAAATTCATTCCGCAAGTGCGAAAAGGAAGCTGAAAAATAGGCATCCGCAGTGGATGAATAAGGCGTTACAAGATAGTTTGAAGCATAAAAGGGAACTATTTAGGAAATTCAAGTTAGACAGCTCTGAGACAAACAAGACTGAATACAGCAAAATGCGTGCTCAAGTTAAGAAAGGAATAAGGGAAGCTAAAAGGCGTTTGGAAAGACAGATTGCGCTAGATGCAAAGAACAACCCCAAACGCTTCTTCCAATACTACAATCGAAAAAGGACACTTAAGGCTGAGATAAGAGGTTTAAAAAACAAGGATGGACTTATGGTTCATGATAATAAGGCTATTGCTGATACTCTAAACAACTACTTTGTGGAGAGTTTCACACGTGAAGGGCTCGCACATATGCCTCCAGGAGAACTCAGTCCTCAGAGTCTTATGGAGGAAATTGATTTATATGACACAGAAGTGCTAGATAAACTTCGAAAACTTAAAACAAATAAGGCTGCAGGTCCTGATGGAATATTTCCAAGAGTCCTCAGGGAACTAGCGGAAGAGGTCTACAAACCTCTGACAGTTATTTTTAAGAAATCTCTTAAAACTGGAGAAATACCAGATGACTGGAAGCTAGGCAGTGTAGTACCTATCTACAAGAAAGGAGACCGTACTGATCCAGGAAATTATAGGCCTGTCAGCTTAACTTGTATCTCTTGTAAATTACTGGAAGCCATCATTAGGGACAATTTGGAATTATTCTTAGAACAAAATGGTATCTTAAACGATACCCAGCATGGTTTTCGCAGAGGAGGTCATGCTTAACAAACCTCCTGGACTTTTTTGAGGAAGCTACAGCATGTTTAGATGCAAACCAAGCTTATGACATTATCTATTTAGACTTCCAAAAGGCATTCGACAAAGTTCCACATGAGAGGCTCATAGAGAAAATGAAATCTGCAGGAATATCAGGAGCTATCACAGAGTGGGTTCGAAGTTGGCTGGCTGGTAGAAAGCAGAGTGTAACTGTTGGAGGAATTGTTTCAGAACAGGGTCCTGTGAGAAGTGGAGTCCCGCAGGGATCGGTGTTGGGGCCTTTGCTTTTCCTTATCTACATAAATGATCTTGATGCAGGGTTAGTAGTAAAATAGTAAAATTTGCAGATGACACAAAACTGGGGGGGCTAGCAAACAGTATAGAATCAACTAAGGTAATACAAGAAGACCTAAACAGCATCCATATGTGGGCAGGTACCTGGCAGATGACATTCAACTTAACTAAATGTAAAGTCTTGCATGTGGGCAACAAGAACGTTAGACAAGACTACTTCATGGGAGGAAGTAAACTAGATTGTGCTCAATTTGAAAAAGACTTGGGAGTAATGGTTGACCAAAGCCTAACAGGATCTAGGCAGTGTGCTGTAGCAGTAAAAAAGGCCAACAGGATGCTAGGATATATAGCCAAAAGTATTGATTATAAATCTAAGGAGGTTATATTGAAATTATACAATGCTTTAGTCAGACCACACTTGGAATACTGTGTGCAGTTCTGGGCACCGCACTATAAGAAAGATATCGAGGCTCTTGAAAAAGTACAAAGGAGGGCAACTAAATTAGTTCCTGGCATGAAACATAAAAGCTACGAGGCAAGACTAAAGTTACTTAACCTATTTAGACTCAGCAAGAGGAGACTAAGGGGTGATTTAATAGAGGTTTTTAAATTTATAAAGGGACTCAACAAGGTTAGCTACGATAAATTTTTTAAATTAAGTTCAGTCTGTAGGACAAGGGGACATAAATGGAAACTAGTTAAAAGTAAGTTCCGCACTGATGTAAGGAAGTATTATTTCACGCAAAGAGTTATCAATACATGGAATGGGTTGCCAGGTCATGTAGTTGAGGCAGAGACCCTTTCTGTGTTCAAGTCCAGACTTGATGCAGTTTTGGATACTCTTTAAATAATGTAATGGCGAGCCTTGTTGGGCCGAATGGCCTGTCCTCGTCATAATATGTCTTTATGTCTTTATGTCTTTATATTATTCCACTCCATGGGGATTGGGTTCTCTAGCTCCATGTTCAGAGTGTCAGATTGTGTGTTCACCCTTTTTGTAATTACATTAATTAAAGGTCAATGCTCAATGAAGGCAAATAAAAGAGTCAAATAAAAGTTATTTTTCTTTCTTTCTTTCTTTCTTTCTTTCTTTCTTTCTTTCTTTCTTTCTTTTCTTGTCATTTTATTTAATTTAGTGCACTTTTCAACTGCGTCTTCTGCTGTTTCTCATTTACTTTGTTTCTCTCCATCAGTCTGGAGCATTCAAGAGGAACTTCAGTTCACCGATGCTTGTAAATGACCAGCTCGGTGTTGTGAAGGAGGCCCCAACCATCAAAAGTGAGGAGATTCATAATACACCACAGCCTGTCTATCATGTCACAGCCTCCAGTTGGGATAACTAATATTCATAATTCATATTGCAGTGATTAGGCATTCCTAAAGTCACTTGTCATCAATGATTCAACATCCTTTCAGATATGTGCTCTGCATCTCTGCAGACTTGCATGGAACGTGCATTTAGATCCCATGTGTGTGTATGTGTTTGAATGTGTGTTTGTGTGGGTGTGTGTGTGTGTCTGCAGGCTCATGGAATGTGCATGTAGAATCCCCCATGTGTGTGTTTATTATTTGTATGTTTGTGTGTCTGTGTGTTTGTGTGTTTGAATGTTTGTGTTTCTGTGTGTGTAATTGTATGTTTGTTTGTGTGTTTGAGGATACATGGAACGTGCTTGTAGATCCCCTATGTGTGTGTGTGTGTGTGTGTCTCTGCAGACTCAGGGAAGGCGCGTGTAGACCCTGTGTATGAGACGCTACGCTATGGGACGTCCCTGGCACAGATGAGCCGCTCCAGCTTTGGCAGCGTCTCTGAGTCACCCACCCGCAGCCTGGTAGGACATCACGTTCTGGGGGATGGGGGAAGGGGTGCGGCCATCTCATCACTTTGTGCTCAGATCACTGTTACAGCTTCCGAAGCTTGTCTACCTTTATAGCTTTATTATAGCTTTGCTGTACCTGCAGCAGTGTATTTACGAAATTTAGATCGGTATTCATCAGTATATGACAAAATCTTCCTGTTTTAATAACCAGAATGGACATTAACTTAATTTGTTTGTAGGAGCACATATAAAATACTTTGAAAAGCATGAATGTACAAAAGTATAGAAAGAATAAATTAAATAACAAAATGCCCTAATCTATTTCTCTCCGTCTCTGTCTGTCTGTCTGTCTGTGTGATGGGTGCAGGGTGAAGGAGGAGAGGAGAAAGATGAGGCCCAGTGCAGCACAGAGGAGGACACTGGTCTGGATCCAGTGGGTAAGACCTCAGCGGTGATCATTTTCTGGATTCAGGGGGTAAGACTGCAGCCCTGACAGTGGTCTGGATTCAGGGGACCGCAGCTCTGAGAACGGCATGAGCGAGGACCTCATTACCTGCCATATCTACGCCTCCACATCACTGCCGTCACCTTCAATCATCTCTATACAGCACTTAATCAGGCCCATTATTATAGCCATCTATTATGTAGATAAACCCTGATGACAGAATGTACTGTACATGACAGCAGTGTATGTGTGTGCGTGCGTGCATGCGTGCATGTGTGTATGCAGCAGTGTGTTGTTGTAGGATGCGTCTCTAAGTGTAGTTTCAGCCTTAACCTGAGCACAGTATAACAAGCCTTCCTCTCCTCAGAACCCTCGGTCTCTGAAAATGAGAAAACGGAGTCAGAGGATGGAGGCAGGCTGAAGGTGTGTTGTGTTTCTGTTCATCCTATTCTGATTTTGTAGACATACAACATTATTTATTAAGGTCCAGTTGGAGCTTTCCAATCTCTCATAATTTTTCAAAATGACATAAAAATGTCATTGTTAAAATTTTTTGATCAAGCTGAAATGGTAATGTTTGTAATTTAGAAATAAATATTGAAAAATTAATTATCGGTTTGCGTATTTTCAAAGGTGAGTTACAATTAGTAAATGATGACCAGTAATTTAATTCAGTATTAAAGTGCTTCAGTCTTTCATGAAAGATGTCCTAAAATCTCTCTCTTTCCCCGTCCTTCACTCTCTCCCTCTCCCTGTGTCTCCAGGCTCCTAAACGGATTGAGGTTCACTCCATCCACACTTATGTGGCACTGTACAAGTTTCTGCCCCAGGAGCAGAATGACCTAGAACTCCAGTAAGTCAGTGCAAAGCCTCATGGGATCCAGCAGGTGTCTGCATAGTGGGCATGTGTGCGTGCATACCTGTGTGTGTGCACGTGCATTTATGTGTGGGCTTCTGTTTATTTTTGTGAGTGTGTGCATGTGTATTTATGTGAGAGCATATGTGTGTGTGTGTGCATGTGTGTGTATGAGCACACTTTTGTATGTATGTGATTGTGTGCATGTGTGTAATGTGAGAGCATGTTTGTGTGTGTATATGTGTGTATACATGTATGTGCATTAGTGTGCTTGTGTATGTGTGTATGAGAGTGCGCATGTGAGCATATTTGTTTTGCTTGAGTTCACCTGTACATGTGTGAGGGGATGGGAAACTTTGTATTCAATGGAAAATAAAGCACCATAGAGATAATGTCACATGAAATCAGTAATACAAATTATTACCTACATAGTCGACATGAAGTCCTGACAAAACCTGTAGAACAAATGTGTGTGAACTGGGGAAGATGGCTAAAAATGTAAGATAAAAATAAAAATGAGGACAACATGTACCACTCATGAGATGGAGAGGGGGATCTGTTGAGAGAGGAAGGGAGGAGGGATGAGAGAGGAGGTGGGAAGGTTTAAAGGAAAGCAGGGACAGTGCTGGGGTTTGGGGGCTGGGTTTGGTTGTGTCAGCAGGCAGGTAAGAGCAAAGTACTCAGGACCATCTGTTACCTCAAGAAGGGAATTCAGTATGTGAGTTCCTGGCACAATACAACGTAGAAATATTTGCTGTCTGGTATAGGAGAGAGCCATTCCCACAGCACAGTCAATACTGTCCAGTCTCACAGACCATCATAGTCAAGTGTCCAATCCCACAGAACAACAAAGTCAGGTGTCTAATCTTACAGGACAATATGGTTAAGTAAGATCAAAGGCATGAAGCCATATGGTCAAGAACAGCTGACAGCATGGAACAATATTATTCAGAATGGCCACCTCCATAGAACTGTAGAGAATAGCCAGTTCTGCAAAATTGTAGAAGATTAAAAGACCCATAAGTAATACTTTGTTCTGAGTAAGCACTCAAAACACTGTCATAAAGACACGTAACTGAAAAAATCAACACTAATATTCTGACAAAAACCCCTTACAACACTGCCACAGAGACCTGTAATCAAATCAAAGATCATCTTATTATGAAGATCAGTTGGTGGGATCTCACGGTCCAACTACCTTAATGAATCAGTCACATTAATCTCCTCCATTATAGAATGTAGTTGCATTCACAATTTTATATGAAATATTTGAACAGTGGATGCATTTTAAGTTGGTAAGAAAATGATGTGCTTACCATGTTCCCTTTAATCACTTCAAGACCTCTTTGTCATTCTCTTTTTCAATCATTTAGTCCCGGTGACCGTGTGCAGGTCACTGATGACTCCAATGAAGAGTGGTGGAAGGTGAGCAGTGTGTGTGTGTATGTGTGTGTGTCCATTTCAACAAATCTCCATATTGGTCCTACTTTCACATTCAAAATACAAAAGCAAGCTTTACAGAAATAGAAATCAATTTCATTGCAAAGTGCTTAAATAATGACATATAATGGATTTACAAATGTGCAGACTTTTATAGGCTGAATTACATTCCTAATGAGTTGTGCTTATTCTCCTGACAGTGTAATTATTTAGAACAGTGTGTTTAAAATCGGGCATGCAAGCTCAGAGTAGAGGGTGTGACTGAGCAACTAATAAATTGATCAGGAGTAATTTCTCTATTTTGGCAATAAATTCCACAATCTGCAGAAAACGAAATGTTCTACCAAATTGTGTGTGTCTGGTGAAAAACATGACATGCTAAAGCGATCAAAGTGATACACAGCCAGCTTTTCTCATGTAATACACGTAACTTAGCTATCAGCATGCAAGAAAATAAAATGTAATGAGGCCTATCTCTGTTAATATTCAGTAACATTCAATTATTTTAATTAGGTTTTGCTTTTTGGATGTTTTTCTGAGATTTATTTCTGTGTAGTTAAGTTGGTGGTGCTAGCCAGTGTTTGGATTCTGTCTTGCAGTGAGACAAAATTAATTTCCAATGTTAATAATGTTTTAAATTTATGTGATTTGCTGTTTGTTGTGATTCTTTATTTCTTCAGAGAACAACAATACGAAGGCCAAATTTGAATGTGTATGTGTCTGTTTAGTTCAGAAATGGACAGGTACTGTTTCATACACATTGCTATTATGTTTTATGCATCAAGTTTGAGCACCCATGGAGGAAGAGAATCTCAGTTTCTATGTGAGATACATAAGAACAGGGACCTGTAGCCCCTCACTGTAAATAGATGTATGCCATTGTTCCATCACAAAAACAGCTGTCCAATGCAGAAACTTAACTGTACCTGAAATTAGTTCTTCAATAATTTTCCAGTAATCTTTGAGAACCCTGAAGATGATTGGCCCTTTTTCTGTCAAAACAAATAATACTCAAATAAACATATTAATTATTCTTTGCAAAATAAGTATACAGATAAAGTAATATAAAATTGTATTGACATGTTTATTTATTCAGTCATTATTGCAGTCATCGATTCATTTTATCATTTGGGGGCAGCCTGTAGCCTAGTGGCTAAGGTACATGACTGGGACCCTTGAGGTTGGCAGCTCAAGCCCCAGTCCTGCCACAGCAAGAACACCATTGCTGTTGGGCCCTTGAACAAGGCCCTTAACCCCACATTGCTCCCAGGGGCCCTTGGTTAACCCAATCAACTGTAAGTCACCTTGGATAAAAGCATCAGCTAAAATGACTGTAATGTTATGTAATCATCTATTTACTATTTTAGTTCTATGTTTATTTCCTTCTTCTTCTGACATGCAAATTAGCACTACCAAGTGCATAGTTAAACATACTATTGTATGAAGAGAATAATGCTAGATAATGTAAAATACTGTTCACAGATCATCTCAAATCTCATGTGGTCCCAAAATGGGCTTGGTGTGACTGTAGCAGAGGTGGAAATGGGTCTAGCCACTAAAGCAGAGGTGAAAAGGAGGTTGGTGAGTGAAGCAGAAGTGGAAATATGCCTAGTGACAGAAGCAGAGGAGGAAATGGGCCCAGAGTGTAACTGGAGCAGTGGTAGAAATGGGCCTAGTGACCGAAGCAGAGGTATAAATGAGCCTAGTGACTGAAGCAGAGGTGGAAATGGGCCTAGTTACTGAAGGAGACGTGGAAATGGGCTAAAATTGTCACTGCTACTATAAGACTGCCCACCCATTCACTTGGTAACCTCATGGAGATGCTCTGTTGTAATGATATCTGTAAACAAACTGACATTGCTGTACAAAAGTCAGCGGTTCATTCAATAGCCAGTCAAACTGGCTTTCAGTAGAGACTGTTCATGTTTTGGAGCCAAACAATAGTTCAGGAAAGCCTTCAATACTTAAGTGCAACTGGAGTTTAAAAAATTACTGCAAAATAATTTTAGAAAGAATGACATTCCTAACAACTGTGCAAGACCTGGCAGACCTCTGAAGCAGCCATCATCAGACATTACTTAAAGATTTAGTGCTCTACTTTCGGCAGCAGGTGCAACATCCTATGACCGATTTGAAACGTGCCATTACTGCAATGACACCCACAAAGTTATTTTCTGCAACACGCCAGCACCGCAACAGGAAAAATGTGGAAGCACAAAGCCACTTGTGCCTTTAACATAATAAACGGGCGTTGAAGCACAATGTCTGGGAGTGTCCTCTGAAAACAAATGGGAATACCATGCAAATTATGGGGCACAATGCCCAAACTGGCAGTGTTCGTCCAAAGAGAAACCCTTTGAGAGGACCCTTTAAGAGGTCTCAAAAGCAGGTCTATTCAGCGCGCAAAACTCGAAGGTTGAAAAATAAATTGTAATACATTGACCAAGCCAGCAGGTGTCATAACATGACTTCGGCGATATTACCAAAAGGCAATAATGGTCAAACTTCCATTATGACAATTTCCCACAATCTACTTGGAAAATGTGAGACCCGTGGTCTTTAAACCTTAATATGACTGACCCTACATTCAAAAGCGGAATTTCGGCTCCGCATTCTTTAAGTGAGAGTGCAGAACATAGAACAACGCCACACCTGTCAAAAATCGGAGATCACTGATTGGGACCAGCAGCAGACATGTAACTCACGAGCGATACATCATTATATAAGGACAATAAATAAAGCTGACTGTCAAATAATTATCATCATTATATTTAGCTAGCTAGCTAAGATAGGCCCCCATGACCACAATGGCAAGTTGTGACAAGCAAGTTAGCTAGCACTAGTTAGCTAGATAGGATACCCTATATTTTATAGGTCATAACTTGGCTATTCAAACAATAAAATACATAGGCCTATGTAACTATCAGTGCATGCTCTTTTCTGTCAGTGTTACTGTATGACTTTGATATCGTACAATTTAGGGTATCCTTGAACCGTAAGAAGGAGCGAATCTGCCTTTTTATAAGACAGAGGTCTGACTGAATGATGTTGTTGGAGCGGTAGTTTGGTTCAGCTGGAATGGACAGCTGCTGTTGCTGAGCAGAGCCCGCCTCACCTCCTTTCGTATTTAATGTAGCTGAGTGAAATATGTCATGCTAGCTACAGTGGTTACTGTGGGCTATATTCATTTTTATGTGTCATGTTTTTTGACGTTACTTAATATAAAACAGGTTTTAGCGGTATTAAGCGATGTACTGTATCACTGAGCATGACAGGAATGAAAACTATATGATGATCATCGCATATATAAATCATATATTTAATAATTGGACATGTGTGCTCCGCCTCTTTGCATTCTGCTAGTGGTGAGTGTGTCACGGGACCAGACAAGTAACTGTCACTTTTACCACCTGTTATTTAAAGGTGTTTTTGCCAGGCTCAATAAACCGCTGAAACCCAGCGATTTTGTCTGTGTGGACATGAACCAGTACATCCGTCTCCTCTGCTGAGAAAAGTGCAGGTTCCTCTGCCTTAGGTCATTCATCTTTTCTTGCTAGCACTGGGTGCACGCGATTTTACTGCAAGTTACGCTCACTATGATTGGCTGAAACATGCAACACCATGCCAAATTGGACTGGACCCGCCCAATTTGACGTATTGCCTTGGACTTGAGTCTCAGAAAATAGGTTTGTTGGTTTGCCCCTCCAATCGAGTGTTGTGCGAATCAGGCAGTGACTGACTTATGACTTATGACATATGAATTTGAAAATAGAGCCCTTAATCTTTAAACGATATGAAAAAATAACATTCCACCGTGAGAAGATAACTCAAGGCTATGAGTCTAAAAGGATGCGTTACTGTGCAAGGATTAAAGAAAATAGAAAAAAGAGAAGAAAATTTGCACTACAACACTGAAAATAGGAATCTGAGATGTGGAGTAAGGTATGGACTGACAAAACTAAATTTGAGTTTGAATATAACATGGCAGTATGTACAGTACAAAAGCAATGAAAGACTCTCAGAATCAAGTCTACAACCGTCGGTCAAGCATGGTGGAGGATCAGTGCAAGTTTGAGGATGTATAACAAGTTTGTGATTTGTTCTTGATTGAAAGCTTAGAAGATCTATATGTACTTACCAAATAAATACATTCTGAGAACAATGGATTGGCCACAACATTCAACACCATTGAATGTGTTTGTGATTAGTTGGATCATGAGAAGCAGAAAAGAGAAGCATGGAAAAATATAAGGAACATCAGAAACAAAAAGGAAGTCTCACAAAAAGAACAGTAATAAAGGTTGGACACACTTAATTCTGAAATTCAATGATGACTGTGACTGCTAACCTAGCAAACATTCATTATATCGTGTCACAATACCTTGTGGTATTGGGGCTGTTAGCCTGCAATCTAGCTAGCTAGGTCACAGCAAGCTGAAATGGACCCACTGACCCAGCAGACCAAACTGATGACTGTGCTGTGTCAGGCCGGATCATTACCTGGATGGAGTGGCAGAGGACTGCTGCTCTTTCATGGGCTTGGAGATGAGCAGTAAATGGCCATTGATTTAAATGTAATCAACTGCATGACAGCAGAGGGAAATATGCACCAATAGCCCATGGCTAATTGTTGTGAGTGAAACTCGCAGGAACCTATCAAACAGAAAATTGTAGAAACGAACATTCCTTTCACAACTGTGCATAGTGCATCTGGGTCTGAGCCTAACATCTGAATAAAAGAGACACAGAGAGTGTGCTTCAAAATCACACATTACATTGTTCTGTTAATTATGTCAAGGACTGGGAAAAAAAAATCAGTAGAAAATACGATTGAGTCTTCAACTGTATATATGAACATATAGATGACTAAGCAGTTAGGCTGCCCTTTGCCTTTAGAACAACCTGTATCCTTCTCATTTTGCATCATAGAGCCTCTGATAGGCTAAAATGGCTTTATATTCCTTGGCTGTAATTCTACCATGGAGATCATAACAGATCCACCAATATGATTAGGCAGTGAGGGAACAGGCAATGAGGACTGAAGGCTTCCTTTGGCTTTCTCTTGACATAAATCCACCCAGTTGCAGAATACATTGTAACACATAATAAAACTCATCAGACAGTGTTACTTTCTTCCATTGCCCAGATGTTCAGGCTTTGCTCACATTAAGCCAGGTTCTGTTCTCCTGTGCATTGGCCTTGCAGTTACCTAATGGCAGCTCTGCCATAGGCTTATGACATATGTTTTTTTTTTAGTCTGGGTGGTGCCCTTCACAAGGTGTAGATCAAATTCTGTGGCAATTATTGAAGCCTTTCTTTATGATTTCTGCAACTATCCTATAAAGATTTTGTATATTTTTGTCAGTGACCTGGAATCACTGCTTCTCTTTCCTGTTGCAGTTTCTCCTTGTTTGGCATATTCCATCATGGTTTTCAGCTCTGTTCCTTTTGACACATTTAAAGAATTTATCAGTTTCTGAGTGTCACACTTGCAATTTTGCAGTTTTGCAAAGTGTTTGATATTTTCCAAAATATGGGTCTTAGTATATTAGTGTTAGTATTTGTGTAGGCAATGACAAAGTAGATCCATAGACTTTTTTTTAATTTGATGTCTTTTTTCCATTTGTTGCGCCCTTTCATTTGTTGTTTTCATTGTTTGACTACAGAATTACATGGGTAATTCAGAATCTCTTAAATGCAGTGTTTTTTTTTTTTTGTGTTTGTTCACAGGGTAAAAGTGGCGATAAAGTGGGCTTCTTTCCTGCCAACTTTGTGCAGAGGGTGCGTCCAGGAGAGAGGGTATGGAGGGTTACACAGGGGATCCATGGGAACAGAGAGACAGGTCACATGGCTGTAAAAGAGTCTCAGGTGAGTCTGCCCTCAACCTCTCCTAAAAGCAAACATACACAAAC
Organism: Albula goreensis; assembly: GCA_022829145.1. Classification (NCBI taxonomy): domain Eukaryota; kingdom Metazoa; phylum Chordata; class Actinopteri; order Albuliformes; family Albulidae; genus Albula; species Albula goreensis. Next base: position 578,767 of record CM040758.1, read on the forward strand.
AAGCAAACAAACTATAGGCCAAGAAACATTGCTAGGCTATAGAAAGATTTTGGTATAGTAACCATTTTATACAGTTGTAACAATGGACTTTTCAAATATAAATGCTTGATGCAGAGAGTGTCCTCTTTGCGTCCCTCACATTTTGGCATGAGGCTACATATCTGGATGCTTGTGAGGCTGTAGGATCTTCTCCCATTATTACTCATCATCTCTCCTTGTCACTCAATTATTTGGAAAAACAATGTTTATACTTTAAAGAATATTCCCCTTATAGTTCCTATAATTTGTGCAGTGAGAAATACAGTGAATCTCTGGCTCGTCCCCTCTGCTGTCACATTGATCACACAGCTGGCCCTCTCTGGCCAGCCAGGTTTGTGCTGGCCCATTTCAGTGGTTTGGCTGTGGCCACTGACAAACCATTTGAATGATAAACACCAATAAGGTCACTAATACAACACTAATAATACAAATTATGGAGAACAAACAGACTCGCTAATCTTCCCTCCTTTTATGACAGGAGGCCATGTACTTGGTGGCCAACACTACAAATACAGTGTGTATATAGGGGAGTTTTATTGTATTACAGTATTATAATTTGGGAAGTTTGGGAAAATGGGTCAAGTTTTGGAATAAAATGTATTTCTTAAAGTCCTGGTGTGTGGGGCAGTCTATAAGGATGTGCAGTTTTGTCTCCACTGCCCCCTGTTGGCAGTTGGAACACAGCCTGTCCTCTCTGGGCGGCAGGTCTGCCTGTGATGGCCAGTCTCTATGGCCAGGCTGTACTCACTGGGTCTATGAACTGTCAATGTTTTGCTCAATGTGTTATCAGTCACCATGGTCGCATAATCTGACATTTGTACTGACTTTTTAAGGGCAAAATAGTATTCCAGCTTTTGTTGGGTTTATTCGGTTTTGATCCAATTAATATATTTTTCTGTGTTTTAGTCATACTTTTGTTTGGCCTAATTCTTTGAGCTAATGTATGTCTGTCAAAAGTTAATTTTGGCACACATATTTATCCACTGGGGTCTGCCGGATGAAAAAAGTTGATCAGTGATCTGGTGTTTTGGTAAAAATCCAGTTTGATTTTTACTTCAGGCATTACTGGAGGTACGATGAGTCTTGTGTTTAAAATACTGCAGGAAACCTTCCCCAAATTACTCTTCACACAAATGCCTCTGTAGTTGTTGAGGTCAAATTATTCTCCAGTCTTGAAAATATAGGTTATATATTCCCCTATTTCAGGAAAATGATCCACACTCAAAAGCAAAGAGCAAAATTGAACAGTTTTAGAATGGCTAATCTAAGTTTGGGTTCTGTGTCTTTCAGCAGCTCATATACAATGCCCTCTGCCCCACAGGCCTTTCTGAACTGCAAGGCCCTCAGGTTTTCCACAAGGTCTGGTTCTATAATTTCTTAATCTTAGAGGGTTCTGATGTCCTCAATGGTTGAGATTGTTTCAATGTTGTTCAGTTTTTTACATATTTGTTTTTTATGTGGGTTCTTTATCCTCTGACTGCAAGGTTAATTCCTTTATTGTGGGAATACGTGTAGGCCAGAAATGAATAAAAATGTGATTAGATTTCTGATCTACCAGTTGCTTTCTGCTTCTCCTTGGTGCTGTTTTTAGCCCATCTGGTGGGTTGCTTTTGATTGTAGAGGTCACTGGGCTGTGTATGCTTGTTGTTTGTTTCTGTCGTTTTTTGGCTACACAGTAATTTGACTGTGATATAGCAGAGGGGTTAATGGCTTTACTGAGAACACTCTCGTAGTGAATGAATAAATCTGTGATTGCATAGTCTTCAGTGCTGCTGTCCCCTCTTAACCTACCACTGACAGTGCACAGACCCAGAGCTGCTGTTTTCCACTGGTATTTGTGGTTTTTTCATACCTGGTCCCAGGCTAAAAGATTGTTGCCAGTTATATATAGATCTCCTTGTATGCTATCTCCTCAGCAGTCCTGTCACTTAGGTCCCTGGGCCTGGAAATGGCTGATCTGAGTCATAGATCAGGAATATATTTTCATTAAAATGAGGGGATTCTATTTGGGGGATATAGAAAGCACAGAGTTACACATTTTCGGCTGTGGGAATATTGTCTTTATTAATTTTCAACCATTTCTCTTCCTTCTTCACCACACTCAAAACAATGATGTGTAAGATTTACTTTAAAAAAGTTCTGTAACAATATGCATAGGAATTAGTTGGTCATTTTAACTTGTCATTATATTAAGTTGCATTTACTCAGTTGTAAAACAAACACGTCTTGTGTACTTAACATTTATAATAACCAAAACCCTCGTTACGATTCTGTTCTTGGATTCTGAAAACACCTGAGGACCACAGTTCCAATACAGACCGATATTTCAATAGCATGAACAATATTGGGAAAAAAATTACCATGTCACTTTAACAAATGCATGACGTTGGTTGGCTTATTAGCTTATGATGTTTAAAAACAAAGGAGTAGTAAGCACAATACTGATGACAATAATAATAATAATAATAATAATAATGCAACAACACAAGCTAACGAATGCATGAGGCAAGCAACATTGCTAGGCTACTGATAGCCAACTGCTAGTCATTGTGCTCCTTTTTCCCAAGTTAACTGATAAAACCATGAAGACTACCCTCCATGTCTCAACAGCAAAAACTTGAGATGTAACATAAAGCCAGTTAAGGCTTTTGATAGAAAGCCATTAATGTCCACTATTAATATGCAAACTCAATGCGAGTTTCAAGCCTTGGAACATGACTGACCAATGAAAACCACAGAAAAAAAGGTCATTCCACCTCAACTCTCAGGCCACCTCAATTTTCAGACCATGGCCTGAGAGTTGAGCCTGCAGACAGACTCTCTTGGAGGAAACACTAATTCCCTGTAGCCTTTGGAACAGCCAAGGACTTTGCCTCCTCTGCACCATTGTCTATTGAAATAAAGATATCTCTTTGGTGAATTATTAGTTTTTGCTCTTCAACCCAAACATGAAAGAGCTCAAAACTGGAATATTGCTTATAGAAATGCTGAAAGATTTCCAGAATAAAAAGCTGTCTGTTAGATTTGTAATTTCTGTTTGCCATTTCAGAACAAGAAATACTCTGTTTATGTGGTACATTAAATAACATTGGCAGTGATTTTAAACCTTATTCATGAACATGAACATTTTTTTGTTTGTTCATTTATTTTGTTGTGTTTGTACCAAAGTGGTACAGCACAGCATTTTTAGTGGTTCTAACCTTTGTTCTGTGAGCCAAGAGCAGACACTCTCTACCTTCTCTATACACTCATTGTATCTGTTACTCTCTCCCTCTGTCTACTGGCAGATTTGTGTGGGGAAGAAGGAGGATGGCAATGACTACCTGAAACTCAGCAGTGGGAAGAAGAGAGGCCTGGTGCCCTGTGACTCCCTGGAGGAGATATGAGCTCCTGTGTGACCCTTTACCCTACCGCCTCCCACCTCCCCACAGGACTGCCCAGCCTGGGATAACATCCTCCCTTGTCCCACCTGGAGGAAGAGGCTGAGCACAAGTGAGGAAGTTTAGAACACACACTCATTCACTACAGCCTAACCTCCATACTCCCTCCCTACAGTCTACTCTCCAACTCATTCCCTACAACCTAACCGCCACACTCATTCCCAACAGCCTAATATCCACACTCAATCCCAACAGCCTAACCTCCAACCTGCTCCCTACAGCCTAATTTCCACACTCTCTTTCTACAGCCTAACCCCCAACTCACTCCCTTGCCTAATTTCCACACTCATTCCCTACAGCCTAATTTCCACACTCACTCCCTATAGCCTAATTTCCACACTCTCTTTCTACAGCCTAACCCCCAACTCACTCCCTTGCCTAATTTCCACACTCATTCCCTACAGCCTAATGTCCACGCTCACTCCCTGCAGCCTAATATCCCCACTCTCTTTCCACAGCCTAACCTCCAACTCATTCCCTACAGCTTAGTATCCACACTCTCTCCCTACAACCTAACCTCCAACTCATTCCCTACAGCCTAATCTTTACGCTCACTCTCTCCACTTAAACACAAACCCCAAACATGCACTCTCTCCAGAATAAACACAAACCTCCTCACCTCACTCTCTACATGTAAACAATAAACCCCAGACACACACACTCACTCACTCCTCACAAAACACAAACCCCAAACATACACTCACTCTCCACACAAAAACAAACCCCAAATACGCACATTCACTCTTTCCACATAAACACTAAACCCAGACACAAACCCAAACGTCCTCACCTCACAGTTGTAGGGGTTGTCAGCAGCGCTGGGTACCCCTTAGCACTGAGCATCCTGGTGGATATTACTGAAGAGCACAATCCTGATTCGCTCAGATTATAGGCCAAGTGTTGCTGTGGACTCTTATGACTCACTCCAGTGGATCCATCAGGGAAACAGTCTGCTGGTCCTCTAAGCCCTGCCTCCTGAATCCTGGACTGTAGGAGAAGAGGGGGATGAGATATACTACAGCACTGGATATTCCTACAGTTTTGTTTTCTCCCTCCTCATTGTGTTTTGAGGCGATCATCTCAAACAGGGGTATACCATATTCGGTCTTAGGAGATCAGAGGATATGAAGATGGAACAGTACTCATGCTGACTTTTTTGGGGATTGAGGTTCATACTGTGTCACACAAAAGGGACCTTTTATGTGTAGTGTACTGTCTTACAGGCTCTCTGCAGATCTGTGAAAAATTTGTTTTCGACATCCTGGTTTTGCCCTCTGCGTCAGCAGATAGTAGTAACATTGCTGACACTTGAGATCGCATATATACTGTATGTGTGTGCATTTGTGTGTTTGTGTGTGTGTGTGAAATCATCACTTGTCTCCTGCTTTGGCATGCTCTGTAGCACATTGGGCCCCTGGGCAGGGATTAATTTCATCTTAATTTAGACCACCGGCACTGCCCCCTGTGTCTGTCTGTGTATGCAGTTTCCTCAAGATGCTGGGGCAGAGAGAGGAGAATCTAAACCTCTAAATCTGAATATGATTATGCAGCACGCTTTTCAGCCGCAACACGCCGCTGGTCACATGAACATAACCCACCACAGCTCCACTGGGTCACCCGCCATGCTTAGGCTGGTTGCAAGATATGTAACTGAAGTAAGCCTTCAATCATGCATAAAAACCTTGCATCTCAAAAATAATTTTTGATGATTTTCATGTTTTTTTTTCATAAATTGGTAGTATAGGTTCCTCCTTGTTTTCTTTTCAGGAATTTGACAAATGAAATGCTGCTAAAATAGACTGTAATCAGATATCTTAATTTCATTGGTTCTCTAGGCTGTGTGTTAAAAAGATGAGAGAAAGCATATGCCTTCACTCTCCCAAAGGGATTTTGTGCGTGCTTTTAGGTAATGTAGAAAATAACCCAATTTACTTGCTATTTGAGGAGAAAGTCTTACATACAGACAAACATAATTTGTAGAGTTTACAAGCTTAAGCTTAAAATGATGTATTTCCAGAATGTTCGATTTACCGAAAGCTTGTTAGTTACATTGGTTGCCAGATGGTTATCCTGGTAGCTAAGAGTGACTATGAGGCATGGGGTGGCAGGACAGACAGAAGGAAATCCTGAGGGAAATGATGAATGTCTGTAGTAATGTCAGTAAAATGTCAAGACAGGTCAAGATATCATAACCAGAACACAGATGACAATGGACATACTGCATTGGGCACTGAAAAATGTTCAAAAATGTCTTAAAAATACAGTTCACATGTTATATGGTTAAATGTTTGTCTTTTAAGTTAAAGTCATTCTTTAAGATTTTTTAAATGAGAGATCACCTAAAACTACTAAACATTACTCTGTCACAAAAATTTGCAAAATCATGTGAGGGGCTGCAGAAAAAGTTGCAGATGTGCTAATTGATGTATGTGGCCAAAATCAATGATATGAAAAAATTGTACCTGCAGAATTCCTCTGCGGGTGCAGTGTGGATAGCTTATTTTTTCGGTTTTGTGTTCCACAGTGATTATTTGGGAATGCTTTTTTCACTTTCTGGAAAGTTGCCTTGTTGGAGATATGAGGATGTAATCCGACAGTGAACATTTGTTTTTAGTTTCTTACAAAGTATGAGATTAGCAACTGAATTAATTATATGAATGAAGAAGGTGTAAGAAACAAATAAACACTAGGGCATTGCTGTTTGATTGAACAGAGATGTTAGTATCTTCCTCAATACTTAGAACTGAAGCCATACAGATCTATGTTACAGTTTTTTTATTGCTAAAACAGATTTCATGAAATTATGCTCATTTCCTAAAACTCTACACAAATGCAAAACTGCACACTCATCTTCACAAATGTCAAACTTCCCTGTCAAAATTCTCCACTTAATACCACCTAATCCTACATATAAACCAAACTTTGCCTTTAGACATCACACAAACACCATCAAATATACATACACTGCAAAATAGCCATTACACAATGGTGAGATCAATTCAAAACACTTCTGTAGAAACGTGTTACTGCAATATTGGTGCTTATATTTTTTTCCCCGAACAACTTCTGTACATAATGAACACAAAGTAAATGAACTGTAAAAATATGCTACTTATAAAGAATGTAGAATACAGTCAGTTCCACATATCTACCAATATGAACTACTGGAAAAATATGCTCTCCATATGCACACAGACTCACAACAGATTCTCTGTGATTCTATGCTTAAGCTGAGATGTGAAAATGAATGTGCAAAATACAGATTGTACCTGGGAGAGTGCCCGTAAGTGTGTTCTGCTGTCGGCAGGGGGGCTACCTCATGGGCTAGAGGTAGATGTGGACCACAAATGACCTGTTCTGCATCCAACTGGAGAATGACTTTGCTGCTGTCAATCTGATGGAAGTACAAGAGAGAGTAATTTAATTTTTTAATATTTATTCAGCTATAACAGCCAGCTCTCGCAGCAATAATTGCCTAAATGTAGCCTTTTGTGAAATATTATTGTGTATCCTACATTTTTGTGAAATGAAACTGTTGTAGCTACATCTTTTGTTTCTACCGTGCACTGTGTAGAGTCCACAAGCACAACATTGCTGATTTGAAAATAGAAAGCCTTGCTAGTCAAGACTGCAAACCCCCCACAACTCAATGAACCACATCCTTCTTCTTTGTGACCAATAGGAAGCACCTACAGAACAGGGCAACAATGCTAGTGATAAGGACTAATCTGGATGTACAATGGTCATATCAGAAACTCCCACTGAGAAAAGCTCTCTCATAGGATGCTCATAGAAATACCCCCTGGGGTTACAGACTTCTCACACTTCCCTGAGGCTGCAGACTGCCCATTGGAATGGGCTTTTGGGCTGTAGACAGCCCATGCAAATTCCCTTTAGGGCTGTAGACTGCTCACGGAAATGCCCCTGGGGCCGTAGACTGTCCATACACAACTCCACAAACCACTCCTCCATGTATATGCCTGCTCTGATTGACAGTACCTTCCTATCAATACCCACAATGCAGCGACCAACTGCAGTTGTTCAGTGTTTCTCTTATGTTTTCCTTTGAGTCAGAAGCCCATGTAAGGTGTAACCATCAGTGACCCATGAGAGAGAATGAATAAACAATGGGAAAGAAATACCCCAAATCTGTCAAGGACTGCCTCATTGAATTGGTCTTTTCAACATGTTTCAAGCTCGGAGAATTACTGAATACTACTGAGCTCAGTCTTTGTAACACAGCTAAGCAGTGAAACAGCTCTGAGTTCAGTCTTTGTCACACCTCATCTGCCCTTCTCAACCACTACCACTCATCTCCTGCCCATATCCGTATTGTCCACTGCTATGGAAAATATGGAATATTTATGTGTGGGTAAATCCCCTCTCATCTTTTTTTTAATGTCAGATTTTGTTGGATGGTCTTTTCATCTGAGTGGGTGTAAGAGCAATGATGTCACCCAGAAATGTAAAAAGTCTTCTGGGACAGGATACATTTAAGTATATTCCAGCAGAGGAGAACTCAGAATGAGGTTTCTGGTATCTGGGACACTGAGGAGACAAGGATAGACAAGGTAGTGGAGGAAAGGACACATTTTTGGGAAGAACCCATTGCATTCATTGGCTGCGTTCCACTACTTTTTCTCGTCTCCTCCTTTCCTCTCCTCCTTTCCTCCCCTCCTTTCCTACCCCGGAAGTATGCCGGAAATATGTGGAGGAAAGGAGGGGAGGAAAGGAGGAAAGGAGGAATGAATCGAATATTGGAACAGCTAATCCGATTCGCCCGTCATCAAAGTCGACGTCGGCTATTGATGAAGTAATAATTTCGACTGAGTCCGAGAATACCAAAGCCAATCACGCTTCTTTCACGCCTACAGCCCTTTTGATTTATTAAAATACAAATGTCAGTTTCACACATTCTGCTCATGATGTAACATAAACATTTGTACAAGGAATAAATACACTTACCTCAACATTAACTCGCTCAATTTTACACTGGTAAAATTACCATTCGCAGCTCAAAAACGTGAATATTCGCATCAATGTGGTTATGTTTAAAAACGCAAAACAAAATATTTCCCAGTAATGTAAATTACATTGTTTACTGTTCTCCCTTTAATCCTTCAGTATTAGTAAATCCCTTGTCATGTTTTAGAACTTTTCGATGGTGAAATATTCTGTGGGATTGTCATTTAATCTGACTGGTCGTGAGCACAGTGATGTCACGCAGAAATGTGAAAAGACTTCCGCGGTAGGATACATCGATGTATCCTCCGTTTGGAGGAGACGAAAAAGGAGGAAAGGAGGAAAGGAGGAGGCGAGATTGCGCTTTGGAACAGTGGAGGAAAGGAGGACACATAATCAGCTTCCGGGGCACGGAGGAAAGGAGGGGAGGAAAGGAGGAAAGGAGGAGACGAAATTGAGTATTGAAACGCAGCCATTCTTTTTTCACTTAGTCTGAGTTTACTTGTATACCACCCTGATCCAGTAGGTGGCGTATGCACAAATATTGGCACCATCATAATAAACCTGATGTTTCAAAGCACCTGAAACACACTGGAAGAACATAAATTGGCGAAACACCTTATACCTACCAAAATAAGCAAACTAACTTCATTGGACAATTATTGACTAAATAATTATACAAAAAATAAGAGGTGCATCATTTTAACATGTGAGATATTAGATTTCACAGAATTATGTAACAACTGAACTGTCAAGGCTTTTAGCTGACTTTCTGGTGACACCGTTTGTGGCTGTTCATGTTTCAGTGAAGCAAACTCAATCAACACCTCACACAACCACAAGCACTTTATGTAAATGCTTACCTTGAGAAATGTTATTACTTTTATGACTTTGGGAATAACATGAATGTGCTGCTAACTTGAGTCATAACTATATTTTAAAAATAATGATACTTTACTGGATGCTAAAAATTTGCCATGGGTAGATGGTGAAAGAATTATATACAGCAGCTAGCCCTTTGCATCAAAACTAGTCATGAGCCATGGCGCTAAAGTAGAAGATCCACAGACTTTGGCAGCTATGATGAATGAACTATCTGTAAACTAACCACAGAGCCTCTTTCGCAGGGATCAGTAAAATACAAAAACATTGGACCTATCACTGAAAACAGTGGACACCGAGTTCTACAGTTTACCTTTGCGCTAGCCAGAAAAAGGTTTGTATGCAGACCCAGGCAAAAGCAATTCAGGGAAAAATGTAGCACTGTTGTCTCATCAGCAATGGGAGCGTGTCGTGAAGGCTCACCCAGACTTTCTTATCTAGTTTTCTCCATTTCCATGTTACTGTGCTGTGCCTGGCCCGTACTGCGTGACCCCTACCCCAGCTGGAATGGAGTTAGCATTTTCCTGCAGTTACAGCTGATATGCCTGACCTCCAGCTGCAGAGTGCAGACTGGGCCGGAAACCATTAGCATTTACATGCGTCTCCTAAGCATATGGCCTAAAAGCAAGCGAAACATGGGGACAGAAAGAGGTGAAATGATTATGTCACAGCCATATCATTTGCATGTATTTCTTTGGGGTATTTTTTATGCTGCACCTAAATACTAATTAGTTACACCTATTTCAAAACAATGAAATCACACATAATTGAAATTCAGTGCAGTTCCACAATAGCATAGTTTGAAATTAGTTAAGCTGCTCATTTGAGGACATATAGGTTTAATTTATGTAGTTAGTGGGTTATTTGTTGACATGTGTATGTGAGAGTAAGTGAGTGTGTGTGTGTGCGTGTGTGCTTGTGCGTGTGGGAGATTCGCAGCCGACAGAGCGCTCACACACCCTGGCCCCAGCAGTATGTCCTCTACGTACAACAGGTGTCACAGCAATGACCATGACCAGCAATGAGCAAAGAGGCTCTAATTAAGTTAAATAACTAAAATAGTTTAATAAAATGAAATCAAGCTTTAAAAATAATTACAAGTATTTAGCAGACACTCTTATCCAGAGTGACTGAAAGTGCATAGTGCATAAGCAAGGGACATAGTGCCAAAAATCCTGGAGGGAAGTAAAGTCATAAGTGCCGGAAGTGAGAACATAAGAGAAGACGAACCCAGTGGAAAACCCTTTTGAGAGGATAACCCATACATTTAGAAACAAACAAATACAAAACGAAAATAAGTATCCTAGAAGAAATCCTTGATAAAGCACATAGGAATAGGGTAATAATAAGTAGCGGCAGTGCATATACCATGAAGTGCATACAATTTACAGGGGCATCCTGAGGTAGCAGGACAGAGAAGTCTTCCAGAGCTCTGCAGGGGCTGTCCTTTAAACATGCTAGTGCTGGCACTAGTGTTTTAAATTTGATGGGAGCTGTAACAGGTAGGCAGTGGAGGGCAGTGAGCTGAGGGGTGACATAGGAGGCCAGAGGAGCTGCGAGCTGCAGGGGTCTGAGGGGAGATGCCTAAAGACCAGCAGAGAGGACCTTGCTGTTGTCTCTGTGGGACAGGACCACTTGGACTACAAGGAGGTGGTGGTGAGAATGGGGCAGGTGCTCTTGATGTTGACAGAAAGATCATTGATAAACAACAATGCCTACAAATTTGCTATTTGCAAAATAGCTCACGTTGCTTCCCTTTATTTTTGGAAAATTAATGGTGACAGCTGTCTGGTCCTGTTCTACCACAGAAACTCCAATAATCCTGCAGTCATATTCACCCTCTTCACAACTGTCAACCAACAGTTGAAGTGTCTTTGCCCATGGCTAACCAGGATTTCACATGTCGATCAGTGGAAAAGGGATTGACTCATGAACGACTCTCACGGCTGACTGTAATGGCAAACCTGGCAAATTTCTAAACCAATCCTCTCATCACTTGTAGTTGGCTCAATGTGCAGAGGCCTTCAGAGATTATTGCATTGACCAGTTTGTTTTTTAATTCATGTGAATGCTGAAACATGTCCAAAAGCCTATAGGACAAGAGGAATGGAGTTGCCAGAGATACCAATAATATCATTCAGTATCAAAATTCTCCTGAACTGTGACTGGCACTTATTTTTCCCTCTATTACTCACATGATATGCTTCACCATGATGGGCACTGACTTTTTCCAAAAATTGATGTCAGATCTCAGTGACCCATAGCTCTGATTATGTGGAAAGACACCAGGGCAGAGAAAGTGTGACAGCTCTGCATTTACATTTATAAACAAATAGATGAATGATGTCAGACAGACCACGATTAAATATGTTCAAAACAGCATTGAAACGAAACATTATTCAGAGCAGTAGGTGCTTACGGACAGTATGCCATCCTTGATGGGCAAACATTTTAGAATGCACATTATTTTCAGGTTACTTTGTATTCAGCATTTAACTAAACTATAATTGAAGACTGTAGTTGGTGAATCCATCATGATGACATAATGACTGGAATCAGTAGCAAAAATGAAACTGTGGATGCAGGGCTGAATTTAGCTGTTGTTTCAGTGCCTCACCATTGGGTAGCAGGTGCTTGGCAAGCTAATTTCTATTTCTCATCCAACACATACTCCCTCCGATCAATTCAGAGAACAATTTCCAAGTGGTTCACAAAAACAACAACAAAGTCAGTTATAACAGTGCTAACAGTGGGGAGGTAATGGAGTGGATAATGACTTTCACCAGTTAGCAGTTATCAGTGAGGGCTGAGCGGGTGTCTTAAAGGGATATCTGGCATTTGCAGATATTCTTGGTCTGCCATTATACAGAGGGGCATTCTCCCTCTCTCCAGCTGTGTGGAGAACCGATCCAGTCATGCACATCAGAAACATCTTCCTGTTTGATCTGACGCAGTCTTACACACCAAAGTGACACATGAACTCAACTTTTTTTGTTGATGTGAAGATGACAAAAGAGTGACATTAATTCTTTGTAAAGTTAACTTTTTTGTGTCAGCACTTAGTCAGCAAATGTTAAATAATCACTGATATTCAATTATTGAATATCAGTGATTATTTAACATTTGCTGACTCTGTGCATGAGTGAAAGGGGTGGGGGTATGAGAGAAGTTAGCGATTGTGCCAGAATTAGGACCCTACACTTATATACATACTTGGATATGCTTACAAAAATAATCCTGTTGTAATTCCCTGGGACACGTAGCTAATATGTTACAAACTTTTTTTGAAGAACAGACATTGACAATATGCTCTCATTTTATGGTTAGAAATTGTAAAACATTACCCTGCGCAAGACACAGATTAGGCTGTTGAAAATACTGGGGGCAAACAAAATGTCATTTTTAAAAGCACTCCTCTAAGAGCATTGCTAATTGAGCAGTTTTGGGCTGTTGGAATGAATGGTGCAATGCCCAGGGGGAATCCTCAGCATACGCTTCCCTCCTCTCTCTCAACGTCCTTGCCCTTAAAGAGACCTGGATCGCACCAGACTGGCCAAGGCCAACTTCCTGGACGAGCTGTACTCCTTGCTCAGCTCCTTCCCAGAAGATGGCATCCAGGTAGCACCTCAGTGTGTGCTGGAAAACCTTGCCATTATATAAGTCAAGCTAAGTAGTACTTTTATGGGTTGAATGGGTTGACTTGTGGCAATTCTTAGCTTTCACATAAATGTTATAACGATATAAGCCAAGAACTGAAGCCGCAAGCAAAGGTAGACTAACTCCACATCAGTAAATAAATACTCATATATTGTTTAGTGTTTCCATTATTTTGCCTAACCACTTGTGTATGTGTTTGTATGTTAGAAATAACTCTCCTGAGAACATGTATGCCTTTGATGATATGATCATATGTCTGATATGACAGTTATGAAATTACATGGACTGGAGTTAATGCTGCTGAATATTACAAATCAACTCATATTCAGAATGATGGAAAGTACTGGAAAGGATATTGGACTTTGGAGTACTATGTCAGACTGTGTTTTTGTAGCTTTGGACTGAAACACACATTCCAATGACTATGCCTGCTTTCCACAGTTGTTCGGCTAGGTGTGATTTGAAGTAGATATGGTCACAGTTTCAAGTTAAACAATTTCAAATTAAAAAGAAATACCTTCAAAGAAAAACTTTCCAATACAATTCACATGTATGCATGTATTTCTCTCTTTGTGCTAGGAGTACAGAAATATCCAAAATTATGGACAACTGTACAATTGTAAACAACATGTCCAACATGTAAAAATTCCAAAATATGATATCACCACACAGGACGAAAAGCATTACAGCTAATATGTTCAAGGAGTACTCTCTCTCATAGAAGAGGAGCATTAAATGGAACAGAGGACAGTGATGAAAATGAGAACAAGAAAGGGAAAGAGAGGGGGAGACATGAAGGAAGAGAGGGCTATATATATACACACCTCTACTGGGTCTTGTACTGGATTTAATACAGCAACTATACAATCCTGCTTCAGCAGTCAGTGGTGGCTAATGAGTAACACAGTGCACTGATTCTCCTTAAACTCTCATTCATACACCAGAAATGGCTTACTGTTAACTCTGTCTCTCCCATCCCATACCCTGCTCTTTGAGTCCTGCTCTTCTCTCTCTCTCCCGCCCTATCCCCTGCTCTTTGAGTCCTGCTCTTCTCTCTCTCTCCCCCCATCCCCTGCTCTTTGAGTCCTGCTCTTCTCTCTCTCCCACCCCATCCCCTGCTCTTTGAGTCCTGCTTTTCTCTCTCTCTCCCACCCCATCCCCTGTTCTTTGAGTCCTGCTCTTCTCTCTCTCTCTCCCACCCTATCCCCTGCTCTTTGAGCCCAGCTCTTCTCTCTCCCACTCTATCCCCTGCTCTTTGAGCCCAGCTCTTCTCTCTCTCTCTCCCGCCCTATCCCCTGCTCTTTGAGTCCTGCTCTTCTCTCTCTCTCCCACCCTATCCCCTGCTCTTTGAGCCCTGCTCTTCTCTCTCCTATCCCATCCCCTGCTCTTTGAGTCCTGCTCTTCTTTCGCTTCCACCCCACCCCATGTTCTTTGAGTCCTGCTCCTCTCTCTCCAACCCCATCGCCTTGTTCTTTGAGTCCTGCTCCTCTCTCTCTAACCCCATCGCCTTGTTCTTTGAGTCCTGCTCATCGCTGTCTCTAACACCATCACACACACACATTGTCTTACACATGCACACACACACACACACACACACACACACACACACACACACACACACACACACACACACACACACACACACTGTCTAACACATACACATATGCACACACACTCTAAGACATGCACGCTCGTATACACGCTCTTTGACACATACACACACTGTGACAAAACACACACGAACACACATACACATACACCTATGCACACACAAACTCTGACACATGCACACATTCACCCACACACTCTCTGACAAATAAACACATACACACATACACACACACAGACACATATACACACATGCACACACGTACTATGACACATACACACACATACACACACACACTCTGTGACACATACATACATGCATGCATACTCTCTGAAACAGGCACACATGTACACACACACACACGCATTCAATGCATCCCTTCCTGTGTAGCTCTTCAGCCTCTGCAGTTGGTTTCTGTTCCTTATCCATCAGTCCAGCAGAACCACATGTATTTGGTAGTTATTAATAGATACTAGGACATGAAATACTGGAATAACCTCTTTAAAAATACCTTCATATCCTCGAATTTCTGTTTGTAGAGGGTGCTGATAGTAGGCTGATAGAGGGTACTGCTAATAACATCCACAAACAGCTGTGGAAGTATTGTAGCCCACCGCTGAAGGGAACCATTTGTGACTGCATCCAAATAATGTGTTCAGATATCTTATTTTCATATATGAACAGATACATAATACTGAATATTTACTCAGATCATTCAATTGTCAAGGATAAAATCACAGAGCCAAAAATTTAATTAAATTGGTTATATTCAAACAGCCCTCAGCAGACTTAGGGCTGTTGTATACTCTTGTAGCAGACTCTTGAATACTGTTTGACTCTATTAATAAATCTCTGCTTGCTAAAATTCCCGTTTTGTGTAAAACCCTCTCCACAGCCCAGGTCCTGTGAGCATCTTAGTCCTAATCCACTACCACTAGCTGACCAATCAATGTGAACCAATGAGCCACCTAGAAATTTTGGACTGTGCAGAACTTGCCAAAAAAACTCCAAGCAAGTGTTTATCAGGCATAATACATTTCGCTGGTACTGATAAAACATTGCAGTCATCTTGACACATTTACTCAGATTTCCTCCCTCACTCTGTTCACTGTCTTTTCATCTTTCTGTGGCTTCTCCTCCCCTCCTCTCCTCTTTTTGTGCTATTTCTGATCAAAGCCAACAGTTAGATGTGTGTAGCAGCTTCCATACCATGATGCATTTGAGTAAAATGTTTTCACATCATCATAATACCTGGGACAGCAATGTGGAGGACAATGCAGGATGGTCAGGCCCAGCTTATCTCCAGTATCCTCCACTGGACAGATGGAGCACTGCCCACATACAGAGACTGTGAACAGTCATGTGACCAGTAGACTGCATGCAAAGTCATGTGATCATGTGACCAATCAATCAATCAGTCACTTTTATTTTTCCCAAAGGAAAAAAATGTTCTGTGCATTCAGGTTTAAAAAAGGATACGATACAAAAATACACTCAACTGTATATAATCAAGGCCAGCATACGCTCTTTATACAGTAATGCACAATAAAGAGATACATGAGATCATATAAATAAGAAGTCACATTACAAACTATAGCTATATGTCAAGGATGTGTGGTCAGGGTAGGCAGTGCCTAACCAAAGAAATATTGAGTTTACATGATAAATGTATCTATTGATCATTTCTTCATATTCATACTGACCCTGCCTCAGCCCTACAGTCTATGGCTCCTCCATGTCACATGACATCCACTCCTTCTCGGTCTGGACCGCGCCCTTCCCCGCCTAGAAGTCTGTTACAAACATGAGCGAGCTAACCGGTTAGCTTGTTACTTGTCATGTAGCAATGGCTACCAGGTTTTAAAGACCAACAGCATGTATTAAATGGAGATATTGATGCCATGTGGATATTACCAACAGTTTTAAAGACTTATTTCTGACAGTTTGACTGTGATTGCACTTTATAGCTTAACTAATGTCGACTATATTTTGTCTATCCATGCATAATATGAACTTGTGCTGCTGCGTTAATTGAATGTATACATATGCTACATTGCTAGATCATTACCTGCCCTTCACATTACTGCTATATGTGCAAAATGCAGTTATATAAGAGAGCCATTATGTGCAAATAGGCAGGACAGGAAAAAAGAGAACATTATTATCTTGTATGCAAACTGAGAGAAAAAGAGATAAAAAGAAGACTTTGTTCCTGTTTAGTTTAACATTAGCAGTCCTGAACCTTCTCTGTGTCCACTCAGATAGCTTATCTGCAGGTCATCTGTATCCCTGACTGACCCATCTGTTGTGCTCCCCTGGGCCTGGCACAGGGAGATGGGGAGGGCAGCATTATTTAATCAGTGATATTCTCTTGTCAGTGGCAGGGTCTGCAGCTCTGCACACAGACCCTGGGGAGCAGCTCCCTGACTGGCACTGATAGCTCTTTCAGGCTTTTCAGTCAAACACATTCCCAGCATGCCCTGTGCATCTGTCCCTTTAATCCATGCTTGCAGATGCCACTGCACTTTTATCCTGGTTTAGCTTATTCCACCAGGACCTGAGTGACCTATCTGGATATTGCATAGAAATAAACAGATGTGCATGTAATGAATGCCAGTACCTGGGCATAATCTCTGCTTTTTAAAGAACCTCACTGGCAGCACCATTGGGGGGGTCACAAATTGAAGGGATTTCAGGGACATGTAAGAGCACACTCGCTCCAGTCCACTTATTACAACAGCTGTTACTGACCTGACAAAACAGCTTCTGACTCATTACAACAGTTGCGACCCACAGTTCCAAAGACAGGCACAACTATCACAGAGAGAGTATTACAATTACCCTCTACTCCACTTAACAATCTAGGCCTGGAAAAGCACAGACTAATGGAGATCATTCTGCTCACCCGCACTCATTCCAGGGCAGCTTACTGATTACAGCAGTGAGGCTTCTGGGCTTCGCCACGAGTGTAGCCATCCTTAGCCACCCCTCAGTTCTCTCTCCTCTAGAAAGAACATCACCAACATAATGGAAATTCCTCAGTGATACAAACTTTTAAATTCAGTGTGTGTTCAATTCAAATTAATTCTTAGTCGTCTTCAATTTACTGAATATACAAAGGGAGGAAATAACTTTCTTTTAAGATTGAAATGGATCAATACATATTCAATGATTCCACACTTGTCATGAAATGAAAGATGTATTTGAGAGAATGGAGGTGAATGGAAGAGCTCAAGTGAAGGAGATAAGACAGAAAAGGGCTTTATACTCTCACACCTGTATGTCAGCACCCCAGCAGCTTGTCTTGAATACGGATCAGCTCCTGACATATTCTATGCTGTGTAGTCTTATTGGAATCGGCCTACATGGGAAATTTCATTAGCAATGGCAGGAGGTCACGCCAGTACATTAGCATTTACGTACCACACAAAACCTCCAAATAATCTGAACAGTTACCCTTGACCCCTCCACGCTGCTTTAATCAAACATGAGCCCAAACGGCCTTCTTTTATGGTACTGGAACTGTCTTTGTGCTATGCTGACTGCCAAACAGAAGACCTCTTGTTCTACATTGCAACCCTCCCTTCCAGGCAGAAAACATTTGGTCCACACCAAACCCCTTTGCTCTACACAGAAACCCTCTGTCCTACAGTAAGGCTGCTCCACTCTGCTCCACTCTGGAATGCAGAAATATAAGCTCTGTCTAGTGATCACAAGCAGATCTTGTGGAGTTTGTTGCACTCAAAGTAATATTTATGGCAGTTTTAGAAATGTTTTCTCACTGAGCAAGTCACTAAGCCTAATTAGGTTTCTTCCAACTTCTTCCAGCAAAATTTTTTAGTACAGTTTAACTCATTTTCAATGTCTATGTTTTGGTAACCACACATTTTATCAAGCCACATGAGGCTATGGAATGTGTAATTACCTTGGTGTACATTAAGCTTTGTTTTAGACTTCAGAAATCTAGAAAAATTTGTGCAAAATAAAATTGTGCGACATATTACCTCACAACAGAAAATGAGATATCCTAGGTTCCCTGGGTCAGGGTTGCACAGAACCTTGCTAACATTTACCATCACACAAAAATTACTGAATTTAAGTTTTCCAACTGGGCTGTGCAATTTATGTTGCACTTTTAAGTCATTGCTGGGTGTTTGGGTGTATTTTCCGATTTCTTGCTCTCCCAAAATGTGGAAAATAAAATGACCTTTTGCTACTTTTGTTTCTTTCATTCAGTTCTCTGTGTCTCTCCTTCCACTCACCACCTGGTATAGTGGCCACACCTGCACCTGTGCCACAGCATTTAAAAATAAATAGGAAGTGTGCACTCTCTGGCTCTAAGCTGTCAGCCTATGTGGAAATAATGAAGCATAAAAATGGAACCAAGCAAAGAATAAACAGCAAACAGTTCTATTCCAGGCTATATAATTTATTTTACAGTTAAAATAGTTTTTCAGCATTTTTATATCTTAACATATAATATTAGACCTCAGAATTTTTAAATTTTCACTCCTGCAAAACAACATTGATTCTAAACTTTTTAAATTTCAGTCATGTATAGTTGATGTGTGCCAGTAAAACTGTATACAGCAGTATACATGAGGGTACAAAAAACAGCAACAATGTAATCATAGACGACCAAAAGGGCCAAAATCTGGTGTCATTTTTATTTCACTATTTCTATGTATTACCACGATGGGCATAAAGGTGATAAATGGGCATACAAGCAGAAAATCTCTTGAGAGAGTATTCAATAATTTTGATTCCATGCATGTCTCCAATCAGGTCTGTATTTCAGTTCAATTCAATTCACTTTAATTTGTATTCACTTTAATTTTTCAGCATGTTATCACAAAGCAGCTTTATAAAATTGATCCCAGGCCTGAGACCCCCTCAGAGCAAGACAATGCAACATTGACAATGAAAAACTCTCCGTCAATTTGAAAACAGACTTTCAGAGAGACAAAGAACTGTACATCTGAATCTCTTTTGAATGGAATCACAAATGTCATTCTTTCTGGAAAGTACATAATAGGTGCACAATATCATAATAAAACAGGAATATATACAAAGCTCTTGGGTGTTTGCTTTGCTTCACACTATGGGTGTGATTAGTCTTGGTTGAACTTATAGCATATACAGAGCACCAAATGTCCTGGTATATACACACAAATAAACCATACACCATAATTATCCATAAATATAAAAACTATTTTGAACTAAATACAAACTCTAGCTAAAGAAAGATGATCTGATTATTAAGTAAAATTGTGTTGCTTATTTAAAAACCTGTGGAAAAGTCTGTAGGAGCTGAGAGAAGTTTCATTTTAAATGATGTCAGTCTATTTTTAACTTTGTTCTCCTTCCTTGGGTTTTTTGTGCAAAATGTGGGGTGGAAAATGGGTATATAAAATTTTCTGTCTTGCTTATGATAGGTTTTTCAAAGACTTCCACGAGTAAGTGGGCTCATTTACACCAAGGACCAAAGCTTCACCTCTGATAGTTCACAATCACTACCCCTGAATCCTTCCATGATGGATTACACTACATCACCCAGAAGTATATTAATGTATCATATTAATATACTCAATAATCTCATGCCAATCTCAATAATTTCATGCTGCTCTGTAGGAAATTGTAGTTTGCCAGAATGCCTTCCTGACAGTGATGTGCGTTTTTCCTATCTCACTGATTGATTAGTCCACTGATTTAATTCTTCTCTAAAATGACTTCCTACAAATACAAAGGAGAGATTATCGAAGGAGTTATGACAAGACTCCCAAAACTGAGCTGTGAGGGAGAATGAGGAGAAGGGAGGGTGAGGGAAAGCAAAAGAGGTTTGCTTCACAAGCCTGCATGGCAGCTGGATACCAGGCCTGTTGCATTAATGTAATGATCCTAAAATGGCACCAATTACAATAGATGAAGATAAAGAAAGGCTGTTTGCCTGGGGGCATGAATAGTCTGAATTTACATTGTGACAACCGTATTTGACGTATCTGCCTCCCATCCCCATGGTTTCAATTTTGCAACTATTCTGATCACACATGAGAAAACATCATCTCACAGTCAAATGGGGATGGGTTTTTTTCCCTGACACGGCCCCATTCCATCCTGCAGGTTGTTGTGGTCTGACCCCTCATGTCCCCTGAGCTGAATCTGCAGTGTGTATTATCACCTCTCAGCGAGGCTCCAAGGCTGCCTGTTTGCATGGAGCCAGAACACCCTGCTAGGAAATCCAATCACAACAACAGAAAGTGAAGGGGGCTAATAACAGGGGCCATGGCTACACTGTGGCTCCACTGTCACAAGAGGAACCCCAGGGGATGGTTTTATGGGCCGTTCCTGAAGCTGATCACGGGCCCTGATTACCAGAAGGGGAAAGTGAACAGGCGGTAAGGCCTCAGCTTCTGTGTGCATGCAGCTGAGGAAATTGCTCTGTTTGAGACACTTCATTGGTTGAATTATTTTCGCTTTGCCCTGCACCAAGGCTGATTGCTGCAAACTTAAAGATCCAGGAGACAAAACAGAGCAGACAAAAAAGGCCTCTTGGCCTTGGGTGTCAGATCTTCAGTCACGAAAGTCTGGAAAACAAAAACACCTAGGGCCCTGTCTAGCAGTCATGTGCCTTATTTTAGTGAATTG